>JAPDNY010000006.1:177234758-177900591 GCA_029375565.1 Gekko gecko
ATGTAAATTGACTGGTAGTTATTATACGGAATGAACTGATTGTTATTGTTTATTGCATGTAATGAATATATATACTTGTTTTAGGATACAATAATTGCACACAATGCACTTTATAAGATATTAGCAAATAGAACACATTAATTTATAAAAAACGGTTTTTGCAGTGTATATATTTGTTACTTGACCCACCTGGAGACTGGCAACTGTACAAAAATCAGGTTGGGTCCTGACTTATTCAAATCCTTCAAATCGTTTCACCCTGGATTTTTCAAAAGCTATAACTTTCCATAGGCAAAAGGCACTTTTTTCCAGTATGAGGGCTTATAGAAAGGAAGGCCGAAGAGACGGAATTTGTCCAGTGAACTTAGAGGTGACAAAGATGGGTTCAAGGGTAAAGTGATACCTTTTCAAAAAGAAGAAGAAGGGTGTGTTCAGACGGATCTTTTGATCTGCCATAGGAACGACTCCCTTGCGGATCAAAAATGCACGACCAGACAGAAACATCTGCGAAATATTCCGGTCCCATAAGCATCCCGTTCTGCTGCGCCTCCAATCCTGATTTAAAAAGTAGCAGTTTCAATGTAGGGTTTTCGCTTACCCGCGCAACTGCAGACTTTCTTCCGTCTGGTCACTCCATTAGCACGCGATGCTCCCGTCGGCTTGGTCTGACTTCAGACCGAGCCGACGAGGGCGCGATTTTTAAAAATTGAAACCCCATGTGCGCTTTAATGAGGAAACGCATTCAGCGATAACTAGCGCTACGAGGAATGTAATATTCATGCTTATTTCTTTTAGGGACAAGACGTTACCGCGAAGGGAGATGGAGGGGGAAGGACTGTTCTAACTTGCAAAATAGTCCCTCCATTGATCATGATGGCAAGGGGAGGACCGGGACTTTGCTGAAAACCCTCCGCGATCGCCTCAGTTCTCCAAGGAGGCGCAGCCTTGCCTATGCGAATGTACAAAACTTTTTTTAAAAAAATCTTCGGTGGATGCCGTGTAGACAAATCACGGTGGGAACAACGCGCGGTGAGGCTATTTCATGGGGGGCGTCTGGTCGTGCTAGGCTGGATTAAAAAAATCGGGATAAAATTTTAGGAGGGCTCATGGCGCGATTGACTGGCCGTCTGAACGCAGCCGAAGAGAAGAAGAGATTGGATTTATACCCTACCCTTCACTCGGAGTCTCAGAGCAGCTTACAAACTCCTTTCCCTTCCCCTCCCCACAACAGACACCCTGTGAGGTAGGTGGGGCGGAGAGAGCTCTGACAGAAACTGCTCTTTTTCAAGGACACCTCTGACAGAACTCTGGCTTGCTCAAGGTCATCCAGCAGCTGCGAGTGGAGGAGTGGGGAATCAAACCTGGTTCTCCCAGATCAGAGTTTGTGCACTTAACCACTACACCAAACTGGCTCTCTGTGAACCAGTATGTTCCGCGAGCCACTGTGAACCGCGAGTAAAGGCAGGATATAACATTTTCGATAAAAACCAAACCATTAAAATACTGCCCTCACTCTGAATTAGCTGTATTCGCTCAGAGCAACATCATCACACTCCAAGATGTGATTGGCTGGGTAGAAAAGGCCTTTTATCCAATTACACATTGAGGGAGAGCACTAAGGTTTTCTTAAGAAGTTTTCTTAAGATCTCTGCTGATCCCTCCCTCCTTCTGCAGACCCTCCAGTTTTCCCCCATGCTATTTCTGACATCTGCTGACCCCCCCCCAAGAACAAAACTGCAGGGTTGGATGCATGCCAGTGTCATTTTCGTTAGAAAGGAAAACAAGGTCTGTTTTTCAAACAAAAATGCTGCCACAATCTATCTGGGATGTGAACGGCAGCAACCTGTATCAATATGCGAGTAATAAATAAGTAAATAATAAAGAAATTGCAGGGAGGGGTCTTTCAGGAAACGTTTCAGATGCCCCACAAGTTAGGGCCAGATGAGCTCCCAGAATCCCAACTCATCTCCACACAACAGAGTTAAGTTCCCCTGGATAAAATGGCTGCCTTCAAGGGCGGCCTCTACGGCACTGTGCCCTCCTGAGGCCCCTGCCCCTCTCACGGCTTCACCCCCAAATCTCCAGGAATTTCCCGACACGGAGTTGGCAATCCTACTGCTAAGCCCCTCATTTTTTCGTGTTTGCTTCCAGACATTTTCCCTCACTCTTAGCGTCAAACAAAAACGCTGCCACAATCTATCTGGGTTGTAAACTGCAGCAACCTGTATAAAAAAAAATTGTCAGGAGAGGTCTTTCAGAAAAGAGCCAGTTTGGTGTGGCGGTTAAGTGCGCAGACTCTAATCTGGGAGAACCAGGTTTGATTCCCCACTCCTTCACATGCAGCTGCTGGTGTGACCTTGGGTCAGTCACAAGTTCTTTCAGAGCTGTTCTCTCACCAGCAGTTCTCAGACGAGCTCTCTCGGCCCCACCTGCCTCACGGGGTGTCTGTTGTGGGGAAGGGAGATTGTAAGCCACTCTGAGACTCCTTCAGGTAGTGAAAGGTGGGGTATAAATCCAGTCTCCTCTTCCTCTTCCTCTTCCCCTTCTTCTTCTTCCTCTTCCCCTTCTTCTTCTTCCTCTTCTTCTTCTTCTTCTTCCCCTTCTTCCTCTTCCCTTCTTCCTCTTCCTCTTCTTCTTCTTCTTCTTCTTCTTCTTCTTCTTCTTCTTCTTCTTCTTCTTCTTCTTCTTCTTCTTCTTCTTCTTCTTCTTCTTCTTCTTCTTCTTCTTCTTCTTCCATACCTTGAGCACAAATCTGGCCAGAAAAGCTAAGGCAGCTGCTCCTTTTGGAATGCTCCTTGGTAACTTTATTTTCCCCCCCTTTTGGCCGGAAAAACAGGCAAGGGTTCTCCAAGTGGGAATTGCCTCTGGCCTCCATTCTTTGCAACTACTCCTTCAGCGTTTTTACATTCACCGCTACAGCACCGACTTCCGGGCGATAACATTATTAACTGTGGGAGGACACTTTAATTGAGACGGTCAGATTTGCAGCACCATGCTCTTTAACGAGAAATCCTTGGGTCCTTAAAACAGGCCAGATGTAATCGGGGGGACCTTTGTAATACTGCAGCGTTCACCCCCCCCCTCCCCTTCTGCCATCAGGATTAAGCATCAGAAGTGAGCGGCAGAAGACAGAAACGATGGCGAGATGGAACGGGTGGAGGCAGGATATTGCTTGAATTTTTAAAGATTGCAGCGTGTCCCCCTTACTATTTATACAATCCCTCTTTTCCCCACTTCCCCCCCACCCCCACCTCCAGCTTTCCATAAATTTCAGATAAGCAGAGGGAGGAGAAAAACCTGCTGATTGCGAGCTTGTATTAAACTGTTCTCTGCAAGAAAGTGACTCATGGCGCTTTTAACGAGGAGCTCAGGAGGGGGAAAGGAAGCGTCTAGGGCCGAAAACATTTTCTTCTCCTTTCGGCTGGAGAACATGCATTCTCCACGTTACCCAGGTTAACCTTTGGTTAGCGGCTTAAAGAGAAAGTCGTTTTTTAAAAGAAGAGAAAAATGTGGGAAAGCATTTCCATTTCCATCCCAGCCTTTTACCAGTTTGTTCATTGCTGTAGGTAAGCCGATGGGGTTTCTGAGCCACTCTATGGAGGAATTGTAAAGGACTAATTTGTAGGCTTGCCAACCTCCAGGTGGGGCCTGGAGATCTCCCAGAATTACAACGCATCTCCAGAGTACAGGGATTGGTGAAAATGTATGCTTTGGAGGGTGGACTCTGTGATATCACTAGGCTTGCCAAGAACTTACTGTACGCCAGCGGAGGATGGATACGTCCTAGCAGGACCATCCCCAGGGGAAGGAAAGACGTGTGCATGATGCTGTCGCCAGGAAGTGACAGTGGGCGACGCTCTGGCAATGGGGATGGAAACTCAAGTTTCCAGCCCCATTGCCAGAGTGTCACCCGGTGTCACTTCCTGGCGATGGCATTTTGTGGCGTGGGTGTTGCCCGGGGGAATGTTCCAGTTGGGGACTGTGTGTCCCCTGCTGAAATACGGTAAGTACTTGGGAACCCTAGATATCACTCTTGGGATAGTTGGTTAATATAGCCCAGTCATAGAAGCGTGATACTGAGTGCAGTGAATAAATCTCCCAAGTATATTGCAAAACGAAGTAAACTTAAATTTATTCAAGTCGGTCCAGTTCACATTCAGGCTGCAGTTGAAAGAAGAGAGAGAGAAGCCTAATTGAAAGTGTACTTTCCCTCTCGCAAATGCCCAGCTTGTCCGGCATCATGTGTGTGGGAGTTTGAGGGCATTGTGTCTACAGGAGAGACCTGCAGAGACATGTGTCTCCATGGAAGGCCATGTGCAGCGAGGGAGTGCGAAGGTCAGAGGGCAGTTCTCAGGTAAAGACCAAGAGAGGCATCCTTTTCAAGGAGATAACATCTTTACACACTTAAAGTGATGTAGTGCCCCTCAATGTCCGGACATGCTCAATTCCTCACTCCAACAACCGCATCCCTGTTGAGCTCCCTATCCTGCCAAGGCTCCGCCCTCAAATCCCCAGGTATTTCCCAGCCCTGAGTTTGCAAGCCTTTGGATTAACAGAATCTTTCTAGTTTAAAAGCCAGTTTGGTGTAGTGGTTAAGTGTGCGGACTCTAATCTGGGAGAACCGGGTTTGATTCCCCACTCCTCCACTTCCACCTGGCTGGATGACCTTGGGCAAGCGATAGCTCTGGCACAGCTGTTCTTGAAAAAAGAGCAGTTTCTGTCAAGAGCTCTCTCAGCCCCACCTACCTCACAAGGTGTCTGTTGTGGGGAGGGGAAGGGAAAGGAGTTTGTAAACCGCTCTGAGACACCTTTGGGTAGTGAAGGGTGGGGTATAAATCCAATCTCTTCTTCTTCTCCTCTTCTTCTTCTTCTTATTCTAAAACTAGCCAGGTTGTAGAAGAACAAGTGCAACCAGATGAGTGGAAATTTGAACTTGAGTTTGGAAGACCTGGGTTCAGATCCCCTACCGGCCATGGATTTTTCACATGACCTTCCCTCCCTATCCATCCTTCTAAAGGTGGTCTCTCCTGGCTTCCAATAAGATCGGTGTCCCCTATTCTGCCTTCCTGTTCTCTTTCTCTACTCGTTTCAGGGTTTGACCTGATGGAGGCATTTGGACTCCAGGAAAAAGAATATGCCTCCATTAAAGGGGTGGCTATGGAGCCATACATCTTCCTTGGAACTCACACTTACACCCTCTACAGAGATATCCAGCTGACACGTCAAACAAGGTAATGACAGAATATATAGCCGGCGACCAGACTGCAAGATTGCAGTTAGCTGTCGGACTGCTGCACAAAATGTTTGATTGGCAGGTATTTATGTGGGCGACACTAAATGATGGATGCCTTTGAAATCCCCTGTTGGGGTCATTCCAGGTGGGTAGGCTTGTTGGTTTGCAGTAGAAGAACAAGTTTTGAGTCCAGTGGAAGCTTAAAGGCCAAGAAAATTACCAGTTCTTGAGTTCATTCATGTTCAGAACAATGTGCCCCTTATGGCTGAAGAGGGACGCAGGGTTCTTATCTCATTACAGATGCTGTTTTCTGCCCCCAAGTATTTCCCCTCTGGTCTGATCCAGTGAAGGAGGAGGAGGAGATTGAATTTCTATCCCACCCTCCACTACCTGAAGGAGTCTCAGAGTGGCTTACAATCTCCTTTCCCTTCCTCTCCCTACAACAGACACCCTGTGAGGTAGGTGGGGCTGAGAGAGCTCTTTCAAGGACTGCTCTTGAGAGAACAGCTCCAAGAGAACTTGTGACTTGCCCAATGTCACACCAGCAGCTGCATGTGGCGGAGTGGGGAATCAAAGCTGGTTCTCCCAGATTAGAGTCCGCGTTCCTAACCGCTACACCAAACTGGCTCTGGAGGGGAAGGAGGAGGAGAAGAAGGGTTGGTTTTTATAACCCACTTTTTTTCTACCATAAGGAGTCTCAAAGCAGTTTACAATTGCCTTCCCTTCCCCTTCCCACAACAGGCACCCTGTGAGATAGGTGGGGCTGAGAGATCACACAGCAGGCTTCATGTGGAGGAATGGGGAATCAAACCTGGTTCTCCAGATTAGAGTCCACTTCTTCTGAATACTACACCATGCTGGCCAACCAGTTCCTCTGGAGGACCAATAACAGGGCAAAGGGGCTGAGGCCTTCCCCTGATGTTGCCTCTTGACACTGGGATGCAGAGACTGACTGCCTACAAAGGTGGAGGTTCCCTGTAGTCACCATGGCTAGAAGCCACTGACAGACTTGTCATCCGTGAATCGAGTCCCCTTTCAAAGCCTTCAATGCTTGTGGCCATCATTACATTTTACCTTCTACCCTCATTTGCCTTTTACTTCGGTATTCTTCAGTTGCCCTCAGTGACATAGAATCTGATTTGTTGTGGCATCCAGGAATCTTCAATAGGAGGGTACTCCACAAATGGTGCCGTGACAGAGAAGGCCCTGTTCATGAGCAGGAGCACTAAGAGGAAATTTCAGAACAAAGCCCACACCTGTTGAGCTGGAGAGCACGGGAGCAGGCAGTCCTTCAGGAATCAAAGTCCCAGGCTGTTCAGGAGAACCAGTGTGATGTGATGGATAGAATGTTGGACTAGTATCTGAGAGAGGCAAATCCACAGACCTGCTCTGCCTTTATTTATTTATTTAGGCTTTTATGCTGCCCTCCCTGCAAGCGGGCTCCAGGTGGTGCACAACAAATTCATAAAATACATATAAAATACATTGTTGTTGTTGTTCAATTGCACAGTCGAGTCCGACTCTTCGCGACTCCATGGACCACATCACGCCAGGTCCTCCTGTCTTCCGTCATGCTCCAGAGTTTGCTTAATTTTGTGATTGCTGCATCCATAACACTGTCTAACCATCTCATCCTTTGCCGTCCCCTTCTTCTTTGACCTTCAGTCAAATAATCTAAAAATAAGGTTCCGTAAAACCCAACATCACGTGGCATCGTAATACAATTCTAACCCCCCAATTTACATTAGCAATGGGGGGGAGAGGAGAAAGTAGTTAGTGAACCGGCTAGTTGTTAAAAACCAATTAAAACCATTAAAAAACATTGCTGTCCTCAACCATATGCTTGGTGGAATATCTCTGCTTTGCAGGCCCTGCAGAACTGTAACAGATCCCACAGGGCCCTGATGGCAATAGGCAGAGAGTTCCATCAAGTCAAAGCCAGGGCCGAGAAGGCACGTGGTCAAGGGCGTGGTCTTGGGTATTAAACTTTCCGGGTGACATTGGGCCAGCTGCAGTGCAATCTTAAGCAGAGTTAGAGGTCTTTCGCATTCTAATTTGCATCACTTGTGTCTCCCTGTTGCCTTTTTCCCCTGCATGTGTTTTGCGCCTTCTAGTGGTCGATCCGATATTACATCACGGTATGTCCAGCATCTTTCCTGGCAGCTTTAAAGTGCAGGGGGATTTGCCGGACGTACAGCAATGTAATATTGAGTTGGCCACTAGAGAAGCAAAACGTGCACAGAAAAGAAAAAGACAAGAAGCAATAGGGACACAGCAGAGACGAGTATTATTATGTGGAAGAGTCCTTATACCTGCTTAAGCTTATGGATTTACAAGGGCAAGACTCCACTTAGGAATGCCAAATCACTCACTCTCAGCCTAACCCGCCTCGCAAGGTTGTTGTGAAGACAAAAATGGAGAAGAGTACAATATATGTCATCCCAAGCCCTTTGGATAAAAACACACTCGAGACATAAAGGAAAGCACCAGTGCTTTGAACTGTGCTGGTAAACAACAGGTTAAATGGCAGTGAGGGCAAACGAGGGCAAAGAGAGTGAAGGCCAGGCAGGATAAATATAGCTAAGAACAGAAGAAGCCAAGAATGGAAGAAGCGGCCAAGGAACACAAGAACCCCCAACAACTTTAGAACAATGCAAATGCTCAGTGAGGTGAGTGTTGTGCCATAATTGGTTCAGCTATGTCAGATAACACTAACTTCAAAGCAAATGTTGAAACTAGAGAATACAACTTTGCTGTACCATGAAAAAAAAAATTCCGAGATTGTATCTGATGTGCTTTGAACCCTGTCATGCACTATAAACGATGTAAATGTTATTAATTATTATTATTATTATTTTGCTCTAGAGAGCAGTAGACATTATCTCTTCTGCCGAGAAAGACAAGGGGGTAGCAGGGAGGCCTCCTTGCTGCTGGTCTGGAATAGAAGTTGAAAATTTCCAAGCGTCCCTGAACATGAAGTCCGTGGAAGTTAATTGAGTTGGTTTTGTCTCCATCCAGAAACAGGACTGGGAAATGCCTCGGGACCGATCTGAATGTTCCACTTACTGATAAGGCAGAGTTAGCTGGGGTACTGAGATGTTTCATGGGATGGGTCTGATTTTCTTCTCCTTTGTTTTTGGGAATGCACATTTCCCAGCTTAGCATTTATGCTCCAGAGGGTATAATGGAGCCGAATAAATTCGGCTTTCCCGAATATTTACCCAAATCCTGATACAAAATCAATATTGGTATTCGGGAATATTCAGAATACTAATATTTTTTGGGTTCAATAGACCCAAATCGGGGAAAAAACCATTTTTTTTGCTCACCCCTGTACCCCACTGAGGTATCTGCCCTCCCCAGATTCCATCCCCAAATCTCCAGGAGTTTCACAACCTGGATCTGGCAACCCTACTACCCTATCCCCAGCCAGTGGGCAGGGGGACGTAGCAACCCTGGTTTGTTCATATTTTCTCATGAAGGAAAAAAAAAATAGTTTTCCCCATGAAGGATAATGATACGGATTTGCACATGAGGGATATTTGTTCATGTGGAATAGCAATGTTGCAGTGAATAACACCTGCATTCCTACGATGGCCAGGCAAGGATTTGAACCCAGGTCTCCCTTGGCTTAGTTCATAGCCATGGGACTACCATGCTTCCCCTAGTCTGGTGCATTTCCCCATGTGGCTGTGAGAAAGCCACAAAGAGATGTGCTAACAATATTCTCAAGAGTTCAGCAGGTCTCATTATACCCATGACTTTGGACCATGACTTTGTGCATGGGGTTGTTGTTTGCTGCCCTCCTCATAATCAGGGCTTTGCAACAGGCCGGCTTGCTTTCCGTCAGCCTCTTTTATTGACTACAGTTTTGCGAAGCAAGACAGACTGGATTACCCAGAAACAGCTGTAGCTCCCTTTTTAAGTTTAATTACCGCAGTGGAGGGATAATTTTAATCTTGTTTAAAGAGGCAAAGCTGCTTAACGCCAAATTGTGAGATTCCACAGAGTCTCCCCAGTCGAAATATTCAGCACCACGGTTGCTGGTATTTCAGAAGACTGGGGGGGGAAATCACCCTCTCAAGGACAGTGTGTCACTTGAGAGGGAAGGCGAAAAGCGAAAGTGCTTGTGATGGAAACAATACCAACCAGTTGATCCTGGTGGAATTATCTAAAACATGTTATACTGCCTTTTCCCTGAACTCAGAATAGCTCTACAACAGGGGTCCCCAATGCTTTCAAGCCTTCAGGCATCTTTGCAATTCTGACCTAGTGTCGTGGGCACAGCAACAAAATGCATGCCACAAAATGGCTGCTGCACAAGGTGGAGCCAGACACAAAATGGCTGCCGTAGCTTCACTTCAGTCACACTGTGAAGGTTCTTGTGCTATGGTGGCAGCTGCTGGCAAAACGACATTTCACACAGCCAATCAGATCTCCATTCAGAACCCTTGCTGGACAAAATCCCTACCTGGCCACACCCACTTCCTAAAAGCACTTGGCAGGCATCAGGAAAAGTATTGGTGGGCTCCAGGGTGCCCACGGTCAGCACCCTGGGGACCCCCACTCTACAATACCTAAATAGAGGGTGGACGAATGGGGCTGTTGCCTTAGAGAGCCAGTTTGGTGTAGTGGTTAGGAAGGTGGACTCTAATCTGGGAGAACCCGGTTTGATTCCCCCCTTCTTCACATGTAGCCAGCTGGGTGACCTTGGGGCAGTTATAAATTCTTTCAGAGCTGTTCTCTCAAGTGCAGTCCTCAAGAGAGCTCTCTCAGCCCCACCTACCTCACAGGGTGTCTGTTGTGGGGAGGGGAAGAGAAAGGAGATTGTAAGTCGCTCTGAGACTCCTTCAGGTAGTGAAAGGCGGAGTATAAACCCAATTTCTTCTTCATCTTCTTCTTCTTCTAGATGTAATTCAGAAGGAATTGCATGCACCACTACTTCTAGTAGTCATACATACAACCATGTCAAGAATGTTTCTTTGCAATAAGAATCATTATCATCATCATATGGCAGTGTGTGTGATATAGCCAAGAGATCCTAAGATTGTCTGGCAACCAGAAGTTCTAGCTCTTTTAGCGTTATGGGCCACTAGGGGGCAAGGTATCTTACCAGCAAGGATGACCTGCAATGTTTTGCCAACTTGCACATCAGCCATGTTTATTTCTAGGGTTTTCTCAATGTGCACGGGTGCATCAGCAATGCACAGGGGTGGGGAGAAACAACTGAAGGAACTGGAAGCTGGAGAAAACCGTACATGCTCCTCCAGTTCTGGAACTAGAAATGCTTTGTATTAAACTGATGTTACCGAGCAGCGCGATCATGCATGGACTGAACTTGCAATACAATATTGGGTTGGAACTAGAGACATCTGCCTCTCAAATGACTGAGCCAGTCCCCATGCTGGGAGCCCCATTCAGACAGCCTGGTGTTTGCAATGAAAATATAGAGGGGAAGAGTAGGAACAGAAACCTGTCTGCTGGCTGGCCCCACCTTGCCCTCTGAGTACCTGCCAGAGCTTCTGAATAGAGCATGAGTAGATCCCGCTCAGAAGTTACGATGCGTGGTCAGAAATCACAGTGAGATGAGTGGGCCCATCTCAGGACAATCCATGCTTATAAGTTCGCACATGGCCACTACCACCAGCAATTGCTGTCTGTTGTTGCCACTCCCACCAGCTATTAACTCTCGGACCTCATTACAACACGGTCGACTTAGGCATCCTCTGTGTGCAATTTGTGTCCGCAGTGAAGTGTTTCCTTCCGGGATCCCAAGCGAATACACCATCACCTTCCTGCTCCGACTTCTGCCAGAGAGCCCCCGGGAATCCTTTGCCGTGTGGCAGGTGACGGATGAAGACTTCCAGCCGCTTCTTGGCGTCGTACTTGACCGTAAGTGGGCACGTCATCTGCAAGGAATCACTGTTCACAAGCAGACCCTTGTACCGTGATTTGGTTTGGCCTGTGGCTCTGAATTCCCTCAAAAGAGCCGCTCGTGACACACGAAGCCAGGCAAGCATAGATGCTTACTCGGGCTCTTTGTAGCGGAACCCTTGCATATCAGGCACACACCTAATGTAGCCAATCCTCCAAGAGCTTACAGAGCTCTTCTTACAGGGCTACTGTAAGCTCTTGGGGATTGGCTACATTTGGGGAGGGTGTCGCCTATATGCAAGGAGTTCCTACAAGAGCCCTGACACACCTCTAATGTAGCCAATCCTCCAAGAGCTTACAGAGCTCTTCTTACAGGGGCTACTGTAAGCTCTTGGGGGATTGGCTACATTTGGGGGGAGGGTGTCGCCTAATATGCAAAGGAGTTCCTGCTACAAAAAGAGCCCTGGGCAACACACCTCTAATGTAGCCAATCCTCCAAGAGCTTATAGAGCTCTTCTTACAGGGGCTACTGTAAGCTCTTGGGGGATTGGCTACATTTGGGGGGAGGGTGTCGCCTAATATGCAAAGGAGTTCCTGCTACAAAAAGAGCCCTGGGCGACACACCTCTAATGTAGCCAATCCTCCCAAGAGTTTACAGAGCTCTTCTTACAGGGGCTACTGTAAGCTTTCGGAGGATTGGCTACATTCGGGGGGGTGTCGCCTAATATGCAAAGGAGTTCCTGCTACAAAGAGAGCCCTGCTTATCCTAATCCAATGAATGCTCAGTGTAAGGCTCTAGATAGATTCAGGTGGGGAGCCATGTTAGTCTGAAGCAGCAGAACAAAGCTGGGGTCCGGTGGCAACATTAGGACCAACAAAGTTTTATTCAAGGTATGAGTTCTCCTGTGCAAGCACACGTCTTCAGATACAGGCTACCTTGGAGGTCCTGGTCTAGAGTCTCCTACCTAGCAGCCTAAATTTTTCCTCCAGGACCTCACGACTGCATTTCCCCACATCGTTGGTACCAACATGTACCACGACCACTTACACCTCCACAGCCCTGTCTACCACAGGGGTGTTGAACTCATTTGCTATGAGGGCTGGATCTGACATAAATGAGACATTGTTGGGCCAGTCCATGTTTGTCATAAAATGTCATGCCAGGTACCGGAGATATAAACTTTATAAAGGACACAAACACAAAGGGTTTGGGTTGTTTTTTTTTAACTTAAAACAAAAACATGCTTAAAACGTCAGCCCTCTTGCAAGATTTTGTTTATTGAACAGTGTCTGATAACTCTGACACCCCTTGCTCTGAATTATTGCATCAAAATGTCTGTGCTGTTGCAGTCTTGAGTATGCTGTTTAGGTGGGTATCCGTAAGCTGCAAAGCTACGATGAGGCAGCAGCAGCAGAACTGGAAGGAGAAGCAGAAGACAGCCAGTTCCACTGCAGGCCCAATAGAAGCCCTCTGGGGGCCTGATCCAGCCCCTGGGCCCGTGTTTGACACCCCTGGTCTACCAGCCTATCTAGAACATGCCTATCTGGCCCCAGTGGTGGACCTCCTGATGGCACCGGGTATTTTTGGCCACTGTGTGACCCAGAGTGTTGGACTGGGTGGGCCATTGGCCTGATCCAACATTGGCTCCTCTTATGTTCATACAGTGAAACAGAATCCAGTGGTTGAGGAAATTCTGTTTCACTGCATCTGAAGTAGTGCGCTTGCACACGAAAGCTGATACCTTGAATAAAACTTTGTTGGCCTTAAAGGTGCCCCTGGACTCGAAGTTTGTAATTCTCTAGGACACTGATCCCCATTGTGGCAGCCATGGGCACCATAGCGCATGTTGATACATTTCCTGGTGTGCACTTGCCTCTTCCCCAGAATACCAGTCCCAGCTTTCCGCTCCCTCACTATGTCAGGTCTCTCAGTGAAGAAGAAGAGAGAAGAAGAAGAAGAAGAGGAGGAGGAGGAGGAGGAGGAGGAGGAGGAGGAGGGGAGATTGGTTATACCCCGCCCTTCACTTTTGAGTCTCAGAGCGGCACAGACTCCTTTCCCTTCTCCTCCCACAACAGACACCCTGTTAGGTAGAAGAAGGAGAAGAGAGGTTGGATTTGTACCCGCCCTTCACTACCCAATGGAGTCTCAGAGTGGCTGACAGACTCCTTTCCCTTCCCCTCCCCACAACAGACACCCTGTGAGGTAGAAGAAGAAGAAGAAGAAGAAGAAGAGGTTGGATTTATACCCTGCCCTTCACTACCCAAAGGAGTCTCAGAGTGGCTGACAAACTCCTTTCCCTTCCCCTCCCCACAACAGACACCCTGTGAGGTAGAAGAAGAAGAAGAAGAAGAGATTGGATTTAAACCCCGCCCTTCACTACCCAAAGGAGTCTCAGAGCGGCTTACAAACTCCTTTCCCTTCCCCTCCCCACAACAGACACCCTGTGAGGTAGAAGAAGAAGAAGAAGAGATTGGATTTATACCCCGCCCTTCACTACCCAAAGGAGTCTCAGAGTGGCTGACAAACTCCTTTCCCTTCTCCTCCCCACAACAGACACCCTGTGAGGAAGGTGGGGCTGAGAGAACTTCTGACAGAAACTGCTCTTCCAGGAACAGCTGTGCCAGAGCTTGTGACTGACCCAAGGTCACATCAGCAGGTACAAGTGGAGGAGTGGGGAATCAAACCCAGTTCTCCCAGATCAGAGTCCGCACACTTAACCACTACACCAGACTGGCTCTCCACAACGCACTTAAGCAATATGAGTGTATTGAGATATGCTTACTTCAGGAAACAGGCTCTGTGCCAGAACTGAGAAAATGCGCGCCAAAAGCCTCTATTACAGATAACACAAAAGGCACCCCCACACCCCTCACACACGTCACCATTCAGCCCCTACAAGTACTATGACAGATATACGGCTCCCTATCTACATTCTAGCCTGGCGGAAAGGACTCCGAGGCCAGCTCCTTTGGGAACCAGTTGTGGGGCACAACCTTCAAGAAAGTTATGGTTTCTACAAGCATCCACTTTCAACACCCATGCACTCCCCTCAGGGATTCCTTTCCCCCCCATATCTATGGCAAGCAGAGCAGTGAAACATAGGTTGAATCTGCATTTGTCTTTCCCACTGGTGTCCCAGCCTTCTGACTCTGTCTTCAAAAAAGCTGTCTATATTTGCTTTCGTTTTCACACTTCAACAGTGCTAGCATACTTTTGCATGTCTGCATATGTTTATTGCCCTCTCATGGCGGCTCCTCTGTCATTGCGCCTCCACGCTGCTTTAAATGAATCTTTTCCAAACAACTCTTCAAATGAGCATAGAGAAAGACGGCGTCACAGCAGCACAAAACTGATTTAAAAATGCAAATGCAGATTCAACCATGGTGAAACGAAACCGATGCTTGACACACTATAACAACAACAACAACAACAACAATAATAATAATAATAATAATATCTTTCGATTTATTAATTGCTCACCCCATGTCTGCAGGCTCTGAGCAATGTACAGTTACTCGCCCAGAAGGCACTTGGGAAGACCCTGGGAGGCGTCACCTTTGGATCTGCAGGGAGCAGCACTCCATATAGCTGGCTCCATCTTTGACTTCGGGACCCCCCAGCATTTGGGGCCCGTTTTACGATTTATGATGGTGCCCCCTAGCCTTGCTCTGACTTGGATGGCCCAGCCTACCCAGCTCTCATCAGATCTCAGGAGTTAAGCAGGGTCGGCCCTGGTTGGTACTTGGATGGGAGATCACCAAGAAAGTCTCGGGCTGCTATGCAGAGGCAGGCAATGGCAAACCACCTCTGTTTGTCTCTCACCTTGCAAACCCAACAGGGTCTCCATAAGTCAGTTGTGACTTGACGGCGCTGTCCACCACCGTCATCTTCCAACGGCAATTGGAATGGCCCAATGACAGTCCCAGGGGAACCCCCAAACCTTGGAGTTGGCATAGAGGGCCATCTTTAGGTGTTTTGAAACTAAACAGTAGACTAGACGTATACGACCTGAGCTAGATAGCCTAGGCTAGTTTGATCTCGTCAGATCTCAGAAACTAAGCGGGGTCGGCCCAGTAAGTTTGGACAAACACTAGTCAGGGATGCTCTACGCTGATCCTGCATTGAGCAGAGGGTTGGGCTAGATGGCCTGTATGGCCCCTTCCAACTCTGTGATTCTATGATTTCTGTGAGGCAGGCAATGGCAAACCACATCTGAACGTCTCTTGCCTTGAAAACTTGGTGGCATTTTCTACCACTTGGTTGCTGCAACTTGGTGGCACTTTCTACTATGACTACTTTTGTTGTTGTTCAGTCGCAAAGTTGAGTCCAGCTCTTCATGACTCTATGGACCACGTCATGCCAGGCCTTCTTGTCTTCCACAATCTACCATTAACCCTTTCTCAAAATTCCCACAGTACCCACTGTATTAACAAGTGTGGGGACTCCTGCTGTCAGAGTTCTCAGTATTTCAGTAATCTAAGCCCCACTTGCTGAACTGGGTGACCAGCTCCACCTGACTGTATAAAGCTTCAGCTCTGGGACCCTGGTCTTCTTTCTGAGCAACCCGTCGCAAACTGAGAAGTTTCAGCCTGATTCCTATTTTATTCCCTTCCTTGCTGCTAGAACCTGGCCTTGGTCTGTCTTGGGCCACGTGATCTACCCCTGGCTCTACACCTGCCTGGTGGCTTGCTCCCACTTGACCTTGGGGTCTTGATCCTAATCCCTTGGTGACACCATTGCATGTCCTCAAGTCCCATCCAAGTCAATGGGGTGTGGTGGTGGAAGGTGTTATCAAGTTACAGCTGACTTGCGGCAGCCCCGTAGGGTTCTCCAGGCAAGAGATTAACAGAGGTGGTCTGCCATTGCCTGCCTCTGCACAGCATCCCTGGACTTCCTTGGTGGACTCCCATCCGAGTACCAACAAGGCCCAGCCTTCCTTAGCTTCTGAGATCTGGCGAGGCTGGACTAGACTGGCCCATCCATGTCAGGGCAGAAATAGAGGTGGATTGCCATAGTCTGCCTCTCCGTAGCCAGCCTGGACTTCCTTGGTGGTCTCCCATCCAAGTACTAACCAGGGCTGGCCCCATTCAGCTTCCAAGGTCCGGCTAGCTTGGGCCATCCAGGTCAGTCTTTAGTGGGATGTAAGAATGTCCAAATCAGTGCTGCACGATCACCATGGTTTGGCACATGCTTTACATCATGGGACATGCTCTGATGAACACAGCCCGTGGTGAAGCACTGAGATGAGTAGCTGACTGGGCAGGAGAGAAAAGTCCAAAGTCAGGCCAGGGTCTGGTAACCAGAAGGTCTGAGGTAGGCAACAGGCACATAAAGCTGCTGAATCAAAGTCAAGCAGAGAGCCTGAGTCCACAGCCCAGGGCAAAGGCAGAACATGAGGTCATTGAATCACGGACTTGGAAGGGGCCCGAGAGGCCATCTAGTCCAACTCCCTCTGCTCAATGCAGGATCAGCCTAGAGCATCCCTGACAAGGGTTTGTCCAGCCTCTGCTTCAAGGCTACCAAAGGGGGGGAGCTCACCAGCCAATTCCACTCAGAGCTGCCAAGTCCCCCGGGGACGGGGATTCCCCACTGAAAGGGCCCCCAATCCGCCAGTCCAGATCCAGCCAGCGGGGGATCCCCACCTCCGAAGTGGCCAGATGAGGCTGACGTGCCCAGCATGATTACGTCGCCTGGAAGTGACATAATCACGCTGGGCACGTCGCAGGGTGACGCTCTAGCAGTCACCCTAAAAACTCTATGGTACCATAGAGTTTTTAGGGCGATTGCTAGAGAGTCGCCCTGCAACGTGCCCAGTGTGATTACACCACTTCCAGTGACATAATTGCGGCGCACATGCGTGAATCTCCCAGATCGGGACCATGTGTCCCCCCCCCCCACTACTGCAGGTAAGAGACTTGGCAACCCTAACTCCACTGCTGAACTGCTCTTACTGGTCCCACAGAAGTCAGGAATGTTGATCCACTATAGTCTTCACAGCACAGATGGCTTGCTTAGGCTGAAGGGCCTAGTCTAAAGTCCCTCCAGGTTAGTTCTTACTGGCTGCTTCAGTCAGGTGATCCTAGCAGTGTCTCTCTCTCTCTCTCTCTCTCTCTCTCTCTCTCTCTCTCAATTTAGTGGTTAAGTGGGCGGACTCTAATCTGGGAGAACCGGGTTTGATTCTCCACTCCTCCACTTGCAACTGCTGGATGACCTTGGGCAAGCCGTAGTTCTGACAAGAGCTGTTCTTGAAAAAGAGCCCTTTCTGTCAAGAGCTTTCTCAGCTCCACCTACCTCACAGGGTGTCTGTTGTGGGGATGGGAAAGGAAGGGAATTTGTAAGCCACTCTGAGACTCCTTTGGGTAGTGGAGGGTGGGGTATAAATCCAATCTCCTCCTCCTCCTCCTCCTCCTCCTCCTCTTCTTCTTCTTCTTCTTCTTCTTCTTCTTCTTCTTCTTCTTCTTCTTCTTCTTCTTCTTCTTCTTCTTCTTCTTCTTCTTCTTCCTCACAGGGTGTCTGTTGTGGGGAGGGGAAGGGAAAGGAGTTTGTAAGCTGCTCTGAGACTTCTTTGGGTAGTGAAGGGCAGGGTATAAATCCAATCTCCTCCTCCTCCTCCTCTTCTTCTTCTTCTTCTCTCTGTCTTTCTCCTCTCTCTCCAGGTATAGGGTTGCCAGGTCTGGGTTGGAAAATACCTGGAGACTTTGGGGCTGGATCTGGGAGAAGGCAGGGTTTGGGGACGGGAGGGGCCTCAGCATGGTACAAGGCCATAGAGTCCACCCTCCAAGGCACCCATTTTCTCCAGGGGAGCTGAACTCTGTCAGCTGCAGATCAGTTTTAAAAGTGGGATAGATCTCCAGGCCCCACCTGGAGGATGGCAACCCTACCAGGCAAGCTGGGCAGGGTGCTGGGTTGCTGAGTGGAGTGGGCCAACAGCTCTCCCTGAAACAAGTTGGCTCACAGAGAGCAAGACTAGTCTGGATCTGCGGGTCCCAAATTATGAGTTTGAGCCTCCGCGGGTCCCACGATGTACAGTGACCCACTTGCCCTTCTGGTTTTGCTGCTGACCTAGGGTTGCCAACCTCCAGGTGGTGGCTTGAGATCTCCTGGGTGATTGCAACTGATCTGCAGAGGTCAGTTAACCAGGGGAAAATAGTTGCTTTGGAAGGTGGACTCTAGGGCAGTCCTATCCCCTTGAAGTCTCACCCCTCCCCAAACCCTGCCCTTGTCAAGCTACACCCTCTAAATTCTCCAGGTTTTTCCCAACCCCCCTGCTTGTTACCCTGTTAGGACTGCCAAAATGCAGGTTAGGAAGCACATGGGAAAGCCACACTACATGGCTTGTGTATGGCTGGGGGCGTCCCACGAAAACTGTGTTTCCTTCATGGCGCTGTGTGAGTCGCTCTTTGAGTTTCCAGTTCTTGCCAAGACTTTTTCCTCTGGAATATTTTCTGGCACCTCGCTCCGCTCCCGTCCGATAGGCTACCGTTGGCAAAAAAAAACCAATCGTGCCTGTTTAATTTCCTTTTCGAACAAAGCGGTTTAATTAAAAGTTGCTCCTGTTTTCTGTCCTTCTCTAGCCAACAAGAAATCCTTGACCTATTTCAGGCGCGACTACGATGCTGATGTAGAAGAAGTCGCCTTTGACCAACCGGATGTGAAGAAGGTGTTCTACGGGAGCTTCCATAAGGTTCTTATCGAAAAGGAGATGTTCCTCGGAACGATGACGCCTGTGCTTTTGCTTGGCGAGGATTCCAAAAATATCCCAAAGACATTTGCTAACTTTTCTGCGTTTGTGCATGTGCCGAAATACTAATGGATTGGGGGGAGGGGGAGAGAAACTCATCGCACTAAACTACTTCCTCTTTGCATCCTTTAATCTATTTAAATATATGCATGAGCATAGCCAAGGAATTGTGCGGCAAAGAAGCAGAAAATCCGCAAACAGAAAAAACTTTAATCCTTTTACTCGGGAATTAATAACGACCTAACTAATTGAAGTGTCATTATTAATTGGACCTGTGGAGCTGCCGTTTCCAGAGCTAGGCCAATGGCCTTTCTAGCTGCTTGCTGTTAGAACGGTGACAGACAGATGCTTTACAAAGTCTCTGGCAGAAATCTTTCTCAGCCTTCCTACCTAATTGTTTAAAAAAACACAAAACCTGAAGATGCCAGAGAATGAAGTGAGCGATGGCATTCTCCATGTGCCACATTGTGCATAAATCTAGCAAATTAATCTGAATTCACTTGCTCACCCCCGTTCTCTTACTAAGAAATCTGAATGGCTTTCCAGGACTTGGTTTTGAACTCTGCGATGCATTGATACTTTGGGGGAATCGGAGCCTTGCTGTTGCCAGCTCTGGGCTGGGAAATGCCTGGGGATTTTGGGGGTAGAGCCTGCGGAGGGCGGGGTTTGGGGAGGGGAGGTGCCTCAGTGGGGTAATAATGCCACAGAGTCCATCTTCCAGAACAGCCACTTTCTCCAGGGGAAATGAGATCTGTATCCTGGAGACCAGCTGTGATTCCAGGAGATCTCCAGCTTTCACCTGGACAATGGCAACCCCACAAGTGGTGCAGGTATCTGGCTCGAAGGATGGACATGAACGCTTCAGCCGGCATCTCAGGCATCGGAGTCATGATTGCATCAAGCCCAGTGTACGCGTTGAAGTTGAAACAGGCATTCACGGACATCTGAATGCTGAAAAGCGTTCACATTCTGGCCCTTTGCCAGTTTGGTTTAGTGGTTAGGGGCACGGACTCTGATCTGGGACAACCGGGTTTGATTCCCCACTCCTCCACATGCAGCTGCTGACTTAGGGTCAGTCACAAGTTCTCTCAGGGCTGTTCTATCAAGGGTAGTCCTCGTGGAGCTCTCTCAGCCCCACCTACCTCACAGGGTGTCTGTTGTGGGGAGGGGAAGGGAAAGGAGATTGTACACCACTCTGAGACTCCTTTGGGTAGTGAAGGGCAGGGTACAAATCCAATCTCCTCCTCCTCCTCCTCCTCCTCCTCTCTCTTCTTCCTCTTCTTCCTCTTCTTCCTCTTCCTCTACTTACTACTACTACTACTACTACTACTTCTACTACTTCTTCTTCTTCTTCTTCTTCTTCTTCTTCTTCTTCTTCTTCTTCAGATGCAAATTTTCTGGGCTAGAACTTTGGTGTATAAAGAATCCCCTTCAAAATTTGGGACACCGTTATTTTTTAAATGATTATTTGAGCAGGTGGCAAGTAGGTGCTTCCATAGGCTGGCGTGTTCTTCTGGGCAACCTCACCAGGGGCTCCTCGCTGAGAAGATCAAAGAAGTTCTCTACTGCAGTCTCTCCCTCTGAACCTCTCACTGACTGAGAAGATCTTACATATTCTGTTATGCATGCTCCATTCTAACACTCTGCATTTTAAATATCAGAGTTCGGTGCCCATCAGAAGTGACTGAACATTCTGTAAATGTTTAAACATTTTGGGAAACCGATTCTACTCCGGTATTCTGCGATGCCCACTGCGGGCTGGCCTAAAGGCCAGGCTCGTAGCCAGCATTTTTTAAAGTCGGGGGGCATTTAGAGAAGAGAGATGAAGAGACTGGATTTATACCCTGCCCTTCACTACACAACGGAGTCTCAGAGCGGCTCACAATCTCCTTTCCCTTCCCCTACCCACAACAGATACCCTGTGAGGTAGGTGGGGCTGGGAGAGCTCTTGACAGAAACTGCTCTTTTTCAAGGACAGCTCTTATCAGAACTTATGGCTTACCCCAGGTCACCCAGCAGGTGCAAGTGAAGGAGTGGGGAATCAAACCCGGTTCTCCCAGATTAGGGTCCATGTACTTAACCACTACACCAAACTGGCTCTCCAGATTTCTTAGGGGACACTGGATAATCAAATCAAAGGAATACCTGGCTTCTTCCCTGCACCTGCCACAGGTCGGGGGCCCAGGGCTGGATGGGAAGTTGGGGGGGCCTTGCCAGTAAGTCAGGGGGCCTAGCCCCGAGATGCCCCGGTGTAGCTACGGGCCTGCTAAAGGCACTCATTGGCTATTCTCCTCTTTGCTGCCCTCCCAGTTAGTCAGCTGGTGGTGGGAAGTGTCGTCGCATCATAGCCGACTTACGGTGACTCTGTAGGGTTTTCAAGGCAAGAGGCGTTCAGAGGTGGGTGGCCACCACCTGCCTCTGTGTGGCAAGACTGGACTTCCTTGGTGGTCTCCCATCCAAGTACTAACCAGGGCCGACCCTAATTAAAAGAAGAAGCAGCGTTGGTTTTATACCCCGCCCTTCACTACCCAAAGGGGTCTTGGAGCAGCTTAAAATTGCCTTCCCCTCCCCACAACAGACACCTTGTGAGGCAGGTGGGGCTGAGCGAGCTCCGAGAGAACTGTGACTGACCCACGGTCACCCAGCTGGCTTCGTGTGGAGGAGGGGGGAATCAAACCTGGCTCTCCCAGATTAGAGTCTACCACTCTTAACCAGTTTGGTGTAGTGGTTAAGTGCGCGGACTCTAATCTGGGAGAACCGGGTGTGATTCCCCACTCCTCCACTTGCACCTGCTGATGTGACCTTGGGTCGGTCACAAGCTCTGGCACAGCTGTTCTCTCAAGGACAGTTTCTGTCAGAAGTCCACTTGGCCCCACCTACCTCACGGGGTGGTCTGTTGTGGGGAGGGGAAGGGAAAGAAGGTTGTCAGCCACTCTGAGACACCTTTGGGTAGTGAAGGGTGGGGTATAAATCCAATCTCTTCTTCTTCTTCTTCTTCTACCTCACAGGGTGTCTGTTGTGGGGAGGGGAAGGGAAAGCAGTTTGTAAGCCACTCTGAGACACCTTTGGGCAGTGAAGGGCGGGGTATAAATCCAATCTCTTCTTCTTCTTCTCTTCTACACCACACTCTGGCTCTTAGCTTCTGAGCTCGGATGAGGTTGGGCTAGCCGGGGCCATCCACGTCAGGGCAGATGAACGGAGGTGGATTTGCTATCGCCTGCCTCCGCATACTGAGCTTGGACTTCCTTGGTGGTCTCCCATCCAACTACTAACCAGGGCTGACCCTGCTGAGCTTCTGAGATCTGGCGGGGCCATGCTGGTCAGGGCAGTTAGTCTGGGTCATCCAGGTCAGGGCAGTTAGCTAGTTACGACATCAGTCCCCAAAAGCACAGCATGAAGTACAGGGCTATCACTTCTTCTCCATTTCATCCTCGCAACAACCCTATGGAGCAGGTTAGGGAGGGAGGGAGAGAAGAAGAGACTGGATTTATACCCCACCCTTCACTGCCCAAAGGGGTCTCAGAGCAGCTTACAAACTCCTTTCCCCTCCCCTCCCCACAACAGACACCCTGTGAGGCAGGTGGGGCTGAGAGAGCTTTGACAGAAACTGCTCTTTTTCATGGACAGCTGTGCCAGAGCTTGTGACTGACCCAAGGTCACATCAGCAGGTGTAAGTGGGTTCTCCCAGATTAGGGTCCGCACACTTAACCACTACACCAAACTGGTGGAGAGAGAGAGAGAGAGAGAGAGAGAGAGAGAGAGAGAGAGATGGCCAGCACAAAGTCAACCTGTGAGCTTCACGGCGAAGCCAGGACTCGAATCTAGGTCTCCTGGATATCATCCCAATGCCTTAACCACTCCTCCTCACGGTTTATCGACTAACTTGCCTTATTATGTGTAGTGGTTAAGGGCACAGACTCTAATTTGGGAGAACCAGGATTGATTCCCCATTCCTCCACTTGCAGCTGCTGGATGGCCTTGGGCAAGTCACAGTTCTGACAAGAGCTGTCCTTGAAAAAGGGCAGTTTCTGTCAAGAGCTCTCTTAGCCCCAACTACCTCACAGGGTGTCTGTTGTGGGGAGGGGGAGGGAAAGAAGTCTGTAAGCCGCTCTGAGACTCCTTGGTAGTGAAGGGTGGACTCCTTTGGGTAGTGAAGGGTGGGGTATAAATCCAATCTCGTCTTCTTCTTCTTCTACCTCACAGGGTGTCTGTTGTGGGGAGGGGAAGGGAAAGGAGTCTGCCAGCTGCTCTGAGACTCCTTCGGGTAGTGAAGGGCGGGGTATAAATCCAATCTCTTCTTCTTCTTCTTCTTCTACCTAACAGGGTGTCTGTTGTGGGGAGGAGAAGGGAAAGGAGTCTGTAAACCGCTCTGAGACTCCTTTGGGTCGTGAAGGGTGGGATATAAATCCAATCTCGTCCTTCTTCTTCTTCTTCTTCTACCTCACAGGGTGTCTGTTGTGGGGAGGGGGAGGGAAAGAAGTCTGTAAGCCGCTCTGAGACTCCTTTGGGTCGTGAAGGGCTAGGTATAAATCCAATCTCGTCTTCTTCTTCTTCTGCCTCACAGGGTGTCTGTTGTGTGGAGGGGAAGGGAAAGGAGTCTGTAAGCCGCTCTGAGACTCCTTTGGGTCGTGAAGGGTGGGATATAAATCCAATCTCGTCCTCCTCTTCTTCTTCTACCTCACAGGGTGTCTGTTGTGGGGAGGGGGAGGGAAAGAAGTCTGTAAGCCGCTCTGAGACTCCTTTGGGTCGTGAAGGGCTAGGTATAAATCCAATCTCGTCTTCTTCTTCTTCTGCCTCACAGGGTGTCTGTTGTGGGGAGGGGGAGGGAAAGAAGTCTGTAAGCCGCTCTGAGACTCCTTTGGGTAGTGAAGGGCTAGGTATAAATCCAATCTCGTCTTCTTCTTCTTCTGCCTCACAGGGTGTCTGTTGTGGGGAGGGGGAGGGAAAGGAGTCTGTAAGCCGCTCTGAGACTCCTTCGGGTAGTGAAGGGCTAGATATAAATCCAATCTCGTCTTCTTCTTCTTCTGCCTCACAGGGTGTCTGTTGTGGGGAGGGGAAGGGAAAGGAGTCTGTAAACCGCTCTGAGACTCCTTTGGGTCGTGAAGGGTGGGATATAAATCCAATCTCGTCTTCTTCTTCTTCTTCTTCTACCTCACAGGGTGTCTGTTGTGGGGAGGGGGAGGGAAAGGAGTCTGTAAGCCGCTCTGAGACTCCTTCGGGTAGTGAAGGGCTAGGTATAAATCCAATCTCGTCTTCTTCTTCTTCTGCCTCACAGGGTGTCTGTTGTGGGGAGGGGAAGGGAAAGGAGTCTGTAAGCCGCTCTGAGACTCCTTCGGGTAGTGAAGGGCTAGGTATAAATCCAATCTCTTCTTCTTCTCCTCCTCTTCTCCTCTGCTTCTTTTTTTACATGTATCAATGGGCATGATATATTTGCCACTTGAGCAGCCTCATAACCCTGTCTGGGGTTGCCCATCTGCAGTAAAGTCACCAGGTCCCTCCTGGCCGTCGGTGGAGGGGGTGAGGGGTAGGTTCTCCAGCTCCAGGTTGGGAAACTCCTAGAGATTTGGGGGTGGACATGGGACCTCAGTGGGGTGCAGTGCCACAGAGCCCACCCTCCAAAGCATCCATTCTCTACGGGGAACTGATGTAGTCCCTAGATGAGCTGTAATTCAGGGGATTCCCCCGTCCCACTCGGAGGCTGTCGTCCCTAATCTGCACTGATATACCCCCAATTGACGCTGGCGGTTGAAATATGTGCATCTCTGCCTTTTCAGTCCTCCGTGCTTCCACAAGCTGCCGAGCTGAGCCGGGAGGTGCCATCTGTGAACCCAGCTTGGCCGGCTGCCTCGATGTCAGGAGACGGGGCTCCGAATTTCGGCCGGCACGGTTCTCGAGCATAGCTGCTGGGATTCGGTTGTGAATTATTTAATAACCGATTGCAGCCAATTTGTCCTCCTCTTGCTCTCTGAATCACCCTGGAGTTGACTGGCCTCCGACGGTCCCTGCTTGATGCAATTGGCAGGTGCTTATAGAGAGAGGAGGATCGCTCTGTTCCCTTTTTTGTTCTCTCTTCTCCCCTTTCCGATTTGCTCCCTGGAACCGGCTCTCCGTCTTTGCCCAGTCGCCTCCCTCTCTCCCTCCCTCCTTGCCTTCCAAGCTCTCCTCTCATCCCACTTGTTTTTTGCAGAATCTTCAGGGACCCCCTGTGGCTTTCCCCCCTCTTAATCTGCACAAATCTTTTATTCGCTTCATTCTATTCCTCCGTCTCCGCTTTGCAAATCCCTAAATCCCGACTCCGAAATCACTCCCACTGTATTTAATGGATACTTAATCCCGAGTAAGTGCTTCATTAGAATGGATTTCCGCCATTGACATAACACACCTTTGCGTGCTGCAACGAAACGTGGATTCTCTCTTGGAAAGCCGCAGCCAGACGAAACAGGACCTACATTGACTGGTTGGAGGAGGGTGACCCCAGTGTGGAGCTGGAGCAGATATTAAGGATGAGATTTATAGCCTAGATTTCTCCGTAATGTGCTGTTTTTCTCTGTGCGACGCGTTTGTTTTCCCCTCACAGAGCATCATTGTACTGGACAATTCCCACCTGCAATGGTACAATCCAGGGAACATTTTTATCACTGCATTGGCTGTTTATTTCAGAGGTTAGCTGCAGTACGACAGCTAGATACGAGTCCAGTACCACATTCGAGACCAACAAGATTTTGGGGGTATAAGCTTTCGGGAGTCAACCCTCCCTACGTCAGATCTGACTCGTATTTATTTACTTTATATAAAGTATTTATTTACTTTATTTAAGTAAAGGTAAAGGTTTCCCTAGCTCGAAAGCCAGTCGAATCCGACTCTAGGGTTGCGGTGCTCATCTCCATTTCCAAGCCGAAGAGCCAGCGCTGTCCGAAGACGTTTCCGTGGTCATGTGGCCGGCATGACTAAACGCCAAGGCGCAGAGAACTCTGTTACCTTCCCACCAAAGCGGTACCTATTTATCTACTTGCAATTTCTTGCTTTCGAACTGCTAGGTTGGCAGGAGCTGGGATCAGAGACTCGCGCTCACTCCGTCATGCGGCACTTGGGTCTTGAACTGCTGAACTACTGACCTTCCAGCCTGCAGCTCAGTGTCTTAACCACTTGAGCCACCACAGCTCTACTTTATTTACTGGACTCATATTTATTTATATATATCTACTTTCTTTATATCCTAATTTTCTCCCCAATGGAAACCCAAAACGGCATTGTTCCCCAGTTTGGTGTAGTGGCTAGGAGTGCATACTCTAATTTGGGAGAACTGGGTTTGATTCCCCACTCCTCCACATGCAGCTGCCGGCATGACCTTAGGTCAGTCACAAGTTCTCTCAGAGGTGTTCTCTCAGGAGCAGTCCTTGAAAGAGCTCTCTCAGCCCCACTGACCTCACAGGATGTCTGTTGTGGGGAGGGGAAGGGAAAGGAGATTGTCAGCCGCTCTGAGATTCCTTCAGGTACTGAAGGGCGGAGTATAAATCCAATCTCCTCCTCCTCCTCCTCTTCTTCTTTCTCTATTTTATCCTCACAACAAGCCTGTGAGGAGGGCAGGACTATTTTTGGGCAGGAACGCACAGGAACGGAGTTCTGGCTGGCTCCCGAGTTGGTCACGGCCAGCAGGAATTCATTAGAAGAAGAAGAAGAAGAAGAAGAAGAAGAAGAAGAAGAGTTTGGATTTATACCCCGCCCTTCACTGCCCAAAGGCGTCTCAGAGCGGCTTACAAACTCCTTTCCCTTCCCCTCCCCACAACAGACACCCTGTGAGGTAGGTGGGGCTGAGAAAACTCTAACACAAACTGTCCTTGAGAGAACAGCTGTGCCAGAGCTTGTGACTGACCCAAGGTCACATCAGCAGGTGCAAATGGAGGAGTGGGGAATCAAACCCGGTTCTCCCAGATAAGAGTCCGCACACTTAACCACTACACCAAACTGGCATAATAGGCCACACCCAACAGCAGAAACTCATTAGGATTGGCTGCATTAGGGCTGTGTGGCCTAACATGCAAAGGAGTACTTGCTACAAAAAAAGCCCTGGGGTTTTGACAACAAACAAGGTAAACATAATAAAAAGCAAAAGGTGGGTGTGGCTGGATGGCCACACTTCTGATAACATGGGGCTGTGGCCTAATAAGCTAATGAGCTGCGCTGTCAGGGGTGTGGCCTAATATGCTAATGAGTTTCTGCTGTTGGGTGTGGCCTATTATGCTAATGAGTTCCTGCTGGGCTTTTTCTACAAAGGCTGTGAGTGTGTGGCTGGCTCAAGGTCAACCGGTAGGCTTCCACGGCACGAGTGGGGGATTCAAACGTGGGTTTCCCGCATCCTAGTCCAAGACTTGAACCACTGTACCACACTGGCTCTCTGCATGTAAGCAGCTAATGTAGTATGTCGCTATTGGCTATTTGTGTGGATTTTTCCTCATGGCTAGTCATATTCTCAAGGCCTGCCAGCAGGCTTCTTGGTTGGGGTTGGCTTTCCAACTGGGATGGGCTGGGTCCAAGTCCAGCAAGCTCTCCTGCATGCCATGCTTGTGCCATGCTGGGCGTATTTTGCCAGGTTCGACCGTCTCAAATTGTGTTCTACTAAAACGAATGTTCCGGCTGCAAGGAGAGGCACAGTGGAGCTATTTTTGTCTGTTGAGCAGGTGCACATATCCGTGAGCCATTCCAGGGTCAAGCTGTATATCGACTGCAAGAAAATAGCCGAGAAGCCACTCGGAGCGTCAGAGAAAGTCTTGACTGCTGGCTTTGTCACGCTGGGGAAGCTGACGAGGACACGAGGACCGCGGAGCGGGTCGGCTGCGGTAAGCTCACGGGATATCTGTTTGACTCCAAAGGTCTAAAGCAGGGGTTTCCCCCCCACACACACACCTTTTGAGACTGCGGGGCACATTTGGAACTCTGAGAGGGGGTGGTGAGCAATACCCAAAATGGCCGCCTCCGAAGGCAGAGCAATACCCAAAATGGCTGCCACAGGAGCCTGACCCAAACTCAAAATGGCTGCCGCAGAAGGTGGAACTGAAGGGAATACCTCTCTCCTCACACCTTCTGGGAAAAAGGAAAGCCTGAAGGGGAAATGGAACCACACACTGACTCAGGAAAGCCCGGGTTCTTACCATTCCTCCTGATCCTCCAGAGGGAAACTCTTTCATTTGAAAGAGGGTGCCCGATAGCAAGGCTGGCCTTACAATGGCTCCACCCTCCTTCTGAAACTTGGTGGTTGCCAAGGGAAGTACTGGCGGGCACCACAGCACCCACGGGCAGGACATTTCGAAACCCTGGTCTAAACACTCCAGTCCTCTTCAGTGGAGTATGCTGTAGACGGAGGAGAGGGCACCATAAAAGAGTTGTCTCTGTTTTGTGCAACAGGACCACAAGCTTCTGTTGGGTTATTGATTAAACGCCTGCTCCTTCTCTGGGCATCCCACACAGGCCTCCAGAGATGTCATCCTGCATTCTGGAGGATGGAAGAGGGTCACCGGTAAGACCTCCCTAAATTGGGGGGGGGGTCATTCCCCAGTTTGTGTTAGTTGCATTCTACTGTGTGAGGAGCTGAAAACAGATCCTGGTATGTGTACACATTTGTGGTCCCCATTTCCACTTCTTGTGAGCTGGCCCTGTCTCAGGGTTGCCAAGTCAACTTACCTGCAAAGCGGGGGGATTCCTGGCTCCGTCGGGAGTCTTTGCGTGCGCACGCCACGATGATGTCACCGGATGTGATGTCATCACATCACCCACGTTGGGGGTGGGGGCACCGTGACTTGAGGGAAAACCATAGAGTTTTCTCTCGATTCACAGAGTGTCCCCCCTGCAACGTGGCCAGCGTGATGATGTCACCTCTGGGTGACATCATCACGCTGGGGACACCCTCTGGCAAGGGGTGGAGTTACCCCCGGGGCCCGATCCGCCACCGGCGGGTAACGGGCCTCCCGAGTGGGAAATTACCCACCCCCAGCGGGGGCTTCGCAAGCCTACCCTGTCTTGTCTACTATGCTCAGGAACACGGTCTGGTCTGCACATGTAGCAGAATAAGTCGGTGGACTCCAGAGTTGTTGGTTGGATTGTACTGTTTCTTCAGATGGGAGACTGTTAGCCAAATCAATATATGTGCTAGGCCCATAATGTGCTAAGTGTTCTCTCCGGATGTGGGGTCAGACTGTGTCACCTGGTAATTATTTTGGGTCTAATAGCCTGGTGTGCACTTGGGCTTCAGTTGGCCCAGCGTTTTGATTAGGAGACTTAAATGAGACAGAGACAATCTCGAAAAAGCAATAATCTTTATTCCCTTAATGAGATGCAAGGCTAGAAAGATGAAATGTAAGAGAAGGCAAAAATGTGAAGCCACGCTGCAGTACGATAATGCAGTCCTGTCTATCTATATCTTTATTCGGCCAATGACAAGTACATGCAGTCCTGTCTATGCCGCCCTTGGTTGCCACCTTATTGGGGTGGATAGGGAGTCTAGGGGAAATAAAAGGTGAAAAGAGAAATGTACGTTGCCTTATCCTGAAGAAGAGAGTCTGTGGTAGGGTTGCCAGGACCCCCCTGGCAACTGGTGGGGGATGGGGGGACTTACCAGAAGAAAGAGAAAGGCCCAAGCCATGTTACTGGAATTACACAGGAAGTGACATCATCACACCAGCAACTTAAGGGTGACACTCTAGTATTTGGGCAAAAACTCTATGGTAAAACCAGCTTCTACCATAGAGTTTTTGGCCAAATACCAGAGCATTCCCTGGAAGTTGCTGGCGTGATGATGTCACTTCCTGTGCGATGCCAGCAATGTGGCCTGGGCCTTTCTCTTTCTACTGGTAAGTCCCCCCACTAGCAAGCTGATCGGCAGCTTGGGGGCAGGGCCTGGTGGTGTGGGACCCGCATCTCCACTGGGGTGCCTGGCAACCCTAGTCTGTGGAGCTGTTAATCAAGGACAGAAGAGAAGTGAAGCTTGCCTGGGGTGAAGGAAAATCCAAAACTGAAACCAACGAAATAGCTGGGAGTCCAGTAAGGAAATACCTGAAGAACTGGGGAATGGAAGGTGCGATTTGGGTAGAGGAAAGACCTCAGTGGGGTATAATGCCATAGACTCCAACCTCCAAAGAAGCCATTTTCTCCAGGAGAACTGGCCTCTGCAGTCAGGAGATCAGTTGTAATTCCAGGAGCTCTTCAGACACCACTTAGGTCGAATCTGCATTTGCATTTTTAAATCCGTTTTGTGCTGCTGTGACGCTGTCTTCCTCTATGCTCATTTGAAAGTTGTTTGGAGAAGATTCATTTAAAGCGGTGTGGAGGCGCAATGACAGTGGAGCCGCCATGAGAGGGTGATAAATATATGCAGACATGCAAACATATACTAACACTGTTGAAGAGCGAAAACGAAAGCAAATGTAGACAGCTGTTTTGAAGACAGAGTCAGAAGGGTGGGACACCAGTGGGAAAGACAAATGCAGATTCGACCTTAGAGGTTGTCAGCCATAGGGTCCAAGGGGAGGGAGTCAGTGATTCAGTTTAAGAGAGAAAGTCTGGAAAGCGAACCAACCACCAGGCTGGGGAAGCAGGCTTAGGTATGGAACTGGAGGAGCTCGGGATGCCGTTTTAAAGCACTCTGGGAAATATGAGGTTGGGATCCACGGCAGGATTAGATCAGGAGTGCAGGACACTAAATGCAGGAGGTGGGAAGAGAGTTTTTTCCGGTGTGGCAATGGAATTACCAGGACTGGGGAATGGCTTTGGCTGTCCTAACAGGCTGAGTAGCATCTTGATGATGTTTTCCTGGGTTGGGGATGGAATTGCTGGGTGAGGAGGAGAGTTCTCCGGTTGTGTGTGTGTGTTAAGTGCCGTCAAGTAGCTTCTGACTTATAGTGACACTCTGAAGTCAAGTCCTCCAAAATGTCCTATCATTAACCGCCTCGCTCAGGTCTTGGGAAAATGTTCTAGGCCAGGCCTTTCATTGCTTTTGTAGCTTTCTACAGAGAATTTCTTGTAGGTAAGAAAGCATTCAGATATGCTGAAGTGGTAGAGTCCATTTGACCGCTTCTGAACCCTGTCCACTCATTTCACTGCACATTTGGAACAGGACTAAGAGTCTGCGATAACAAGAGAAGAGCCCTGCTGGGTCAGACCAGGGGTCCATCTAGCCCAGCATCCTGTCTCACACAGGGGCCAACCAGTTCCTCTGGACAGCCAGCAACCGGGCATAGAGGTTGAGGCTTCCATAAGAACAGAAGACACCTGCTGGATCGGACCAGTGTCCCACCTAGTCCAGCATCCTGTTTCACACAGGGGCCAACCAGTTCCTCTGGAGGGCACAGAGCCCGAGAGCTTCAGAATAATACCAGAAGAGCCCTGCTGGATCAGACTGGTGGTCTATCTAGTCCAGCATCCTGTCTCACACAGTGGCCAACAAGTTCCTCTGTAGGTCCAGCAACAAGTCATAGAGGCTACCTTCTTAAGAACATAAGAGCCCTGCTGGATCAGACCAGTGGTCCCTCTAGTGTTAGCTGAAATGCTCTGATCTGTAATTAATAGAACATTTGGGACAGTTTTTAATATTGGGATTCTTTGGTCTGTTTATACGAAGGATGGGCTGCCACACTATTTCCCAGTAAAGAGGCGAGAGACAGGAGTAAAATAAATCTTTTGTTTACTGTGTAATAATATTCAGCAGAACACATACAATCACACACACTTGCAAGCAAGAAACTACTAAAACAGGAAGGAAATAAATAGCATTTTTGCATGAGTAGGTATTGAAGCGATGACGGCGATAATTACCTCTGATGTGCAGCTCCTAAAATCTTCCAGCGGGAGGTAAAAGGGAGGGGGGGGAAAGAGTATGGAAAGAAAATGGGGAGCACGCGTATTAGGCCGGCTAAGCACACGTGCGTTACTCCAGCTGCAGACTGGAGCCTTAAAGCGAGGTGAGGATTGGGGAGAGTAAGCTGGACGTAAGAGGTAAAGCAGGTATAGAGAGGTCGTTGGTAGGGGTAGGCGAGGCAGAGAGAGAGCTGGGAAGCGTGTGTGAGTGTTCTTAAGGCTTCTCGAGCGATGGGTGTGGAAGGCCAGGCGGCTTACACCTGGAGACACTCCCTGCTGGCTAAGGATTGGTTGTTAGGGTCAATTTCAAATGCTAGTGGCTACCTTGACCAGTGGTCACCTGGGAGCATGGACAGAGGAAGTTGGAGCAAAGAAGAATGGCTCTTCAGTTTCCGGGCGGATCCTCCATGAGAAACGTGTGTGTTGGCACATGGGGGGGTTAATCCCTTTATAATGGAGACAGCGAGTCTGGGCTGTATGCAAGAGTCTTTTGTTTGAGTGTAAACCTGTGACTGTAATATGTGACACCCGGCAAGCAGGCTATGGGGATCCTCTGGAGTGGCTTTAGCCAGCATCTCATAGTCCTGGCCTGGCCTCTGTTCCTTCTCTGGGCTTTTCCCCATGGCGCTTTATTATACAGTCTCTTGGCTGGCACACCATCAGGTTCATAACAGCATAAAAACAGTCCAGAAATAGCCCAATAAAGGCGGCTGGGCTAACACTAGCCCAGCATCCTGTTTCACACAGAAGCCAACCAGTTGCCTTGAAGAGACAGCAAACAGGTATAAAGGCTGAGTGTCTCCCCTCCTGCTAATTTGCAGCACTGGTATTCAGAGGTTTGCTGCCTCTGGATAGGGAGGCTCCCTTCAGTCACCATGAGTAGTAGCCATATAGATGGAGCTCACCTACATGATAATTGGGAGATATTATTAAAAGCAATGGAATTAATCGTGAAACAAGTCAGTCTGTTGATATTATTATAATTACTACTACTACTACTACTACTACTACTACTACTACTACTACTACTATGCCTACTCCCACGATCTCTGGGCAACTTCCATTCATAGAATCACAATCCAGTATGTTTTAAACAAAATATAAGTAACGTACGTTTGGTACATGACACCCCTTGAGAAAATTATGAAAAGAATTGCTCAATATATCCAAATAAATATCCCGCTGGTGGACCTCTTGATGGCACCTGGGTTTTGGCCACTGTGTGACACAGAGTATTGGATTGGATGGGCCATTGGCCTGATCCAGCATGGCTTCTCTTATGTTCTTATGTTCTCTTAAATGAAATTATGGTTGTTTTCAAAAAAGCCTCAGGGGGAAATACTGCTTTGCATGTTTCTTTGTTTGTTTGTTTTAGGATTGCCAGGCAATCCCAAAAGAAAAATTAAAAAGAAAAATAAAGCCTTGGCTACTTACTGGAACCTCTGACCATAGAGTTCCTGGCAAGCTACCTGGAAGTGAGAAGGGTAGCTCTAGCATCTCCAAAAGCTCTATGTGGATTGGTAGAGCAACTTTTGTCATTTCCAGGTAGCTCTAGGAATTGTCAGGAACTCTATGGTCAGAATTTTGTATCAATATGTGCCCCCTCCCTTTGGCCCCAGTTTCTGCCCACCAACCAGCTGAGTATTGTCAGGCAAGGGCCGCAATTGGCTGGAGGTTTCCTGCTATAAGTGTGCAAGTGGAAGCATTTTTAAAAAAGCTATGGCAGGCCTCCTTGAGTCTGCTAATTGGGGCCACTAATAAGAAGGCCATGCTTTGTTCACCATCTAAGAAACTGTCTTCCAGATAAAGGTGGGAAGAAATTCTGGGCGGGGCTCCATCTGCATTCTGCACTTCCCTGCAGTATCTATAAGATATGGGATGGAAGGGTTTCGTAAAAGCAGAGGCACAGAAACGAGACTGTATCCTCTCACTCCACTCAGCCAAGTTTCAAGCCTCCTTAGGCTGGAAGACGGTTTCCACCTTTGTTGAAGAAGAGTGATAGTCTACAAGCCATTCTATTTAACAACACATATATTCTGTTCCAAAATTTGCTAAGCAGTGCAGATTGACAGCTGCCTTGTTAGATCTTCACCCATTTCTCCCCCTTCCTTGCATCTGTTCCACATTTCCTTCTGGCATCTTTAACTAGGATGAGTAATGGAAAAGTCGCCAAAGAACAGGCCCTGGGTCCTTGGCCACCCTTCATTTTCAAGTACTTTGCCCTTTCCAAAACTGCTGTCCTGGCTTAGAAAGAGGGTCCCATGATCCACTATCATCACATTGCTATATTTCACTGGAAGCCTCTTCTCAATGCCAGCTTGATTTGTGAGGCTCGTTTCAAAGTCTATTTGCCGGTCAGTTCATTCCCCGCTTCACACTTTGCCTACTTACTCATAGCCAGATGCATATAAAACAGGAGACTCCAATCGACACGGAGCTTTTATCTTAGACAGAGAAGCATTTTCAGTAGCAACGGCTGAACTTCCCTCTGCTTGATACAGAATCAGCTTAATATCAATGAGCTCTTTGAGTCAGCATTGAAAGAAATTTCTGAGAGAGAGAGAGGGGGGGAGGGAGGGAGGGAGAGAGAGCTGACTTCTGGATCATAACTGTTGACAGGGCTTTTTTTGTAGAAAAAACCCAGCAGGAACTCATTAGCATAATAGGCCACACCTCTGACAGCACAGCCCATTAGCATATTAGGCCACACCCCATGTTACCAGAAGTGGGGTCATCCAGCCACACCCACCTTTTGCTTCTTATTCTGTTGACCTTGTTTGTTGTCAAAACCCAGGGCTTTTTTTGTAGCAGGAACTCCTTTGCATGTTAGGCCACACCCCCCCTAATGTAGCCAGTCCTAATGAGTTCCTGCTGTTGGGTGTGGCCTATTATGCCAATGAGTTCTTGCTGGGCGTGGCCAACTCGGGAGCCAGCCGGAACTCTGTTCCTGCGCGTTCCTGCCCAAAAATAGCCCTGACTGTTGACACATAGGCACCGAGAGTGCTGCTGTGCGCATGCACATTGTGTAAATTGTAATTTGTGTTTGTCTGCTCTGCACCCACCCCTATAGCACCAGCTGTGGCAGGTTGCTATTTGGGAATTCAGCTGCCCTGCTCCGGTAAATACAGAGAGGGCTTTAGATGTAGACGAGGATGGTACAATCACATAAAAACAATCAGCAAGAGAATTGTTCCAAGAACAGATAAAAGGAAGTCCTTCTTCACCCAAAGAGTGATTAACACATGGAATTCACTGCCACAGGAGGTGGTGGCAGCTACAAGCATGGACAGTTTCAAGAGGGAATTAGATAAACTTATGGAGCAGAAGTCCATCAGTGGCTATTAGCTACAGGGTATAGATGGGAACTCTCAGTCTGGGGCAGGTGATGCACTCTATTCTTGGTGCTGGAGGGGGCAGCAGTGGGAGGGCTTCTAGTGTCCTGGCCCCACTGCTGGACCTCCTGATGGCACCTGGTATTTTTGGCCATTGTGTGTCAGAGTGTTGGACTAGATGGGCCACTGGCCTGATTCAACATTGACTTCTCTTACGTTATTATGTGGTATAAACCCAATCTCCTTCTTCTTCTTCTTCTTCTTCTTCTTCTTCTTCTTCTTCTTCTTCTTCTTCTTCTTCTTCTTCTTCTTCTTCTTCTTCTTCTTCTTCTTCTTCTTCTTCTTCTTCTTCTTCTTCTTCTTCCAACAGAAACCTCTTCTATGATGACTATCCTTGCAACTTGGAACCAGAGTTCCCTCTAAGCTGAGTTATGGTGAGCTAGCTTACAGTTTTTTAGCCTCCAGCTCACAGATTTTTGTCTTCGCTCAGGAAGGAGGGCTCCAGAGCAAACTAAGTTATGCAGGAGCCAAATCGCTTGCTCACAACTGTAATGCCAGTAGCTCGCAAAGTAGAATTTTTGCTCACCAGACTCCACAGCTTAGAGGGAACATTGCCTGGGAGGTAGGTGGGGCTGAGAGAGCTCTTTTGAGAACTCCTTGTGAGAGAACAGCTCTATAAGAACTTGTAACTGACCCATTCCCTCTGTCCCTTGCATCTAGGAAGCAATTTCGCCAGGGATGCTTTTCAATGGCCCATCCCCGCTGAGTCTAAAAAACAACTAAACCCTCATTTTGATGTTGTTTCTCCCGTGTGCGCTCCGAACCTATTTGTGCTGTTTTCTGTTTCAGTGCCCCATTTCCCCCACTGAATTACGCTGTTTTAAATGTCGTCTTTGCACCAGTTGCATATAAATGGCACATAATGCACGCAATGGCCTAAAATGGGAAGCAGGACATTAAAAGCCAAGGTCCAGTACTCCCATTAACTTTTTAATAATGGCACTTCGTGGGGTTTGCAGAGTATTTCCAGAGACCAGACCTCAACCTCGTAAGCTGAATTTGCAGCATCCCTGTACTATTAAGGCTAAGATGGGGTGTTTTAAGGGGATGATTAACTACACTAGTGGACAGAGGTTAACTCAGACAACCGTAGAGACTTTGCTTAATCACCGTGGAAGTCCTTTGTTTGTGGAACAGCACTGCCCTAATTTATTGCTAAATTGTTCCACAAACTGATCCGCAAACAAAGGACTTCCACAAAGGACGGAAAGCTAACAGGAAGGAAGTTGATTCATTTGAAATGTGGTATTGGTGGAAAATAGTAAAAAGCACCTTTAAGACTAACAAACTTTATTGTGGCATAAGCTTTTGAGAAACATAGTTCTTTAGTTGCTGTAGATTTTCTGGGTTGTGTGGCTGTGGTCTCGGCATTGTAGGCCCTGATTTTTTGCCAGTAGCTGTGACTGGCATCCTCAGAGGTATAACACAGGAAGATGGAGTACTCTCTGTGTCAAGGTGAGCAGAAAAATGATAGGTAGGTAATTTATATCTACCCTGGAAGTCATTATCTTGTAGTCACACAAAATGCTCTACAGCTAACAATAGCACTACAGATAAGATTAGAGTTTCAATAGCCATTCCACACACAAAAGAACCTCCTTAGGAAACAGGAAACCTCCTCAGGAAACAATCCATAGACAAAAGAACCTCCTCAGGAAAGCTCCTCCATTAGCATGTTCATAGCCTGGAGAACTCCTACAAGATAATGACTCGGCCCTACCCCACCTTCCAGGGTGGATATAAATTACCTGCCTACCATTTTTCCTGGTCACCTTGACACAGAGAGCAGTTCTTCAAAGAGCTCTCTCAGCCCCACCTACTTCACAGGGTGTCTGTTGTGGGGAGGGGAAGGGATTGTAAACCGCTCTGAGGCTCCTTCAGGGAGTGGAGGGCAGGGTATAAATCCAATCTCCTCTTCTCTCCACTTATCTAATTTATAGAGGAAGAAAATGAAATGACCACAGGAATGAACTCAAAAGCCATGTGAAATGTAGTGTAGTGGTTAAGTGCACGGACTCTAATCTGGGAGAACCAGGTTTGATTCCCCACTCCTCCACTTGCACCTGCCGGATGACCTTGGGCAAGCTGTAGTTCTCATAAGAGCTGTCCTTGAAAAAGAGCAGTTTGTGTTAGAGTTCTCTCAGCCCCACCTACCTCACAGGGTGTCTACAGTGGGGAGGGGAAGGGAAAGGAGTTTGTAAGCTGCTCTGAGACTCCCTTGGGTAATGAAGGGCGGGGTTAGAACCAATGTTCCCTCTACGCTGAGTTAGTGTGAGCTAGCTCACTGTTTTTTAGCCTCCAGCTCACAGATTTTTGTCTTAGCTCAGGAAGGATGGCTCCGGAGCAAACTAATTTATGCAGTAGCCAAATCACTTGCTCACAACTTTAATGCCAGTAGCTCACAATGTAGAATTTTTGCTCACAAGACTCCATCACTTAGAGGGAACATTGCTCCCAGGGTATCTGTTGTGGGGAGGGGAAGGGAAGGAGATTGTAAGCCACTCTGAGTGAAGGGCGGGTTATAAATCCAACTCTTCTTCTTCTTCACGTTCTCCTCCTCCTCCTCCACCTCCTCCCCCTCCTCCCACTATAATAATTGATCTCCAGATGACCAAGATCAGTTCCCCTGGGGAAAATGGCTGCACTGGAGGATGGACTCTATGGCACTGCACCATACTGAGGCCCCTCCCCTCCCCGAACCCCACCATCCTTGGGTTCCCCAAATCTCCAGGTATTTCCCAACCCAGAACTGGCAGCCCTAAGCTCTATGGCATTGTATCCCACTGAGGTCCCGCCCTTCCTCAAACCCTGCCCTCTCCAGGCTCCACCCCCCAAATCCCTAGGTATTTCCCAACCCAGACCTGGGAGTCCTACTTATAAGACCATCATCTGTTTTCAGTTAGATGAGAAAAAGAATAACAGGAGGCATACATTGCCGAAGGCTTTCATGGCCGGAGTTCATTAGTTGCTGTAGATTTTCTGGGTTGTGTGGCCATGGTCTCAGCATCGTAGGACCTGACGTTTCGCCAGCAGCTGTGACTGGCATCCTCAGAGGTAGAACACAGAAAGATGGAGTATGTTGTGTCCGCGGACTGCCACCAGGGGTCTGCGGCCTCAGTCCTTAGCTTGGTTCCGAACACAATAGGGGACAAGAATCCTAGGCTACCCTTAGTCCTCCAATAGGACCTTTGGCAGGAGATTCAAACCCCCCCCCCCAATGGAACTGTGGGTGTGTCTGGGATGGGTGTATATAGTTGGCCCTTGCCAGGCCGTGTGTGTCTTTTTGTGTGAAGTACAATAAACATGTATTGTTTCGCATGTTGTAGTCCGAGTCTCCATGCTGCGAACCCAGTACTTTACAGAGTACTCTCTGTGTCAAGGTGAGAAGAAAAAAATTGGTAGGCAGGTAATTTATATCTACTCAGGAAGGTGGGGTAGGGCTGAGCCATTATCTTGTAGGAGTTCCCCAGGCTATGAACATGCTAATGGGGGAGCTTTCCTGAGGAGGTTCTTTTGCATATGGATTGGCGGTTGAAATTCTAATCTTATCTGTAGTGCTGTTGTCAGATGTAGAGCCTTTTGTGTTTTTCAGGACAGGAAACCATGCCCTATGGCATATGCTTCAGAAGGTACCATGTTGGTCTACAGCAGAACAATGAGATTTGAGTGCAGTAGCACCTTAGGGACAGAACAGAGTTTCTGGGTACAGGGTTTCAAGAGTCCAAGCTCCCTTCCTCAAACACAGGAGGCATATGGGAGATGGTACTTTTCTTAGAGCCAGTTTGGTGTAGTGGTTAAGTGCACGGACTCTAATCTGGGAGAACCAGGTTTGATTCCCCGCTCCTCCACTTGCAGCTGCTGGATGACCTTGGGCAAGCCATAGTTCTGGCACAGCTGTCCTTGAAAAAAGAACAGTTTCTGCCAGAGCTCTCTTAGCCCCACCTACCTCCCAGGGTGTCTGTTGTGGGGAGGGGAAGGGGAAGGGAAAGGAGTTTGTCAGCTGCTCTGAGACTCCCTTGGGTAGTGAAGGGCGGGGTATAAATTCGATCTCTTCTTCTTCTTCTTAGAAATGTTGGTGCCTTTGTTTTCTTCAGCCTTCACTTCCTTTGACTGGCAGCAAAGTAAAAAAAAAAAGAGCTGCTATATATTTTAGAGTTGAAGCCAATTACTGAGCCTTCAGGAGAAATGTTTGCCAGGCGCTGAGCAAATGAGAATTCAGACATAGCCGTTAGGGGCAGCCTTACTGGGTTTGCTTTGGAAGCGTGCAACTTTCCTGACCCCAAGTGTCCACCAGTCTTGAAAATAATTTGGCACTGGCCATGGGCTTTCAGGACGGCTTCCTGCACAAACAAGCCCCAGAGTTCTGGCTTGAGGGAAGTAATGACGTTGATGATGTTTGCCGCCGCAGCGTGAGCAGGCAAAGGTTTTGCAGCAGGCGGACAAATCCTTGGCAGATTGCACACCCGCGAGTTGAAAGAAAGCGAGAGATGATTCTCCCAGGTGCCTTACTGACTTGGAAGGAAGCTTGTAAGGATGCTTGCTTTTCTTTTCATAATTTGGAGAGCTCTGAGATGTTGTTTTGGCAAACTGAAAGTTAGCTCTTTCTCTTTCCTAGAACCATTTCTGTGCACTGGAAGTAGCAGTAGTAGTAGTCGTCGTCGTCTTTGTCGTCGTCGTCGTAGTAGAGGTAGTGGTAGTATTGGGGGTAGTAGTGGTGGTGGTGGTGGTAGTAGTAGTAAAGGTAAAGGTTTCCCTTGCTCAAAAGGCAGTCGAATCTGACTCTAGGGGGCAGTGCTCATCTCCGTTTCAAAGCCGAAGAGCCAGTGCTGTCCAAAGACGTATCTGTGGTCATGTGGCCGGCATGACTAGATGCCGAGGTGCAAGGACCTTCCCACCAAAGCAGTACCTATTTATCTACTTGCAATTCCTTTCTTTCAAACTGCTAGGCTGGCAGGAGCCAGGGCCAGAGATAAGAGCTCACTCCATCACGCGGCACTCGGGAATCAAACTGCTGAACTACCGACCTTCCGATCTGCAGCTCAGCATCTTAACCTCTGAGCCACTGTGGCTCAGTAGTAGTATCTTTTACCTGATTTTTTGATCCCTATAGAGATGCCATTTCTGGGTTAGGAAATACCTGGAGATTTTGGAGGTGGAGCCTGAGGAGGGTGGGGCTTGAGGAGGGGAGGGGCTTCGATGGGGTCCAATGCCATAGAATCCACCTTCCAAAATGGCCATTTTCTCCAGGCAAACTGATCGCTGTCGCCTGGAAATAACTTGCAATACTGGGAGATCTCCGGCCGCCACCTGGAAGCTGGCAGTCTTGGATCCACAGAAACTAGAACATAAGAACATAAGAGAACATAAGAGAAGCCAATGTTGAATCAGGCCAATGGCCCATCTAGTCCAACACTCTGTCACACAGTGGCCAAAAATACCAGGTGGCATCAGGAGGTCCAGCAGTGGGGCCAGGACACTATAAGCCCTCCCACTGTTGCCCCCCCCCAGCACCAAGAATAGAGTGCATCACCTGCCCCAGACTGAGAATTCCCATCTATACCCTGTGGCTAATAGCCACTGATGGACTTCTGCTCCATATGTTTATCTAATTCCCTCTTGAAACTGTCCATGCTTGTAGCTGCCACCACCTCTTGTGGCAGTGAATTCCATGTGTTAAATCGCTCTTTGGGTGAAGAAGTACTTCCTTTTATCTGTTCTAACCTGACTGCTCAGCAATTTCATGGAGTGCCCACGAGTTCTTGTATTGTGAGAAAGGGAGAAAAGTACTTCTTTCTCAACCTGCTCAATCCCATTCATAATCTTATAAACCTCGATCATGTCACCCCTCAGCCGTCGTTTCTCCAAGCTGAAGAGCCCCAAGCATTTTAACCTTTCTTCATAGGGAAGGTGTTCCAACCTTTTTATCATTCTAGTTGCCCTTCTCTGCACTATACAGCAACTATACAGCAACTTACAGTAATATCTCCAAACTCCAATAAAACCAGAACACAGTGAAATTCCAAAAACAAGCAAGCAAAAAAAATATCAAAGTGTTCCTAAATGGAACAACCACGTGTATCTGAAGAGGTTCCCGGATGAGAAAGGTCTTCGACATCCTTTTGGAAAACGTGGAACGACCGAGTCTGGTGGGCCGCTCTGGGGTACGGAGTCACGTGGCTGAGTGAGGATGCCCCTAGATTTCCCAGATTCTAGCCCAACACTCTGCTTTATTGTTTTAATTATTTTAATCACGGGAGGGGGTTGGTTTTTACGGTTTTAACGTGTGGTTTTGTGATGTATGTTGTAAATTTTAGCCACCTTGGTGGCCCTCGTAAGGGCAGAAAGGGGGGCATACAGATTTTGTAAATAAATAATAAATAAACAAAACACTGCCTTACTTCCTGGGGCTCTCCATTGACCCGGATACTTTGCTGGAGGCCGCCTTTCCCCTCTATCACTGTGCAGTATCTCTGCAAGTCCAGGAAAGACCTACACCTCCCACTATATATTTTCGAAATCTAATATGTCCCATGGGAAGGTAACAGCATTCTGTGCTCCTCGGTGTCTAGTTATGCCGGCCACATGACCACAGAAATGTCTTTGGACAGCGCTGGCTCTTTGGCTTGGAAACGGAGATGAGCACCGCAACCCTAGAGTCGGATTCGACTGGCTTTCGAGCAAGGGAAACCTTTACCTTTACCTTATTTCATTTAAACCCTATCTTTCTCCCGAAAGGGGTCTAGAGATCCCAGGTTTCCCACCTCGTTGCCCACCAGCATAGGGTCGCCAGCTCTGGCTTGGGAAATACCTGAAGATTTTGGGACGGTGGAGCCTGGAGAGGGCGGGGTTTGGGGAGAGGAGGGATCTCGGCAAGGCATGGTGCCATAGAGTCTGCCCTCCAAAGTAGCCATTTTCTCCAGAGGTTGGCAACAGTGTTCCCTCTAAGCTGAGTTCGTGTGAGCTAGCTCACAGTTTTTTAGCATCTGGCTCACAGATTTTTTTTTGTCCCAGCTGAGGAAGGAGGGCTCCAGAGCAAACTAATTTATGCAGCAGCCAAATCACTCGCTCACAAGTTTAAGGCCAGGAGCTCACAAAGTGGAATTTTTGCTCACAAGACTCCTGCTTAGAGGGCGCATTGGTTGGCAACCCTATACCAGCACCTTGGCTACCAAGAGGCGGGAGTGGGGGGGCTGGTACACACCAGCGTCATGCTGGCATACCTATGTCACTTGTGGTAAAAAACAGAAGTGATATGGTGGACACTCTAGCCTTCTGCAGAAACTCTGTGGTTTTATCATAGAGTTTTGGAAAATGCTAGAGTGTCTGCTGTGTCATGTCCAGTTTCCAGGAATGATGTAGGTGCACCAGCACAGCACCAGTGTGCCATTCCTTACCCTGTGTTTCCTCTCAGGGGTCGCTGGCTGTGGCCTGGCGATCTAGGTGGGGACACAACGCAGCTCCCATCATTCTCCTCTGCTCCATTTGATCCCCATAGCAACCCCATGAGGTAGGTTAGGACTGCGAGTCTATGACTGGCCCAGGGTCTCTCAGCCAGCTTCCATGGCAGAGTGGGGATTCAACCCTAAAATCTCCCAAGTCCTAGTCTGATGCTCTACCCCTTGCACCACACTGCTCTGTAATGCCTTGTGGTTCGGAAACTGTTCTTGTAATTCACTGCTGTGGGAAGTGGCGGCTGCAAGCATAGGCAGCTTGGACTGGATGGGCCATTGGCCTGATCCATTGTGGCTTCTTTTATGTTCTTATATGGAGCAGAGTAATAGTAATGTATGGCTGTGAGAGTTGGACTATAAGGAAGGCCGAGCGCCGAAGAATAGATTCTTTTGAACTATGGTGCTGGAGAAGACTCTTGAGAGTCCCTTGGACTGCAAGGAGATCAAATCAGTCAATCCTAAAAGAAATCAACCCTGATTGTTCCCTGGAAGGCCAGATCCTGAAGCTGAAGCTCAAATATTTTGGCCACCAAATGAGAAAGGAGCACTCACTGGAGAAGACCCTGATGCTGGGAAAGATTGAAGGTCAAAGAAGAAGGGGACGGCAAAGGATGAGATGGTTAGACGGTGTCATCAATGCAACGAACATGAAATTGAGCAAACTTCAGCGGACAGCGGAAGACAGGAGGGCCTGGCGTGATCTGGTCCATGGGGTCGCAAAGAGTCGGACTCGACTGTGCGACTGAACAACAAATGTAGCAGAGGTCCATGAGTGGCTGTTAGGCACAAGGTATAGATGGAACACTATGTCTGGCGCAGTGATGCTCTGTCTTCTTGGTGCTTGGAGATGGGGCAACAGTGGGAGTGTCAAGTTCTCCAGAAAGTCAGTCAAACACCAGGCTCTATAAAGAAGATAGTGTTTATCAAAAGCAGTTCTAAGAGATACATTAGCAGTGCATTGTCAGCGATGCCCAGAGCCTAAAGGCACCCCCCAGTTATACTATGTTCAAAATGCCCCCCCCATCTGTCTGCCAATAGTTGCCAAGCGTGCGTGCGGTAAAGTTGTTACAGCAGTAAATAACCAAACGGCCAGATTGTCCCAGGCAGAGGAAAGAGCCTGTGGGACCCAAGGACGTTTGTAGAGATAATGGTTTGCCTAGGCGCAGGAAATCTGAGTCTCCTAGACAACCTGTAGGCCTCCCCACATTCCAGGACATGAAAAGCACCAGACCATCCCTCCCTCCTTCCCTTCCATCCATCTTATGGTAGGATCACCTGACATTGAGGGCTTCTGGAGTTCTGGCACCACTGGTGGACCTCCTGATGGCCTCTAGGTTTTGGCCACTGTGTGACACAGCAAGTTGGACTGGATGGGCCATTGGCCTGATCCAACGTGGCTTCTCTTTTGTTCTTATATGGAGCAGAGGTCAATGAGTGGCTATTAGAAACAAGGTATAGATGAAACACTATGTCTGGGGCAGTGATGCTCTGTCTTCTTGGTGCTTGTGGGGGCAACAGTGGGAGGGCTTCTTGAGTTCTGGCCCTGCTGGTGGACCTCCTGTTGGACTGGATGGGCTACTGGCCTGATCCAGCATGGTTTCTCTTATGTTCTTATGTTCTCCTGACTGAACCTCCTCTCCTCTCCTTCCATGTGTAGTTCCAGCTGCAGTCATTGCAGATCGTGTGCAGCAGTTTGTGGGCGGAAGAAGACAGATGTTGTGAGGTCCCAGCACTGGTAAGACTGTAAAAGCTACTGTTCCCCCAGCAATGTCATTTAGTCATAATGCCAAGCACACATGCTTGTGGTCTCACCTGGATATCTTCCTGTTGTACATATGTGCCCCCCCTTGTTTTCTTTTACCTGTTTCAGAGGGATGAAGATGTCTGTCCCAGCCGCTTTCCTTCCTGCACCTGTACATCAGGGATTCCAGGTGTTCCGGGACCCCCAGGGCCTCCAGTGAGTCCGACTTTCCTTTAAATGTTTCCAGAAAACCTGTGAGAAGTGAGACTTGAACATACGAAGCTGCTGTATACTGAACCAGACACTCGCTCCATCAAAGTCAGTACTGTCTACTCAGACTGGCAGAGACTCTCCAGGGTCTCAGGCAAAAATCTTTCACATCACCTACGACCTGATCATTCCAACTCAAGATGTCAAAGACTGAGCAAACTAAAAAATGGTAGAGAGTACAAAGAAACAGAAAAAAAAGTAGTATGGTGCAATATATAAGAACATAAGATAAGCCAATGTTGGATCAGGCCAATGGCCCATCCAGTCCAACACTCTGTCACACAGTGGCCAAAAATAACCAGGTGCCATCAGGAGGTCCAGCAGTGGGGCCAGGACACTAGAAGCCCTCCCACTGTTGGCCCCCCCAAGCACCTAGAATACAGAGCATCACCTGCCCCAGACTGAGAGTCCCTATCTATAGCTTGTGGCCAATAGCCACTGATGGACCTCTGCTCCATATGTTTATCTAATTCCCTCTTGAAACTGTCCATGCTTGTAACTGCCACCACCTCCTGTGGCAGTGAATTCCATGTGTTAATCACTCTTTGGGTGAAGAAGAACGTCCTTTTATCTAACCTGACTGCTCAGCAATATATTTAAATATCAAATCACTATTTGGTATCAAATAACAAATCACGATTTGATATTAATATGGTGAGACCAGTGGTTAGTATGAGCTAGTTCACAGTTTTTTTAGCCTCCGGCTCACACATTTTTGTCTTAGCACAGGAAGGATGGCTCCAGATCATACTATTCTATGCAGTACCCAATTCGCTCGCTTACAACTTTAATGGCAGTAGCTCACAAAGTTGAATTTTTGCTCACAAGACTCCATAGCTTAGAGGAAGCACTGGGCAAGACACTCTCATATATTGATGTAATTTGGACCAGGGATACCTAAATGTGGAAATATTGGAAGACTGATTTTATATAATGAGTGTTTAATTCACTCCAACAGTGGCACCTTTAAGACCAACAAGGTTTAAATCTGGGTATATGCTTTTGTGTGCATGCACCCTTCTTCAGATAACGCCAAGAAATTAATTTGGTGATCTTGCTGGTGCTTGTGATTTGTTATGTCTCGTACGGGGTGAGTCAGATAGGGTTGTGCTAATGATAGGCCTGAGCCACTGATGAGGGCTTTGTGCTGAAACATGTTTGGCATTCTGTTTTATTCCACTCCGCAGTGTGTGTTATTTTATTGTCTGTGCACAATTGTTCCCTGTTTGGGATTTGTTTACATATTTAATGACTGGTGTTACGTCTTGTGCACATAATCAGATTTGTCCATTTACATATTGCATCATACTATTTTTTTCTGTTTCTTTGTTCTCTCAATTTTTTATTGTTTACCCTACCTTTTTCGGCATCACATCCCCCCCTTTTTTTGTGGTGTGATGCCAGAGATTGATTCTTGGGCCTTCTGCACATCAAGCAGATGCTCTACCAGTGAGCCACACCTCCTCCTCGAAATTTTATGGGGATGGGTTGTGGCTCAGAGGTTAAACATCTGCTTGGGATGCAGAAGGTCCCAGGTTCAATCCCCGACATCTCCAGTTAAAAGGATAGGGAGCAGGTGATGTGAAAGACCCTGGAAGGCGGCTGTCAGTCCACGTAGACAATACTGACCTTGATGGACCAAGGTTCTGATTCAATATAAGGCAGCTTCATATGTTCATAGGTTTCCTTTAAAACTCAATGAAACAAAATGTCTGAATTATCCTACCTAGTGATGAAGGGGCTGAACCACACATCTCTCACCCAATCAGGGAGCAGAGGAGTGTTTAGTATTTTCCTGTCTTTTTTCACCAGATTTCACCTGAAGTATGTGTTTGTATGTTTATTTGAAAAATCAAGTGGGGAAAAAAAAGTCTGAATTATCCTACCTAGTGGTGAAGGGGTTAAAACCACATGTCTCTCACCCAATCGAGGAGCAGAGGAGTGTTTACTATTTCCCTAGCTTTTCCTGCCAGATTTCACCTGAAGTGACATCTTGAGGAGAATTTGATGGTTCCTGCCATTTCGACATAACTGTAAAAATAAGACAGGAAATGCATTAATTTTACTGGGAGAAATATGAGTCCTCCAGTCCAGTCCAGCCCAGTTTATTTCTCACAACAGCGGGACAAAGTCAAAATGGGGATAATGTAATCGAGTTTTTAAAATTCGGTATTATCCCTAACCAAATTTTAATTCGCTACACCAGGGATGCCTAATGTTTTTGGGCCCTCAGACACATTTAGTTTTTTTGAGAGAGGGTAATGAGTGTGATCCCAAAATGGCTGCCACAGGAGGCGGAGCTATCTATATTCTGGTCAGACACATGGTCCAGCCAATGGGAGGACAGCAAAACTAGAGAAGGAGGAGGTGGACTTCTGCTCTCGAACACTTATCACCAATCCCGCAACAGCCTATCCTGGCATACAACTAGAACAGGGTTCTTCAACGTGGTGCCCACATCACTGTAGACCTCAACACTACTAGTGCCCAGTGGTCCCACTCACTTTCTGAAAAGTTTGGTGAGCACCAGGGAAAATACTGGTGGGTGCCCTGGTGCCCTTGGGCACCCCGTTGGGGAACCCTGTTTTACAACAGTTAACCAGTTCCTCGCCTAGTAGTATGCCCATCTTGGTGAGATCAACCCAATGCCACCAATATTGCAACTGTAGCCTTTTCTCAATGGCCCATCTGTATACTATTCACCCAGTTGGAAAGGCTACAATTCTAACAATCCAGCTGAAGAGACACAAATCCTGAATGAAAATAGGCAGCCAGCCCACGTTTTGCTAAACAAACTCCTCTCAAACAAAGCGTGTCCCAGATACATTGTGGATAAAATGTATGGGAACGATCTATACCGCAGTCACCTCGGCTCGGCATTGCCTAATCCATATCGACGACCGCATGGATTAGAACGTCAATACGTTCATGCAGCAGCCGAAGACGCTAGTAGATTAATTGGCTCCTAGACCTAGCGACGTCGGGGATACTGAAATAAAGGGGGGGTCCTGATGGATTCGTACCCCCCCTCCACTAGAATATGGATGCTCAGTTGCAGCTGAGATACACACGTGGCCAGCCCGCATGAACTTCGTTTGTTTATTCCAGCCACACTCACTGCAGGTTGCCGAGAATGCAAATTAGGCTCTTTGGCCGAGTCGGAAGCACTCTGAGAAATGAGAATGTGGGCCCCATTATGATAATCAGATGTTTTCCCTGTTGTACGTCCGTGCTCACCTTTCACAGAGTTCCCTGCTTTTAACTTAACATGAGATATGGCGGGTAAGGAGCATTAAGACGGAACTCCATTCCATCAGGGAGAACTCTGGAGTGCGCAGGTGGCTGGCAGAAAGAATTCCCAGCGGTGCTCCCAAGGTCAAGTTTAATCAGATTGCAGTGCTGGGGGGGGGATGCTTTTCTTCAGTCTTGTTCTCTTGGGAACACAGGGGGAGGGAGGCAGCGCAGTATGGCCTGATCCCGTGGCTTCTTGGAAGGTAAGCAGGGTTGGTACTCAGATGGGAGACAACCAAGGAAAACCTTGAAGAGGAAGGCAATGGCCAACATAAGAACATAAGAACATAAGAGAAGCCAATGTTGAATCAGGCCAATGGCCCATCTAGTCCAACACTCTGTCACACAGCGGCCAAAAATACCAGGTGCCATCAGGAAGTCCAGCAGTGGGGCCAGGACCCTAGAAGCCCTCCCACTGCTGCCCCCTCCAGCACCAAGAATAGAGGGCATCACCTGCCCCAGACTGAGAGTTCCCATCTATACCCTGTGGCTAATAGCCACTGATGGACTTCTGCTCCATATGTTTGTCTAATTCCCTCTTGAAACTGTCCATGCTTGTAGCTGCCACCACCTCCTGTGGCAGTGAATTCCATGTGTTAATCACTCTTTGTTAATCAACCACCTCTGCTTCTCATTTGCCTCGTGACTCCCTTGCTGGGGTCGCCATAAATCAGTTGCGACTTGATGACACTTGCCTACGTAAGGATACAGGGGAGCCCCACTGCACTGCCCTTCTAGAACAGCATTCTGTTTTCATCATTGGCTGGGTAGATCCCTCCAGGAAACCCGCAGGCAGGATGTGAAAGCAAGAATCGTAGAATCGTAGCATTAGAAGTGGCCTCCAGGGTCATCTAATCCAGCCCCCTGCCCAATGCAGGGAATTCACAAATTCCTCCCCCCCCAGACACCCAGTGACCCCCTGCTCCATGCCATCAAGATGGCAAAAAAAAAAAACCCTTCCAGGATCTCCAGCCAAACTAGCCCAGAGAAAAATTGATTCTAGTGTCCTGGCTCCACTGATGGGGAGGGCTTCTAGTCCCGCTGGTGGACCTCCTGATGGCAGCTGGTATTTTTGGCCACTGTGTGGCACAGAGTCTTGGGCTGGATGGGCCATTGGCCTGATCCAACATTGGCTTCTCTTATGGTTCTTTTGTTCTTATGCTTCCTGACCCCAAAGTGGCAGTCAGCTGGGCATAAGCAGGACTTTTTTTCTAGAAAACGCCCAGCAGGAACTTATTAGCATAACAGGCCACACCCAACAGCAGGCGCACATTGGCATATTAGGCCACACCCCTGATAGCACAGCTCATTAGCATATTAGGCCACACCCCCATGTTACCAGAAGTGTGGTCTTCCAGCCACACCTACCTTTTGCTTCTTATTCTGTTTACCTTGTTTGTTGTCAAAACGCAGGGCTTTTTTTGCATGTTCGGCCACACACCCCTCATGGAGCCAATCCTAATGTGTTTCTGCTGTTGGGTGTGGCCTATTATGGTAATGAGTTCCTGATGGGCGTGGCCAACTCAGGAGCCAGCCAGAACTCCATTCCGGTGTGTTCCTGCCCCTCAAATAGCCCTGGGCATAATCATTCTCTGATGTTCGTCCTCTGGTAATGGGGTTGCCAGCTCTGGATTGGCTAACACCTGGAGATTTTTTGGGGGGGAGTGAGTGGAGTCTGGGGAGGGCAGATTTTGAGGAAAGGGAAGGCCTTCTCATGATACAGTGCCATAGAGGCCACCCTCCCAAGCAGTCATTTCGTCCAGGGGAACTGATCTCTGTAGTCTGGAGATCAGCTGTAATACCAGGAAACCTCCAGGCCTTACTTAAAGATTAACAAAAAAAGGACAACGGAGTAAGAGAGCCACTGCAACCAAATGTGTTAAACTTTGAAAATGGACTGCATCTAAGAGACTCCCAAATCATATCAAAGTCCCACCAGTAAGAATTCGCAAATGTTACTCAAAGATTATTGCGATTTCATTAGTACCGATGCTGTATTTGACCATAGTGTCATATTGTTTTCAATAAGAGTAATATTTGTGAATTCTTAGTGGTGGAACTTTTACATAATTTGGGAGTCTCTTAGACACAACCCGTTTTCAGAGTTTAACATAATTGGTTACAGCACCTGCCTGGAGGTTGGCAACCCTAACTGGATTTAGAAGGTCCGAGCCTCTGACACTGGAGATAACATTAGATTAAGTTAATAGTAACTGACAGACTATAAATGTATAGAAGTCCAGTTTTTAAAGCCTTCTCCATGCAGTGAGAGGCCTGGGGCTGGTTTTGAACCCATTTTGGAGTAGAAAGTTCTGAAGACACATAGAGTTTTGAGAGTTTTTTTTTTTAAAAAAACATGATGAAATTGCATGGGTTGAAAAAGTGCATGGAAAAGAAGAGTGAGGAGACAGCAAAGGTTCCAGCATCATTCCAAAAGCGTCTTTAGCTCAGGAAGTTCAGAGTCAAACCAAGTTTAGAATGGAATGCATTGGCAAGGGGTTGGACTAGATGACGCTGGTGATCCCTTCCAGCTATGAGATTAAATAAATAAGAACATAAGACCATAAGAGAAGCCATGTTGGATCAGGCCAATGGCCCATCTGGTCCAACACTCTGTCACACAAAGGACAAAAACCAGGTGCCATCAGGTTCACCAGTAGGGCAAGAACTCCAGAAGCCCTCCAACTGTGGCCCCCAAGCACCAAGAGTACAGAGCATCACTGCCCCAGACATAAGACCATAACAAAGGCCTTGTTGGATCAGGCCAATGGCCCATCTGGTCCAACACTCTGTGTCACACAGAGGCCAAAACCCAGGTGCCATCAAGTGGTCCACCAGTGGGGCCAGAACTCCAGAAGCCCTCCCACTGTTGCCCCAAGCACCAAGAATACAGAGCATCCCTGCTCCAGACTTAAGAACATAAGAGAAGCCATGTTGGAGCAGGCCAATGGCCCATCCAGTCCAACACTCTGTGTCACACAGTGGCCAAAACCCAGGTCCCATCAGGAGGTCCACCAGTGGGGCCAGAACTCCAGAAGCCCTCCCACTCTTGCCCCTCACAAGCACCAAGAATACAAAGCATCACTGCCCCAGACATAACAACATAAGAGAAACCATTCTGGATCAGGCCAATGGCCCATCCAGTCCAACACTCTGTGTCACACAGTGGCCAAAACCCAGGTGTCATCAGGATTTCCATCAGTGGGGCCAGAACTCCAGAAGCCCTCCCACTGTTGTTTGCTCTGATCACTGTTGCTTGCTCCAATCAACAGAGCTGGCTCTAGCCTCTTGGCTGATGTGGGGGCAAGGCTTCCTTAGTTGCCCCCTCAGTCTGTGCCTTATGGATAGTGGAGAGGCCTATTGCTGCTCTTGGTGCCTTTACAAATGCCCAACTGCACCCTCCCTTGGCTCTTGGCTTAAGGGTCAATTGCTTTTGTTGGCTGTCATTGAAATGTTCATGGGGGATATCATTTAAGAGTGCATGCACGGTACTGCTTGCTTGAACTTTACATATGCCCCCCACCATAAAGTCACAGCTGACTTACGAAGACCCCATAGGGTCTTCAAGGCAAGAGATGAGCAGAGGTGGTTTGCCATTGCCTACATCTGCATTGTGACCTTGGTATTCCTTGGTGGTCTCCCATCCAAATACTGACCTGGTCCAACCCTGCTTAGCTTCTAAGATCTGATGAGATCAGGCTAGTCATGGCTATGGAAAGATAACATACTATTTTTGATGTGCGGGAATGTTTGAGCATGGGGTGATTTCAAGGAAGCCCAGTTCGTCCAGGTCCTAGATTCCTGATACGGTGAAGGCCACTGTCTTAGAAGATTATAAAAACAGGATTAGACAAATTCATGGAAGATAAATCTGCCAAAGCCATGATAACTCAATGGAATCTTGATCTATTACCTCTGAATACCAGTTGCTGGGGCCATCCTAAATCTTTCTTGCCCTGTGTATGGATTTCCCAGAAGTACCTTGGCTCACCATTACTGGAAACAGGATAGATCCTTGATCTAACCCAGCAGGCACCTCATATACAGTATCTAAACTTGGTGATTCTTGGCTTCTTCTGCAGGGCAGTCCTGGAAGGAGAGGACCACAGGGGGAACAAGGAGAGCCGGGCCCCAAGGTAAGTCATGTTGCATCGAGGACTCTATGTGACATTTTGTGAGGTGAGGAAGGGGCATTTTGGAAACCATTTAGGCCAAATACTGATGCCAAGCTTGTATGCGTTGCACTAGAACTGTTTCTCTGGACGTCGTCAAACATCCCAAAGGCAGCCCAATTCATGCTGAGAAAGTGCAAATGTTTCATACAGTTCATAGACTCAAGTGAGAATTTGCCTATAGAGTTTGGATTCCAGCCTCTCTGACCACCCTCTCCTTCTTCAGTCCTCCCTCTAATCCCCACTAAGATTCTACGAGACTCACTCTAGGAACCATCAGGACACATAAGAACATAAGAGAAGCCAACGTTGGATCAGGCCAATGGCCCATCCAGTCCAACACTCTGTCACATAGTGGCCAAAAATACCAGGTGCCATCAGGAGGTCCACCAGCGGGGCCACTAGAAGCCTTCCCAGTGTTGCCACCCCCAAGCATTAAGAAGTCAGAGCATCACCTGCCCCAGACTGAGAGTTCCTATCTCTACCTTGTGGCTAATAGCCACTGATGGACCTCTGCTCCCCATTTTACTTGATCAACATGTACATGCCGGGAAGAAAAGAAATGCCAACTAATGTAGGACATTGAAGATACTCTTTCCAGGACCAGATCTTGGTTTCCCAAATACAAAAGAGAGCAATGGAAAGGGCAGGAGGCAGCCATTCAAGAGGGCTGATTCACAAACCAATTTCAGAGGCTTCATGACTCATTTTTGGGTCCCACCCCACAAGGTGGGAAACAGTGCCTTGGAGACCAACAACATTTTCAGGGTATGAGCTTTTGAGAGTCAAAACTCCCTTCTTCAGAAAGAGCCAGTATAGCTGGGTAGAGTTCCAGCGAACATTAATGGAAGGGACTAGCCACTTGAAGTTGATTGATTGGTGTCAGAGAGCCAGAGAACATCCATTATCAGACCCGGCTTATACAGAAATACAAGGTCTTTTCCCCCGCAGCCTCTTTCAAGGCAGTCCGATGAGGTGACATTGTACTTGGATTCGGCGTTCTTTCTTATGCCCACGCTGAATTTTCGTTTCTCCGAAACGTTTAAGTGCAACCATCGGAGACGCGAGCTACCTTTTTCTGCTGTAAGTCAGTACATAAAAAAAAGGGACGCCGCGCTTGAACCGCAGCCCGATAAAAGCCCTGGAAAATGTTTGCAATCCATCATCGTGACTGGGGTGGCTTTGTTACATCCTTTCACATGCTAAAGAGGGATTGACGCAGTCAAAGGGAGACGCTGCACATGTAGCGGTTTGGACTTCCTGTCCAAAATAGACCAAACAATCATTGCAGCCATTTTTTTAACAGAGATCCTCAAAAGAGGGGGAGGGGAGGGAATGGGGTAAATCCATCCAGTGCAGCAGTTCTTGAAAAAGAATCCTTAAGTTAAAGCTCCCAGTCTTCGCCTCCTATCACATTGTTATCCCACCCTTCCTACAATGCTTCCCCACTCATCTGTTTTATCCTCACAACAATCCTGTGAGGTATGTCGGGCTGAGAAAGTGAGCGGGTAGCCAAAGGTCATCCGACAAACTTCTGGGGTACAGTGGGGGATTTGGAGAGCCGGTTTGGTGTAGTGGTTAGGAGTGCAGACTCTAACCTGGGGGGAACCGGGTTTGATTCCTCGCTCCTCCACGTGCAGCTGCTAGTGTGACCTTGGGCTAGTCACAAGTTCTTTCAGAGCTGTTCTCTCAAGAGCAGAGAGACAGTTTGGTGTAGTGGTTAAGGGCGCAGACTCTAATCTGGGAGAACTGGGTTTGATTCCCCACTCCTCCTCCACTTGCACTTGCTGGATGACCTTGGGTAAGCCATTGTTCTGGCACAGCTGTTCTTGAAAAACAGTAGTTTCTGTCAAGAGCTCTCTCAGCCCCACCTACCTCCCAGGGTGCCTGTTGTGGAGAGTGGAAGGGAAAGGAAATTGTAAGCCGCTGTGAGACTCCAAGTGAAGGGTGGACTATAAATCCAGTCTCTTCTTCTAGTGCAGGTAGCCAGTGTGGTGTAGTGGCAGAGTCCTGGAGTTGGATCTGAGAGACCCAGGTTTGACTCCCCACTCTGCCACGGAAGCTCACTGGGTGACCTTGGGCCAGTCACACACTTTCAGTCTGACCTACCCCATGGGGCTGTTGTGAGGATAAAATGGAGGAAAGAAGAACCACGTAGGCTGCTTTGGATCCCCATTTGGGAGAAAGGCAAGGAACAAACAAAGCTTTTTTTTTTCTCAAAGGAGCCAGTGGGGAATGGACAACAAGGATGCTATGTGGGAGAGAAAACAGTGGGTTGAGACTCTGGAGAATGAGAAGTCAACAGAGATGGAGGAGAAGAATGAGGGGTGGTCTGGGTGACGTTTACAATCTATCACCAGAAAACCTCAAGGAGAAGAGAAGACAGGATGAAGAAGTCTGGTAGCGAATTCCACATTCGAATCACTCCCTGTGTAAAATAGTATTTCCTTTTGTCTGTCCTGAACCTACTGCCCATCAGCTTCATTGGATATCCTCAAGCTCTAGAGGGAGAGGAAGTTCTCTTTGTCAACTCTCTCCATCCCATGCATAATTTTATAAAACTCTATCACGTCCCCCCCTTAATTGTCTCTTTTCTCAACTGAGTCCCAGACTCTTCAGCCTTTCCTCATAGGGAAGGTGCTCCGACCCCCTCATCATCTTGGCTGACTTCCTCTGTACTTTTCCCAGCTCTGCAAGGTCCTTTTTGAGATACGGTGACCAAATGAGGTTGCACCATAGATCTATACAGGGGCATTACGATATTGGCCGTTTTATTCTCAGTCCCTTTCCTAATAATCCCTCACATTCTGTTCACCAGTTGTGAATGGGGAACTGAATTTTCGATGTTGGGTTCAGCGGTTCGTCGAGCCATTTGTGGCTGTTCAACAGGTTGATTCGCTGCATTCGTCCCTAACTCTGCAGTCTAGTGCAATTGGGGTTTGTGTGTCCCACAAGCCCTGTTGAGTTCTACTACCCCTCCCCCTGTCCTTACTGCATAATTGCTCCACTAAGCGGGAAGTCCTTTACAGAGACAATTAAATCAGCCACAAATCATGTGAGTTCTTCATCAATAAATGCTGTGATTTAATAAGCTCCTGCTCTTCAGCGGTCATATAAGTAATTTGGCTAATGGCTGCCAAATGGTTTGAATCGACATCTCTGTGTAGGGTCAGGTTTACAAAAAAAAAACACCAACAATGCTAACCTGGTTGGCAGGCATTCATGGTTGTTTGGCACAGACCAAACCTGTTGGATGAGTGGCTCACATCTGATCAGCTAGGGATGGGCACGAACCAGCTGATGAACTAAAGTTCATAATGAATTTTGGCCGGTTCGTGGTTCGCAAAGCAATGTACACGAACTGAAGAACCACTGTGAACTGTCACAAATTTTCATGCCGTTCATGGCAGGTCATGGAGAGCAGAAAGCAGGGGTTCAAACAGCTCAGTTGTTTGACTTAAATGGTTGGGTGCCATTTCACCCCCTGCTTTCTGCTCTCCATGAAAAGCTGCAGGGAGCAGCAAGCAGGGGGTTTTACCTCATAGTCCAAAGCAACGTTCCATTTATTAACATAACTGCTAGATGTTCTGCCTGTCAGTTCTCTCAATCACATAGAGGCCTGACGAAGTGCATTTTAAAGAATCAGAAAGCAGGGGTTAAAACTTTGAATGGCTCATGAACCGATACAAATCAGTTCACTTTGTGAACCAACCTCTTGGTTCATATAGGTTCGTGGTTCGGTTTGTGGCTCAACTACAAACCATGAACAGAACTGCCAAAATGCAGTTTGTGCTCATCCTTATGATCAACACTTTCAAACATGGTAAGTTTAACTACTGAACATGTTTGGGGTGAAATTTGCAGCATCCAGATGTAAATCCTGGCTGGAAAAGCCCCCCCTCCCAAAAAAAGGGGTCATCACCTTCTGGCAAAAGACACCAACAGGAGGAGACAGACAAATCCCCGTGGGAACGGCATTCCAAAGTTTTGGAGCCACAACTGAGAAGGCCCTTTCTGAATGAGTGAATCTATTCACAGTCATTGACCAGCACGTAAATTGCTATACATTTTGTTGCATAGTAAGAAAAATCACATTAAAATAGAAGCAAAACGTTTAAGACTAATTATAAAAACCATAAAACCATAATGGTTAAAATTAATAAAACTAGATCTTAATTGTGAAGGCCCTTTCTCGGGATGCTACCTACCTAGCTTCAGATGGTGGCAACCTAGCTTCAGATGGGGCAATTGAAGCAGGGCCCCCAAAGATGACCAGAGTGTATGGGTATGTATGGGAGAAAGCTGTCCTTAAGGTATGCTAGTCCCAGGCCATACAGAGAGTGATTAAAATGTGGAATTTGCTTCCAGATGGCCACAGGAATAAACAGCTTTAAAAGGGGCTTAGCTAGATTCAAGGAGGGAAAAGTCTATCGATGGCTACTAGCCATGTTGGCTGAGGGGAACCTCCCCGTTCAGAGACAGGAGGCAACATCAGGGGGTGGCCTCGGCCTCTATGCCCTGTTGTCGGCCCTCCAGAGGAACTGACTGGCCACTGCATGAGACAGGATGCTGGACTAGAAGGACCACTGGTCTGACCCAGCAGGGCTTTTCTGGTGTTCTTATGAAGGCCTCAGCCTCTGTGCCCTGTTGTTGGACCTCCAGAGGAACTGGTTGGCCACTGTGTGAGGCAGGATGCTGGACTAGATGGAGTACTAGTCTCATCTAGCAAGGCTCTTCTGATGTTCTTATGAAGGCCTCAGCCTCTATGCCCTGTGGTTGGCCCTCCAGAGGAACTGGTTGGCCACCTCACGAGACTGGATGCTGGACTAGATGGACCACTGGTCTGACCCAGCAGGGCTCTTCTGATGTTCTTATGAAGGCCTTAGCCTCTGTGCCCTGTTGTTGGCCCTCCAGAAGAACTGGTTGACCACTGTGTGAGGCAGGATGCTGGACTAGATGGAGGACTAGTGTCATCCAGCAGGGCTGTTCTTCTGTTCTTATGAAGGCCTTGGCCTCTCTGCCCTGTTGTTGGCCCTCCAGAGTAACTGGCTGGCTACTGTGTGAGGCAGGATGCTGGACTAGATGGACTACTAGTCTCATCCAGCAGGGCTCTTCTGATGTTCTTATGTACAGGGCTTTAGAGGTCAATAACAGGTTCCCACATTTGATGTTTCATATCTAGAGGACATCTGATGCTCAGCTGATAATGTGTTTTCTTTCCCCCTCCTCTGCCCTCTGACGGCTCTAGGGTGCACCAGGCCCACCTGGGCAGGTTGGTCCAGAAGGTCCAGGAGGACAACAAGGGACACCAGGCTCCCAAGGGTTAGCTGTGCAAGGTCCTATCGTAAGTCATTCTTCCTTTGTTATGCTGATAGACTTGCACCGGTCCTTTTTTAAACCAATGGAGCAAATTTTGAATGAATGGATGAATGGATCTTAAGCAATACTGGCTTGGATGAAAGAGGATCTCTGAAACCGAGTTTTCACAAGCTAGCCCTCCGTCAGCTGAATTCACTTGGGATTTCTATATTTTCTCTGAAAACAGGACACTTGAGCTCAGTGTTGAAATAGCAGTTTTTTGCACTTTACTAAGACTGGTTGCCAGATGTTTGAATGTCTCTGCAGATTTGTCTTGGGACTTCCAGTTCTAGCATTGCATGAGTATGAATAGTCAATACACACAAAAATTGTTGTATAACTTGCATTTATTCATTACAATAAGGTATGAGTTTATAATTAGTAAGTTTTCACGGCATATTTAAGAGAGGCCACAAATCCAGTTGCTGCTGTCTTAATCTGGCCCTAGCTAGCTTGCTGGGGGTTTCAGAAGCCAACTAAGGACTTTTTTTGCAAAATCAGTGAGTGCAGTATTTGGCAGGTAGAAAAGAGCCTAACATTGTGTGTAAATAGCATGAGGAAATGCATGGGCATGTTTAAGCTACTGATTCCTGGTGTGAGGATTTGGGGTTTTACAAGCATGCAATTCTTGCTTCCATTTATGAAAGAGTCCAAACATAGGTGCTGATCAGTGTTCCCTCTAAGCTGAGTTAGTGTGAGCTTGCTACAGGTTTTTAGCCTCTAGCTCACACACTTTTGTCTTAGCTCAGGAAGGGATGGCTCCAGAGCAGACTGATTTATGCAGCAGCCAAATCGCTCACTCACAGCTTTAATGCCAGTAGCTCACAAAGTAGAATTTTTGCTCACAAGACTCCACAGCTGAGAGGGAGCATTGGTGCTGATTTAAGGATTTATGCATGCCCAGTAACTCTGTTGTTACGTTCTAATTCAAGGGACCACCAGGTATTAAAGGTGACAAAGGAGACAGCGGCAGTCCAGGGATTCAGGTAATGGTCAAATGCATCTTGCTTGTTTTTTTAAGTATTCAGTCATCTCTGTTGTTGTTTGACAGTTTCCCCCAGCAAGGTTTGAAGTCCTCTCCTGTAGGTTAGAAGCTTTCTGTATCCTCTTTGACACTGTCCTTCTTGTGATACAAGAACCCCCTGACTTGTAGGTCTACAACTTATGGCTCTAGAGACCGATGTGGCTCAGTAAGGAACCACATGGCTCTTAAAAAACAACAACAGCAGTTCTGTAAGTTAAGATCTATTGGAGGGTTAGATGGGATGCCAAAAAAACCACTGTGTGTGCGTGTAAGTATGTATTTTAAAAAATGTATACTGTGCCTTTCTGCCCACCAAGGCGGCTAACAGTTTAAAACACACAGGACAAAACCACATCATAAAAAGCACTAAAATCAATACAAAACCACACCATTAAAACCAGAGCTACAATAGACATACAAAATCATTTTAAAAAACCCAACTATAAAAACATTGGGCAGGAAGGAGGCAATGCCAAACAAACAGAAAGGCCTTCACCCACTAGCAGAAAGTGGCAACAGAAAGGAACAGATAGACCAGATGGCAGTTGGAAAACGCTGGTGCCGTAACCAAGAAGGCCCTCTTCTGAGCTGACAATCACTTAATCTCAGAAGGTGGAGGCAATTGAAGCAGAGCCTCAGAAGGTGACCTCAGTGGTTAGGCAGGTTCATAAGGGAGTCGGTGGTTTCTCAGGTAGGTTGGTCCCAAATCATATTAGACTTTAAAGGTCACCACCGCCACCTTGAATTGTTCCCAGAAACAGGTCAGGAGCCAGTGTAGATGTACCAAGACTGGAGTGATATGGTCCCTATGTAGGGTTGCCAACCTCCATGCGGTGGCTGGAGATCTTCCACTATTACAACTGATCTCCAGCGACAGAGATCAGTTCGCCTGAAGAAAATGGCTGCTTTAGAAGGTGGATTCCATTGCATTATACTCCATCGAAGAAGAAGAAGAAGAAGAAGAAGAGTTGGATTTATACTCCACCCTTCACTTGGAGTCTCAGAGCGGCTTGCAAACTCCTTTCTCTCCTTTCTCCACAACAGACACCCTGTGAGGCAGGCAGGGCTGAGAGAGCTCTTTCAAGGACTTCTCATGAAGTCCCTCCTCTCCCCAAACCCCACCTCCCTCAGGCTCCACCCCCAAAATCTCCAGGTATCTCCCATTTTGGAGCTGGTGACCCTACCTGTGACCCACCGCAGTCAGTATATGAATGGAACGGCAGGAAAAGAGTTTCTATAGGCTGACAGGGCTTCTTATCGAAGCTTTACAGAAAGGAAATGGCAGATGTGAACAGTTGCTAGTAATCCAAATGTGAACTGTGTATAGATTTGCACCGGTGCACTGAAACAACTGGGCGGAATGCCCCTGTGTGTGTGTCTTATTAACTGTGAGATCTTGTGATTGCCGCTTCCTAATAAAAAGGCTCATGCCCAGGGCTCTTTTTGTAGCAGGAACTCCTTTGCATATTAGGCCACACACCCCTAATGTAGCCAATACTCCAAGAGCTTACACAGCTCTTCTTACAGGGGCTACTGTAAGCTCTGGGAGGATTGGCTACATTAGGGGTGTGTCATAAGAACATAAGAGAAGCCAACGTTGAATCAGGCCAATGGCCCATCTAGTCCAACACTCTGTCACACAGTGGCCAAAATATACCAGGTGTCATCAGGAGGTCCAGCAGTGGGGCCAGGACACTAGAAGCCCTCCCACTGCTGCCCCCCCCAGCACCAAGAATAGAGTGCAGCACCTGCCCCAGACTGAAAGTTCCTATCTATACCCTGTGGCTAATAGCCACTGATGGACTTCTGCTCCATACATTTATCTAATTCCCTCTTGAAACTGTCCATGCTCGTAGCTGCCACCACCTCCTGTGGCAGTGAGTTCCATATGTTAATCACTCTTTGGGTGAAGAAGTATTTCCTTTTATCTGTTCTAACCTGACTGCTCAGCAATTTCATTGAGTGCCCACAAGTTCTTGTATTGTGAGAAAGGGAGAAAGTACTTCTTTCTCAACCTGCTCTATCCCATGCATAATCTTATAAACCTCGATCATGTCACCCCTCAGCCGTCGTTTCTCCAAGCTAAAGAGCCCCGAGCGTTTTAACCTTTCTTCATAGGGAAAGTGTTCCAACCCTTTTATCATTCTAGTTGCCCTTCTCTGCACTTTTTCCAATGCTATAATATCCTTTTTGAGGTTTGGCGACCAGAACTGTACACAGTATTCCAAATGAGGTCACACCAATGATTTATACAGGGACATTGTGATACTGGCTGATTTGTTTTCAATTCCTTTCCTAATAATCCCCAGCATAGTGTTGGCCTTCTTTATTGCAGTTGCACAATGTCTAGACATTTTCATTGAGTTATCTACTACGACTCCAAGATCTCTCTCTTGGTCAGTCTCTGCCAGTTCAGACCCCATCAATGTCTATTCATATTTAGGATTTTTGGCTCCAATGTGCATCACTTTGCACTTGGCCACATTGAACCACATTTGCCACGTTGACGCCCACTCACCCATCCTAATATGCAAAGAAGTTCCTTCTACAAAAAGAGCTCTGTTCATGGCAACCAGCGCTTGGTGCTACAGTAACTTGATGGAGTACTAATCAATGGGTCAACCATCGATCATATTAAATTGCATAGCCTTAGTTATGTTGGGGTTAAGCGGTATGGTTAGTCCAGTTCCCGCTAGTTAGCAGAGTGCTTTCAATAAAGCTACAAATGCAGCAGCGTCACTTTACCAGGCTACTCAGCTTACAAAGCTACACAGAGGCACGTTGCAAGTTTAACGGAGAAATTTATCTGAGAAGTACACTTTCGGATAGGAAAGAGTAGAAACAGGATAGAGTACTAACTTACTAGCTAAGGGCGGAAGCAGATGGTGAGAGGGCCATCTACCTCATGGTGCCAAGAAAGGACAGCATGCCGTCCCTCTTGGTGTGTGCAGGGAGAAGGGGGAGTTTCGTCTGAGAGAGAGAACGGAAGGAAGGAAATTGTCCCTGAGAACACAGTCTACATTTCAAAGGGGACGGCGGCAGAAGCGTAAACACAGGAAGGAAAGGCCAGTGTGCCTCTCTAGCTATCTAGTCTCTCTTGCCACTTGGTTCTGGAGGTCTGAGACAGGGGACAGATAATTCCAACAAATTATGCAAATGGGCTCTCTTAAACTGGCTCTTTTGTGATCTCTGGCTCTGAATTTTGATATGGGTCGGCTCTTTGATTGTAAAAGATTGCAGTCCCCAGCTTTAACTGTTCCCGGTTCAACTTTGCTTTGCCTCCCCTCTCCCACGCGCTGGAATTTAGCAAACATTAATTATTGGAAATCTCAGAGCAGCCTAAGGAGGTCAGCGAAAAAGTATTGTGGAGATTTTTGCAGCTGGATAAGCGAGTCTGAAGAGAAAGCTCTCCTGCCCTTAGTCAAGGACAAAGAGCCTCCTACTGGGAGGGAGAACAATAGAACTCGACAGCGCAATTTCGAAACGACTCCCCAGAGCCCATTTTGCAAAATGGGCCCTAGAATGGGAAGGATTGGAAGCATAATGCAACACACTTGAGTTTAGAAAAAGGGGGGGAAAGAGATTTCTCTGTGTTTGTATTTTAAAATGTGTCATCTCGTTTGAATCAACAGTATTAGGGCACCCTATGCAGTGATGCTGTCCAATTTTGGAATTACTCATCAGGTCCGGAAACTGGCGGGAGATGGGGAACGATATGTGGGGGAATTGGTGTCCCCAGCACAATGATGCCACTTCCAATGTGACCCGGAACTGATGTCATTGCCCCCAGGGTATATATACACATACAAATACAGTTGTTAAGTTTGACTCATACTTGTGTACATTTAATTATCTAGGTACAAAACATTCTAGGGAGCTGCGGTGGCTCAGAGGTTAAGATGCCGAGCTGCAGACCGGAAGATCTGTAGTTCGGCAGTTCGAGACCCGAATGCCGCATGACGGAGTGAGCTCCCATCTCTGGCCCCAGCTCCTGCCAACCTAGCATTCCGAAAGCAAGAATTGCGAGTAGATAAACAGGTACCGCTTTGGTGAGAAGGTAACAGTGTTCCATGCGCCTCAGCGTTTAGTCATGCTGGCCACATGACCACGGAGAAGTCTTTGGACAGCGCCGGCTCTTCGGCTTGGAAACAGGACGAGCACCACTCCTTAGAGTCTGATTTGATTAGTTTTTTGAGCAAGGGAAACCTTTACCTTTACAAAACATTCTATAATTGCCCCAGGGATGACACTCTAGCATTCCTCCAAAAGTCTATGGTTTAACTATCAAACTTTGGGTGAATGCTTGAGTGTCACCCAACGTGATGAGATCACTTTGGGATTACACTGGAAGTGGGATGATTGCACTGGGGACACCAACACCCTCCATTTCACCTGCCGTTTTTCTCCCACTGCCCATCTTAGTGGTGGCAGACAGAGGTGGCAGGGGGCAGGAGTTCTTCTGCCACCAGTTGGCAATTGGTGTCCCTGTGTTGGGGCAGCATTTGTCAAAATTTGGAGATGCCCGGGGTGGGTCTGGGGGGATTTAGGAGTGTTAGAGCCACCCTGTGCACGCAGATGGGCCTTCTGTGAGAATGTGGAATACCGCTGTCATTTGAACATATTGGGCACCTCTCCAATGTCCTGCGAGACTGTCAAAGCTGCTGAAAGAAGAGCGTTGGATTCCGTGACATTTTGGTGATGGAAGCAGAAGTAGGGAATTATAATAGTGCATGGAAGACTTCAGCACAAATATGCACATCCTTCTGTCAAGCTTTGGCTTCTCAAGTTCCCCGGGTGGAGGACTGGGTGACTTCAGGGTGAGATTTCTCTATGGAGTACGGTGGAGTCAGCCTCAGAATTGTGAGAAGGGGGCGGTATTCTTCACCTGGGTCCCACTTCCCCACCCTCTTCCTCTATTGCTGAGGTTTTCTCTCTCTCTTTCTCTCTCTCTGGTGTACCCCAGTCATTCATAGAGTCTCGAGTTCTTACTCCTCAGCTGGTCTCCCCGCTCCTGTTTAAATCACCTGGCCCCAGCAGTGCCCCTCCCTCCAGGCCCGACCTCTCCTTCCCGTCACAGGAGTGAGGCCACGGGGCGCTCCAGCTCTTGAATCCTAATGCCTACACCCCACCCCTCCTCTTCTCTATCTCCTCAGCATCAGGCAGGGTGGGTGGTCCACCTTCCTCGCTCTCCCTTCCCCACCCCACTTCTCTGGGGTAGGATACGAGGATGGGTGGTTGAGGCCCTATGCTCCATTTTTCCTCTTTGGTGCTCCTGACATTGAACGATCGCATGGAAGCCTCTTCATCCCTGGGGGGATGCCTCTGTCATTTCCGTGCTTGGCTTCTCTTGCCCTCGTCCACTTGGTCCTTGCTGTCATTCCTTCTGGCTACTCCCACGATCTGGTCAGTGCATCAGGTACCCAGTAAAGTCACTCTTCACACACACTTTCTTGGGTGAAAGTTTTATTAGAAGATATGAGATGTTCAGGGATCTTGTCAGTGTGTCAGGTACCCAGTCAAGTCCTTGGATGAAAGTTTTATTAGAAGATATGAGACGTTCATGGATCAAACTCTTTGTCAGAACTGGGGTGCCAGGGCAGGAAAGGTGCATATAGTTACAATCACACATTCCCTTCATACACATCAGCATTACTATGCAGGCCATGAGAGATATACGGTCCCAGACTAGCTAATCAAAGACTTTTCTCCAAAGACATCTTCCCATGTGGAAGAAGTCTCTTGGGGCAGCATAGAAGATTTACTGAAGCTAGCTCCACTACTCCTACAGACACTTACTCTCCCCCTCAGGAATGCGGTGGCAGGCGAGGGTAAACGATAAGGGCATTAGAACAACACAGTACAGGGAGAGAGGGAAGACAGGTTACAACAACAGTCAGGGCGAGAATATACCAGGCTCAGTAATTATTAAGGTGGTAATACAACAGATACAGTTGGTCAAACAGCCCGAGCCTGGCACAGTGAGACCTCTCCCCTTTGTGTCTTCGGTCTTGAGCCAGTTTGGTGTAGTGGTTAAGTGCGCAGACTCTAATCTAGGAGAATCGGGTTTGGTTCCCCACTCCTCCACTTGCACCTGGCTGGATGACCTTGGGCAAGCCATAGTTCTGATAAGAGCTGTTCTTGAAAAAGAGCAGTTCCTGTCAAAAGCTCTCTCAGCCTCACCTACCTCACAGGGTGTCTGTTGTGGAGAGGGGAAGGGAAAGGAGTTTGTAAGCCGCTCTGAGACTCCTTTGGGTAGTGAAGGGCGGGGTATAAATCCAATCTCTTCTTCTTCTTCTTCTTCTTCTTCTTCTTCTTCTTCTACCTCACAGGGTGTCTGTTGTGGGGAGGGGAAGGGAAAGGAGTTTGTAAGCCGCTCTGAGACTCCTTTGGGTAGTGAAGGGTGGGGTATAAATCCGATCTCTTCTTCTTCTCTCTTCTAATCTCCTAAGGTCCGGCCTGGGGGTGCCGGGTCCCAGCCAACCCCCGGACGCCTTCCCAGCTGTTTTGCATTTCCTGTGCACAATAACATTGCACCAACATGCATTCCACATGCTCAAGCTGTAATATGTTTGCTGTTCTGGGGACAGTTTGCCTGTCATTTTCTACTGCAGGAGAGGACACCTTGCCGGGAGGAGAGCCCCAGATCCGTGTTCCTCTGTGGCAATTCTGGCAATCCATCACCAGTAAAAGTGTATTTGTCCACAGAAATGGGAAAATGCTCAAATTAAAAAGTCACATTTCTAGAGACTGTATGTGTCCAGTGTCACATGTTTCTTAAAAGGGCATGATCCATCCCCTTCAAGAGGTGTACCGGTTAGAAACAAGTCATCTGTGAACTAGGAAGGAGCAGGACGCCTCAATGCTCATGGGGGTGAAACGCATGAGCCTCTTGTTTCGGCTAATGGATGGCCATATTGCCACACACCTGGCATCTATTCATTCGTTTAAAACATTTATTAGTGGCCTTTCTTCCTTACCGAGCTCAAGGTGACTTATAAACACAGATAAAACATGGGGGTGAGGGAGAGACAGTGAAAACATAAAACCAAAATTTAAAATCCCTGACTACTCAGGACTGCTACTAGACTTAACAAAAAATAAATAAATCAGAAATTAGGGGGCCAAGTACACTTTCCTGGGGAGTAGAAAAGAGCAAGAGTCCAGTAGCACCTTAAAGACTGAAAAGGTTTGTGGTGGGGTAGGAGCTTTCCTGAGGCACTGCTCACTTCTTCAGATAAAGCTTGAATTTGAGTCCATATGTCCTTACATCTTGGAGAACAGAGTGGTTTCAGATGCCGAATGACATTAGCAGGCGAATTGGATTAGGCATGAAAAGAGAGACTGCTGAATTGCAACTGATAATGAAGCTCAAGACAGTGCATCTTCCTGGACTGAATGGAGACCTAGGTTTCCTGTCCCATTACCAATGCTGATTTCTCCATGCCTATTCCTCCTCTGCAGGTCATACCTAATCCAATCACACCTGCTACTGTCGTTCACCTGCTATTGTCATTTGCCCACTAGTGTCATTCAGCATCTGAAATCACTCTACCCTCCAAGATATAAGGGCAGACGGACTCCCATTCTAGCTGTATCCGAAGAAGTGAGCAGTGACTCGTGAAAGCTCGTCCCCTGGCACAAATTTTGTTAGTCTTTAAGGTGCAACTGGGCTCTTGCTCTTTTCTACTGGTACAGACAAACATGGCCGCTCATCTTGATCTGTTTCCCTGGGGAGGTTGCTCCATAATCATGGGGGCTTCCACCGAAAAGGCCCTGTCTTATGTACCCATCGAGCAAGCTTCTTTGATTGACGGGACAGTCAGCAGGGCCTCTCCCTGTGATCTTACTTCCCAGGCATGAACATAATGGGAGAAGACCATCCTTCAGCCAACCCGGCCCCAAACGCTGTAGGGCGGGGGTGTCAAACTCATTTGTCACAAGGACTGGATCCGACATAAATGAGACCTTGTCAGGCCGGGCCATGTGTGTCATAAAATGCAATGCCAGGTAGCGGAGATATAAACTTTATAAAGGACACAAACACAGAGCAGTTTTTTTTAACTTAAAGTAAAAACATGCATAGAACATCAGCACTCTTGCAATATTTTGTTTATTGAACAGTGTCTGATAACTGACACCTCTTGCTCTGAATTATTGCATCGCAGTGTCTGTGCTGTTGCAGTCCTGAGTATGCTGTTCAGGTGTGTCTCTGTAAGCTGCGAACCTACGATGACGCAGCAGCAGCAGCAGAACTGGAAGAAGAAGCTGAAGGCAGCCAGTTCCACTGTGGGCCTGATAGAAGCCCTCCGGGGGTCTAGATCCGGCCCCCGGGCTGCATGGTTTGACACCCTCGCTGTAGGTCCTTCAGATGAGCTGATCCCTGTGAAGGGTTGTTCACAGAGACCAGAAGTGGGGGAAGAGACCTGTGTGCATTGCAGGAGACGGATCATGCCCCGAGTCAGTAAGTGTGTGTGTGTGTTTTTTAAGACCAACAAAGGCACTTAGCCCTGTTGAAAGCAGGCTCTTGGGATGTTGGCTCCATAGCCAGGAGACGAGACGTTCATCGCTTCCACCTGGCTTCAGCTTTTCTGAATAACAGTTCTGCTTGCCTGCAGGGAATTATGGGCCCCCAGGGAGCTCCAGGGAAAGATGGAATTCAAGGAGCCAAGGTAAACAACACTGGACAGGCTAAAATGCTCCAGCGGCACATCTACCTGTACCTACAGGTGACCTGGCTGTCATGAAGTGCAACAGAAATCAAAGCTCCTCCCAAGCCCGGAGCGGCTCAATCACAGCTGCATTCAGGACCGGTGGTGTCATTCCTTGGAGCTGCCCAGTTCTGAGTCAGCCGCACCCACTAAAGGGCAAGGAACAGAACGTTGGAAAGTTAGCTCATATTGATAAATATGAAGCGTTCATTAGGGGAGGGGCCTAATGGGAGAGCATCTGCTTGGCGTGCGGAAGGTCCCAAGTTCAATCCCCGGCAATGCTCCCTCTAAGCGGTGGAGGCTTGTGAGCAAAAATTCTACTGTGTGAGCTCCTGGCCTTAAAGTTGTGAGCGAGCGATCTGGCTGCTGCATAAATGAGTTTGCTCTGGAGCCCTCCTTCTCGATCTGAGACAAGAATGTGCGAGCCGGAGGCTAAACAAGTGTGAGATTGCTCACACTAACTCAGCTTAGAGGGAACACTGATCTCCGGCATCTCCAGGTAGAGAAGAACAGGCGGTAGGTGAAGTGAAGGACCTCTGCCTGAGACCCTGGAAAGCTACTGCCAGTCTGAGTAGACAATACTGACTTTGAAGGACCAAGGGTCTAGTTCAGTAGACATGTGTTTGTGGCTCTATCTAGCTCAATGTTGTCTGCTCCTACTGGTGGCAGCCCTCCAGAGACTCAAGTAGAGAAAGGTCTTTCCTGTCAATGGCTACCTGAGATCATGTCACCAGAAATGCCAGGCATTGAACCTGGAATTTTTGCGGTGCACAACAGCATTTTTGTGAAGACGGAGGAGGACTGGAGACTGGAGAGGAGAATGAAGTAAGCTGCTCTGGGTCCCCATTGGGGAGAAAAGTGGGGGCACAAATGAAGCAAGTCATGAATGTACACCCGTATTAACCACAGTTAGTCTTAGCTATGCTTTCTCATGAGGCATGTCCTGGGAACTGGGATTTCCCTGCTGGGCCAAGGGCTATTTTGGGGCAGGAACACACAGGAACGGCATTCCGGCTGGCTCCTGCGTTGGCCACGCCCAGCAGGAACACATTAACATAATAGGCCACACCCAACAGCAGAAACTCATTAGGATTGGCTACATTAGGGGTGTGTGGCCTACCATGCAAAGGAGCTCCTGCTACAAAAAAAAGCCCTGGCCGTTTTGACAACAAACAAGGTAAACAGAATAAGAAGCAAAAGGTGGGTGTGGCCGGATGACCACACTTCTGGTAACATGGGAGTGTGGCCTAATATGCTAATGAGCCGTGCTGTCAGGGGTGTGGCCTAATATGTTAATAAGTTCACGCGGTTGGGTGTGGCCTATTATGCTAATGAGTTCCTGCTGGGCTTTTTCTACAAAAAAAGCCCTAGCTGGGCTTATGCGCGGGCCAAGCTCTGAGAAGTCTTTGTGAGACCGGGCTGGGAACTAGGTGCTAAAAGATCAGGTTCAATATGGCAGCCAGCATTTTAAGGATCAGAAAGGCCAGGGCTCTTTTTGTAGCAGGAACTCCTCTGCATATTAAGTGGCACACCCTAACGTAGCCAATCCTCCAAGAGCTTACAGTAGCCCCTGTAAGAAGAGCTCTGTAAGCTCTTGGAGGATTGGCTACATTAGGGGTGTGTCGCCTAATATGCAAAGGAGTTCCTGCTACAAAAAGAGCCCTGAGAAAGGCTAAACCAGGCCAGTCCTCTCAGATCAGGCAGAAGGGCCGGGGAGGTTGAGCAGCATCAGTGGGGCCTCAAGATGGGAGGCAGAATTGCCATCTTTGCAGATCTCCTTGTTACATATGAATGCCTGCAACAGCTTCTGACTTATGCTGAGCACGTTATCGTGCCGTCTCTTCCTTAATTCTACCCTGTTTCAGATGTCCTCTTTAACATCATGCTGTGGCTTGGTTTGCAGGGCGTTCGAGGCCTAGAAGGCACAGCTGGGCCACCAGGACCACCAGGGCCGCGGGTGAGAGAGCTCAGTCATGTGCAATAAAACGTTTCCACCCTACAGACTTGAGATACCAGGAACAGAGTCATTTGAGTTCACTCCATATGGCACACCAGGCTCAGAGAACAACACGCTTTGTGCCTGAAGTGGAACATCTACCTTCGGCCGCTGGCTGGCAAGCGCTGGGAAGCCACCTGGGCCCCTAACCCTTTGGCATCTCCCGCAAGCCAAGTTTGGCATCCAAGTGACTATTCCGTTCAATCTTGCATAAAAAAAAATAGGGATGCCAGTTCAGATTTTAGGGTGGGTGATGGGAAGGGCACAAAGAGATTTCAGTTGCAGGGAGGCAAGAGTCCCAAGCCAGGTTTAATGGTCCGCTTCATGCCCTCAAGACAACATTGGCAGCGAAGGGGAAGGAAGAGCTCTTGCTAGGATCTGCAGCTAGGAGCCATGGTGGATTTTTCTGAATAAGACAAGCAGCTGATGACTCTTGCTTTGGCGCAGTGCAGCCCTCGGGCCGTGTTCCAGTTTAGACATCTAACTCAACCTGGCCAAGGTGCCTTGTGTTTTCTCTCCAGGGTTGTGGGTTCAAATGTGCACCCAAGTACTGCCTTTTGTGTAGATTTGATGCCTGGGAAGGCAGAGGAATGAGACCTGGAAGAAGAGGGAGGGAAAGGAGAGCAAAGGATCACAGCAAGGAAAGCAAAGAGAGGGTAGGGGGGAAATTGGAGGTGGAAGAAAGAGAAGGAAATGGGGAAAGGTGTGTGAGAGAGGGAGAGGAGCGTTTTGAAGAAGGCTGACTGTTCTGTCGGAAGAAGGAAGCCATTAAAACTGAAGAAAGGAAAAGTCCCATTACACTGTTCTACGGTCGATGAGTTGACCGTCTCTCCTGCCTATAAATTGTGAAGTTAATAGGAGACGAAGTGAGCAAGAGTCACAAAGGATATATTCTTAGCATGGTATTCCTGGCTGGGTGGGGGCACCAGCAGGAACCTTGAAGGCCTAATTCCTTCCTGGGTGTGTGTGTGCAAGCTAATTTTGCTGGTTTCCTTTGAGCCTCAAGTTCCTGTAACTTTCTGTCTGCTAGCAGGTTTGGCAATAGCACCTCTCTGTTCCTGTTTGCAGGGTTTCCAAGGAATAGCAGGGGCAAGAGGTGGCCCTGGAGAGAGGGGGCCCCCAGGAGAAGTTGGACCGACGGTAAGTCTCCTTTTAGCCACTGGGGTGCAGTAGGTCGGGATTGTTAAAATATGCCCATTCATGGCCATAGATATTTCCACTTTGCCAAGAACTGGCATTACATTTTCTGGACATATCATAAACCTGCTGTCAGGGGAGTTTTCCAAACACTACTATAACCTCTCCTTCTCTGAGTCCAATCTGAGAGAGAAAAAGATTCACTCAAGTGAGCCAGTTTGGTGTAGTGGTTGAGTGCACGGACTCTAATCTGGGAGAATCGGGTTTGATTCCCCCACTCCTCCACTTGCACCTGGCTGGATGACCTTGGGCAAGCCATAGTCCTGATAAGAGCTGTCCTTGAAAAAGAGCAGTTTCTGTCAGAGCTCTCTCAGCCCCACCTACCTCACAGGGTGTCTGTTGTGGAGAGGGGAAGGGAAGGGAGTTTGTAAGCCGCTCTGAGACTCCCTTGGGCGGGGTATAAATCCAATCTCTTCCTCCTCCTCCTCTTCACTAGCAAAGCAGGCAGTTTTATTAAGAATGATCGTTTAGGAATAACAATTCAACAAAACTAACAAAAATAGAAAATAAAGAATGAGACCTAACTTTAGACAAATTTGGTATTGTGATATGGTTGAAGACTCATTTTCTCTGTACAATATAAACCACTTTATATTATAGGCTCAAAAATGTTACCTCTAGAATTGTGAACTAAACTGCTGTTTTATATATATATATATATATATATATATATATATATATATATACTAACAAAAATTTTATATTTATGCAATATGAATGTAAAAATTTTGATTGCTATGTAACTGTTCACATAGACAATAAAGATATAAATTATATATATATATATAAAAAGAATGATCATTAGAACATAAGAGAAGCCAATGTTGAATCAGGCCAATGGCCCATCTAGTCCAACACTCTGTCACACAGCGGCCAAAATATACCAGGTGCCATCAGGAGGTCCAGCAGTGGGGCCAGGGCACCAGAAGCCCTCCCACTGCTGCCCCCTCCAGCACCAAGAATAGAGTGCATCACCTGCCCCAGACTGAGAGTTCTCATTCTATACCCTGTGGCTAATAGCCACTGGTGGACTTCTGCTCCATATGTTTATCTAATTTCCTCTTGAAACTGTCCATGCTTGCAGCTGCCACGACCTCCTGTGGCAGTAAATTCCATATGTTAATCACTCTTTGGGTGAAGAAGTATTTCCTTTTATCTGTTCTAACCCGACTGCTCAGCAATTTCATAGAGTGCCCACGAGTTCTTGTATTGTGAGAAAGGGAGAAAAGTACTTCTTTCTCAACCTGCTCAATCCCATTCATAATCTTATAAACCTCGATCATGTCACCCCTCAGCCGTCGTTTCTCCAAGCTAAAGAGCCCCAAGCATTTTAACCTTTCTTCATAGGGAAGGTGTTCCAACCCTTTTATCATTCTAGTTGCCCTTCTCTGCACTTTTTCCAATGCTATAATATCCTTTTTGAGATGTGGTGACCAGAACTGTACACAGTATTCCAAATGAGGTCGCACCAATGATTTATACAGGGGCATGATGATACTGGCTGATTTGTTATCAATTCCCTTCCTAATAATCCCCAGCATAGCGTTGGCCTTCTTTATTGCAGCTACACATTGTGTAGACATTTTCAGCGAGTTATCCACTACGACTCCAAGATCTCTCTCTTGGTCAGTCTCTGCCAGATCAGACCCCATCAACGTGTATTTATATTTAGGATTTTTGGCTCCAATGTGCATCACTTTGCACTTGGCCACATTGAACCCCATTTGCCACGTTGACGCCCACTCACCCATCCTCAACAGATCCCTTTGGAGTGCCTCACAATCCTCCCTGGTTTTCACCACCCTGAACAACTTCGTGTCATCTGCAAATTTAGCCACATCACTGCTTACTCCCAATTCCAAATCGTTAATAAACAAGTTAAAAAGCATGGGACCGAGTACTGATCCCTGTGGTACCCCACTGCTTACCACCCTACACTGAGAAAGTTTCCCATTTATACTCACTCTCTGTTTCCTATTTATAAGCCAGTTTTTGATCCACAAGAGGACTTGTCCTTTTATCCCATGACTATTGAGCTTACTTAGGAGCCTTTGATGAGGAACTGTATCAAAAGCTTTCCGGAAGTCAAGGTAAATAATATCTATTGGGTCCCCCTTGTCCACATGTTTGTTCACTCCCTCAAAAAACACTAACAGGTTAGTGAGACAAGATCTTCCCTTACAGAACCCATGCTGAGTCTGCCTCAATAGTTTTTGTTCATCAATGTGCCTACTAATTCTTTCCTTAATAACAGTTTCCACCAACTTACCCGGTATCGATGTCAGACTGACTGGCCTGTAATTTCCTGGATCTCCCCTGGAGCCCTTTTTAAAGATGGGAGTATCTTTATCATTCTGATACAAGAAAGAACAGATCATGCTAGCATACTGAACAAGATCCAAAGTTCTTCCTTTATAAGATAAAACAGACAAAAGGTCAGAGTCTGGTATCTGGAAAAGAGCTCAGCCATTCCGTTCTCAAACATAATTCACTCTACCCTCTGTTTAGAGAACACCCTGCACTCCTTCTAGGAAGAAAAGGAAAATAAACCCTTTACATATTTTTCATGGGAGATAAGGATGGAACAGACCCTTGACTGAGATAAGGTTGCTTAGTGATCCGCAGGTCAAAGAACAGATTTTTTGGGGGTAAGGGTGGGAGGAAGGGCAGACACATCCTAAAATGTAGCCAATCAATCTGAAAGATAACAGACCGGCTTTTAGGCTCCCTAATCAAAGCTACTGCAAGGATCTTTAAATCTTTGCTTAATTCTTAATGGTGAAATAAAGTGCTTTAACACCTGCCCAAACCATCGGGGTCTGATGGGTTACCAGTCCAATTACAAACAAGCAAATGACTATTAGCCAATAGAGGCATTTTTTTTTCATAATGGTAAGATTCCCTGAATTGTAACTTAACATCCATTGTTGTCCTTTGCAATGTATAATCAACTTAGCCATGCATCATCACCCACTTAAAGGCACAGAGTCTTGGCTTAATTGTGCATCATTCCCTATTTCTAAGCATGGAGACTCAAATAAGTTGATTTTTGGATCACAGTTCTACCGTAAAAGTTCTCAGTGTGGTGTACTAAACACCAATGAGACATGCAACTATACGAACTCATAAAAATATAAATTACAAGTGTTCTATTTTAACACAAACCTAATCAATATTCGGGTCTGTTACATTGTCTCCTTTGAAATTCGATTGGACATTGTTGTGCGTTACATTCACAATCGCTTAGCTGTGCAGGAACATCTGGAAGGAATCACTGCTTTTTATAGCACATGTGGCTTCAAACTGTACTGTTCACAAAGCAGTTGCTTGTTCAGCACAGTGAATCCACAGCTATGAATATGTTCTATCTTTCAGCTTCGAGAGGGTCATGAATATTCACATTATCTTTTATAGCTGTGTCACTAGGGAATTCAATAAAGGAGGACATAGAATTACAGGGCTAGAGGGGAGCTGAAAGCTACCTAGTCTGGGCCCTGGTGGCAAAATGGGCTTCTCTACCTGCCAGTTGCCTTACACAAATGTATCATTCACCCTATAGAAATTGGACAGATCCTAGACAGTGTGTAACTGCAATAAAGAAGGCCAACGCTATGCTGGGGATTATTAGGAAGGGAATTGAAAACAAATCAGCCAGTATCATAATTTTGTTGTTCAGTCGCACAGTCGAGTCCGACTCTTTGCGACCCCATGGACCAGATTACGCCAGGCCCTCCTGTCTTCCGCTGTCCGCTGAAGTTTGGTCAATTTCATGTTCGTTGCATCGATGACACTGTCTAACCCTCTCATCCTTTGCCGTCCCCTTCTTCTTTGACCTTCAATCTTTCCCAGCATCACTACATCCTCTGGCAGCAAGTTTCACATTTTAATCACTCTCAGCATAAAGTAGCATTTCCTTTTGCCCATCCGGAACCTACTGCCCATCAACTTCATTGAATGCCCTCTAGTTCTGGCATTTTGGGAGGAGGAGAAAAAAGTTATCTTCGTTAACTCTCTCCACCCCATTGGTAATGTTATAAACCTCTATCATGTCCCCTCTTAGGGTGCGGTCACACGGTCCTTTTGATCGGGGTTCGCAGCTGTTCTCTCCTGCATATAAAGATGCTGATCAGATGGGCCAATCCGCCTCCCATGCCGAAGCAGGCTTACTCCCGCAATCTTCCCGGTCCTCTAGCGCATTTTCCTGCCCACGGAAAATCGAGTATTTCCCTGGTATTTGTGCTTTGAGTGTGCAGTTTTGCCCATCTGAACAGCCGCCTCTCGCAACGATCGCGATTGGGGCCATCTGACCGTTCTTTGTGCGGTGAGGTTTTTTTAACAGCTTCCGGCCGAGCGCCTGAGCAATCCTGTGCTTAAAAAATTCATTATAAACGTTCATGCACTTATCAAGAGCAGAGAAAGCTCCTGCCTGCCCCAGGAATGAAGCTGCAGCGGGCAGCAGGAGGCAAAATTGCTAAGGGGGGGAGGTGGTCAGGGAAGGAAGCGCCAGGTGGGCTTGCAGGTGAGCGGGTGGCGGACACGAAGCTGCGGCGTTAGGAGGTGAGGGAAGGAGGACCCAGCTTGCCAGTAGCGTGGAGCCGGGGCTGGTCGGGCAGCAGGAGGCGGCGGGGAAAGTTCCTGAAGGCGGAAGAAGTGCCTGATGGGCTGGCAGGCAGGTGGGCGGTGGAAAGAGAGGGGCCGGCTGCATCTACACAGTGCCCAGAGCCTCCTCGCACAATGCTTCCGGTTCGGGGAGGGATATGGGATCACCCCAACCCAAAGAAAAAATATTCCCGATTAAATTATACCAGGAACAAATCGCGATCTCCTTGCCGTGTGGCCACGGCCTTAGTCGTCTCCTTTGTAAATTGGGAAAGCCCCAGACTCTTCAGAGTTTCCTCACAGGGAAGATGCTCCAACCCCCTCATCATCTTGGTTGCCCTCCTCTCTACTAACTATATATATATTTTTTTCAAAATACTCCCCCCCCAGGAAAAATGTTGTGACCTGCCCCTGAGCCTGCTTACAGCAGAGGGTGGGAAACAAATCAAATGAAATAAAGTAATTTTTAAAACGGGGTTACAGATTTGTCAGGAAGAAGAAGAGGAAGAAATTGGATTTATACCCTGTCCTTCACTTGGAGTCTCAGAGCGGCTGACAAACTCCTCTCCCTTCCCCTCCCCACCACAGACACCCTGTGAGGTAGAAGAAGAAGAAGAAGAAGAAGATTATCTGCCCTCACACCGAAGAGTCTCAGGGGCTGACAACTGCTTTCCTTCCCCCCACAGACACCTGTGAGGAAGAAAGAGATTGGATTTATACCCTGCCCTTCACTACCTGAAGGAGTCTCAGAGCGGCTGACAAACTGCTTTCCCTTCCCCTCCCCACAACAGACACCCTGTGAGGTAGAAGAAGAAGAGGAAGAGATTGGATTTATACCCCGCCCTTCACTACCTGAAGGAGTCTCAGAGCGACTGACAAACTCCTTTCCCTTCCCCTCCCCACAACAGACACCCTGTGAGGTAGAAGAAGAAGAAGAAGAGATTGGATTTATACCCCGCCCTTCACTACCTGAAGGAGTCTCAGAGCGACTGACAAACTCCTTTCCCTTCCCCTCCCCACAACAGACACCCTGTGAGGTAGAAGAAGAAGAAGAAGAGATTGGATTTATACCCCACCCTTCACTACCTGAAGGAGTCTCAGAGCGACTGACAAACTCCTTTCCCTTCCCCTCCCCACAACAGACACCCTGTGAGGTAGAAGAAGAAGAAGAAGAGATTGGATTTATACCCCACCCTTCACTACCTGAAGGAGTCTCAGAGCGACTGACAAACTCCTTTCCCTTCCCCTCCCCACAACAGACACCCTGTGAGGTAGAAGAAGAAGAAGAAGAGATTGGATTTATACCCCACCCTTCACTACCTGAAGGAGTCTCAGAGCGACTGACAAACTCCTTTCCCTTCCCCTCCCCACAACAGACACCCTGTGAGGTAGAAGAAGAAGAAGAAGAGATTGGATTTATACCCCGCCCTTCACTACCTGAAGGAGTCTCAGAGCGGCTGACAAACTCCTTTCCCTCCCCCTCCCCACAACAGACACCCTGTGAGGTAGAAGAAGAAGAAGAAGAGATTGGATTTATATCCCGCCCTTCACTACCTGAAGGAGTCTCAGAGCGGCTGACAAACTCCTTTCCCTCCCCCTCCCCACAACAGACACCCTGTGAGGTAGAAGAAGAAGAAGAAGAGATTGGATTTATACCCCGCCCTTCACTACCTGAAGGAGTCTCAGAGCGACTGACAAACTCCTTTCCCTTCCCCTCCCCACAACAGACACCCTGTGAGGTAGAAGAAGAAGAAGAAGAGATTGGATTTATACCCCGCCCTTCACTACCTGAAGGAGTCTCAGAGCGACTGACAAACTCCTTTCCCTTCCCCTCCCCACAACAGACACCCTGTGAGGTAGAAGAAGAAGAAGAAGAGATTGGATTTATACCCCGCCCTTCACTACCTGAAGGAGTCTCAGAGCGGCTGACAAACTCCTTTCCCTCCCCCTCCCCACAACAGACACCCTGTGAGGTAGAAGAAGAAGAAGAAGAGATTGGATTTATACCCCGCCCTTCACTACCTGAAGGAGTCTCAGAGCGACTGACAAACTCCTTTCCCTTCCCCTCCCCACAACAGACACCCTGTGAGGTAGAAGAAGAAGAAGAAGAGATTGGATTTATACCCCACCCTTCACTACCTGAAGGAGTCTCAGAGCGACTGACAAACTCCTTTCCCTTCCCCTCCCCACAACAGACACCCTGTGAGGTAGAAGAAGAAGAAGAAGAGATTGGATTTATACCCCACCCTTCACTACCTGAAGGAGTCTCAGAGCGACTGACAAACTCCTTTCCCTTCCCCTCCCCACAACAGACACCCTGTGAGGTAGAAGAAGAAGAAGAAGAGATTGGATTTATACCCCACCCTTCACTACCTGAAGGAGTCTCAGAGCGACTGACAAACTCCTTTCCCTTCCCCTCCCCACAACAGACACCCTGTGAGGTAGAAGAAGAAGAAGAAGAGATTGGATTTATACCCCGCCCTTCACTACCTGAAGGAGTCTCAGAGCGACTGACAAACTCCTTTCCCTTCCCCTCCCCACAACAGACACCCTGTGAGGTAGAAGAAGAAGAAGAAGAGATTGGATTTATACCCCGCCCTTCACTACCTGAAGGAGTCTCAGAGCAACTGACAAACTCCTTTCCCTTCCCCTCCCCACAACAGACACCCTGTGAGGTAGAAGAAGAAGAAGAAGAGATTGGATTTATACCCCACCCTTCACTACCTGAAGGAGTCTCAGAGCGACTGACAAACTGCTTTCCCTTCCCCTCCCCACAACAGACACCCTGTGAGGTAGAAGAAGAAGAAGAAGAGATTGGATTTATACCCCACCCTACACTACCTGAAGGAGTCTCAGAGCGGCTGACAAACTCCTTTCCCTTCCCCTCCCCACAACAGACACCCTGTGAGGTAGAAGAAGAAGAAGAGATTGGCTTTATACCCTGCCCTTCACTACCTGAAGAGTCTCAAAGCGGCTTACAAACTCCTTTCCCTCCTGCTCCCCACAACAGACACCCTGTGACGTAGAAGAAGAAGAAGAGATTGGATTTATACCTGCCCTTCACTTGGGAGTCTCAGAACAGCTTGCAATCTCCTTTCCCTCCCCCTCCCCACAACAGACACCCTGTGAGGTAGAAGAAGAAGAAGAGATTGGATTTATACCCCGCCCTTCACTGCCCAAGGGAGTCCCAGAGCGGCTTACAAACTCCTTTCCCTTCCCCTCCCCACAACAGACACCCTGTGAGGTAGGTGGGGCTGAGAGAGCTCTTGACAGAAACGGCTCTTTTTTCAAGAACACCTCTGCCAGAACTATGGCTTGCCCAAGGTCATCCAGCCAGGTGCAAGTGGAGGAGTGGGGGAATCAAATGGACCCATTTTCCAAGTGTTGCTAATCCTGAAGGCTTTTTTTGCCCACTGTCTGCAGGGAGAGGGTTTGGCTTGAGAAGGAAAGTGAATCTGTAAAAGAGGCATTTTGACAAGGAGGCATGAAATGGGTTATGACCTTATGGGTTCCCCCAGAGAATCACATCAGAAGTCAACTCTAAAAGTGTCAAAACAGTTGTTGGGGGGTTTTTATATAAAAAAACCACAGTCCAGTTAATGCAACCTTTCCCAGTGCCTCCTAGATAAGTAATTGTGTTTTGTTCTTCTCCTCTCCAGGGGCTGCCTGGTCCAAAAGGAGAAAGAGGAGAGAAAGTAAGTGTCTTTGGTTTTCCTCATTGATATCTGTGTCGGCCAGCTCAGATTTTGTTGCAGAGAATTCATAAAGCAGATATGGAAAGCTGCTATTGAAATCACAGCTACGATCTTGGAAGAACAGCTAGATCTGAGTCCAGGAGCACCTTAGAGACCAGCAAGATTTGGGGGGTATAAATCCAATCTCCTCCTCCTTCTCTTCTTCCTCCTCTCCTCCCTCCTCTTCTTTTCCTCCTCTTCCTCCTCTTCCTCCTCCTCCTCTTCTTTTCCTCCTCCTCTCCTCCTCCTCTTCTTCTCCTCCTTCTCTTCTTCCTCCTCTCCTCCTCTTCTTTTCCTCCTCCTCTCCTCCTCTTCTTTTCCTCCTCCTCTCCTCCTCTTCTCCTCCTCCTCTTCTTTCTCCTCTCCCCCTCCTCTTCCTCCTCCTCTTCTCCTCCTCCTCCTCTCCTCCTCCTCCTCCTCCTCTTCTTCTCCTCTTCTTTTTCTCCTCTCCTCCTCCTCCTTTTCCTCCTCCTGCTCCTCCTCCTCTTCTTCTTCCCACTCTGTGGCCCCATTGTCATGCTATGAAATGGTACCTAGTTCCTTTCCATGGAGGCACATGTCTCTGCAGGTCTCTCCTGTGGACACAGTGCCCTCATAGTGCCACGCACATGATGCCGGACAAGCTGGCCATTTGTGAGAGGGAAAGAACTCTTTAGATGCAGCTTCTCTCTCTCCTTTCGACTGCAGCCTGAATGTGAACTGGATCTACTCGAATAAATGCAAATTTACTTTTCTTTGGAAATACGCTTCTTGGGTGATTTGTTTCCTGCACTCGGGATCACGCTTCTGTAATTGAGCAAAACTCTGCTCTGTTAACCAAATCTCGCCATACCATCTTCGGGCTGGCAACCCTAACACTCTCACCCAAGCGACTCACTGGAAGACTTTGATCTAGCCACTCTCAGTAAAGCCTACCTCCCAGGGTTGTTGTGAAAGAAAAAATGGAGGAAGTCTTGTCCTCTCTGAACTATTTGGAAGAAGGGCAGGATACCTATGTGATATGACTCACTGGCAGTCTTCAAGCAGTGGCTGTAGAAAACACTCTTCAGGGATGCTCTAGGCTGATCCTGCATTGAGCAAGGGGTTGGACTAGATGGCCTCTGGATGACCCCTTTCCAACTTTGTGATTCTATGATTCTTTGCCCAGGCAGCTAACTTTCTTCAGTCTATGCTTCAGCTTCAATTAAAAAGCCGGCTTGGAACGAGATGTTCCAAAGATCTGCTGATCCCATCTGGTGTCACAGTTGTTGTTTAGTGACTTTTGACAAAAATGTAGAGGAGTTAAATATGTCTGAATATGAAGATGCAAACACCCCCAATATATATATATATATATATATATATATATATGTTTCTCCATCTTGGATAGGTAAAGGTAAAGGTTTCCCTTGCTCGAAAGCCAGTCGAATCCGACTCTAGGGTTGTGGTGCTCATCTCTGTTTCAAAGCCGAAGAGCCAGCGCTGTCCGAAGACGTTTCCGTGGTCATGTGGCCGGCATGACTAAACGCCGAGGTGCACGGAACGCTGTTAGCTTCCCACCGAAGTGGTACCTATTTATCTACTTGCAATTTCTTGCTTTCGAGCTGCTAGGTTGGCAGGAGCTGGAACTAGAGACGGGAGCTCACTCCGTCATGCGGCACTCTCGAGACTCAAACTGCTGAACTACCGACCTTCCACAGCCTGCAGTTCAGCGTCTTAACCACTTGAGCCACCGCAGCTCCCCATCTTGGATACTTACCTCTTTAAAATCCCCATCATTAAAACGTGGGGGGCAGAGTGGAAGAGATTGCTGGCCATAGCGACGGGGAATCTGACGGGATCATTCCCACTCCCTTGCTTCTCACAGGTGCTCAGAGTGTACAGAATTTCTACGGAGGGTGTGTGTTTTTTCTGTTAACTGATAGCTTTTAGACTCCGGCTCGATTCCCTCCGCAGCCAGCATCGGAACCAGGTGCGAGACGTTTTATAGTTTCCCTTTGGCATCTTTTCTGGGTTTTTAAATGCCACTTTATTGCACCCCTGCTAAGTTTTCCTTTATGATCTTTTTACTCCCCCCCTCTTTTGGGTGATGTGATGGCATTTCTTCATTTTTATTTCCCGGGCGCCCTGCCCAGTTTTCCCTCTAATTTTCTCTAGGACTGCACATCGATCCAAAGAGCGTCATCAGAAATCTCACGGTTTGATACAGGGCTCCGTTTTCGTTTCATTATAAGCTTTTATGGATACCAGCAATGTCCATTTTCAAGTCATTTTCTGCATTTTGATTGCTTTATTATCTGCCGCCGGAAAGATATTTATTTATTTACCCCTCAAAGACAGCCGTTTCAGACGGAGGCTAGTTATTCAATCACAGTGAAATGATCGGTGGAGGCGGCCTTCATTATATAGTGAGAAATGAATTCATTTAATAGCAATGTTTGTTCAGATTAATTTTTTAAGCATCACAGGTCTCTGCTGGATGGCGTCTTCATAGGACGATACAATTGTGTTTTGATTTACTATTGTTTCGAGGAGCAGGTTATTAATACCAAGTTTTTATGGCAATTCGGGGCCCAAACAGAATGTTTAAAATTCATTCCTTGGAGAATACATATTGCTGATGGACCTCCTAACTCAGGCTGCCAAAGTCAGTTTCCTACATTTCCTCCTAATCCAAGGAGGTGTTGGCAGGCAGACCCAGAACATGGATTTACCATAGAGTTTCTGGAAATTCCCAGAGCTACCACTATCCCTTCCAGGTTTTTCCAGGAAGTGACATCACCTCTCACCACATTTCTGCCACCAATACTCCTACTGGTTGCCAAGCTCGGTCTAGCAACCCTAATTCTGATTCTTATGGGATATTTTTCCGTGCCTTCAGAGGTGGGGAAGGCTCCCAAAGCTGGGCAAATTAATAGAAACTGTAATGAAAGATAAAATTGTTAGGCACAGAGAGGGACAAAGCTTGCTGAGGGAAAATCAGCATGGCTTCTGCAAAGGGAAGTCCTGCCTCAGCAACCCTTTGGAGTTCTTTGAGAAAGTGAACAAGCATGTAGACACTGGTGACCCGGTGGACATTATATACCTGGACTTTCCAAATGCTTTTAACAAGGTACCTCACCAGAGACTCCTGAATCAACTTAGCAGTCGTGGGATAAGAGGACGGGTTCTCGTATGGATTAAAAGCATGCATGCATAAATAAATAAATAAATGCAGGATCAGCCTAGAGCATCCCTGTCAAGTGTTTTGTCCACCCGCTGCTTAAAGGCTGCCAGTGAGGGGGAGCTCAACCACCTCCCCAGGCAGCTGATTCTACTGTTGCTCAACTCTTACTGTAAAGAAGTTTTCCCCAATATCCAGCTGGTACCTTCCCGCCCTTAATTTAAACCCATTCTTGCGAGTCCTCTCCTCTGCTGCCAACAGGAACTGCTCCCTGCCCTCCTCTAAGTGGCAGCCCTTCCGATACTTCAAGAGAACAATCATGTCCTCCCTCAACTTGGAATCTTGTGTACAGTTCTGGTCACCGTATCTCAAAAAGGGCATTGCAGAGCTGGAGAAGCTACAGAGGAGGGCAGCCAAGATGATGAGGGGGTTGGAGCATCTTCCCTGTGAGGAAAGGTTGAAGAGTCTGGGACTTTTCAGTTGACAAAAGAGGCAACTGAGGGGGGACATGATAGAGGTTTATCAACTTATGCATGGGATGAAGAGAGTTGGCAAAGAACATTTTCCTTCCCCTTCCAAAATACTACAACTTGAGGTCATCTAATGAAACTGATGGGCAATAGGTTCAGGACAGCGAAAGGAAATACTACTTTATACAGAGAGGGATTAAAATGTGGAATTTGCTGCCAGAGTATGTGGTGATGGCCACAGGAATACACAGCTTTAAAGGGGATTAGATAGTTTTATGGAGGGTAAGTCTCTCAATGGCTCCTAGATATGGTGACTGAGGGGAACCTCCACGTTCAGAGGCACTAAGCCTCCGAATCCCAGAGGCAACATCAGGGGAAGGATTCGGCCTCTATCTATGCTCTGTTGTTGGCCATCTAGAGGAACTGATTGGCCCCTGTTGTGAGATGGGATGCTGGACTAGATGGACTACAGGTCTGATCCAGCAGGCTCTGCTTATGTTCTTATGAAGGCCTCGGCCTCTATGCCCTGTTGTTGGCCCTCCGGAGTAACTGTTGGCCAGAGTGTGAGACAGGATGCTGGACAAGATGGACCACTGGTCTGATCCAGCAGGGCTCTTCTGATGTTCTTATGAAGGCCTTGGCCTCTCTGCCCTGTTGTTGGCCCTCCAGAGGAATTGGATGGCCACTGTGTGAGACAGGATGCTGGACTAGATGGACCACTGGTCTGATCCAGCAGGGCTCTTCTGATGTTCTTATGAAGGCCTCGGCCTCTATGCCCTGTTGTTGGCCCTCCGGAGTAACTGTTGGCCAGAGTGTGAGACAGGATGCTGGACTAGATGGACCACTGGTCTGATCCAGCAGGGCTCTTCTGATGTTCTTATGAAGTCCTCAGCCTCTGGGCCCTGTTGTTGGCCCTCCAGAGGAACTGGTTGGCCACTGTGTGAGACAGGATGCTGGACTAGATGGACCCCTGGTCTGATCCAGCAGCGCTCTTCTTATGTCCTTAACAGTGTCATCCTGCAGGGAAGCTGGTATTTTCTGAATGGGTGCTCCCTGCCAATGCAAGAGAGGTCCTTCTTTGGGTTGTTCCAAAGCAGGTCGAGAATAGCTGAGAATCAGCCTTTTGCTTCAGGGAGGAGACATGCTGTTTGGATCTGGTTCCCCCCCAAAAGGGAGGAGGTTTTTCTCTGGCTGCAGCTACAGGGAGAGGTTGGCAAGGCCAGAGACATAAGACAGTCTGTGGGTAGCAAAGCCAGCGGTGCACAGCTATGACGTGAATGGCCAGGATGAGCGGAGGGGGGGCATTTTGCTCAGCGACCCGCTCCCCCCCTCCCAAGCTGGAACCAGTCTTGATTTAAGAGAAGTGAGCATTTGCATGGTTTGAATCAAGAGTTCATTGCTTGTTTTTGGTGGGCGTGTTTTCTAATACAGATCGGCTTCTCTCCCACGGCAAAGTAGACAACAGAGGAACGGGAAACGACAAGAGGCTGGGTGTGGGTGTCTCCAGTATATTGGAAATGTCACCACTCAATACAGTAGATTGCGTTACACCGTGATTACATTTTTATTAGAAAGCCTTTTGAAGGACGGAAAGGCCGGCTGAAGCAACGTTTTAAAACCTTGCCTTGAAAAACAATCAGTGCTGTTGCCTGGGACAACTTTTCATGCCTAAACCCAAAATTTCCAACTGGCTATCGTCGCATCCTCCTCAGAAGTGCCCTTCGCTGTCTAGGAGGGTCGCCAGCTTCCCGCTAGATGTGGGGCATCTTCGACCCTGAGCTCCCGCCTGCCCCCACGCAGCTGGGGGGTGGGGTGGGAGGAAATGCCCCGGTGAGATGGGAGTGTATGATTGGCATCCCCAGCATGACATTGCCTCTGGCATGAGCTGGAAGTGATGTCACCATACTGGGTGATGCTCTAGCATTCACCCAAAACTCTATGGTTAACCACAGAATTTTGGGTGAATGCTAGAGCTGACGGCCCCATGCAATGATATCACTTCCGGGTCATACCAGAAGTGACATCGTTGCACCAGGGCGCAAACTGTCCCCCTGCAGTATGGAGGTCCCTGTGTCCCCATTAGTCGCCAGATGCCAGGCCGTAATTCACAACTCAGCTATCGAGCCATTTTGTGATTCTCTCCATTTCTTAGGTGTTTGATGGGCCACAGTTTTACAAAAGCACACATGGGGAAATGTGTGTCATCTGATAATTACCAAGCCCATTCAAAGTGTTGCAAGGCCTGAAGTCTCTGAAAGCGGCCACAAAACAGGTCCGAGAGAAATGCAGTTGCAGTCGTCAGCGAGTCTTTGGGGAGAGGGGAGCATCCTCCTCCCTAAACATGAGGAAGAACTTCCTGACAGGTTGAGCGGTTCCTCAGTGGAACAGGCTTCCTCGGGAGGTGGTGGGCTCTCCTTCTGGGGAGGTTTTCAAGCAGAGGCTAGATGGCCATCTGACAGCAGAACTCATTCTGTGAACTTGGGCAGATCACGAGAGGGAGGGCAGGAAGGGTTGCCTCAGTGCTTAGTTCTTATGGCCCTTTCTTACACGCCCAGGAAAATGCCGATCACCACTTTGGGGTCAGGAAGCAGTTTTCCTCCAGGTCAGTTTGGCTGGGGATCCTGGAGGTTTTTTGTCATCATCTGGGCATGGAACAGGGATCACTGAGGGTCTGCGGGGGGGGGGGGAGGTATTTATGAATTTCCTGCATTGTGCAAGGGGTTGGACTAGTTGACCCTGGTGGTCCCTTCCAACTCCATGATTCTTTGATTCCATGCTTCCTTGTATGCTGTATTGCTGTCCCTTGCTCCCAAGACCTGTGCTCCTTCAGTACACAAAGAAGCGTCGTGTGTATCAGTGCTCCTCCAAGTTAATAAACTCCCTGGGTGTAGAAAGTTAGCATATCAAGAAAAAAGTTGCTGTCTCGGATTTCTTCCTGATGTGTTAGCTTGGCTAGAGTTGGCCAGATGGTTTCTCTCTCTGGGTGTGCTGTTGTGCCTTGCCTTGTCTTGCTTTCTGCACCTGCTGACTTGTCTTTTATCCTTTCCCCCCTTAGGGTGAACCGCAGTCCATGGCCACCATCTATCACTTGGTCAACCAGGCCTGCGAGCGTCTGATTCAGTGTAAGAGCGGCCTTCTCAATCAGCTCGGACAGCCCGCTGGCCTCCCAGAGGAGCCGGCTGTTCTGGGAATGCTTGCATTTCAATTCAGTGTGAACCTTTCCAAAAATCTATGGGAGGATTTAGGGCTGCCAACCTCCAGGTGGGGCCTGGAGACCCCCTGGAATGACAACGGATCTCCAGACGATAGAGGTCAGTCCCCCTGGAGAAAATGGATGCTTTTGAGTGTGGACTCCATGGCGTTGTGCCCTCCTGAAGTCCAGAACCTCAAGGAATTTCATCACCTGGAGTTGGCAACCCTATTGCCTGACTCTTCCTCACTAATTGGATTATGGGGCTTTGTCCATGCAAGGGCTAATGAGTGGATTGTACTGCCCCGAGACAGCACTTCAATAAATTATCCTTTTCAGTCCTACATTTTCTAGTAATCTGATTAGTATCAGGATTAGCACACAATTTGATTCCATTTTTTCTCTCGCTAGCTTTTCTCCACCTCCAGGTCCATTCATTTCATATCAGCCAGGTGCTTTCAGTGCCCATTCCTATTTTATTTATATTCATTCATTCATTCATTCATTCATTCATTCATTCATTCATTCCATTTGTACCTCGCCCTCCCCGCGAACAGGCTGCATTGATCAGTTGGTACATAAATAACATTAAAATCCCGTAAAATCATTCACACAGTTCCGTTTCAAATAAGATCATACAATCATAAAGTCATAAAATCATAAAGTGCTGGCAGTATTTCATTAATTAATTACTTAAGGTGGCCTACTAAAGAGTGCATACTAACAACAGTTTTTCAGCTCGATGATCTTCCTAAGTTGCGCGGCGGCACAGGCCGGATGTCAAAGTTAAGGACCAAGATCTATAACCACTGTCGTTGGTGGCAGTAGTGGGGCGGCTCCTTAATTGAAAGCCTGGTGGAAGAGCTCCGTCTTGCAGGCCCTGCGGAACTGTAAAAGATCCCACAGGGCCCTGATCTCTTCCGGGGGCTCATTTATTTTAAAGAACAGCTTCCTCCAAAGTAGTAAGGAAGTTGGGTTCCAAGCTCTGGGCTGGGAAATACTTGGAGATTGTGGGGGTGGAGCTTGGGGAGGGCGGGGTTTGTGGAGGGGAGGAGCCTCAGCAGGATACAACGCCCAAGATTCCACCCTCCAAAGCAGCCATTTTCTCCAGGGGAACTGACCTCTACTGCCTGGAGAACTCAGCAGTGACTCACGGAAGCTCGTACCCTGCCACAAATTTTAGAAAAGAGCATGAGTCCAGGAGCACCTTAAAGACTAACAAGATATGTGCCGGGGTAGGAGTTTTCGTGAGTCACGGCTCACTTCTTCAAGACTCACTTCTTCAAGACTCTCTTCTTCAAGACGCTGTAGACTCACAAAAGCTCCTACCCTGCCACATATTTTGCTAGTCTTTTAGGTGCTCCTGGATTCTTGCCTTTTTAATATTGTTTAAAAATACCTTCTTGCATGCATGCAGTAATGCAGTATAGATCCTCCTGGTGCTGGGGTGATAACAGCCGCTGAAGCAACTTTTACAAAACAGCCAATCAGGATCCCTGTTGAGCAAATGCTCCAAGTGGCCCCGCCTGCTTTCCAGAAACGCATGGCAGGCACCAGGAAAGGTGGCTGCCATCACGGTTCTCATGGGCGCCATGTTGGAGACCCCTGAAAAGCCTAGGCGTGCAAAAAGTATCCTCCTCGGGGGGGGGGAGGGATAATTGTGTTGTAGGTCCCTGTATCTGAAGTGGTTGAGAGTATCACTCACCCTGAAGCAGAAACAGAGCACAATTAATTAAAGAGTTTGATCAGCAAATTCAGAGCAATCAAACATTCAGGGGTACTGCGGGCAGCCTCCTTTCTGGATGGTAGCTGTTATTGTGCTCATTAAACTCCTGAAGCACTGGGGCTGCACTGGCCATCATCCCAATTTACCCTGCCCAAGGTCTGGCCCTAACAAAAAAGGTGGGCTACACAGTAATGAGATCAATAAACAACAAGAACTGTGTATCGACACTGTATGTAAAATCCAAGTATCCTTACTATTTTAAGCAAATTAATGCACACTGTGATACTGTATGCCCATAAGAACTGTTGTGGCTGTTGTTCAGTCGCACAGTTGAGTCTGACTCTTCTCAGCCCCATGGCCCACATCACGCCAGGCCCTCTTGTCTTCTGCTGTTCTCTGTAGTTTGCTTAATTTCATGTTCGTTGCATCGGTAACACTGTCCAACCATCTCATCCTTCGCCGTTCCCTTCTTCTTTGACCTTCAGTCTTTCCCAGCATCAGGGTCTTCTCCAGTGAATGCTCCCTTCTCATTTGGTGGCCAAAGTGTTTGAGCTTCAGCTTCAGTCTCTGGCCTTCCAAGGAACAATCAGGGTCGATTTCTTTTAGGATGGACTGATTGGATCTCCTGGCAGTCCAAGGGACTCTCGAGAGTCTTCTCCAGCACCACAGTTCAAAAGAATCTATTCTTCGGCGCTCGGCCTTCCTTATAGTCCAACTGTACCATATAAGGACTGTACCATACCGATAAATACACAGAATACCTTCTTCGAAGGATGTACAAACGTGTGAGTATAGTAGCTGCAAGCCAAACTATTAGGAACAACTTCTTTAGGTGCTCAAATTAAGTTTTCTGTTTTTTTTTTTTGTTTACAGAGTATCCACCTGGAACAAAATTTTAATCAGATCTGCTCTCTGAGAAGGCATATGGGGAAAGTGTCTGGAATAAGCTGTCATTCACGTCAGCAAAAGAAGGAAGATCTGTATGGTGAAAGAATTTTATTGTAGACTTAATCTGAACACCTAAAGGAGTTGTTCCTAGTAGTCTGACTTGGAAACTTCTAGCACGCTTTGCACATCCTTCAAAGAAGATATTCTATATATTTATCGGTATGGTACAGCTCTTATGTACATACAGTATTACAGTGTGCATTAATTTGCTTAAAATAATAAGAATACTTGGATTTTACATATGGTACACAGTTCCTTTTGTTTATCAGGGTCTGACCCAAGCTCACTGTTTCGGATTACTGCCATATAGATGATCCACATTTTGTTCTGCAGGATTCACACTCATACCCTGGGCTGGCCAATACTCAACACCAAAGAGCGACAAATAGCTTTCATCATTTGATTGTCTCATTTAACCATTTGGAAGCATAGCCTGGCAAATGGAGGTTGCGGACTGTATTCCAGGAATTGGACAGGTTTGGGAAAGGTCCTCCCTTTCCTTTCTCTCTCTCTGTTTCTTTCCAGCTCATGTTTTGAAGCTTGACGCATTCCTCCATGAACATGCAAGGAAGCCTGTTCCCATCTGGGAAGACAAGCTGAAGGCAGGAGAGCCGGGTCCCCCAGGTCTTCCTGGACCCCCTGGCATGAAAGGAGAAAGAGGAGAAGTCGGGATGCCCGGGCAGCCAGGTCGAGATGGGTATCCAGGAGAACGAGGTACCAAAAGAAGGGTCTCTTGCCAGAGGTTTTTGGGTTTTGACTTATTTTCACTTCTCTTGCCAGAGGTTTTTTACTTATTTTCTTTTCTACTCACTCCCCCCTTTCTCCCTAGTGAGGACCCAAAGAGGGTTATGTAATTCTCCTTTCCTCCATTTTATCCTCAGAACAATCTTGTGAAGTAGGCTGGGTGGCGAATGGGTGACTGGCCCAAGGCCATCCAGTGAGCTTCCATGGAAAAGTCAAGATTTGAACCTGGCTTTCCCAGATCCTAGCCCAAGATCCTTTCTGCACTTGGATCTCCTCCTTGGTTTTTTTTTTATCAGAGTTCAACTCGCGACACAATACCTTGCATTTATCCCTGGTTATAACAGCATCTGTTTATCCTGGGACAAGTGTGGGGCAAAACCGGGGTGACCTCAATGTAATGTGGAAACAAAAAATACCCCAGATATTTACAGGGGTGAACTCGAATGTAGTGTAGAATGTAGAAATACCCCGAGATAATTACAGGGGTGAACTCGAGTGTAGTGTAGAATGTAGAAATACCCCGAGATAATTACAGGGGTGAACTCGAGTGTAGTGTAGAATGTAGAAATACCCCGAGATAATTACAGGGGTGAACTCGAGTGTAGTGTAGAATGTAGAAATACCCCGAGATAATTACAGGGGTGAACTCGAGTGTAGTGTAGAATGTAGAAATACCCCGAGATAATTACAGGGGTGAACTCGAGTGTAGTGTAGAATGTAGAAATACCCCGAGATATTTACAGGAGTGAACTCGAATGTAGTGTAGAATGTAAAAATACCCCGAGATAATTACAGGGGTGAACTTGAGTGTAGTGTAGAATATAAAAATACCCCGAGATCATTATGGGAAATAAACAGGAGGAACTTGAACTCCAAATATTGGAAAATAGGTATGATCTGATAGGTGTCACTGAGACTTGGTGGGATGACTCTCATATATGGAGCACAGTGATTGAAGGATATACCTTGTTCAAACAGAACAGAATAAACAAGAAAGGGGGTGGGGTGGCACTATATGTCAAGAATGAATATGCTTGCACTGAAATTCAGGATTTTGAGAGTTGCCCTGTTGAAAGTGTGTGGGTAAGGATAGAGGGGGGAAAAGAAGGGGATATTGTTGTGGGGGTATACTACAGACCTCCAAATCAACCGGAGGAACAGGATAATGCATTTGTACAGCAGCTTGCTAAACTTTCACAGAGACAGGATGTAGTGGTTCTGGGAGATTTTAACTATCCAGATATTTGCTGGGAATCTAACTCTGCTAGACATGGGACATCCCGCAGATTCTTGAATAGTCTTGAGGACAACTTCATCTCTCAGAAGGTGGAGGTGGGAACCAGAGGATCTGCTATCCTAGATTTAATTCTGACTAACAGGGAAGAACTGGTTGATGAAGTGAAGGTGGTGGGTTCCTTGGGGAATAGTGACCATGTCAGCTTGGAATTTGACATAGAGAAGACTGTGAAACCAGGACGTAGCAGAACTCATATCCTGGACTTCAGGAAAGCTGATTTCAATAAACTCAGAGATCTAATAGGTAGGATCCCATGGCTGGAAATGCTGAAGGGAAAATCTGCACAGGAAGGATGGGTGATGCTGAAAAATGAAGTGCTTAAGGCACAATTTCAAACTGTTCCAGTAAGAAAGAAAGATGGGAGACGGGTAATGAAGCCAAGGTGGCTGAACAAGGAACTCTCTGAGGAGCTGAAACTAAAAAGGGAAATGTACAGGAAATGGAAGGAGAGTCAGATTACTGAGGGTGGATACAAGACACGAGCACAAATCTGTAGGAATGGTGTCAGAAAAGCTAAAGCACAGATGGAGCTGAGGCTTGCAAGGGATGCAAAAAATAACAAGAAAAATTTCTATGCCTATGTTCGGAGCAAAAAGAGGAACAGGGATGGAGTAAGCTCATTGCTAGGGGAAGATGGTCAAGCCTTAACAAGGGATGAAGACAAAGCGGAATTACTCAACTCTCACTTTGCATTGGTCTTTAACCGTAAAGTGAGCTATATACAAACTGGAGAATGCAGGGCATATGAAGGAAAGGGGAACTGCCAGTTCAGAATAAGTAAGGAAATGGTTAGAGAACATCTAGCTGCCTTAAATACTTTCAAATCTCCAGGGCCGGATGGCTTGCATCCGAGGGTGCTAAAAGAAATTGCAGATGTTATTTCAGAGCCTCTGGCTATAATCTTTGAGAGGTCCTGGAGTATGGGTGTTGTGCTGGAAGACTGGAGAAGAGCGAATGTTGTCCCAATCTTCAAGAAGGGGAAAAAGACGGACACAGGAAATTATAGGCCTGTCAGTTTGACATCAATACCTGGGAAGATTCTGGAGCAGATTATTAAACGCTCTGTCTGTGAACACCTTGAACAAAATGAGTTAATTGGTAATAGCCAGCATGGGTTTATGAAGAATAAGTCATGCCAGACTAACCTTATCTCCTTTTTTGACAGAGTTACTAAAATGGTTGACTCTGGCAATGTCGTGGATATAGTGTATCTAGATTTCAGTAAAGCATTTGACAAAGTTTCTCATGATATCCTTGAGGATAAGCTGGTTAAGTGTGGGCTGGATGGCGCAACCGTTGGGTGGATTTATGGTTGGTTGAAAAATCGTACCCAACGAGTGCTCGTAAATGGCTCTGCGTCTACGTGGAGGGAAGTCTCGACTGGAGTACCACAGGGCTCAGTCCTAGGCCCGGTGTTATTCAATGTTTTTATAAATGACCTAGATGAAAACATAGAGGGGATGCTTATCAAATTTGCAGATGACACGAAGCTGGGTGGGATTGCTAATTCTGAAAAATACAGAGTCAGGATTCAGAAGGATCTTGATAGGCTGGAACAGTGGGCTGAGAAAAATAAAATGAATTTCAATAGAGATAAGTGCAAAGTCCTATACTTAGGTACAAAAAATCAAAGGCACAGATATAGAATGAGAGGGACTTGGCTTGACAGCAGCACATGTGAAAGGGATCTAGGTGTTATGGTTGATCACAAGCTAAACATGAGCCTGCAGTGTAATGCGGCTGTGAAGAAAGCTAATGCAATCTTAGGATGCATTAGCAGAAGCATTGTGTCCAGATCACGGGAGGTGGTAGTTTCGCTGTATTCTGCTATGGTCAGGCCCCACCTGGAGTACTGTGTCCAGTGTTGGGCACCACATTTTCGGAAGGATGTTGACAAACTCGAGCGGGTCCAGAGGAGGGCGACCAAGATGGTAAGAGGGTTGGAGTCCAAGTCTTATGAGGAAAGGATGAGGGAGTTGGGTATGTTTAGCCTGGGAAAGAGATGGTTTAGAGGGGACATGATTGCAGTCTTCAAGTATTTGAAGGGCTGTCATGTAGAAGATGGAGCGGATCTATTCTCTCTTGCTCCGGATTGCAAGACTAGATCTAATGGGTGGAAATTACAAGGGAGTCGTTACCGGCTTAATATCAGGAGAAACTTCCTGACTGTAAGAGTGATTGAGCAGTGGAACAGACTGCCTCGGGAAGTGGTGGATGCTCCTTCACTGGACGTTTTCAAGAGGATACTGGACAACCATCTTTTGGGTATGTTGTAGGTATGTAGGGGTTTCGGCTGTGTTCCTGCAGAGTGCAGGGGGTTGGACTAGATGGCCTGCAAGGTCCCTTCCAACTCTAACATTCTATGATTCTATGATTCATTACAGGGGTGAACTCGAGCATAGTGTAGGATGTAAAAATGCCCCGAGATAATTACAAGGGTGAACTCGAGCGTAGTGTAGGATGTAAAAATACCCCGAGATAATTACAGGGGTGAACTCGAGCATAGTGTAGGATGTAAAAATACCCCGAGATAATTACAGGGGTGAACTCGAGTGTAGTGTAGAATATAAAATACCCCGAGATAATTACAGGGGTGAACTCGAGTGTAGTGTAGAATATAAAAATACCCCGAGATCATTACAGGGGTGAACTCGAGCGTAGTGTAGGATGTAAAAATACCCCGAGATAATTACAGGGGTGAACTCAAGCGTAGTGTAGAATGTAAAAATACCCCGAGATCATTACAGGGGTGAACTCGAGCATAGTGTAGGATGTAAAAATACCCCGAGATAATTACAGGGGTGAACTCAAGCGTAGTGTAGAATGTAAAAATACCCCGAGACCATTACAGGGGTGAACTCGAGCGTAGTGTAGGATGTAAAAATACCCCGAGATAGTTACAGGGGTGAACTTGAGTGTAGTGTAGAATGTAAAAATACCCCGAGATAATTACAGGGGTGAACTCGAGTGTAGTGTAGAATGTAAAAATACCCTGAGATAATTACAGGGGTGAACTTGAGTGTAGTGTAGAATGTAAGTTCAGGGACAGGGTTGAACCAGGATTTAAGGTCTAGTGCAGAATCACCCCAAGAGTCTACTGCACCTCGCTGGCTGTTTTGAAGGGCACAGTTGTATTTTTTTCATGTCCAGTAGATACTTCATTGAATACTTTGGCAATACTTTGTTATTCATTTATTACAGTGGGAGAGCATCTGCTTGGCATGCCGAAGGTCCCAGGTTCAGTCCTCAGCATTTCCAGCTAAAGGATCAGGCAGTAGGTGATGTGAAAGAGCTTTCTCAGCCTGAGACCCTGGAGAGTAAATAAATAATACATTTAAAAAGATGATCAGTGAACTGACACAAGGGTTGCCAGGTCCTTACCACGTTCTGGCAGGGGGCTCCAGTCTTCATCCTGGAGTCTTCTGGTGAGCGCGCTGCAATAACGTCACCCAGAACTGATGTCATTGCACAGGGCACATTGCGTGGGCACAATGTGCAGACACATCTGGGTGATGTCATTGTGCCGGGCATGTTGGGCATGGATGGGGCTGCTTGAAGGTGGGGCCCCCGACTGGCCAGTTGGGGAGTGGCAGATTGGGGGCCCTGAAAGTGGGGGGAAACCTGCCCTCATCGGGGGGATGGCAACCCAAAATGACACCAATTACCATGGCTGATGCAAGGTCTTTGCCAGGTGGCCCCTGAGGCTGTAACAGTGTTGTTAGATCTTGGTTTTCTTTGCTCCCAGCCAGAACACCAGCAGCCCTCTAGGGTGGTGGCTTGCCCGGAGATGTCCCTGTAAGTTATATGATTGCTCCACCCCTGTATTCAAGCCAGCCCTGAAAGAGACAAACAAGCCAGCTTGAGCAGAACTAATTAACACCTTCCTTAGAGGCCTGGTGGGACAGTGGATTGGACATACGAACACAGGAATCCGCCTTATACTGAAACAGAGCCTTGGTCCCTGAAGGTCAATATTGTCTACTCAGGCCGGTAGTGGATCTCCAGTGTCTTGAGCAGTGGCCATTCTCATCGTCCACTGCCTGGTCCTTTTAACTGGAGATGCCAAGGACTGAACTTGGGACCTTCTACAGGTGGAATTCACTGCCGCAAGAAGTGGTGGCAGCTACAAACAGAGACAGCTGCAAGAGGGGACTGGATATAAACATATGGAGCAGAGGTCTATCCGTGGCTATTAGCCACATGGTATAGATGGAACAGTGGGAGGGCTTCTGGAGTTCTGGCCCCACTGGGTGACCTCCTGATGGCACCTGGGCTTTGGCCACTGTGTGACACAGAGTGTTGGACTGGATGGGCCACGGCCTGATCCAAAATGGCTTCTCTGATGGTCTTATGTCTGGGGCAGTGATGCTCTGTATTCTTGGTGCTTGGGGGGCAACAGCGGGAGGGCTCCTGGAGTTCTGGCCCTGCTGGTGGACCTCCTGATGGCACCTGGGTTTTGGCCACTGTGTGACACAGAGTGTTGGACTGGATGGGCCATGGGTCCGATCCAAGATGGCTTCTCTTCTGTTCTTATGGCCAGCCAGTGCTCTGCTACTGAGCCACGGCTCCTCCTCTGTGCCGAGCTCAGATACTTTCTGGCCCTACAGAACAGGAGATCCAACATTATGACCCCTTAGATGTCTTCAGAGGTTAGGATTGCGTCCAGCCTGTTTAAAGATAACGGTTTTCTTGGACACCTGCATCCCCGGCATCGAAACGAGTGACTACCAGGAGAAGCTTATCGGCAAGGCTCTGCAAGCAAATGCACGGGAGCCAGTTTTATTTTTGGACTGGCTTCTTTACCGGGCTTTGGAGAGAACGCTCGGCTTATCTCCCTGCCCTCTCGGCCCAGGGCGAAAAGCTGTCCCGGTTGCCGGGGAGGCGACGTCGCCACAACGCTTTTGTTTCATCGCACATGCCGAGTCATCCTGGCAGCTCCTCTCGTTTTAATGCAAGGATTAAGCCTCCATCTGTTCAGAGATGCCCCCCTCCTCCCCTTTCGACACTGCTCCAGAACAGAGCCGGCACTGCATTATCATTAGAGCAGAAGAGAGCAGGTCTGGCACAGGGACAGATGTTTAAGCTTCCTTCTTTAGCGACGATTCTCCTTCCAGTTATAGCCAAGAGTCAAAGTTGGAGGTTTAATTGGCAGGCTTTGGAGGAGTGATCGCACGCCAGTCTAAATCTGTCAGATTGACGTGGGTGGGTTGGATGGGTTCCGCCCTCTCCCCCCCATTCTTATATTTAGTAGCTCCTGAAGTTGCTTCCAGGTACAGCTGATTGTACCGATGTCCTGGTAGGAAGCATCTCCAGCCGAGCTTCGTGGATGGGCAGATAATGAGGTTCTCTTGTCCTCCTTTCGTGATAGATGAAGATGGGCAGCTGTGTTAGTCTGTCTGCAGCAGGAGAAAAGAGCAAGAGACCAGGAGTACCTTAAAGACCAACAAAATCTGTGGCAGGGGAGGAGTTTTCGGGCGTCACGGCTCACTTTTCAGAAGCTCAGTATCACCTTAGGGATGGACAAAATGTGTGGCATGGTATGAACTTTTTGTGAGCCACTGCTCAGTTCTTTGGCTACCTGAGGCTGTGATTATACGCACAATTAGACCTGACATAGGTGCGAATGCTGGGCGGATTTAAAGGGCACGATCAGACAACAGCATCTGGGACGCACCCCGCAGCCGTCGGCAACCCATTCTGCTCTGCCGCAGAAGCGGAGTTAAAAGGCACCGCGGAAAATCCAGTAGTAAACGGGTTGCGATGGGCCACGGACAGACTTTCCTAAGAACATAAGAACATAAGAGAAGCCAATGTTGAATCAGGCCAATGGCCCATCTAGTCCAACACTCTGTCACACAGCAGCCAAAATATACCAGGGGCCATCAGGAGGTCCAGCAGTGGGGCCCGGACACTAGAAGCCCTCCCACTGCTGCCCCCTCCAGCACCAAGAATAGAGTGCATCACCTGCCCCAGACTGAGAATTCCCATCTATACCCTGTGGCTAATAGCCACTGATGGACCTCTGCTCCATATGCTCATCTAATTCCCTCTTGAAACTGTCCATGCTTGCAGCTGCCACCACCTCCTGTGGCAGTGAATTCCATCTGTTAATCACTCTCTGGGTGAAGAAGGACTTCCTTTTATCCATTCTAACCCGACTGCTCAGCAATTTCATGGCGTGCCCACGAGTTCTTGTATTGTGAGAAAGGGAGAAAAGTACTTCTTTCTCAACCTGCTCGATCCCATGCATAATCTTATAAACCTCGATCATGTCACCCCTCAGCCGTCGTTTCTCCAAGCTAAAGAGCCCCAAGCGTTGTAACCTTTCTTCATAGTGTCTTCCTGTGTCTGATCGCTCCAGCATGCTCTCATGCCATCGGGGTGGTCTGATCAGGCCATCCTGACTCCGTGCCGTTGATTTTCCCGCCCCCTTCGCAGTATGCACATCATCACAAACTCCATAGGGAGCCCTCAGTGCAGAGGTGTGATTCATCATTTCCTCGTTTAAGTGCATGGAAGTAAACGGCACAACCCCCCCCAACTCACCTGCAGTTGCGTCTGATCACACACTGACGGACTCTGCCTGCAGCTTCGAAGGGAGGTGTGATCGTGCAACCACGGGCCAAATTCTTCCGGAGGAAATAGCCTCGCTTCCGCCCTCCATTGTCACTGGCGCATGTGACCGCACCTGGAATCTCATATCTGAAGAAGTGGGCAGTGACTCAGGAGAGCGCATCCCCTGCCACAGGTTTTGTTAGTCTTTCAGGGGCTATGCTGGACCCTTGCTCTTCTCTACTCCTTTTTTTGGTCTTGCAAAGAGAAGCAGGTGGTGAACCAGGACTGATAGCTTGTCAGATTAAACAACTGCTCGGCTGGGAAGTCATCGGCTCCCTTGAAAAGAAGAGGTCCCACGATGGGGCCCTCTAAGTCTTCAATCAGCTGGAAAGAAATAGAGGCCTGGCACTGTTCGGCTATACTGGCAGGTGGGGGCGGGGGCGCTGGCTGTTTATTACCAAAAGATCCCTACGGATGGTTTCATGTTGGGAGAAAGGAATGGCTTCAAGAGAGCCAGTTTGGTGTAGTGGTTAGGAGTGCAGGCTCTAAGCTGGGAGAACCGGGTTTGATTCCCCACTCCTCCACATGCAGCTGCTGGTGTGACCTTGGGTCAGTCCTAAGTTCTCTCAGAGCTGTTCTCTCAAGGGCAGTTCTCGAAAGAGCTCTCTCAGCCCCACCTACCTCACAGGGTGTCTGTTGTGGGGACGGGAAGAGGCCCTCTAAATCTTCAATCAGCTGGAAAGAAATAGAGGCCTGGCACTGTTCGGCTATACTGGCAGGTGGGGGCGGAGGCGCTGGCTGTTTATTACCAAAAGATCACTACGGATGGTTTCATGTTGGGAGGAATGGCTTCAAGAAACCCAGTTTGGTGTAGCGGTTAGGAGTGCAGGCTCTAAGCTGGGAGAACCGGGTTTGATTCCCCACTCCTCCACATGCAGCTGCTGGTGTGACCTTGGGTCAGTCCTAAGTTCTCTCAGAGCTGTTCTCTCAAGGGCAGTTCTCGAAAGAGCTCTCTCAGCCCCACCTACCTCACAGGGTGTCTGCTGTGGGGAAGAGAAGGGAAAGGAGATTGTAAAGCCGCTCTGAGACTCCAAGTGAAGGGCGGGGTATAAATCCAATCTCTTCTTCCCTTATTTATTTATTTTATTGGACTTGTATCCCGCCCTCCCCGCAAGCAGGCTCAGGGCGGGTTCCATCAATGCTCATGCAATATACCAATAATGATTAAAACTATTTTTAAAACAATGACATTAAAACAATACAATACAATCGTTATAAAATACAGCGCAGATCTAATCAATAACTCAGTAGCAAGTTGGTAACTAAAGAAAGAGACCTCAGATAGCAATTCGAAATCCAGGACACTGATGGGAGGCCAATTAAAGGAGGGAACACCCACTGCCTCAACTTAAAAACCCGGCAGAAGAGCTCCGTCTTACAGGCCCTGTGGAATTGTAATAAATCCCGCAGTGCCGTGATCTCATATCGGGGCTCATTCCACCAGGCAAGTCAGGTTTCCCTCAGGCCGGGGACTACCAAAAGATGTTGATTTGTAAATCTCAGTGCTCTACGGGGCTCATATGGGGAGAGATCCCCAGTTTCAGCCAGTTCTGAAAACACGGGGTAGGAAGGAGAGAACTTCGGGTTTGCGCCTGGGTGGTCCCAGCTCCTGACAACCTAGCAGTTCGAAAGCAAGAAATTGCAAGTAGATAAATGGGTACTGCTTCAGTGGGAAGGGAACAGCGTTCCGTGTGCCTCGGCGTCTAGTCGCGCCAGCCACATGACCACGGAAATGTCTTTGGACAGCGCTGGCTCTTCGGCTTGGAAGCGGAGATGAGCACCGCATCCCTAGAGTCGGGCTCGACTGGCTTTCGAGCAAGGGAAACCTTTACCTTTACCTAGGAAAAAAATCCACTGCGGAAGATTTCACATAACGCACAGTCTTAAAAACATCAAAGCAGGGAACTGCTGCAGAAATGGTCTAACCATGCAGCAGAAGCATGGAGTTAAACTTTTCCTACACGGAACTGCTTCAGATTGCACGCTTGGATGCCTCTCCCTGGGGAAAGAAATGCCTCCCTGAACACGGAAGAAAACCCCAGCTCCTAATGTACTTATTTTGTCACTCGATTTCTAGAGGCTGCAGAGAGGCGTCAAAGGGAAGTGTTTTTAGAAATGGGTTTTCTTTAAGTTTTTTTGGTTTTATTGTTTTATTGTTTTTATGGAAGGAAGGAAGGAAGGAAGGAAGGAAGGAAGGAAGGAAGGAAGGAAGGAAGGAAGGAAGGAAGGAAGGAAGGAAGGAAGTCTGGGGCAGGTGATGCACTCTATTCTTGGTGCTGGAGGGGGCAGCAGTGGGAGGGCTTCTAGTGTCCTGGCCCCACTACTGGACCTCCTGATGGCACCTGGTATATTTTGGCCACTGTGTGACAGAGTGTTGGACTAGATGGGCCATTGGCCTGATTCAACATTGGCTTATGTTCTTAGGAAGGAAGGAAGGAAGGAAGGAAGGAAGGAAGGAAGGAAGGAAGGAAGGAAGGAAGGAAGGAAGGAAGGAAGGAAGGAAGGAAGTCTGGGCAGGTGATGCACTTATTCGGTGCTGGAGGCAGTAGTGGGAGGGCTTCAGTGTCTGGCCCACTACTGGACCCTGATGGCACCTGGTATATTTTGCCACTGTGTGACAGTGTTGACAGATGGGCCATGGCCTGATTCAACATGGTGCTTAGAAGGAGGGAAGGAAGGAAGGAAGGAAGGAAGGAAGGAAGGAAGGAAGGAAGGAAGGAAGGAAGGAAGGAAGGAAGGAAGGAAGGAAGGTAGGTTACTGTTGTGTACCAACCGTGGACCGCACATGCGGTCGGGTTTGCACGCGGTCATGCAAATAGCAAACTTTGAGTAAAAGACAATAGCCAGCTCAGATCCTGGGACAGGCCAATCGGCCACCCGGTTCTGGGAGTAGACCTATGGGTGTCAATGCACTGTAGATAGCCTATCACGAGTGTGGGTCTGTATGTGTGCGGGGTGTGGTGTGTGTTGGGAATAGAAGGACTCCGGTCCCGCTAAATTGTCTTGTGTTCGAACCTTATAATAAACTACGAGCTGATTTCGCCATCTGCGACTTCGAACCCAGTACTTTACAGTTGCCAACCTCCAGGTGGGGCCTAAGGCTTTGCTGTAATTACAATTGAACCCAGGCTACAGAGGCCAATTCCGCTGGAGGACTTGGCAAGTTCAGAGGGTGGGCTTTGTGGCATTATACCCTGCGGAGGACCCTCCGCCCTGGCCCTCCCAGGCTGCCCCTCTCAAATCTGCAGCGATTTCTCGTTCCAGAGTTAGCAACCCTAACAGGATGGCTTGTTAAATTTATGTATTTATTAAATTAGATTTAAAAAAAAAACACCCCCTTCCCTGTGGAACAGGGATCAGGGTGGTGTGCAACAATAAAGAGCCAGTTTGGTGAATAAGAGCCTGCTACAAAGATTCGATGAGAACTAATACTGAGAGCCTTATGGTAGCAGCAAGAACAAGTATAGTGACAAAATGGAAATCACAGACAGCACCCACAATAGATGCAGGGCTCTTTTTGTAGCAGGGACTCCTTTGCATATTAGGCCACATACCTCTGATGTAGCCAATCCTCCGAGAGCTTACAGAGCTCTTCTTACAGGGGCTACTGTAAGCTCTTGGAGGATTGGCTACATTAGGGTGTGTCGCCAGGGCTCTTTTTGTAGCAGGAACTCCTTTGCATATTAGGCGCACACCTAATGTAGCCAATCCTCCAAGAGCTTACAGTAGCCCTTGTAAGAAGAGCTCTGTAAACTCTTGGAAGATTAGCTACATTAGCAGGCTCTTGTAGGAACTCTTGCATATTAGGCGACACCCTAATTTAGCCAGTCCTCCAAGAGCTTACAGTAGCCCCTGTAAGAAGAGCTCTGTAAGCTCTTGGAGGATTGGCCACATTAGGGGGTGTCGCCTAATATGCAAAGGAGTTCCTGCCACAAAAAGAGCCCTGGATACTTGGAGAACAAAAGTCTGGGATCTACTTATCATGGAAAAGATTACAGAAATCATAAGTCAAGATGACCGTTTCCCACAGCACTCCAATTCCCAAATGAAATGTCTACCATTCTTAGAATACACAATGGCATCTGATATACAGCCAAATAATCCGATATATCTCAAATTAATATGCACCTAATTAAACACAAAATAAGAGAAGGTGAACACTGACTGTGATACACCAAAGACAGCATGATTGTGTATTCTCATAAAACAAACGATAAAAATAGGTTTAATTAGTAATAGCTTTCTAAGGCCCCGGTCATATGGTCCAGAAAACGCAGGGGGAGGCATGGCTGTTCACCCTGGAGTAAAATAAAGCAGGGTAGCCCGATCACACGGTCCCCTGAGTTGCCATGCTCCAGCTGTTAGTGCTGATCACACGGCGATGCTGAAGTGTGGCAAAAAAGCAGCGCAGTGCGATCACACAAGCCCCACTGTTTGTATGTGCGCATGTGCTGTTGGGGGGGGCAGGCTGCTGTGGGTGTCTTGTTTGTGCACATGCGCCGTTTGGCGTTGGTGCGCATCCTATGGAAACTTACAACATTTGGTTTGCTCCGGGATGTGGGCGGGCGCTGGATGCCATGGGATACTGGCGCTCCCGCGATCAGACGCCCGCCTTTGCCCTGCGTTTTCGAAAAACTAGTGCTGCTTCCTTGGTAGTTTTTTACTCCGCATCTTCAGCAGGAAGCCGCGCATTGGCCACGAGAGTGCTATGCCTCCCAGATGTGCCAGTGTGATCGTGCCCGGAAACTCTGCAGGGCTACTGTGCCTTCGGCAGGGCAAATGCTCCGTGTGACCGGGGCCTAATTTATATAACTAGATAAAGAGCACATAGAATAGTATGCCAGAAATGCTTGGTATGGGCATTAATGACAATAACTCTGTAATAAGAAATAATACTAATATATTGTTACAGCTTAAGTAATATGTTGACATCTATTCTGATATTAGTTTGAGGAACTCTGTAAAATGAATTGATATCTATGTACCTATGTATTCTAATTAAAACATCAGTAAACTTAAATAATTTTTTAAAAAATAGCGCGGCCTTGAATCTGGGAGAACCGGGTCTGATTCCCCACTCCTTTACATGCAGCTGTTGGTGTGGCCTTGGGTCAGTCACCAGTTCTGTCAGAGCTGTCCTCTCAAGAGCAGTTCTTGAGAGAGCTCTCTCAGCCCCACACAGGGTGTCTGTTGTGGGGAGGGTAAGGGAAAGGAGATTGCCAACTGCTCTGAGACTCCGAGTCAAGGGTGGGGTATAAATCTTTTTTTTTTTTTTAAAGAAGTCGGTGAATGATCAGATATGCAGTTCCTGTACCTGCCACCTAAAGTGGTACCATCCCGGAGAAAGGTGTGCTCGGCGGTTCAGCTGCACAGGTGGATTGGCTCTGACTCCGTAGAGAGTGTTGTGTCCGCTGACCACTGCAGGCAGTCAGCAAAGGAGCCTGAGCTTGAGTCCCGGAGCAAAATGGGACTGAGGCTCCGAGTTCCTGCTTTGGGGAACCAATGGGAACGGCGGCGGGAATTCAAACCCGCCAATGGCACCAGGGGGCGTTCCCCTTAGCATGTATATAGTTGGCCACCTGGCCAGGTATTTTGTCTTGTGTTGTATAATAGCGAACCATGCCGATCACTACATCGTTGTCTGTGGTTTCATTATGCGTCTAACCCACTATACAACAGAGAGACTCCTGAAGGATCTTAAAAACACAGAGCTTGGGAAAAGAGTTTTGGCAGATGGCAAAGGGATCCTTAGCAAATCTGACTATCTGGTGGGAGAGACAATTCCAACAGCATAGTATGTCTTGTACTTGGGGGCTGCAGTAGTAGCCTACATCGAAGGCATTATGGAACTAACAGGCACTGCACATTCATGAAAAAGACCAAAGGTTTAGCCAGGGGACGCAAAGCCAATGAATCCTTTCTCTCTCATCCAACAGGTTCTCCGGGACCCAAAGGGGAGAAAGGTTCTTCTGGACTTCATGTGGAGGGCTCACAAGGCCTGAGAGGTTGGGCAGGTACAGAAAACTACTTCTTTGTTTGTTTGATTCAATTTCTATCCCATCCTTCCTGCAAGCAGGCTCAGGATGGGTTACAACCAGTGTTCCCGCTGAGCGGAGTTAGAGTAAGAACATAAGAACATAAGAGAAGCCAATGTTGAATCAGGCCAATGGCCCATCCAGTCCAACACTCTGTCACACAGCGGCCAAAAATACCACGTGCCATCAGGAGGTCCCCCAGTGGGGCCAGGACACTAGAAGCCCTCCCACTGCCGCCCCCTCCCAGCACCAAGAATAGAGGGCATCACCTGCCCCAGACTGAGAGTTCCCATCTATACCCTGTGGCTAATAGCCACTGATGGACTTCTGCTCCATATGTTTATCTAATTCCCTCTTGAAACTGCCCATGCTTGTAGCTGCCACCACCTCCTGTGGCAGTTCTTTAGCCTCCAGCTTGCAGATTTTTGCCGTCGCTCAGGAAGGAGGGCTCCAGACCAGACTAATTCATGCAGTGGCCAAATCGCTCGCTCACAGCTTTAATGCCAGTAGCTCACAAAGTACAATTTTTGCTTACTAGACTCCACAGCTCAGAGGGAGCATTGGTGGCAACATTCGATACGAAGCAAAGACATTAAAATTAAAGCTATAAACTTAACCCTCAAACGATGGTGATCAGACTGCATCACGACTATTACAGAGGGGACCTGGTGTTAGAAAATTAAAGGCCAAAAGGGCTAGACCCCACAAGGGATTGCAGATTATAATTGTCCTGCCTTGGGGAAACCAAGGCGGTTATCAATCTGTGTCGTCGCAGATTAAAGACCACGGTAACAGGATGGTAACAGGAGGGGCCAGATGATATTTGACGTCCACTGTCTTTTGTTCTTATGTCTGGGGGCGGCAATGCTCTGTCTTCTCGGTGCTTAGAGGGCATCAATGGGAGGGCTTCTGGAGTTCTGGCCCCTCTAGTGGACCTCCTGATGGCACCTGGGTTTTGGCCACTGGGTGACACAGAGTGTTGGACTGGATGGGCCATTGGCTTGATCCAACAGGGTTTCTCTTTTGTTTTTATGTCTGGGGGCAGTGATGCTCTGTATTCTTGGTGCTTGAGGGGCAACAGTGGGAGGATCTTCTGGAGTTCTAGCCCTGCTGGTGGACCTCCTGATGGCACCTGGGTTTTGGCCACTGGGTGACATAGAGGGTTGGACTGGATGGGCCATCGGCCTGATCCAACATGGCTTCTCTTATGTTCTTATGTCTGGAGCAGTGATGCTCTGTATTCTTGGTGCTTGGGGTGCAACCATGGGAAGGCTTCTGGAGTTCTGGCCCTGCTGGTGGACCTCCTGATGGCACCTGGGTTTTGGCCACTGTGTGACACAGAGTGTTGGACCGGATGGGCCATTGGCTTGATCCAACAGGGCTTCTCTTTTGTTTTTATGTCTGGGGGCAGTGGTGCTCTGCATTCTTGGTGCTTGAGGGGCAACAGTGGGAAAGTTTCTGAAGTTCTGGCCCTGCTGGTGGACTTCCCGATGGCACCTGGGTTTTGGCCACTGTGTGACACAGAGTGTTGGACCGGATGATCCATTGGCCTGATCCAGCATGGCTTCTCTTGTGTTCTTATGTCCCCTTTCCCTCAAGCCTTTGGTCTTGAAGCAGAAGTCCTTAGCACAGGGGTGCTTGAGAGGTTTCTCTGTTCCTTCTCCAGGCCCGGCAGGGGAAGGGCCGCTCGGTAAGCAGGGACCCAAAGGTACCCCTGGCAGCACCGGTTCCCCTGGGTTTCCTGGGACCAGAGGCCAGTCCGGAGAACCCGGCCCCACAGGTGGATGCATCGCTTCTGACTGCTACGAAGAAACCCTGAGAGGTAAACCTTGAAGCCACGGGGGAGAAAGGTGGGATGGAAAGATTTTAATTGATTCAATAGATTCATGCGTACAGGAAACGGTTTTGCATCAGGGCTGGCTAGTTGTGGGTATTTGATCACTCCAAACAAGGGACATCTTTTGTGTGCCTGCACACTTCTGGCAGCCTGTGGTTGCCAACCTCCAGGTGTGGCCTGGAGATATCCTGAAATTACAGCTGATACCCAGGCCACCGAGTTCAATTCCTCTGGTGAAATCGGCAGCTGTGGAACATGGACTGGGGCAGTGATGCTCTGGATTCTTGGTGCTCGGGGGGGGGGCAACAGTGGGAGGGCCTCTGGCGTTCTAATGTCAGCTAGGCCTCTCACCTGGCTGTCATGGAGATGGGGGGAGGTACTTTGGAATGATGTATTTCATTTCTGCTGTGCCTTCAATCATTTTATTATCTGTCTGTTGTGCTGTATGACCTTGGGTGTCTGGTGTAGTATTTCTCCTGGGAAATATTGCCTGTTACTTTGGTGGGCTCCTGTAGGCTACCTGATTGGCCGTAGGCCATCAGGGGACCCCTTTGAGTTATGCATATCTATTTGCTTCGTGCGCTTTCTCTTCAGTTCTAACATGAAATGGTTAAGATATCTGCACACTCTCAATAAAGCTTTCCTTCTTTGAATGAAAGTTGTTAGGAACTGATTGCTGCAGGAGTCTGACATCTGGCCCCACTGGTGGACCTCCTGATGGTACCTGGGTTTTGGCCACTGTGTGACACAGAGTGTTGGACTGGATGGACCGTTGGCCTGATCCAACATGGCTTCTCTTATGTACTTAAGTCTGGGGCAGTGATGCTCTGTCTTCTTAGTGCTTGAGGGGCAAGAGTGGGAGGGTTCCTGGAGATCTGGCCCCACTGGTGGACCTCCTGATGGTACCTGGGTTTGGGCCACTGTGTGACACAGAGTGTTGGACTGGAGGGGCCATTGGCCTGATCAACATTGGCTTCTCTTATGTTCTTATGACTTTTTGCCATTCTACCCTGCTGAGATCCCTCCCCTTTCCAAACTCCATCCTTCCCAAGCTGCACCCCCAGATCTTCAGGAGTTTCCAAACCCCCAGCCCACAACCTTACTGCTGGCTTGATCCAAGCTTAGCATCTGCGGCTGGGGACCTGCTGGTGGTGGTGCAGATCAAACTTGACAGCCGTCGCCTTCCACACTGCCAGTGGTCTGGAGCAAGGCTGACCCCCTATGGTGACTTGGCATCTTCCTCATTGTGGTGTCCCAAGCAGTCAGTTGGGTGGCTTGACCAGGGATGATCTTCATGATTTGGGAGCCCTGGCAAAAATCTAGGAGGGGGTACCCAAAATCACTGTCATCCCCACTAGATACCAGCTAAAGTTGCCAACTCTGGCTTGGGAAATACCAGGATATTTCTTCAGCTATACCTGGGGTTAGGGTTAGGGTTCAATTTCTCTTAGACTCTATAGTATACTGTTGAGCCTGCCCTCCAAATATACCTGTTCCTCTTGATCTCTATAGCCTGGAGATCACCTGTCATTCCAGGAGACCTCCAGACCCCACCTGGAGGTTGGCAACCTGACCACCAGCTTGCATTTTCCCCACCAGGTCCAAGCAAGTACAGTCCTTGCCTTGTGCTGGGCAGGTGGGTATGAGCGGCCACCATCATGAAGCCTGCTGCTCAGTTCCTGGATGGGGCAGATGCAAGTGGCAGTGATGGTAGAGTTTGTTCTTCTTCTTTCCCCCTCTCTGTTGGAGTGAGCAGTCATGAGCAGTTATCCCCCACCAGTGTGCTGTCTGGGCTAGTCGCCCATTGGCTAACACCAACCTTGGGCTTGACCATAGATTGAGCCTCATCTAACAGCTGCCATTAGAGTCATAAGAACATCAGAAGACCCCTGCTGGATCAGAGCAGTGGTCCATCTAGTCCAGTATCCTGTCTCACACAGTGGCCAACCAGTTCCTCTGGAGGGCCAACAACAGGGCATGGAGGCTGAGGCCTTCATAAGAACATCAGAAGACCTCTGCTGGATCAGACCAGTGGTCCATGTAGTCCAGCATCCTGTCTCACACAGTGGCCAGCCAGTTCCTCTGGATGGTCAGCAACAGAGCAGAGAGGCCAAGGCCTTTTCCTGATTTTGCCTCCTGGCACTTCAATTCAGAGGCTTAGTGCCTCTGAACATGGAGTTCCCCCTCAGTCACCCTGGCTAGTAACCACTGATAGACTTGTCCTCCACTAATCTATCTAATCCTCTTTTAAAGCTGTTTATTCCTGTGGCCATGGTTATCTATGTGGAGGAAGAATCCCAGCTGAGATTGACTAGCAAGGCTTCTTCTTTCTTGGGAACACAGTTTATCTCTAGGGCACAGGTATCCGGGAAGGTCCACTTTAGGCAGCAGGGAATCTATACAAGCATAGCTCAGGTCTCATCTTTACACATATACAAGTGCTTCCATCAAAGGCTAGGAAACCTCAGGGATAATCAGAAGGAATCAACCAGGCAACCAACAGGGGACTAAGCTTTGATCACCATGGGAGGGTTGATGGTAGATCCAGACCTCTGATCTTCTATTAAAATAATCCTTTGCTCCAGGACTTGTTTCAATTACAGCTGAGGAGAGCATAAGCGAAAAAGATATAGCATTGGAAAAGATGGGGGGAAAGGTAACTAAAATGATTAATGGGATGGAACACTTCCCTGATGAAGAAAGATTAAAGGTGTTAGGGCTCTTTAGCTCGGAAAACGACAAATGAGGGGTGAAATGATAGAGGTTTATGGAATTATGCATGGGATAGAGAAGGTAGAGGAAGAAGTACTTTTCTCCCTTTCTCACAAGGCAAGAACTTGTGGGCGCTCCATGAAATTGATGAGCTGTAAGCTTAAAACAGATAAAAGTTAGTACTTCTTCACCTAACAAGTAATTAACACGTGGAATTCACTGCCACAGGAAGTGGTGGCAGCTACAAGCATAGACAACTGCAAGAGGGGATTGGATAAATATATGGGGCAGAGGTCCATCAGTGGCTGTTAGCCATAAGGCATAAGTGGAACACTCTGTCTGGGGAAAGTGATGCTCTGTATTCTTGGTGCTTGGGGGGGGCACCAGTGGGAGGGCTTCTGGAGTTCTGGCCCTGCTGGTGGACCTCCTGATGGCACCTGGGTTTTGGCTGCTGCGTGGCACAGAATGTTGGGACCGAATGGGCCATTGGCCTGATCCAACATGGCTTCTCTTATGTTCTTATCAAAGTGTTGGACCAAACACGCAGTTCTAATGCAGCTGCAGAAAGGAACACTGTCTCCAAATAAAGACCAGTGGCTTTTAGTAGCCCCACCCGCCCTTCTAAAAGTTAGCCCACCACATGGGGAGGAAGGCAGTGTTGGTCGGTCACAGTCACACAGAAGGCTCATCCTCAGGAAATTATTTCAGCTCTCTAATTGTTTGTGGTTCGGTTGTTTGGGAGTCTAAGCAGGGTGTCCTTGTGTTTGTCCCCAGATGCAGAGTTGATTCCCTGATGGTTTGGGGGACACGATGTGGGCACCATTTCCAACCCCCACTGCTGGAAACATCTGTTTACAGAAAGGACCTCTGCAACTTGGAGATCGGTGTACCCCACCCCAACCAATGGCACCATTTCTGCCCACTGGTTTCGCTGAGTAAAATCGTTCATCTATGTACAAACGATCACCGGATGGGCATCTCTGTCTTGCGTTCCCCTCCCCCCCAAGTTCTTTGTCTCACACGCTCTGCAAGGGTGGCTGAAACGATACCACCAGGAGGTCATCTGTGTCATTACACCACGGACCATTTGGTGCAATCCAGACTTATTCGGTTCTACGGGAGCTGACTTCGCTGCGTGTAGTTTGTGCCTTTAGATTCGTCAGCAATCCTGCCCGTTAATGGCTTTTCTGTGTTTCCTTCAAGGTCTCTGTAAAGGTGGCTTAGCCGGTTCACATGTCGATCCTCCGTCATTAAAGGAATTCTGAGCAAATGGCAGTCGCTACGAATGAGGGGGCTGCGTTACCCATTGGCCAGGAAAGGAACAGTTTTTATACTATTAAAAATCTTGTTTCTACTGTACAAACTGTTACTCTTTTTCTTAAGCTGTCGCTGAGTGGAAGAGCCTCTGCTTTGCATGCAGAAGGTCGCAGGTTCGATCCCCGGCATCTCCAGTTAAAAGGACCAGGCAGCAGGTGATGGGAAAGACTTCTCTACTTGAGACCCTGGAGTAACAAACCGTTACTCTTTGTCTTAAGCTATCGCTGAGTGGAAGAGCCTCTGCTTTGCACGCAAAAGGTCCCAGGTTCAATCCCCGGCATCTCCAGTTAAAAGGACCAGGCAGTAAGTGATGGGAAAGACTTCTCTGCCTGAAACTCTGCAGAGCCGCTGCCAGTCTGAGTAGACAGTGGTCCTTTCCGCACTAGACCTTAAATCCTGGTTCAACCCTATCCCCGAACTTACATTCTACACTACACTTGAGTTCACCCCTGTAATTATCTCGGGGTATTTTTTGTTCCCACATTACATTGAGGTCACCCCAGTTTCACCCCACTCTTGTCCCGGGATAAATGGATGCTGTTATAACCAGGGATAAATGCAAGGTATTGTGTCCCGAGTTGAACTCTGATAAAACCAGGGAATGAGATCCAAGTGCGGAAAGGACCAGTGTTGACTCTGATGGACCAAGGGTGTGATTCAGTGTTAAAACCCTGGCATTAAGAAGTGCCATGCTGGCATGGTTCACAGCATAAAATGTAGGCTGGGGATAGTGTTGCCAGCACTGGGTTGGGAAATTTCTGGAGATTTGGAGGTGGACCCATGAAAAAAGGGGAAGGGAAACTAAACCAACCAAGCAAAAACCTCCAGAAGAAGCTTAGAAAACTAGTAAAGGGCCAAAAGTTAAAAGGACATCAAGAGGTACGGACAAAAGTATGCATGCTTATTTTTAAAAAGCACATAAAAATCTTGTAGGAGCCGAGATAAAGCTTGATAAAGTGATCAAAGTGACAAATGCACAAAAAGCCATAATTGACCGGGCCTGTTTTGGCCCATGAGAGCCTTTTCCGGAGGTCAAATAGTGCAGATTGATACAACATATAACAAAGCCCCCGTTAGACGTGTAAGGTAGTAAACAACTGATGTAGGACCAAAAGTAGAATGTTCCGATCTGGAATTGAATGACACACGGACACACACAAATTTGTTGGCCCACAAATGTATCTGGCCTTGTGTCAGAAGCAATTACATATATTCTGGGCTATTTTTTGTAGAACTCATTAGCATATTAGGCCACACCCAACAGCAGACACTCATTAGCATATTAGGCCACAGCCCTGACAGCACAGCTCATTAGCAAGTTAGGTCACACACACCCCATGTTACCAGAAGTGTGGTCATCCAGCCACACCCACCTTTTGCTTCTTATTCTGTCTACCTTGTTATCAAAACCCACGGCCTTTTTTGGAGCAAGAACTCCTTTGCATGTTAGGCCACACACCCCTAATGTAGCCAATCCTAATGAGTTCCTGCTGTTGGGTGTGGCCTGTTATGCTAATGAGTTCCTGCTGGGTGTGGCCAACTTGGGAGCCAGCCAGAACTCCGTTCCTGTGCGTCCCTGCCCCAAAATAGCCCTGCATATGTTGGAGATAATAATTCTGTCGATATGTACCTTCCAGTTTAGGACCTAAAAATACAAGTAATATTGCCTTATCAGGACCAATGTAAAATCAATATGTGCAGCCTGGGGAGGGTGAGTTTTGGAGATGGGAAGGACGTTCCTTATCTAGGGTATAATGCTATAGAGTTCACCCTCCCAAGCAGCCATTTCTCCCAGGGAGCTGACCTCTGTTGTCTGGGGATCAGTGGTAGCTCTGGGAAGTCTCCAGACCCTCCCTGGAGGTTGGCAACCCCAGCTGGAGTTCTTGATTTAAGTAATAAACATTCGGGGCTCTTTTTGTAGCAGGGACTCCTTTGCATATTAGGCCACACACCCCTGATGTAGCCAATCCTCCAAGAGCTTACAGGATTGGCTACGTTAGTGGGTGTGTGGCCTAATATGCAAAGGAGCTCCGGCTACAAAAAGAGCCCTGTTTAAAACATTTAAGTGATAAACATTTCCAGTTGGTTCTAAATTGTCATCATGTATGATGTTGAACCCTCCTGGCGATGTTTTGCCCCTTTCCCTAGCTTCCCCCGGAAACGTGTTCGCGTAGAAGCTTCCACTACATGAATAGGTGGGCAGGGAGCTGTTCCTGTCGGCAGCAGAGGAGAGGACTTGCAATAATAAGTTTCAATTAAGGGCGGGAAGGTACCGGCTGGGTATTAGGAAAAGCTTTTCGACAGTCATAGTTGTGCCACAGTGGAATCAGCTGCCTGGGAAGGGGGTGAGCTCCCCCTGCCTGGCCGTCTTCAAGCCACAGCCGAACAAACACTTGTCAAGGATAATCTAGGCTGATCCTGCATTGAGCAGTGGGGGTGGACTAGAAGAAGAAGAAGAGATTGGATTTATACCCCGCCCTTCACTACCCAAAGGAGTCTCAGAGCGGCTGACAAACTCCTTTCCCTTCCCCTCCCCACAACAGACACCCCCTGAGGTAGGTGGGGCTGAGAGAGCTCTGACAGAAACGGCTCTTTTTCAAGAACAGCTCTGACGGAACTATGACTTGCCCAAGGTCATCCAGCAGGTGCAAGTGGAGAAGTGGGAGAATCAAACCCATTTCTCCCAGATTAGAGTCCGAGCACTTCACCACTACACCAAACTAGATGGCCGGTATGGGCCCCTTCCGACTCTGTGATCCGATGATTCGATAACAACATGGACCTAAAACGAGTCCAAAATGCTAAAGACGATCATTTGCTCCTGTGTGGGCAGATGCTAGACTAGATCACTTTTCTCGCGTCTCTCTTCCTCCTCCTCCTCTCCTCCTCTCCTGAGCACCCCTGCCGTTTCCCATCCTGCCTTTAAGAGCACCGGATAGCGCAAAGCTTCAGTTTTTAACTCTCGGCGAAGCGAGCCGCTGTTATCACATGACAGTTTAATTGTGTTGGCCGGGAATCCGCTGTCAGTATCAGCCTCGGATTGCCAAGCTATTAGTGCAGAGGGCTCAGCACCTTTTACGGTAATCATGGGTAGTTATTTTCTGCTCGGCCGAGTCGCACTGATCCAGGCTTGTGGACGTCCCTCTCCCACTTGCCAGTAATTGCTTTTTGTGTTATCAGCTTAGAAGAGATACAGTCCCATGCATAACGTGTCGCTAGTGGCTTCCGTTGCCCGGCACAATATGAGAAGGGTTTCTTTTAACATGATGTGGGAGGGACGGTGCTTGAAATGTGATGCTTGCTTGTTGCGGTCAGATACAATGGCTCATTCTGCATCTAGCATTCACTCCGTTGGTTTACCAAACCCACTCTGGAACAGAAAAGGATGCGGCTCAAAAGCACATTTAAATACCCCGGGCCAATGCAGTACTGACTGCAGAGTCACCCCTGAATGGCTATAACCAGGGCTATTTTGGGGCGGGAACGCACAGGAACGGAGTTCCGGCTCGCTTCGGAGTTGGCCACACCCACTACAGCCAAAACCTCTGGCTACAGAGGGAAGACCTGGAGAGTGCCCCTCCCTGGTGACTTGGGGGCGGGGGGGGGGGCTGGAAGGATCAGGGAGGCATTTAAATGCCTCCCTGTGCCTTCCCTGGGCTGTCCAAGGGCCGGCTTGCCCGGGCTCCCCGTAGCCATGGGGCGCCTGGGCAAGCCAAGGGAAGGCACGGGGGTGTGGCCTAATATGCTGATGAGCTGCACTGTCGGGGGTCTCTCATGTTCTTATATTTCCTTGCTTTCCAATAACTACCTTGCTATGCAATTTACCATTTTACTTCCCATGGGAAGAGGTCCTAACAGTGTTATAAATACCAGGCATTAAAATAGTGGAAAAATGTACAGGGGACGTGGGTCAGGATTTGTGTCATTTGCGGGGGGGGGTCAATACTCGAGTAATCCATTTCAAAGCAGCAGGACTAGCTCCAGCTTTTGGGGTGTTCGAGCTGAGCACTCGGGATTTTGCCATGGTGTCAGTCTGGCCAGTCAAGAGAAGAAATCTCTCAACAGACTTCCAAGGGTGAAAGACTAGCAATGGGGAAACTGCGATACACCACCTGGACTCTGTGCCCAAAGAGGAGTTAACACATAGCATTCACTGCCACAGGAAGTGGTGGCAGCTGCAAACGTAGACAGCTTCAAGAGTGGATAGGATAAATATAAGGAGCAGAGGTTCATCAGTTGCTATTAGCCACGAGGCATAAATGGAACACTCTGTCTGGGGCAGGGATGCTCTGTATTCTTGGTGCTTGGGGGGCAAGAGTGGGAGTTCCAGCCCCACCGGTGGACCTCCTGATGGCTCCTGGGTTTTGACCACTGTGTGACACAGTGTGCTGGACTGGATAGACCATCAGCCTGATCCAACATGGCTTCTCTTATGTTCTTGTGCCCTGACATGGATGGCCCAGGATTCCCCAATCTTGGAAGCAGGGCTATTTTGGGGCAGGAACACCCAGAAATGGAGTTCCGGCTGGCTCCCATGCTCAGCGAGAACTCATTAGCATAATAGGCCACACCCAACAGCAGAAGCTCATTAGGATTGGCTGCATTAGGGGTGTGTGGCCTAACGTGCAAAGGAGTTCCTGCTACAAAAAAAGCCCTGGGTTTTGACAACAAACAAGGTAAAGAGAATAAAAAGCAAAAGGTGGGTGTGGCTGGATGACCACACTTCTGGTGACGTGGGCGTGTGGCTTGATAAGCTAATGAGCTGTGCTGTCAGGGGTGTGACCTAATATGCTAATAAGTTCCTGCTGTTGGGTGTGGCCTGTTATGCTAATGAGTTCCTGCTGGGCTTTTTCTACAAAAAAGGCCTGCTTGGAAGCTAAGCAAGGGTCAGCCCTGGTTAGTGTTTGGGTGGGAGACCACCAAGGAAGTCCAGGGTTGTCACACAGAGGCAAGCAATGTAAAACCATCTCTGTTCCTCTCTTGCCTTCAGAGTCCTCATAAGAACATCAGAAGAGCCCTGCAGGATCTGACCAATGGTCCTGTAGTCCAGCATTCTGTCTCACACAGTGGTCAACCGGTTCCTCTGGGGAGACAACAACAGGGCACAGAGGCCCAGGGCTTCATAAGAACATCAGATGAGTCCTGCTGGATCAGCCCAGTGGTCCATCTAGTCTAGTATCCTGTCTCACACAGTGGCCAACCAGCTCCTCCGGGTGACCAACAACAGGGCATAGAGTCAGCTGCGACTTCGTGACGCTTTCTACTGCTCCCTGGACCTGTAAATAAAGCATTCTCTTTCCCCAGCTGGGTTAAAAGAGGAACAACACAAATAAAAGTTGTGCATAACCTTCAAGAATGGGAGAGCGGGCCCGCTGCTCTAATGTATTGGCTACTCCCAGACACTGTGATCAATAGGCACATTTATTAGGCAAAAGTGATTTATAGGCTCTGCCGCTGCTGTTTGCCATCAAAGGTTGGGCTGAACCATGAAGGTCGATGGGAACATTATACTTCCTAAGGAAAGGGAGCCAAAGCCTGAATCTCTCCCCCTCTAGGCCAGATAACCTAACTTTCCCTGGTTAGTGCATGGAGACAGAAGACAGATAAAAGGAAGTCCTTCTTCACCCAAAGAGTGATGAACACATGGAATTCACGGCCACAGGAGGTGGTGGCAGCTACAAGCATGGACGGCTTCAAGAGGGAATTGGATTAACATATGGAGCAGAGGTCCATTAGCCACAAGGTATAGATAGGGACTCTCACTCTGGGGCAAGTGATGCTCTGTATTCTTGGTGCTTTGGGGGGGTCAACAGTGGGAGGGCTTCTAGTGTCCTGGCTCCACTGCTGGACCTCCTGATGGCCCCTGGTGTTTTTGGCTGCTGTGCGACAGAGTGTTGGACTGGATGGGCCATTGGCCTGATCCAACATTGGCTTCGCTTATGAGACAGGGGAGAGGATTGCATATGAAATCCAAAGCCTGATGGGTGCCGACACAGAGGTCCCAAGGGATTAACCTGTGCCTAGGCTCCTCAGAAGCTGATTTCAGTAGCAATGCTTAGCCCACCTACGTGTAAAGTGGTCATAGTGCCTCTGAGTGTGTTCAGAGTGCCTTTCCCACACTGCACCTTGTCCCCATGTGCTCGAGATGGAAATATAGGACTTCTTGGAGAGACGGTGACCTGATAATCTCTTATCTGAGTGCTAGCAGCAGTGTTCCCTCTAAGATGAGTTAGTGTGAGCTGGCTCACAGTTTTTTAGCCTCCAGCTCACACATTTTTGTCTTAGCTCAGGAATGAGGGCTCCGGAGCAAACTGATTTCTGCAGTAGCCAAAGCCCGCTCACAACTTTAATGCCAGTAGCTCTCAAGGTAGAATTCTTGCTCACAAGACTCCACAGCTTAGAGGGAACATTGGCAGGTATAGGAAAATGGGGTCTGCACTTGCTGAGACCGAGAGGGGAACATAAGAACATAAGAGAAGCCAATGTTGAATCAGGCCAATGGCCCATCTAGTCCAACACTCTGTCACACAGCGGCCAAAATATACCAGGTGCCATCAGGAGGTCCAGCAGTGGGGCCAGGGCACCAGAAGCCCTCCCACTGCTGCCCCCTCCAGCACCAAGAATAGAGTGCATCACCTGCCCCAGACTGAGAGTTCCCATCTATACCCTGTGGCTAATAGCCACTGATGGACCTCTGCTCCATATGTTTATCCAATTCCCTCTTGAAACTGTCCATGCTTGCAGCTGCCACCACCTCCTGTGGCAGTGAATTCCATATGTTAATCACTCTTTGGGTGAAGATGTATTTCCTTTTATCTGTTCTAACCCGACTGCTCAGCAATTTCATGGAGTGCCCACGAGTTCTTGTATTGTGAGAAAGGGGGAAAAGTACTTCTTTCTCAACCTAGGGAAAGGATCTTGGGGTCGTAGCAGAGAGCTCAATGAACGTGTCAGCCCCAGTGTGCTGCAGCAATGAAAAGGGCAAACTCTATGTTAGGGATTACTATGAAAAGGATTGAGAATAAAACAGCCGATATTATAATGCCCCTGTCTAGATCTATGGGGCAGCCTCACTTGGAATACTGTGAACAGTTCTGGTCACCATATCTCAGAAAGGACATTGCAGAGCTGAAACAGTCCAGAGGAGGGCAACCGGGATGATTTGGGGGTTGGAACACCTTCCCTATGAGGAAAGTCCAAAGAGTGGGAGACTTTTCACTTTAGAAAAGAGGGGACATGATCGAGGTTTATAAAAATTGTGGATGGGGTGGAAAGACTTGTGAGGTAGAAGAAGAAGAAGAGATTGGATTTATACCCTGCCCTTCACTACCCGAAGGTGTCTCAGAGCGGCTTACAAACTCCTTTCCCTTCCCCTCCCCACAACAGACACACTGTGAGGTTGGCAGGGCTGAGAGAGCTCTTCCGAGGACTGCTCTTGAGAGAACAGCTCTGAAATAACTCGTGACTGACCCAAGGTCACATCAGCAGGTGCGAGTGGAGGAGTGGGGGAATCAAACCTGGTTCTCCCAGATTAGAGTCCATGCACTTAACCACTACACTTAACCACTGCACCAAACTGGCTCTCAGGAGGAGGGCAGGGAGCCGTTCCTGCTTGCAGCAGAGGAGAGGACTCGCAAGAATGGGTTTAAATTAAGGACGGGAAGGTACTGGCTGGATCTTAGGAAAAACTTTTGGACAGGCAGAGTTGTGCCACAGGGGAATCAGCTGCCCGGGATGGTGGTGAGCTCCCCCTCCCTGGCAGTCTTTAAGCAGCAGCTGGACAAACACTGGTCAGGGATGCTCTAGGCTGATCCTGCATCGAGCAGGGGGCTGGACTGGATGGCCTGTACGGCACCTTCCAAATCTGTCATTCTATGATTCTCCCTCTCCCCAAATACTGGAACTCGAGGGCATCCAATGAAGGTGATGGGCACTAGATTCAGGACAGACAAAAGGAAATATTTCTTTACACATCGAGTGATTAAAATGTGGGATCCACTACCAGAGAATGTAGTGATGGCCAAAGGCATGGACAGTTTCAGAAGGGGACTAGACAGATTCATGGAGGAGAGGTCTATCAGTGGTGACTAGTCGTGTTGCCTAAAGGGAACCTCCACTTTCAGAGGCAGTCAACCTCTGAATCCCAGAGCCAGGAGGCAACATCAGGGGAAGGCCTCAGCCTCTATGTCTAGTTGTTGGCCTTCCAGAGGAACTGGTTGGCCCCTGTGTGAGATAGGAAGCTGGACTAGATAGACCACTGGTCCAATCCAGCAGGGCTCTTCTGATGTTCCTGTGAAGGCCTTGGCCTCTCTGCCCTGTTGTACGCCCTCCAGAGGAACTGGTTGGCCACTGTGTGAGACAGGATGCAGGACTAGATGGACCACTGGTCTGACCCAGCAGGGCTCTCCTGATGTTCTTATGAAGGCCTTGGCCTCTATGCCTTGTTGTTGGCCCTCCCGAGGAACCGGTTGGCCACTGTGTGAGACAGGATGCAGGACTAGATGGACCACTGGTCTGACCCAGCAGGGCTCTTCTGATGTTCTTATGAAGGCCTTGGCCTCTATGCCCTGTTGTTGGCCCTCTGGAGGAACTGGTTGGCCCCTGTGTGAGACAGGATGCAGGACTAGATGGTCCACTGGTCTGACCCAGCAGGGCTCTTCTGATGTTCTTATGAAGGCCTTGGCCTCTATGCCCTGTTGTTGGCCCTCCAGAGGAACTGGTTGGTCACTGTGTGAGACAGGATGCAGGACTAGATGGACCACTGGTCTGACCCAGCAGGGCTTTCCTGATGTTCTTATGAAGGCCTTGGCCTCTCTGCCCTGTTGTACGCCCTCCAGAGGAACTGGTTGGTCACTGTGTGAGACAGGATGCAGGACTAGATGGACCACTGGTCTGACCCAGCAGGGCTCTCCTGATGTTCTTATGAAGGCCTTGGCCTCTATGCCTTGTTGTTGGCCCTCCCGAGGAACCGGTTGGCCACTGTGTGAGACAGGATGCAGGACTAGATGGACCACTGGTCTGACCCAGCAGGGCTCTTCTGATGTTCTTATGAAGGCCTTGGCCTGCTTGCCCAGTTGTTGATCCTCCAGTGGAACTGGTTGGTCACTGTGTGAGACAGGATGCAGGACTAGATGGACCACTGGTCTGACCCAGCAGGGCTCTTCTGATGTTCTTATGAAGGCCTTGGCCTCCTTGCCCACTTGTTGTGTGGGACAAGATACTGGAGTAGATGGACCACTGGTCTGATCCAGCAGGGCACTTTGTATGTTCTTATCTTATGTCCTTATGTCCAGAGTATCTTCTTATGTTCTTATTAACATCTCACTCACACTTTCAAGACATTATGGACTTCCCAGGTGGGTGTAGGTCCCTGGCATGAAAGTGGCCAAACTTTTGGCACACGGATAACATTTTCAAAGGCTTGGCTCCGCATTTCTACCGGTCCCTCCCGGGAGTTTCTTGCTTCATCTTCTCTTTTAGTTGCCATCATGATTTCACAGTGAGGTCTGAGCCTTCTAGGAAACAAATATGTCCCTAAACCCTTCCAGTGGTACATTTTCTAAAGGACTGATGGGGAACAGCAGATAGGGTTATCTCCCCACACGCGAACCCTTCTTTTGCATCACTTGTCTGAGATAAGGGGAATGGCACGCCTGTGTTTCGAGTCCCTCCGTGTTCACTACTCTTGACTTAATGAGCCTCTTGAGACACCTAACTCTTCCCCACTCGCTTTGGCACGAGCTGCGCACTGGACCATGTTCAGGAAGCATTTTGCAAAGCGACGGGCAGAGGACAGGACGGCGTTTGTGCCGACCGCAAGGTCGATTTCTCCCTGCTGCCATTAGGAGAAGTAACACTTCCGAAGAAAGCCCAGAGACGAGCAGATCCCAGGAGACCTCAGGGGAAGAGGGGGATGACTTGGCAACTGAGAGCCGCTCTTGGAAATGTAATGTGACTGGCTGAGAGCGATGTGAGGGTCCCGTCAGCAGCCGAATAAAATGCTCTTGACACTGATCCCGCAGAGAGTGTAGAATGAATATTCAAGGCCTGAGCGTTGTTGCTGTGATGTCACCCAATGAGGTGTTGGACAATGACACCTGGGACATCATACTGATGCGGTGGGAACGAGCATTTCCTTTGCCTTTCTGATGCGATCAAATTGTGCAGGCTTGCTGGTCCCATTAGAACGTCATCCATTTGACTTTTGCTTTCCCTGTGATGTAGCGGTTAAGTGCGCAGACTCCAATCTGGGAGAGCCGGGTTTGATTCCCCACTCCTCCACTTGCACCTGCTGGATGACCTTGGGCAAGCCGTAGTTCTGGCACAGCTGTTCTTGAAAAAGAGCAGTTTCTGTCAGAGCTCTCTCAGTTAGCAGCACGGACTCTAATCTGGGAGAACCGGGTTTGATTCCCCACTCCCCCACATGCAGCTGCTGGCATGACTGTGGGTCATTTACAAGTTCTTTCAGAGCTGTTCTCTCAAGGACAGTCCTCAAAAGAGCTCTCTCAGCCCCACCTACCTCACGGGGTGTCTGTTGTGGGGAGGGGAAGGGAAAGGAACTTGTTAGCCACTCCGAGACTCCTTTGGATAGTGAAGGGCAGGGTATAAATCCAATCTTCCCTTCTTCTTCTTCTTCTTCTTCTCTCTTCTTCTCCAAATGGAAGCTATGGGTTCCCTGCATTGGGCAGGGGGTCAGACTAGATGACCCCGGGAGACCCCTTCCAACTCTGTGATTCTATGGTTTCCCCCCCCAGGCCTTTTCTTGTTTCCACATGGAGGAATATATCCATGAATATGTATGCATTTTTCCGTGGTGTGTGTCAGTTAATCATTACAGTCCTTTATATGGCTATTGTCCTAACCCGGATAGCCCAAGCTAATCTGATCTTGTCCGATCTCAGGAGCTAAGCTGGGTCGGCCCTGGTTACTGTTTGGATGGGAGACCTCCCAGGGATACCAGGGTTATGACAAGGAGGCAGGCAGTGGCCAGGCATCTCTGAATGTCTCTTACCTTGAAAACCCCAGGGGGTGGTCAACTGTGACTTGACGGCACGTTCCACCACCTCCGTAAAGAAGTTACATGCATGGGGCTGGATGCTGCTTATGGAAAGAGTAGCAATTTTTGCCAATCCCCTTTCTGTTGTAGACTTTGTCTCCCTCTCCCAAAATACTAGAACTTAAGAGCATGCAATGGAACTGATGGGCAGTAGCTTCAGGACGGACAACAGGAAAGACCACTTTACAAAGACAGTGACTAAAATGTGGAATTCGCTGCCAGAAGATGTAGTGACAGCCACAGGAATAAATGGCTTTCAAAGAGCATTAGATAGATTCATGGGGGGAGAAGTCTGCCAATGGCTCCTAGCCATGGTGATGGAGGGGAACCTCCATCTTCAGAGGCACTAATCCTCCGGATCCCAGAGCCAGGTGGCAACATCAAGGGAAGGCCTTGGCCTCTTTGCCCTGTTGTTGGCCTTCCAGAGGAACTGGTTGGCCACTGTGTGAGACAGGATGCTGGACTAGATGGACCACTGGTCTGATCCAGCAGGGCTCTTCTGATGTTCTTACAAAGGCCTCGGCCTCTCTGCCCTGTTATTGGCCCTCTGGAGGAACTAGTTGACCACTGTGTGAGACAGGATGCTGGACGAGATGGACCACTGGTCTGATCCAGCAGGGTTCTTCTAATGTTCTTACCAAGGCCTCGATCTCTCTACCCTGTTGTTGGCCCTCCAGAGGAACTGGCTGGCCACTGTATGAGACAGGATGCTGGACTTGATGGACCACTGGTCTGATCCAGAAGGGTTCTTCTGATGTTCTTTTGAAGGTCTCAGCTTCTCTGCACTGTTGTTGGCCCACCAGAGGAACTAGTTGACTTCTGTGTGAGACAGGATGCTGGACTGGATGGACCCTCACTGGTCTGATCCAGCAGGGCTCTTCTGATGTTCTTATGACCTTTGTATTCTAGAGATCAGTTGTAATTCTGAGAGATCTCCGAATCCTAACTGGAAGTTGTCAATCGTACTTGAATCACAAGTTCTGCTGCTTAGTTGGGTACCCCTGACCTGATTTGGCTGAGCCCCCTCTGTGGCAACGTGGAATTCTTCCTTTTGTTCATGCATATTTTATCATTGAGCTTGAGCTCTGTGTAGTCACAGAAGGAACAAGTGTGGCAAGGAGGAGGAGGAGGAGGAGGAGGAGTGGGAGGAGGGGGTGTTCTCTTTGATGTAAGCGCTGCCCGGTGGGGAATGCAAAAGAAGAACCTCTCCTCTGATACTATTATATTCTGTTCTTGTCAAGTCTGGCATGCCACCAAAAAAGAATAGGGAGGGAAAAACCTACATACATATATTCATGTAACCCCAAAGGTGTCAGGGAACTAGCGGCCTTTTATATATGTCTTGTAATGTGCTTTTAACCGTGGTGGCAGTCCAAGCCATCGCTGCATTCCTGCTGTTCTGAGAAGCTTATGATCCCCCAGGTTCATTTCAGGATTCTGGTGGGATCAAAACAAACTGTGAACACTGCTGGGCAGATTTACAAATAAATCTGGCTTATGAAGAAGATGAAGAAGAAGAAGAAGAAGAAGAAGAAGAAGAAGAAGAAGAAGAAGAAGAAGAAGAAGAAGAAGAAGAAGAAGAAGAAGAAGAAGAAGAGATTGTATTCATACCCCTCCCTTCACTACCCATAGGAGTCTCAGAGCGGCTTACAAACTCCTTTCCCTTCCCCTCCCCACAACAGACACCCTGTGAGGTAGGTGGGGCTGAGAGAGCTCTTTCGAGGACTGCCCTTGAGAGAACAGCTCTGAAAGAACTTGCAACTGACCCACAGTCATGCCAGCAGCTGCATGTTGGGGAGTGGGGAATCAAACCCGGTTCTCCCAGATTAGAGTCTGTGCTGCTAACCACTATACCAAACTGGCACAATAGCACCCTAGTCCAGCAACAGAAGACAATTAAGTCAAACCCATACAATGCTCATTAGAATAGCTCTTCCCGAGTCATCGGTGGTCCAAACAGTAAGCTACGAGATAGCTAATTCTTCACTGTAGTGGCTGAGAAAAAAGGTTAAGTTGGGTCTTCTCTGGGTGGGCAGGGAAAGAGCCCCGGGTCACGCCTGGCTTTGTTCCTGTTGCGTTAGAGAGCATATGGAAAAACTGGATTTCGTTGGGATAGCATCTCTCGGAGACTCTCCCAAAATTGCTCTGAGGTCCCAATGGCCACCGACACCTTAGTGTAGGGTTGCCAACATCCAGGAGCTGGCTGGGGATCTCCTGGGATTACAACTGATTTCCAGGTGACAGAGATAAGGTTACCTGGAGAAAATGGGCACTTTGGAAGCTGGACTCTATGGCAGGGGGACCAGATGTCCTCTTTTTAGAGGGCATGTTCTCTTCTTTTGGTGTCTGTCCTCTTCTGGGCTCTTTTTTAAAAAAGAAACTGATGGAAATGTCCTCTTTTGGGGTTGGAAGGTTAGGAATATTCCTAGTTAGTAGGAGTGATCACAGCTTAAATAGGAGGGGTAATTAAATGAGATTTGTCATCAGCAGCAGGAACTCATTAGCATAATAGGCCACACCCCTGTCAGCACATCTCATTAGCATAATAGGCCTCCCCCACGTGGTCATCCAGCCACACCCACCTTTTGCTTCTTGTTCTGTTTACCTTTTTGTTGTCAAAACCCAGGGCTTTCTTTGTAGCAGGAACTCCTTTGCACATTAGGCCACACACCCCTAATGTAGCCAATCCTAATGTGTTTCTGCTGTTGGGTGTGGCCTATTATGTTAATGAGCTTCTGCTGGGTGTGGCCAACTCGAGAGCCAGCTGGAACTCCGTTCCTGTGCGTTCCTGCCCAAAAATCACTTCTTTTGGTCCAGGTAGTCAGTTGTGTTGGTCTGAAGCAGCAGAACAAATTTAGAGTCCGGCGGCACCTTTAAGACCAACAAAAGTTTATTCAAGCTATGAGCTTTCATGTTCAAGGCACGCTTTCATGTGCGAGTTACCCTACCATAGGCTAGTGAGTTGCTGCTGTTGGGTGTGGCCTATTATGCTAATGAGTTCCTGCTGGGCTTTTTCTACAAAAAAAAGCCCTGCCCAAACCTTACCCTCCTCAGGCTCCACCCCCGAAATCTCCAAGTATTTCCCGGCCCGGAGCTCTGTTGGCACCACCGAGTGTTTTTAGAAAGCGGGTGAAGCCAGGTGGGCTCTTGCCCAAAGCCGTGCCAAATTCCAGGTGACTGGCAACAAAAGTGAGATACATGGATGGAGTGAATTCCCCCCCCAAAAAAAGGCAAGAATCCTCCGTACAAATAAATCTCCGAAAATACTCAAAGATACTAAATATGATACTCACAAATTATTTGCATAATCAGCAATAACAAACACATGAAACAATCTCAGCACGAATCTTGAGATTCATATAAATAAACCATGCAGACAAAGGGTTAAAAAAAATGCAAATTCAAACGTCCTCTCCGTACACCTATGGTACTTCAGGTGAGTAGGATCCTCTGTCCCTGAAGACTTAGAATTCAGTTCATATAGCAGTTCTGCAAGTTTAGTTCCAGCTGACAGGGGCGAACTGGTGTTGTGGCACCTCGTTTCACCAAAGCTTTATCCAAGATGGAGCTGTAACAACTTAACAAGATCCAGATTTACTGCATAATAAAATATTTCATGTCAGTGCGTTCTTCGAAATAAATAATAAATATTATGCAGTAAATTTGTTTGTATGCTAATTTGCTGCTATTCACCAACTGCTTTAATCCAATTCTGGGTTTACTTATCACTCAGTTTACTTATGCATCTAGAACGAGGAAGAGGAGGAGGAGACTGGATTTATACCCTGCCTTTAACTCAGGGTCTCACAGCAGTTTATACTCTCCTTTCCCTTCCCCTCCCCAGAACAGACAACCTGTGAAGTAGGTGGGGCTGAGAGAGCTCTGACAGAAACTGCTCTTTTCAAGAACACCTCTGACGGAACTATGGCTTGCCCAAGGTCATCCAGCAGCTGCAAGCGGAGGAGTGGGGAATCAAACCCGGTTCTCCCAGATTAGAGTCCGTGCACTTAACCACTACACTTGGCAACTAATCCCTCCTCCACCCTCACTCTACCTGTATGTAAGACTCGAGGAAGTTTGTTTCGACGTATCTGAGGAAGTGTGCGAGCACACGAAAGCTCATACCTTGAATAAAACGTTGTTGGTCCTAAAGGTACCACTGGACTCAAACTTAGTTGTGTTGCTTAAGATCAACACAGCTACCCACCTGAATCTAGACCCAAAAGATGGTTTTGTTTGTTTTCTTGATCCAGCTGGGGTGTGTGGACAGGATAACGGCAGACCATTCAGCCTTGTCCTTTCCTTTTATTGGACTTCCAGAGCTGAGTATTATTGATAGTATTGACTGTTCCAAATTTGATCACACATTTCTTACATGTCTTTGTGCTGCCACCAGTCAACCATTGCTCAGAGGCTGAACGACTAACAGCATAAGAGCATGAGAACCACAGGGCACAGAGGCCGAGGCTTTCAGAAGAACATCAGAAGAGCCCTGCTGGACCAGAGCAGTGGTCCATCCAGTCCAGCATCTTGTCTCACACAGTGGCCAACCAGATCTCCTGGAGGGCCAACAACAGGTCATAGAGGCCGAGGCTTTCAGAAGAACAGCAGAAGAGCCCTGCTGGACCAGAGCAGTGGTCCAACAAGTCCACCATCTTGTCTCACACAGTGGCCAACCAGATCTCCTGGAGGGCCAACAACAGGCCATAGAGACCGAGACTTTCAGAAGAACATCAGAAGAGCCCTACTGGACCAGAGCACTGGTCCATCCAGTCCACCATCTTGCCTCACACAGTGGCCAACCAGATCTCCTGGAGGGCCAACAACAGGGCACAGAGGCCGAGGCCTTCCCCTGATGCTGCCTCTTGGCTCTGGGATTCAGAGGTTTAATGCCTCTGAATGTGGAGGTTCCCTTCAGTCACCATGGCTAGTAGCCACTGAGACATCTGTTTTTATGAATCTATCTAATCCCACAATAAAAGTATCTATTCCTGTGGCCATCACTACATCCCCTGGCAGCGAATTTCACCTTTTAATCACTCTCTGTGTAAAGAAGTTTGATTCCCCACTCCTCCACATGAAGCCTGCTGGGTGGCCTTGGGCCAGTCACAGTTCTCTCAGCTCTCTCTCATTCCCATCTACCTCACTAGGTGCCTGTTGTGGAGAGAGGCGGGAAGGTGATTGTAAGCGGCTTTGAGACTCCTTAAGGTAGAGAAAAGCAGGGTGTAAAATCCTACTCTTCTACTTTTTTCTCTTTCTCATTCAACAGCTGCTTCCATGTCAAATTTTGAAAAGTCACAGAGCAAAGAGAAAGAAATCATTTTGAGATTCTTTTAGGTGAGACTTAGTATTTGAATGCTTCTATGCACCTCTGCTGTCTGCCCGTGAAGCCAGCTAATCTTGCAGTCAGTTCTTCTGCTGGCTTCTCAGATAGATGCTTTGGAGTGTGCAGGCATAAACAAAGCAAGGAATGAAAGTTATCTATTGTTGGTCATTTAAAGGATGCATTCAACTGTGCAAGATCAGAAGGGAATGAATAGCATGCAATTCCTTGCTGTACAATGTGAGTCAGCCAGTTTAATGATCCAAGGAACGCTTCTTCTTCTCCAGTAAATGAGAAGATTTAGCTATTGGACTGGGCAAAACAGGCACAATTTACAGTCACAAAACTGCTCACCACAATGCCGTCCTTGAGATGACCTTCAAGAGGGAACGTCAAGGCTATCCGATCAGGATCTTGCCTCATATGCAATCCAGGTAGGTTGAGCTAGGTTAGTTCACCCAGCAGTCATGTTTGTGTCAAAATTCATAGCACACCTATATGAGTGTGCCTTGGTGGGTGTTGGGGACAAGTACACATTATGCACAATAGCTGCAGGGGCAGGCCAGCATGTGACGGATATCTTCTGATTGTTGGCTTTGATAGTCTTTCTCCTTGGGAGACATGAGAAGCATAGTGACAGCTGAGATGTTTCTTGGAAGAACAATGGAACAAAAGCTGTAAAGAAGACTGCCTCTCCCCCCCCATATGAGCCCCGGAGGACACTGAGGTCCACAAATCAAAATCTCTTTGTGGTTCCCAGCCCCAGGGGCATCCGGCTAGCCTCGACCAGGGCCAGGGCTTTTTCAGCCCTGGCCCCTGCCTGGTGGAATGAGCTCCCGTGTGAGATCAGGGCTCTGCAGGACTTATTGCAGTTCCGCAGGGCCTGCAAGACCGAGCTCTTCCGCCGGGCTTTTGGTTGAGGTGGCGGATGCCCCCCCTTCCCCATCTTTTGGCCAGTCTCCCACCAGTGGCCTGGATCTGATTAGACATCAGGGCACCCACCATTGATTTGACATCTGATCTCTCAGTTTTTTGCAAGGTATTCTACGTTTTCATCCTGTGTAAGCTGTCATTTTAACATTGTTTCAATCAGGGCTTTTTTGGGTAGAGAAAGCCCAGCAGGAACTCATTTGCATATCAGGCCACACCCTTGACAGCACAGCTCATTAGCATATGAGGCCACACCCCGTGTCACCAGACGTGTGGTCATCCAGCCACACCCACCTTTTGCTTCTTATTCTGTTTACTTTGTTTCTTGTCAAAACCCCCAGGGCTTTTTTTGTAGCAGGAACTCCTTTGCATGATAGGCCACCCCCCCTCCAATGTAGCCAGTCCTAATGAGTTTCTGCTGTTGGAAGTGGCCTGTTATGCTAATGAGTTCCTGCTGGGCGTGGCCTACTCAGGAGTCAGCCAGAACGCCATTCCTGTGCGTTCCTGCCCCGAAATAGCCCTGGTTTTAATTGTATTGTACTAATGGATGTAAACTGCCCTGAGCCGTTTTATGAGGACGGCAGTATATAAATCAGATACAAAAGAAGAAGAAGAAGAAGAAGAAGAAGAAGAAGAAGAAGAAGAAGAAGAAGAAACCGCTTCATTATAGCTTTCCCAAGGAATAAAGTACCATGTTTTTTTAAATTAATCAAATTGAAATACAGCCCGCACTGCAGCTGAGTGGTGAACAAATATACAGTGTGAGTCATACGGCTAAAGCCTCTGTTTATAAAGTAAAGAGAGAGGGGAAAAAAGAGCAACACCAGACGTGCTAAATATCAACTAAACTATGCAATCCTGAAATAGCAGCCAGGTGGAACGTATATTTTTATTTGGGACTGGATGTTCCTGGAGAATTCGATATGACTAACTGGGAAGGGGAAACTGTTGGTTGGTTAATTGCTGCCGAAAGAGGATCTCGGTTTATCTTCTACTGTATTTACTCAAAGGCAAGACCACTGTGTGTACTTGAAAAGAAGATGACCTCGAATGTAAGACGATCCCCTTAAAATATTATTCAGGAGGGTTGCCGTATTTGGAAAAGCAAAAAAAGAGGACATATTTCTTGATGGACTACTTCATACAAGTGATCCCTTATGACAAATCTCATTGTAAATGCCCCTCCTATTTAAGCTGTCATCATTGCTACTAACTAGGAATATTCCTAATCTTCCGACCAAAAAAGAGGACATTCTCAGTTCTTTTTAAAAAGAGCCTAAAAAGAGAAGATCTGGGAATGCTTTATTCATGGGCACACTTTATATAATTCCTCAGCTGTGCAGTCAGAAAAGTACCAGAAATGGTTTCAAGTGGTATGGTCTCCTATTATTAGTTATCTAGAAAATAGTGAGACCATCCCAAAAAACCCGTTGTACAAAAAGTTGCTGTTCTTTTAATTTGTTCTATGTTTGATGCACGTGTTAAGTGGTTGTATTAGGTGGATTTGTAAAGGCTATTTGATTCCCTGGAGTTACTGGGATGAAAATTGTTCAAGCGAGCTGGTAACTGTTCTTTGAGTCAAATATTGTTGTAACAGTGTGGTTAAAAAATGAATAAAAATTAAAATAATTAAAAAAGAGCCTAAAAGAGGATGGACAAAGAGCATATCTGGACACCTGGCGACCAAGAAGCCCTAGGAGGAAAGGCTGAGGGACTTGGGAATGTTCAGTCTGGAGAAGAGGAGGTTGGGGGGAGGACAGGATTGCTCTCTTGAAGTATCTGAAGGGCTGTCCCTTAGAGGAGGGCAGGGAGCTGTTCCTGTTGGCAGCAGAGGAGAGGACTCTCAAGAAGGGGTTTCAACATCCAGATCGCAAGATGTCACAGTCCAGCTGTACACTGCATTGGTCAGGCCACACCTGGAGTCTTGTGTGCAGTTCTGGAGGCCTCGCTTCGAAAAGGATGTGGGCAGAAGGGAACGGGTGCAGAGGAGAGCGATGAGGATGATCGGGGGCCTGGAGACCGAGCCCTGTGAGGAAAGGCTGACGGACTTGGGGGATGTTTAGTCTGGAGAAGAGGAGGTTGAGGGGGGACAGGATGGCTCTCTCAAAGGATCTGAAGGGCTGTCCCTTAGAGGAGGGCAGGGAGCTGTTCCTGTTGGCAGCAGAGGAGAGGACTCGCAAGAATTGGTTTAAATTCAGGGCGGGAAGGTACCGGCTGGATATTCGGGGAAACTTTTTCACAGTAAGAGTTGTTCAGCAGCGGAATGGGCTGCCTAGGGAGGTGGCGAGCTCTCCCTCCCTGGCAGTCTCTAAGCAGCGGCTGGACAAACCCTTGTCAGGGATGCTCTAGGCTGATCCTGAATTGAGCAGGCGGTCAGAGTAGATGGCCTGTATGGCCCCTTCCAACTCTGGGATTCTATGAGAGTCAAAGGTCTCCCCTCTGCTCTGATCAAACCGATTGCAATATACATTGTGCCTTTGCATCTTTTCTAACACCCCTCCCACCTCTGGACTAGGATAAAAGGACTCCGGGATCCCAATTTCTACTCTGCTCCAGATATGAGCAGAGTAGAAATTGGGATCCCGGAGTCCTTTTATGTCTGGCAAAGGGAGCTTTGATTCCCGCAAGCTCGCATCCTGAAGCTCTTGCTGGACTCAAAGGTGCCACTGGACTCAAGTCTAATTGCATCTGAGAGCCAGATTGGTGTAGTGGTTAAGAATGTTGGACTCTAATCTGGGGGAACCGGGTTTGATTCCCCAATTCTCCACACGCAGCTGCTGGTGTGACCTTGGGTCAGTCATAAGTTCTCTCAGAGCTGTTCTCTCAAGGGCAGTCCTCGAAAGATCTCTCTCCACCCCACCTACCTCACAGGGTGTCTGTTGTGGGGAGAGGAAGGGAAAGGAGTTTGTAAGCCGCTCTGAGACTCCTTCGGGTAGTGAAGGGCGGGGTATAAATCTAATCTCTTCTTCTTCTTCTTCTACCTCGCAGGGTGTCTGTTGTGGGGAGGGGAAGGGAAAGGAGTTTGTAAGCCGCTCTGAGACTCCTTTGGGTAGTGAAGGGTGGGGTATAAATCCAATCTCCTCTTCTTCTTCTACCTCGCAGGGTGTCTGTTGTGGGGAGGGGAAGGGAAAGGAGTTTGTCAGCCACTCTGAGATTCCTTTGGGTAGTGAAGGGTGGGGTATAAATCCAATCTCTTCTTCTTCTTCTACCTCACAGGGTGTCTGTTGTGGCGAGGGGAAGGGAAAGGAGTTTGTCAGCTGCTCTGAGACTCCTTTGGGTAGTGAAGGGCCGGGTATAAATCCAACCTCTTCCTCTTCTTCTGCCTCACAGGGTGTCTGTTGTGGGGAGGGGAAGGGAAAGGAGTTTGTAAGCCGCTCTGAGACTCCTTTGGGTAGTGAAGGGTGGTGTATACATCCAATCTCCTCCCCCTCCCCCTCCCCCTCTTCTTCTCCTTCTCTTTCTCCTCGTCGTCCTCCTCCTTTTAATACAGTAAATACAGGTGGGGAATGTTGGTCTGAAGCTGCAGAACAAAATCTGAGTCCAGTGGCACCTTTGAGACCAACAAAGCTTTTATGTGCAATGCAAGCACGCTTCATCAGAAGCAATAAAATGGTATCTCCCCAAGTCCCCCTTATAGAGAGAAGAGGGTTAGGAAGGGCCAGGCACAGCCAAGATGCCTCAGTAGGGCCCGAATCGGATCAGGCGGCCGGTAGGACCCACCGTTAACCCTTGCATTTACGTCCTAATTCGCTGCCCTTCCCTGATCTTACCACTCGGGCACAGGGACGCGCCTGCGCCTGTCCAACTGTGCGCCACTCGGCCTGCAGAAGAGCCCAGCGAGGTCTCCCGCTGTTGCCCTTGTCTGTGACTCCTGTCGTCTCCCCGGGTCCCCGGAGAGCTCTATATTTTTAGATCCTTCTCCTCCGCAGCAGCTGTCGGCTCTCCGTACGCAGACGGCTTCTTTGCTTAATGGAGGGCTTAACGCTTCACGCGGGATGCCGGAAATATCCAGGGAGGGGAACTAGTCGGCGCAAATCCCAGGGGCTGCCTCGGACTGTTCTCCTCGCTTCTTGAGCGGCTGGAGGGCCGGGCGCCTGGCGACGTGCCGGTTCGTTTAATCTTCTCCCGGCCCTGTTCTTATTTCAACACCAAAAGGGGCCGGTGGGGAAGGGGCAGGAATAGGGTTGCCAATCTGCAGGTGGGGCCTGGAGATCTCCCGGATTTACAAGCCGTCCCCAGATGGCAGAGAGATCAGTTTCCCTGGAGAAAGTGGATGCTTTCTAGAGTGGATTCTGTGGCATTGCGCCCCACTGAGGTCTCTCCTCCTCAAACTCCACCCTGCCTAGGCTCCCCCCCCACAAATCTCTAGAAATTGCTCAGCCCCAGACTTGGTAACCTTTGACGGGAAACCTCCCCCTCCATCTAGCCTGTAGCGACAGTGGGCTATTGGGGGCTCCCTTCCTTAAATCATAGACTCATATGGAGTTGGAAGGGGCCATGCAGCCCATTTGGTCCAACCCCCTGCCCAATGCAGGACCAGCCAAAGCATCTCTGACAAATATTCATCCAGCCTCTTCTTGAATGCTGTCAGTGAAGGGGAGCTCACCACCTCCCTAGGCAGCTGATCCCACCTTTGAACCACTCTGACCCTGGAAAAGTGTTTCCTAATATCCATCACATGACCATGAAAACGTCTTCGGACAGCGTTGGCTCTTCGGCTTTGAAACGGAGATGAGCACCGCAACCCTAGAGTCGGATTCGATTGGCTTTCGAGCAAGGGAACCTTTACTTTACTTTAATATCCAGCCAATACCTTTCTGCATGTGATTTAAAACCCCTTGCTTCGGGACCTCTCCTCTGCTGCCCACTGGAACAGCTCCTTGCCCTCCTCTAAACGACAGCCTTTCAAATATTTAAAGAGAGCAATCGTGTCCCCCGGCTACAAGCATGGACAGCTTCAAGAGGGAATTAGATAAGATCATGGCATCTGGCCCCATCACTCCTTGGCAAATAGAAGGGGAAGTCATAGAAGTAGTGACAGACTTCACATTCCTGGGATCCCAGATCACTGCAGATGATGACTGCAGCCATGAAATTAAAAGACGCCTGCTCCTTGGGAGGAAAGCGATGGCAAACCTAAACAGCATGATAAAAAGCAGAGATATCACCCTGCCAACAAAAGTCTGCATGGTCAAAGCAATGGTATTCCCCGTAGTAATGTATGGCTGCGAGAGTTGGACTATAAGGAAGACCGAGCGCCAAAGTATAGATTCTTTTGAACTATGGTGCTGGAGAAGACTCTTGAGAGTCCCTTGGACTGCAAGGAGATCAATTCATTCAGTCCTAAAAGAAACCAACCCAGACTGTTCCCTGGAAGGCCAGATCCTGAAGTTGAAGCTCAAATACTTTGGCCACCAAATGAGAAGGGAGCCCTCACTGGAGAAGACCCTGATGCTGGGAAAGATTGAAGGTCAAAGAAGAAGGGGACGGCAAAGGATGAGATGGTTAGACAGTGTCATCGATGCAACGAACATGAAATTGAGCAAACTTCAGCAGACAGCAGAAGACAGGAGGGCCTGGCGTGATCTGGTCCATGGGGTCGCGAAGGGTTGGACTCGACTGTGCGACTGAACAACAACAACAAAAAATGGAGCAGAAGTCCATCAGTGGCTATTAGCCACAAGGTATAGATAGGAACTCTTGGTCTGGGGCAAGTGATGCTCTGTATTCTTGGTGCTTGGGGGGGGTCAACAGTGGGAGGGCTTCTAGTGTCCTGGCCCCACTGCTGGACCTCCTGATGGCACCTGGTATTTTTGGCCACTGTGTGACACAGAGTGTTGGACTGGAAGGGCCATTGACCTGATCCAACATTGGCTTATCTTCTGTTCTCCCAGGTTAGAGTCCGTGCTCCTAACCGCTACACCAAACTGGCCCTCTCTCAATACAGAAGGTGAGAGGTCTCATTTGAACGTCAAACGGCAAAGTCTTCTGAACCCTTCCCTCTTCCCACATAAGAAGAACCCAGCTGAGTTAACATTCCCATCACCTGTTGCTTGGTCCTTTCAACTGGAGATGCCGGGGATTGAACCTGGGACCCTCAGCATGCAAAGCAGAGGCTCTTCCACTGAGCTGTGGCTTCTCCCCTCCACCAAGAATACAGAGTATCACTTGTCCCAGATGGAGAGTTCCTATCTATACCTTGTGGCCATCAGCTGCTGATGGACTTCTGCTCCATATGTTTATCTAATTCCCTCTTGAAGCCGTCCATGCTTGTAGCTGCCACCACCTCCTGTGGCAGTGAATTCCATGTGCCAATCACTCTTTGGATGAAGAAGAACCTCCTTTTATCCATTCTAACCCGACCGCTCAGCAATTTCATGGAGTGCCCACGAGTCCTTGTATTGTGAGAAAGGGAGAAAAGTACCTCTTTCTCTATCTGCTCTATCCCATGCACAATCTTATATGCTGGGTTGAATTCCCCACTCCTCCAGATGCAGCTGCCGGTGTGACTTTGGGTCAATCACAAGTTCTTTCAGCGCTGTTCCCTCATGAGCAGTCCTCAAAAGAGCTCTCTCAGCCCCACCTACCTCACGGGGTGTCTGTTGTGGGGAGGGGAAGGGAAAGGAGATTGTCAGCTGCTCTTCTTCGGGTAGTGAAGGGCAGGGATTAGATGCAATCTCCCCCTTTTCCTTCTCCTCCTTCCTCATGAAGCAGGATCTAAGCCTGGCCTTCTGTGCTGGATTTCTGTTATGTATTAGGTCTGGAACAATCCAGGACTATCTACCAGAGACGGGCTGAGCTTGGAGCTCTAGAACAATAGCCCACCAGGACTCTGGAAATGACCAATGAGAATCAAATGTTACATAAATAGCCTATCGTTGGGAGTTGTGTGTGTTTGGGTGTGGTTTTTGCATGCTATTTAAACAGGGCTGTTGCCCTGGTGTTCTAGTCTTGTCCTTGAAATCACATCACTTAATAGAGCTGTTCACTGCAATGCATCTTGAACCCAGTCTTTAATATTTCTATGCGTTAGGAATCTTTTTTTCTTTTTCAGAGGGGAGCTCTCAGCTTCAGCCTCAAGTGACACAGCCCAGATACGGATCTGAGAAAGAGGCCACAAATGCCCTGCTGCCTTTTCGCCCAGGCAGGGTGCCCATTCCCGCCCCGAGGACGCTCACAGATTGTCCCCTTCGGAAGGGCCGCTTGCCTCCTTGCTCCTGTTAAAATGTCTCTGGATGGAGGCCGTCTGCTGAGCTCATGCATATTCAACCGGCTCCCTTCGCCATCCCTCCCTCTCCTTTGCTGGCAAGAACTGCTAGCTCAGCAACGGCACACTTTGTCAAGTTTTGCCTCCTGCGAGAAGCCGAGATAATATTTGCCGTTTCCGCTGGTGGCTTCCAAACCGGCTTGCTTCAAGGGTGGGGGGGAATAATAATAATAATACGGAATTTTAAAAATCCCAGCAGACTCCTCCAACAGCCTGCGGTGGGTGGCAGAGATTATCCATCACTGACAGATCTCCTTCCCCCAAATCGCTGGGAGCCGTTTGGTTTGGAAGGCAAGACGTTGACGGCTGAGCGACAGGGACCGAGAACCGATGAAAAGGAGAGCAGGGGTCCTGTAATAGGGAGGAAGGCTGGCCCCCTTCCTCCTGTAGGAATCGCTCACTCGGAATTGAGGCTGATCGTGAGTGGGAGGGCAGGAAGGAAAGTGTCCCTCGCCAGAGCTTTTTTTGTAGAAAAAGCCCAGCAGGAACTCATTAGCATAATAGGCCACACCCTGACAGCAGAAACTCATTAGCCTATTAGGCCACACCCCCATGTTACCAGAAGTGCGGTCATCCAGCCACACCCACCTTTGGCTTCTTACTCTGTTTACCTTGTTTGTTGTCGAAACGGCCAGGGCTTTTTTTTGTAGCAGGAACTCCTTTGCATGTCAGGCCATACACCCCTAATGTAGCCAATCCTAATGAATTTCTGCTGTTGGGTGTGGCCTATTATGTTAATGAGTTCCTGCTGGGCGTGGCCAACTTGGGAGCCAGCCGGAACGCCGTTCCTGTGCGTCCCTGCCCCAAAAATAGCCCTGTCCCTCGCTGTTCCCAGGGTAATGCCGATTGGCACTTTGGGGTCAGGAAGGAATTTTCTTCCAGGCAAGATTGCCCCAGAGATCCTGGAGGGTTTTTGGGTTTTTTTGCCTTCCTTGGGGCATAGAGCAGGGGGATAGGGGGTAGCTGGAGATCTCCCACTATTACAACTGATCTCTAGGTGACAGACGGGAATTTGCCTGAAGAAAATGGCTGCCTTCGAAGGTGGACTCTATGTAATTGTAACCCATTGAAGTCCCTCCCTTCTCCAAACCATGCCCTCCTCAGGCTCCATCCCCCAAATCTCCAGGAATTTCTATTCCATAGCTGGCAACCCTAAGTAGGGGTCATTGTGGGAGTTGGGGGAGGAGGTAGATGGGAATTAAGCCTCTGAATCCCAGAGCCAGGAGGCAGCATCAGGGGAAGGCCTCAGCCTCTGTGCTCTGTTGTTGTCTGTGCGGAGGAGCTGGTTGGCCCCTGTGTGAGACAGGATGCTGGACTAGATGGACCACTGGTCTGATCCAGCAGGGCTCTTCTGATGTTCTTATGAAGGCCTCGGCCTCTCTGCCCTATTGTTGGCCCTCCAGAGGAACTGGTTGGCCACTCTGTGTGAGACAGGATGTTGGACTAGATGGACCACTGGTCTGAGCCAGCAGGGCTCTGCTCATGTTCTTAGGAAGGCCTCGGCCTCTCTGCCCTGTTGTTGTCTGTGCAGAGGAACTGGTTGGCCACTGGGTGAGACAGGATGCTGGACTAGATGGATCCTCACTGATCTGATCCAGCAGGCTCTTCTTATGGTCCTGCATTGTACATGGGGTTGGACTAGATGACCCATGTGATCTTTTCCATCTCAGGTTGCCAACTCCCAGCTGGGGGCTGGAGATCTCCCAATATTATAACTGATCTCCAGAACACGAAGATCAGTTCCCCTGGAGGAAATGGCTGCTTTGTGGGGTAGACTGTACAGTATTGCACCCTGCTAGGGCCCAAACTCTGTCCTCCCCAGGTCTCACCCTATAAAACGTCCAGGTATTTCCCATCTCAGAGCTGGCAACCCTACCTACAGCTCTGTTTTGACATTTCTGTATGTTTTGATGAAACTTTCCCAGCATCAAGATCTCATCAGAGCTCCTCCTTCAAGTGCCCCCAACTTCAACAATTAGGTGGTAATTGGTGGGAGGGAATTTTTAGTGATGGTGCCCTGCTTTGATGACACCTTTCCTGGACAAAGTGATAAGGCACCTGATTATCCAGTCTGGTGTAGGGGTTAGGAATGTGGACTCTAATCTGGAAGTACCGGGTGTGATTCCCCACTCCTCCACAATGCAGCTGCTGGGTGACCTTGGGCAAACCATAGTTCTCTCAGAGCTGTTCCCTCAAGAGCAGTTCTCAAAGAGCTCTCCCAGCCCCAGCCCCCACCTCACAGGTTGTCTGTTGTGGGGAGAGGAAGGGAAAGGAGATTGTATCTACTCCTCCTCTTCCTCCTCTCGTCCATCAAATGGGTGAGCTGCAACATCTGATTGTTTTGATGTGCAACCCGTACTCTGGACAAGAGGCTACTGTTAGGACCAATGGTCCCTCTAAGCTGAGTTAGTGTGAGCTAGCTCACAGTCTTTTAGCCTCCAGCTCACAGATTTTTGTCTTAGCTCAGGAAGGAGGGCTCCAGAGCAAACTAATGTGTGCAGCAGCCAAATCGCTTGCTCACAACTTTAATGCCAGGAGCTCACACAGTAGAAGTTTTACTCACAAGACACCACACTTAGAGGGAGCATTGGTTAGGACAGCATCGGACATTTTTTTTCCTGGAAAAAGCGTTACCGGAACTCTCAAGAGGGAAATGAAGTTTTCAGTCTGTATCCTGAAAAGTCACAAACTTTTAAAGATCCTTAAGAGAATTTTGTCACAGAGGTTCCGGAACTCTGCTCTGGCACGTTCCCCCAGAAAGAAAGCCCTGGACAGCACTGTGAGCCTCATCTGCTGGGTTGGGTGTAGGGTTGCCAACTCTAGGTTGGGGGATTCCTGGAGATTGTGAGGGTGGAGCCTGGGGAGGACAGGGACCTCAGCAGGTCACAAGGCCACCGAGTCCGCCCTCCAAAGCAGCCATTTTCTCCAGGGGAGCTGATCTCTGTTGGCTGGAGACCCATTGTAATTCCAGGAGGTCTCTAGCCCTCCCGTGGAGGTTGGCAGTCCTAACTGGATGGCCAGCTTCTGTGGGTTTGTGTGTTTGTGTGGGGGGAGAAATGCCTGGCTGATCTATGGAGCAATAAGCCCTTGGGAAGGCCCTGCAGTCTCGGTCTTCAAATCACAGTCCCATAGGTAAAGGTAAAGGTTTCCCTTGCTCGAAAGCCAGTCAAATCCGATTCTAGGGTTGCGGTGCTCATCGCCGTTTCCAAGCCGGAGAGCCAGCACTGTCCGAAGATGTTTCCATGATCATGTGGCTGGCATGACTAAATGCCGAGGCACACAGAATGTTGTCACCTTCCCACCGAAGCAGCACCTATTGATCTACTTGCAATTTCTTGCTTTTGAACTGCTAGGTTGGCAGGAGCTGGGGCCAGGGACAGGAGCTCACTCCATCATGTGGCACTCGGGTCTCGAACTGCTGAACTACCGACCTTCCACAGCCTGCAGTTCAGCATCTTAACCACTTGAGCCACCACAGCTCCAAGGCAAAGTCCCATAGCTGCCTTCTATTTTTAAAAAGTTGAGAAAATTAACCACGGAATTACCCATCTCATACCGCAAGTGGAGAAGGAAAGAGAATTCTTATTTATTTACTTCATTCATACCCCACTTTTCTCTAGGGTTGCCATTCCTCCGAGGGAGTGGGTTTCCCCCTGATTTTGGGGGCCCCAATCTGTTGCTGGCCAGCTAGATAGCTGGGGAGCCCCACTCCCAAAGAGCTCTACTGCGCCCAACATGCCCAGTGTGATGACGTCACCTGTAGCATTTGGCTAAACCCTCGATGGTGACTGTGGAACACTACAGTCTGGTTTTGGCTGAACACTAGAGCTCCCCCTACACGACATGCCCGGCTCAATGATGTCACTTCCAGGTGATGTCATCATGGCGCGTGTACTCTATACATGCACCAGAAGACCCCAGCCATTGTAGTTGCAAATGGTAGTTACCTGGCAACCCTACTTTTCTCCCCAATTGGGACTCAATGAGGTTAAGTGCGTGGACTCTAATCTGGGAGAACTGGGTTTGATTCCCCACTTCTCCACTTGCACCTGCTGGATGACCTTGGGCAAGCCATAGTTCTGGCACAGCTGTTCTTGAAAAAGAGCCGTTTCTGTCAGAGCTCTCTCCACCCACCTCCCTCCCAGGGTGTCTGTTGTGGGGAGGGGAAGGGAAAGAAGTTTGTAAGCTGCTCTGAGACATCTTTGGGCAGTGAAGGGTGGGGTATGAATCCAATCTCTTCTCTTCTTCTTCCACCTCACAGGGTGTCTGTTGTGGGGAGGGGAAGGGAAAGGAGTTTGTCAGCCGGTCTGAGACGCCTTTGGGTAGTGAAGGGTGGGGTATAAATCCAATCTCCTCCTCCACTTCCTCCTCCTCCTCCTCCTCCTCCTCCTCTTCCTCTTCCTCTTCCTCTTCTCCTTCTTCTCCTTCTCCTTCTCCTTCTCCTTCTCCTTCTCCTTCTCCTTCTTCTTCTTCTTCTTCTTCTTCTTCTTCTTCTCCTTCTTCTCCTTCTTCTTCTTCTTCTTCTTCTTCTTCTTCTTCTTCTTCTTCTTCTTCTTCTTCTTCTTCTTCTTCTTCTTCTTCTTCTTCTTCTTCTTCTTCTTCTTCTTCTTCTTCTAACATCCTCCCTCCTCCATGGAGAGAGATGAAGATGGGTAGCCACGTTAGGCCCAATCTGCATCTAGCATTTGCTCCGCTGTTTTATCAAACCCACGCTGGAACAGAAATTCCCCTCTACATTGCATGCCACTTTCGCTTTCTTTGATTGTCGGATTTTATGGCAGCGTCCAGACTGGATGCCGCATTCCCTTCCTTGGATCTCTCGGTTTTATGGTAGCCGTCTGCATAGATTTATGTCTGTTTTATGGCCATTGGGGGGTGACTCTGCAGTCAGTACGGTGTTGGCCCGGGGTATTTGAACGAGTTTTTGAGCCGCATCTTTTTCTGTTCCAGTGTGGATTAGGTAAAACAGCAGGGCGAATATTGGATGCAGAATATTGGGTGCAGGTTGATAGTCAGTCTGTAGCAGGAGAGAAGAGCAAGAGTCCGGTACCTGAAGAAGTGAGCAGTGACTCGCCAAAACTCATCCCCTGCCACCAATTTTAGTCTTTAAGGTGGTCCTGGACCCTTGCTCTTTTCTACTCCCTCCTCCATTTTACCTTCACAACAGCCCTGTGTGGTAGGCGATGTTCCCTCTAAGCTGTGGAGACTTGTGAGCAAAAATTCTACTTTGTGAGCTACTGGCATTAAAGTTGTGAGCGAGGGATTTGGCTGCTGCATCCATCAGTTTGCCCTGGAGCCATCCTTCCAGAGCTGAGACAAAGATGTGTGAGCTGGAGGCTAAAAGACTGTGAGCTAGCTCACACGAACTCAGCTTAGAGGGAACCTTGGTGGTAGGTCAGGTTGAGAGGGTGTGACTGACCCCAGATCACCCAGCAAGCTTCCATGGCAGAGCTGGGATTTGAACCCGGGTCTCTCAGATTCTAGTCTGGCACTCCAACTGTGACACGATGCTGGTTTTTACTGGCTTCTTCTCTTTTTGATAAGGGACTGTTTTGGGTGCTAGAGTGAGATGTGCCTCCGATTTTAATTCAGATTTAAAAAAAAAAGTACAGAAATAATGTTTGGTCTCGGTGCGATCTACTCTGTCTTCTGTGTTGATTTATGCTTTCTTGCTTGACCCACAGGCAAGGGGCTCGACGCTGCTGCATCTTATAATTATCTCTCCCCCCCCACATTAGATTTAAAGCTTTCAGCTTAATTATATTCACTATATTATATACACTGGCCTCCATCTTTAATGCCTGGTTTTCAATTGGAAGTGATGCCCGGGTTCAAGAGTCTCTTTTAATTAGGCACTAATGACTCTGATCTTATCCACTAATGGAAAAAGGATTGGGCATGGGTCGGAGACGCCAGACCCGAAAAGAGATGCGTGTCAAAGTTAAAGCACAGCGTAAAGCGAAAGGTCACGGACAGGAGAATGGGGAGCATGAAATAAAATCGGTTGCTTTATCCCAAGAACACAAGGAGGCCTCGTCCCATGAGTGCAGTTCAGCACGGCTCGTGACCTCCCAAGATAAAAGCAGCTGACCGAACTGTATTGTGGTTTGCCCACACGGTTGCCAACCTCCAGGTGAGAAATCACAACGGCAGCACTGTGTACACTATTAACAATGTGTGTGTGTGGAACGAACATCTGTTAGTCTGACTTTAAATTGTATACTTATATTTGTATTTTCACAACCAAATGTGTCTTGAACTACTTAGAAAGCCAAACGATTTTTTTTTTATATAACATCAATTACGTGAACGATAAATTCCATCCAAAATTGCCCTGTAGGGTTATAAAGCAACATTCAAGTCTTGAAGATGGCGAGAACATAAGGAAACGGCAAGCCTACAAGAACCAGGACTGCTGTAACCTTGTTTCTGACGCCTTCTTCAGGTCTTGCAGCATCAAAACTGAATATGTGCAATTCTATTGTCATATTCAATTTGTTGATTACAGTTAGAACAAGAAGAAGAAGAAGAGAAGAGATTGGATTTATACCCCGCCCTTCGCTCGGAGCCTCAGCACGGCTTACAAACTCCTTTCCCTTCCCTTCCCCTTCCCAAAACAGACACCCTGTGAGGTAGGTGGGGCTGAGAGAGCTCTGACAGAAACTGCTCTTTCAAGGACAGCTCTTGTCAGAACTATGGCTTGCCCAAGGTTATCCAGCAGCTGCAAGTGGAGGAGTGGGGAATCAAACCCGGTTCTCCCAGATTAGAGTCTGCACAGTTAACCACTACACCAAACTGGCTTAGTATGTTCTTCAATGTCTTCAGTGTTCTTGCCATCTTCGATGGAGCCAGGGAAGGGCAGGGGCCTCAGTGGGGTATGATGCCACAGAGCCCCCCCTCCAAAGCATCCCTTTTCTCCAGGGGAACTGATCTCTGTAGTCTGGAGATGAGCTCTTATTCCGGGGGATCCCCAGGTCCCACCTGGAGGCTGGCATCCCTAACGTCATAGTTGGAATGCTGGCTTGGTTATATAGTTTTTCTGGTTTCTTGTAAAAGTTACCTTTCCTTTCTCCAGCCTTGAGTAGGCTGGATGAAGTGACGTATTGCTCTTAATGGTTAGAATGAATCATAGAATCGTAGGGTTGGTGGGGGCCATTGAGGCCATCTAGTACAACCCCCTGCTCAATGCAGGATCAGCCTAGAGCATTCCTGACAAGGGTCTGTCCACATGCTGCTTAGAGACTGCCGGGGAGGGGAAGCTCACCACTTCCCTAGGCAGGTGATTCCACCATTGAACAACTCTTCCTGTAAAAATGTTTTCCCTAACACCCAGCCGGTACCTTCCCACCCTTAATTTAAACCCATTCTTGTGAGTCCTCTCCTCTGCTGCCCACAGGAATAGCTTCTTGCCCTCCTCTAAGTGACAGCCCCTTCAAGTACTTCAAGATAGCAATCATGTCCTCCCCCCAACCTCCTCTTCTCCAAACTAAACATTCCCAAGTCCCTCAGCCTTTCCACGTAGGGCTCAGTCTCCAGGCCCCTGATCATCCTCCTCACTCTCCTTTGCATCCACTCCAGTCTGTTCACATCCTTTTTGAAGTGAGGCCTCCAGAATGGCACACAGGATTCCAGGCTGGCCCGTAGCTAATATGGGGCCCAGCCCCCTAGTGTTATCCTGGGCCCCCTCCCTTCCGGGCTGCCCCCAAAGTGACCCAACTTACCACCTGCACCATGCTTTGATTTAATTAGCTGGTGGGCCCCCCGAGATCCCCTCCCCAAAAGTTCCCTAGCTACGGGGCTGATTCCAGGTGTCGCCTGACTGATGCAGTGTACGGCAAGACTATGACATCTCGTGATTAGGATGCTATACCTCTGCTGATACATTCCAAGACTGCATTAGCCTTTCTTGCTGCTGCATCACACTGACGTGCTCCTGTTTAGGTTACAGTCCATCAGTACCCCAAGATCTAGTTCATAAACACTGCTACCCAGAAGAGTATCCCCCATCCAGTCTGAAAAGATGGTTTTCTGCCAAACTGGCTCTCATTGAGTGATTAAGGTGGGCATAGGGAGGGCAGTGTTGCTGAGTCCATTTCCCAAATGGCTGAAGAGCTACAATGCAACACCCATTCTTTCCAACATGGAGGGAGATAAACTTGGTGAGTCATTCTGTGTTGTGTCAGCCTTCGTGCCATGTAGAGGGAGAAAGAGAAAGGCAAAGCTCCTTTCTGGACAAACAAGAGTTAATCCATACTGGGATATTTGGTTATTGTAGCAGAGTTTTGCCCAGTCGTAGAAGCATGATCCTGAGTGCAGGCAATAAATCTCCCAAGAAGTACATTGCAAAAAAAGGGTAAACTTACATCTGTTCAACTACCCAGGTTGCGGTTGAAAGGAGAGAGAGAGAAGCTGCGTCTGAAGAGTCTCTTCTCTATCACAAATGGCCAGCTTGTCTGGCATCATGTGTGTGCATCATATCTATAGGAGAGACCTGCAGAGACATGTGTCTCCATGGAAGGCCATGTGAAGAGGGGAAAGGACAAAGTTAGAAAGAGGAGTCGTCATAGGGCAGCTCCCACGTTAAGACCAAGAGAGGCATCCCATTCAAGGAGATAACACCTATACACACTAAGAGAAGAAGAAGAAGAAGAGAAGAGATTGGATTTATACCCCGCCCTTCACAACCTGGAGCTGGCAGCCCAGGGCTCTTTTTGTAGCAGGAACTTCCTTTGCATATTAGGCGACACACCCCTAATGTAGCCAATCCTCCAAGAGCTTGCAGTAGCACCCTGTACGAAGAGCTCTGTAAGCTCTTGGAGGATTGGCTACATTAGAGTGTGTTGCCTAATATGCAAAGGAGTTCCTGCTACGAAAAGAGCCCTGCCTGCTCCTAACCCCAGCCCCTGCCAGTGGCCAGGGAGGACCCGGCAACCTGATTTGGGGAAAGGGATGAGACAGCATGGCCCATCTGGCAGAACCGAAATAAACTGCTTGCTGGAAATGGATCTTCTCTTTAGACCCCTAAAGCCTTTTTGTTCTACCAAAGGTTCTAAATTGGAAGGTGGTTATTGCGATTGCCCGTAATTTGTTCTCCCTAAAGTGTATCAAATTTAGCCTGAGCACAAGACATCGGTCTCATGTGGCACACTAGAGAAACCAATGCTCTTCTCCCATATCGCTGCTGTACTAAACGCACCTTTTCTTCCTGATTCCCCTTTCCTCCAGACCCTCCCTGCTTGAAATGCTGCTGTCTTTCCGTAGGCAGCCTTCCTGGTGCTTTGTGTAACAAAAAGGATGACACAAGAGACCACGGTTACTCAGAAGTCCTTTATTTCAAGTCTGTTCATGAAGCTCCGTCGGTTATTTCTCTTAAGCGAGAGAGATCTGGCCCCAGGTCAAGGGGAACGAAAGCCTGGAGGAGTCGCCCACTGGATTTCTACTCCCCTCAGCTCCAAAGATTCTCTGTTCTTTCTGGGCCTGAGTCCAGTAAGAGACCAACAAGATTTTCAGTGTATAAGTTCCTGGGAGTCAGAGCTTCCCTTCCATTAGAGGCAAATAGGAGTGGAGATCCCCAAGTCCTTACATCCCAGTCTGAAGGTGGGAGGGGTATTGCCAAGAAGGGAGAGGATGCAGAGGTGCAATGCAAAAAGTAACCACCTGCGCCTAAACATTTCCCCACGGCTCTATTCAGGCTGATTACCTTTTGCATTCTACCTCTGCATCCTGACTCTCTTCTTGGCAACACCCCTCCCACCTTCGGACTGGGAAGTAAGGACTCGGGGATCTCCATTCCTACTTGCCTCGAATGGAAGGGAGCTCTGACTCTCAGAAGTCTGCAGGTACATTTGGAATTCTGGAATGTAGGTGCAGCAGCATAAGAACATCAGAAGCGCCCTGCTGAATCAGACCGGGGGTCCATCTAGTCCAGCATCCTGTCTCACACAGTGGCCAACCAGTTCCTCTGGAGGCCTTGAAACCGGGCAGAGAGGCCGAGGCCTTTATAAGAACATCAGAACAGCCAGGGCTATTATTGGGCAAGAACGCACAGGAACGGAGTTCCAGCTGGCTCCTGAGTTGGCCACGCCCAGCACAAACTCATTCGTTTAATAGGCCACAGCCAACAGCAGACACTCATTAGGATTGGCTACACGAAGGCCGTGTGGCCTAACATGCAAAGGAGCTCCTGCTACAAAAAAAGCCCTGGGGTTTTAACAACGTACAAGGTAAACAGAATAAGAAGCAAAAGGTGGGTGTGGCTGGATGACCAGGCTTCTGGTAACATGGGGGTATGGCCTAATATGCTAATGAGCTGTGTGCTATCAGGGGTGGCTGAATACGCTAATAACTTTCTGCTGTTGGGTGTGGCCTATTATGCTAATGAGTTCCTGCTGGGCTTTTTCTACAAAAAGAGCCCTGAGAACAGCTCTGCTGGATCAGACCAGTGGTCCATCTAGTCCAGTATCCTGTCTCACACAGTGGACAACCAGTTCCCCTGGAGGGCCAACAACAGGGCAAAGAGGCCGAGGCCTTCATAAGAACATCGGAAGAGCCTTGCTGGATCATACCAGTGGTTCATCTAGTCTAGCATCCTGTCTCATGCAATGGGCAACCAGTTCCTCTGGAAGGCCAACAACAGGGCACAGAGGCTGAGGCCTTCAGAAGAACATCAGAAGAGCCCTGCTGAATCAGACCAGTGGTGCATCTAGTCCAGCATCCGGTCTCACACAGTGGCTAACCAGTTCCTCTGGAAGCCTTAAAACTGGGGCAGAGAGGCCAAGGCCTTTATAAGAACATCGGAACAGCCCTGCTGGATCAGACCAGTGGTCCATTCAGTCCAGCATCCTGTCTCTCACAGTGGTCAACCAGTTCCTCTGGAAGGCCAACAACAGGGCACAGAGGCCGAGGTCTTTGTAAGAACATCAGAAGAGCCCTGCTGGATCAGACCAGTGGTCCATCTAGTCCAGCATCTTGTCTTTCACACAGTGGCCAACCAGTTTCTCTGGAGGGCCAACAGCAGGGCAAAGAGGCCAAGGCCTTCCCCTGATATTGCCTCCTGGCACTGGAATTCAAAGGTCCAGTGCCTACCACAAATGGTTGCCACAACATGGCTGCTACAGGAGGCAGAGCTCACCAGAAAATGATTGCCACAGTTGAACTTTGGTAACACAGTATAGTTCTTCACGCTGTGATGCCAGGTGCTGCCAAAGCCACATTCTTAAAAAAAATATCTGCACCGCCAATCAAATCTCCAATTGTCAACCAGAAGCCTAGCTGGGCAAAACCCCTACTTGCCCCCACCCACTTCTTAAAGACACTCGGAAGGTGCCAGAAAAGGTTTTGGCAGCCAGCATGGCCCCCACAGGTACCATGTTCGGGAACCCTGGCCTATAGCCTGAAAACCTTATTGGTCCCTACGGAGCTACTGGACTCCAGACTTGATTTTCTGTGCAGACCAACATGGTTCGAAGGATGAGTTCCAGATGTTCTTCTGCCCCATGAGGACTGAACCACGGACCGCAGCACTTCCTCTGCCTTTAATTCCTTTGCCATCAATGAAACCATTCCCACGTACGAATCTGTGATGATAGCTTCCATGGCCACACCTCTCCTTTCTATCAAATTCATCCATCCAGTATGGCGTGACCCATGATCTGATGTTGCTTCTTCCTAGCCAAATGGACCCCAATATAAAACTCATCCTACAGTGCCGGACTCTATCTAGGGAGTGGTAAATATACCCATTTCCTGCCCCTTGGAAATGTGAATTGTACAACGAATAGAGTACGCAAAATGATGCCCGTCGACTTTGAAAAGAAAGGCAAAGAACTGGGCACAGTGGGATGGTCCAGCCTAGCCCGATCTTCTCAGATCCTGGAAGCTAAGTAGGGTCATAGTTAGTATTTGGATGGGAGACCACCAAGGAAGTCCAGGGCTGCTCTGTGGAGGCATGGCAATGCCAAACCACCTCTGTTCATCTGCCCTGACCTGGATGGCCCAGGGTAGCCCCATTGTGGCAACTCTCAGAAGCTAAGTAGGGTTGGCCCTGGTTAGTAGTTGGATGGGAGACCACCAAGGAAGTCCAAGGTCATACATCGAGGCAGGCAATGGCTAACTGCCTCTGTTCACCTGCCCTGATCTGGATGGCCCAGCCTAGCCTGACCTTCTCAGATCTTAGAAGCTAAGTAGGGTTGGCCCTGGTTAGTAGTTGGTTGGGAGACCACCAAGGAAGTCTGGGGTTGCTACGCAGGGACAGGCAATGGCAAACCACCTCTGAAGGTCTGCTGCCTTGAAAACCCTATAGGGTTGCCGTTAAGTGAGCCGCAACTTGAGGGCACCTTCCACCAAATGGACCCATTTTCTGCACCTGGGAGATGTGAATCCACAACTGGAATAGATCATGCCAAGCTATGCCTGACAGCTTTGGAAACAAATGCGAAGGATGGGGCATGGCAGGTTCCACCTAAAATGGCAGATGCAGGAACTTGTGTCAGACACGTCCTATTGCAGGATGCTCACTTTTTGGGCCACACAGAGATCTTGGCAGGTCTTTCCCTTGTGAAGAAGAGATCTGTGCATAACCAAAGTATATTACTGTTTCACCATCCCCGGCCCCGTAAAAGGCATCAGAGCCATTCTGGATTAGCCAAAGGCAGCAAACTGTTGTATAAGAGCAGGAATGGGACACCTGCTCCCACCGAAACTCCCAAAGACCCACCGGGGCCCTAAAAAGATGCAAGGCTCTACCACTATTTCATCATCAGGACAAAGGAGGAGACTGCCCCATGAACTTGCAGGGAAGCCAGAAATGGGAGCCTTTGGTATATGGGGCTCCAGCATGCAGCTGTCCCCCCCAAGGGCACCAGTAGTCGTGACATTGTCTCCGGGTTCAACATAGGGACGTATCTCCATTTTGTTGTGATAATGTCACTTTGTCGGGCCGGGCCATGTGTGTAACACAAAGTACTCTCTAGTACTTTCTGTTACATTTCATGGTACGCATGGCCCGACCTGATGAAGTGACATTTGTGTCAGATCCGGCCCTCGTAAGAAATGAGTTCGACGCCCCTGCTCTATATGAAAGCCCTTCAAGCAGTTGAAGATGGTTATCACATCACCTCTCAGTGGTCTCCCCTAGAGAAGAAGAAGTGAAGAAGAGATTGGATTTATACCCCGCCCTTCACTGCCCAAAGGCGTCTCAGAGCGGCTTACAAACTCCTTTCCCTTCCCCTCCCCACAACAGACACCCTGTGAGGTAGGTGAGGCTGAGAGAACTTCTGACAGAAACTGTCCTTGAGAGAACAGCTGTACCAGAGCTTGTGACTGACCCAAGGTCACATCAGCAGGTGCAAGTGGAGAAGCGGGGAATCAAACCTGGTTCTCCCAGGTAAGAGTCCACGCACTTAACCACTACACCTACGGGCTAAACACACCCAGCTCCTTCAACCTTTCCTCATAGGACTTCTCCAGACCCCTCACCATCTCCGTTGCCCTCCTCTGGACACGTTCTGGCTGGTCTGTATCCTTCTTAAATCGTGGTGCCCCTAACTGAACACAGTACCTTAGGTGAGATCTAACTGAGCAGAGTATAGCAATACCATCACCAATAGCCATTCCATTCTTGGGCTTTGGCTCGATAACAGACCATTGTTTAACTTCTCAGCCAAATTTCCAGGAGCTGAGTCTACTCGAACGGGCCTCCATTAGCAGTGGCTTGAAGGGGGACGTGGCTGTGGTCGTAGGAGTATATATGACAACCAATGCCCTCATGCTATGGATAAACTTTAATTAACCAGCCCCTTTCCCTCCCCTCCCCGCAAGAGATATAGAAGATGACAAGATGGCTTAGGCAGGTGATACAACCTTGGAAGGCACTCCCAGGGCTTCCGGGAATGGTTCATGCGTGGGCATTGCAGTAAGTTATTTATGGAGGACCGTCTCCAGCTCCCAGCAATGCCCCTTCCAGGTGGTCTGAAATCTATCGAATGGGATGCGACTGATTCCTCGGCAGAGTCCGTTTCCTGTTCTTAAATCATCCCTGCCAGCCAGGGAGGGAGGAAGAGTCCCACAGTGCCCAACAAGCAGACGATGATGAACATCCAGAGGAAGATCCGATCGATGACCATGGCGACATACTTCCAGTCTTCCTTCACCTGTGAGGAGAGAAAGAGAGGAGAAGAAAGAACATTCGCCGACAGTGCAATCGTACGGCAGAGGGAGACGGCTCTTCGACCACTGCTTGGCCGTTGAGGTTCGAGTCCAGGAGCACTTTAGAGACTCTAAGTTCTTGCCTTGACACCTTCTGGTTGTCCCTGGCCTGAAGGACATCCGACTAGCCTCAACTAGGGCCAGGGCCTTTTCAGCCCTGGCCCCAGCCTGATGGAACAAGTGACCAATCAAAATCAGGGCCCTGAGGGATCTACTGCAATCCTGCAGGGCCTGTAAGACATCTATTTTTAATATTCCACAAGTTAAATGTATCAAAGTCCCAATATTCATGACCTGAAAGGCCTTTTTCTACATTTTTTCACCCTTTTCCCATCTTTGTGGCATCCCCTTTGGCCCTGGTGTCCTAAGCACGTGCTTGGTCTGCTTAATGGTTAATCTGTCACTGGACGGAGCTTTTCTGCCGGACTTTTAGAAGAAGAAGAAGAAGAGTTTGGATTTATACCCCGCCCTTCACTGCCCAAAGGCATCTCAGAGCGGCTGACAAACTCCTTTCCCTCCCCCTCCCCACAACAGACACCCTGTGAGGTAGAAGAAGAAGAAGAAGAAGAAGAGAGTGGATTTATACCCTGCCCTTCACTGCCCAAAGGCGTCTCAGAGCGGCTCACAAACTCCTTTCCCTCCCCTCCCCACAACAGGCACCCTGTGAGGTAGAAGAAGAAGAGATTGGATTTATACCCCGCCCTTCACTACCCAAAGGCGTCTCAGAGCGGCTCACAAACTCCTTTCCCTTCCCCTCCCCACAACAGACACCCTGTGAGGTAGGTGGGGCTGAGAGAACTTCTGACAGAAACTGTCCTTGAGAGAACAGCTGTGCCAGAGCTTGTGACTGACCCAAGGTCACATCAGCCTGTGCAACTGGAGGAGTGGGGAATCAAACCGCGTTCTCCCAGATAAGAGTCCGCGCACTTAACCACTACACCAAACTGGCTTTAGTGGGAAAAACGGCTGCTTTGGAGGGTGGACTCGATGGCCTTGTACCCTGCTGAGGTCCCTCCCCTCCCCAAACCCCGCCTTCCTCAGGCTCCACCCCTCAAATCTCCAGGTATTTCCCCACCCAGAACTGGCAACCCAACAGCACAAGCTTGTTTAATTATTTCCGAAGACACCTGGGACTCACAAAATGTTTATTTCACGGGAGGAGAGGGGAAATCCATCCTACAGAGGCAATACCTAGCCTGGATCCAACTCTTAAGGCTGCGGTTCGCACACACTAAATAATCCACTTTCAATCGACTTTCAGGGCACTTTCCAACTGGATGTTGCCAGTTCGCACAAGAACAATCCGGCTGGAAAGTGCCCTGAAAGTGGATGGAAAGTGGATTATTTAGCGTGTGAGACCACAGCCTGAACACAGCCTGACCACAGCCTGAAACTATATCCAATACAACGCACAGAAAGGTAACGAAATCAGGTGGTGTCAGAACATAGGTAAAGGTAAAGGTTCCCTTGCTCGAAAGCCAGTCGAATCCGACTCTAGGGTTGCGGTGCTCATCTCTGTTTCAAAGCCGAAGAGCCAGCGCTGTCCAAAGACATTTCTGTGGTCATGTGGCCAGCATGACTAGACGCCGAGGTGCACGGAACGCTGTTACCTTCCCACCGAAGCTGTACCTATTTATCAACTTGCAATTTCTTGCTTTCAAACTGCTAGGTTGGCAGGAGCTGGAACTAGAGACAGGAGCTCACCCCGTCATGCGCTCACGGGTCTTGAACTGCTGAACTACTGACCTTCCGCAGCCTGCAGTTCAGCGTCTTAACCACTTGAGCCACTGCAGCTCCTACACATATGTCAGAACATAGGGTAACTTTTACTACTGACTGGTTTGAGTGGTGCCGAGGGCTAGGACAGTCAACTGTCTTTGCAAAAACTGGGGGCGGTGGTTTGGTCCCTAATGAGCAGGCTTCCTTGGGAGGTGGTGAGCTCTCCTCCTTGGGAGGTTTTCAAAGAGAGGCTCGATGGCCATCCAACAGCAATGCTGGTTCTGTGAACTGGGGGAGACCATGAGAGGGAGGACAGGAAGGGCTGCCTCGGTGCTTTGTTCTCGTGGCCCTTTCTCACACGCCCAGGGAAATGTCGATCTCCACTTTGAACATAAGAACATAAGAACATAAGAGAAGCCAATGTTGAATCAGGCCAATGGCCCATCTAGTCCAACACTCTGTCACACAGCGGCCAAAAATACCAGGTGCCATCAGAAGGTCCAGCAGTGGGGCCAGGACACTAGCAGCCCTCCCACTGCTACCCCCTCCAGCACCAAGAATAGAGTGCATCACCTGCCCCAGACTGAGAATTCCCATCTATACCCTGTGGCTAATAGCCACTGATGGACTTCTGCTCCATATGGGGTCAGGGAGCAATTTTTCTCCAGACCAGTTTGGCCGGGGACCCTGGAGGTTTTTTTGCCCTCTTCTGAGCATGGAACGGGTCACTGGGAGGTGGTGGGGAGGTCTTTGTGAATTTCTTGCAGTGTGCAGAGGGTTGGACTAGATGACCCCGGAGGTCCCTCCCAACTCTACGATTCTATGATTTATAATGCTATGGGAACTCTCATTTCCCCCTCCCATGGCCAACACTGTCGAACTTCTTGTTGATCGTGATGGGGAAAAAGTCAAGCGCAACTCCTAAACATCTTTCAAAGCTTCCGAGTCATCCGCATGTCAAGAGTTCTGAAAGGAAATGCTCGGAGGAAGAGCTCTACCTAGGGACGGCCTGTCAGTTAAATGTTCCCCCAGCTGTCCTCCGGTGCACCGAAGGGAATGCAAAGCCTCGCCCTGCTGCTGTCAGTCATGCATACAAGATCATGGGTTGACAGACAATTTTGCCTATCACTCTGTGGGTTTAACAAGGGTCATGCGGCGCCTGCCTTCCCCGGGAAGTGTCACTGGTCTCATGCAATCCCTTTGAGGCGTCCCTCAAATGTTTTCTTGCTGAAGAAATCTCCATTTTTTGCTCCGGGCAGAATCCAGCGACAACAGTGGAAAGATGTGCAGCCGCTTCTCCCCCGCTGAGACATTTTGCTGGTCTGATAGAAACAGTTTGAGGAAGGAAGGGGGCATGGTGACAGCCCGATCTTGTCAGATCTCAGAAGCTAAGCAGGGTCGGTAGTTAGAAGGGAGACCACCAAGTAAGACTCTGCAGAGGAAGGCCCTGGTAAACCTTCTGACTGGCCTGGAAAGCCCCTTGCTGGGGTCCACCTAAGCCAGTTACGACTTAACAGCACTTATCTAAGGCATCAAAACAATTTGGGGCTTCCTTAGAAACCCCTTGTGAAGAAATGCAGTTGTTTGGGGAGGTCTGCAATAAGCAAAACCTCCCCTGTGCATTTTAACAGTTCACCACCACCCCCCCGGGCAGAGAACCAATGTAGGGGGAGGCTTCCAGTCCAACTGCTTCCCAGACGTACCTCAACTCACCTCCATACAACTGCTAATCGATCTGACAGGAGAGATAATGGGTGGGTCAACCACTCTCCCTTCCCCAAGCAGGGAACAGAGTTTTGGAGGTGTTAAATGCTTGAGAGACTTCAGGAAGGAGATTCCTGGAGAAGCCTCTTTGAGGCTACCCCTTTTACACATGGAAAGGGACTCGGCTCTCCCTTTTAAATGCTGCTGAAGCCGTGAGCGGCAAGCCCGTCCACAGCAGAGGAAGAGGACGTGGCTTGGGTGGGATGACCTCACTGTGCCTGTGCGAGCTGAGCCAGCCCGGGTCATATGATGGTGGGTCACATGATGGTGGGTCACGTGGCTGGGCTGGCGCAGTGAGGCCACTGCTGCCAAGCTGAGCCTTCTTCCTCTGCTGCGGGCAGGCTCACCACTCACTGGTCTCTCTCTCTTTCCCCCAGCTCCCCTGCCCCACAGGATTCCCCATTGCCCCACCACCCAAAATTTTCTGGCTACACCCCTGATTCTCAGCTGATTTATGGGGACTCCTCAGGGTTTTCAAGGCAAGAGATGTTCCAAAGTGGTTTGTCATTGCCTGCCTCTGCATAGCTGCCCTGGACTTCCTTGGTGGTCTCCCATCCAAGTTCTAGCCAGGGCTGACCCTGCTTAGCTTCTGAGATCTGATGAGACTGGTCTAGCCAGGGTCAGCCAAGTCAGAACATGAGATGGCCAGAAATTACTCCAGGTGTTGTAGAATCCTGGCCAGGATCAAAGAATAGGATCTATCATAAGTACTTGTGGTCTAAAAACAGGGTTGCCAGGTCCCCCCTGGCTACTTCTTGGGAATGGGGAGGTAGGTTTGGAAACTCCTGGAGATTTGAGAATGGTTCTTGGGGAGGGCAGGGTTTGGGGAGGACAGGGACCTCAGTGGGGTACAATGCCCTAGAGCTCACCCTCCAAAGCATCCCTTTTCTCTAGGGCAACTGATCTCTGTAGTCTGGAGATGAGCTGTAATTCTAGAGGATCCCCAAGTCCCACCTGGAGGACAGACAGAAATGGGCAAAAACAACCGTGACATATTATACCAAAAGAAAAATACGCAGACTTATAAGTTCTTATCCACTATTAAGTTTACTGTAGAAAGTCAATTTCTCAGAAATCATTCCTAATGACGCCATCAGTACCAACGGACCCTGCGTAACAAGTCTCGTTTTGTTCACAACTTTGTCAGAGTGTGTGGCGTTGAAATTTCAATATAATTAATTCATTTAGAAAGCACTATGGCCATTTCAACGCCACACACTCTGACAAAGTTGTGAACGAAACGAGACTCGATATGCAGGGTCCGTTGGTGTCGATGGCATTATTATGAGTGATTTCTGAGAAATTGACTTTCTACAGTAAACAGAATAGTGGATAAGAACTTATAAGCCTGCGTATTTTTCCTCTTGGCATAATATATCACGGTCGTTTCTGCTCATTTCTAACTTCCTTCCCGTGATCTCTGTGGTTTGCAGTGCCCACCTGGAGGCTGGCATCCCGAGATCACTAGACACAACCCTTGCGGTTTATTCAGCTTTCCCACTTTTAGTCACACGGCAAGCATTAGCCCTCGTCGTTACCCACATCTCCACTCTTCTGCTCCATCATTCTGTCCTGCTCGAAACTTCCCGGGAAGGCTGCTGTGTAAAATCATCAATCACATTCACTTTCTACCTTAATTGTGTTCAGGTGGCAGTGTTTTTTATCTCGGATGCTTGCCAGGAAATCTTGTCATATCAAGGCAGACCTACGTTCCAAACGGAGCAAGTTGTGATGCTGTAAATGGCTCTTGGGATTATTTATGGCAGATAAGTTGTCTGGCAAATTCCCCTCTTTGCGACGCTTACAGATCGCTTCCCAAAATCAAGCCCTGGTTTCCTATAATGTGCTGTCAAGGAACACAGGCTGAGTAAACAGTTTAATACAACAGAGTAGTACCCCAATGGCTCGGGTGCCAATCCTCTGCACAGTTACTTGGGATTTCTGACATTGTGTATATCCGCAATGACGGTACAATGCAGGGGTCCGCTACCTTTTCGAGTCTGTGGGCACCACTGGAATTCTGATACAACATGGTGGGCGCAGCCACAAAATGGCTGCCACAGAGGTGGAGTCGGCCACAAAATGGCTGCCACAGATTCCAGTCACACAGTGAAGATGTTTGTTCTGTGGGGGCTGTGGCTGCCGAAGCAATATTTTTAAAAGCCAATCAAAACTCCAGTGGCCAATCTGGAGTCCTGCTAGGAAAAGCCCCACCTGACCCTGCCCACTTTCTAGAAGCACTTGGTGGGCGCCACGTTGGGGACCCAGTCCCCTGGCATAATGAAATCACTGAAGAAGCACCAGCCTAGTCTCATCCTTGCATTCAAGGCCAAAGTTCTCACACAAACTCAATCCACACTCCTGATTTATATCAGAATGGCTGGGTTTTAATGTGCTCTTAAAGACCTGGTTTCCACTAGACGGCTGTAACACCCAGTGTTTGCTTGCATGTGTGAATGATGCATCATAGGCTGCAGATCTTGAGCCTTCCTCTCTGTAATTTAGTTATGTTCAGTCACCCAGCAGTTCAGCTCACTAGTCAAGATCAGGGAGCCTCCTTGTCACTGTGCTGTTTAGATGTGTCTGAATAACTTGGAGCGTTCATTTCTCCGATCAGTCTGCTTTCTCATAGCGGCTAACACTCCTCTTGTCTTCTATTGTTACCTCCACTCATTAAAAGACACATGGTAAATGCAGGTGGTCTGTTTGACATTTTTAAGTTGAGACTTACTACATAGTTGTCTCAATATGCACTCGGTATCTGCCCACGGACCTAAATAATCTTATGATCGGCCCTTGCAATCTGCTCACAAAATAGATGCCATTGACTCTGCAGGGGCAAAAGAACAGGCAATACGACGTACCCAATGTTGGCTTTTTAAAGAACACATCCAGCTACACGGGGAGAAAGAAGAGATAAAGTGGAAGCAATTCCGTACTTGATAAGTAGGTCACTTCAACGACCAAACCGTGACCCTAGGGGACAAGTGCTTTCTTCTGCAGTAATTGAGAAGATTTAGTCAACTTTGCTGTTTGTTAGTTACCACCAAGCATGACCTTATCCTGCTGTGCAAATGGCTACAGCAGGATGCTTGACGCAAATTTTTGACAAAACCCATCGAAGCCACCCAATCGTAGCTCATGTGTAATTATGGAGGTATGATCCAATTACCTTTGCTAGCATTATCCAGCTTGAGTAGCCCAGCGTAGCCATGTCTTGCCAGAGCTTGGAAGCTAAACAGGGTTGGCCCTTGTTTCTGTTTTGAGGAGCCCTGACCTGGATAGCCCAGGGCAACCCGATCCCATCAGATCTTGGAAGCTAAGCAGGGCCAGCCTTGGCTAGTATTTGGAAGGGTGACCTCCAAGGAATACCAGGGGTGTGACACAGAAGCAGGCAATGGCAAACCACCTCTGAAAGGTCTCTTGCCTAAAAAACAAGTCTGCTGATCAATAAAGTAGAACTGGTGGTCACAATTCAAAGGCAATGGTCACAATTCGTATAAGAGACTCCTCTAAATCCTTTCATGAAATAGTGTCCACGAACAAGGCAGAGGGTGTCCAGATTTCCACAATAGTCTAGGCACAGCTCATATCTCAAAAGGAATCCATGGTTCTCAAAGCTCACAAACCTCCTGCAGAGCTGCCTAGACTACTGTAGAAATCTGGTTCCATTTTTCAGCCGTGTAACTGAGGAAGAATGTTCTGAAATGTCTGACATACCTAGGAAGGACGTCTTTTGGCTGCGGAAGTTTCGTCGTTCTTTGGGACACCCTCTGCCTTGTTTGTGGGCTTTGAGGTCCTTCAGACACTATTTCTTGAAAGGATTTAGAGGAGTCTCTTGTATGAATTGTGACCATTGCCTCTGAATTGTGACCACCAATTCTACTTTATTTATTGATGTAATGTTACCATGTTTCAATGGACTTGTGTCAATTGGCAACTTGTGAGATTTGTATATTTGTTGATGATCTACCATTGCGTTTTTGTTTCTTTATACATTATATACGCTTGGGGTCCCTATTTTTTGGTTTAAAAAACAAGTCTAGCTCACCACCTTGTAGTGCATAATGCTAAAAGAGCTAGAACTTCTGGCTGCCTGCCCATTTTACAATCTCTTGGCTATTCTACGCCATTGTTGTTATTTATTTCTTTATTTTGAGGGGAGGCCACAAAGGATGACCCAGGTTGTTATGCAGAGGAAGACAATAGCAAACCCCCTCTGTTCATCCCTTGCCTTGAAAAACCCTAGAGGGGTTATCATAAGTCATTTGCGACTTGACAGCACTAAATTAGTAGAACTTGAGGGCGTCCAATGAAAGTGATGGGCAGTAGATTCAGGATGGCCAAAAGGAAAATACTACTTTACACAGCAAGTGATTAAAAGGTGGGATTCGCTGCCAGAGGATGAACTGATGGCCAGAGGCATAGACAGCTTTTAAAGACGATTAGATGGGTTCATGGAGGATAAGTCTATCAATGGCTACTAGCCACGGTGACTAAAGGGAACCTCCACATTGAGAGGCAGTCAACCTCTGAATCCCAGTGCCAGGAAGCAACATCAGGGGAAGGCCTTGGCCTCTATGCCCTGTTTTTGACCCTCCAGAGGAGCTGGTTGGCCACTGTGTGAGACAGGATGCTGGACTACATGGGTCACTGGTCTGATCCAGCAGGCCTCTTCTGATGTTCTTATAAGAGGAAGGGCTTGACCTCTCTGCCCTGTTGTTGGCCCTCCAGAGGAACTAGTTGGCTACTGTGTGGGACAGGATGCTGGACTAGATGGACCACTGGTTTGATCCAGCAGGGCTCTTCTTCTGTTCTTATGAAGGTCTTGGCCTCTATGCTCTGTTGTTGGCCCTCCAGAGGAACTGGTTGGTCACTGTGTGAGACAGGATGCTGGACTAGATGGACCACTGGTCTGATCCAGCAGGGCTCTTCTGATGTCCTTTACTACTATTATTAGTCCTATCCAGTCTGTCCTTTAAATTTACTCCCATTTACTCCACCCTCTTTTACTATGTGATAAGCTAAATGCACTGACAGAAGTAAACTCCACCAAACTCAGTGAGACTTACTCCAGAGTAAGTGTGCTCAGGAATGGAGCCATGCAACCTGGTTATAGTGGTATCTCAGCAGTCCCCTGCTGTGCCCTGTTTTTGAAATTCACTTTCAGAATAGTCCCTTTAAGATCTGCAAATATACATACCATGTGCATAGGATAAAGTAGGGGTCACATATTTGACCGTCAGAGAGGCAACACAGAAAAACATATTTTAAAAGTTTTCCTGGACATTCATTTAAAGGAGTCTTGTTTCTGCCTTATTCATAAGGGTGACTTTGTACTGAAATTTACTAAATTGTGGCATCACAGATGCCTTCACTTGGTAAATGCATGGCCGGAATCTCTGAGCCAGGGCAGAATACAAAACAGTTCTGTGCGCTCAATTTTTCAGCCATGTACAGAGTAGTAGCAATCTTCTCAGTACCCTGGGACTGGAATGACAGTACTTGGGATTGGCAGAAGCATTCTGGGACTATCAGTCTACTCTGAGGGCTGTCATTCCAGTCCCAGAACACCTCTGCTACTCCCAGAGGCCATCATTTCAGTCCCAGAGCACTGAATCTACTCCCAGGGACTGGCATTCCACTTTGCAACCTGTCATTCCAGTCCCAGAGCACTGAGCCTATTCCCAGGGGCTGTCATTACAGTCCCAGAGTAGCCTGTCTGGGCCCAAAGATCGTAATGGAAAAACCATTCAATATTTCCTTTGCAATTTTTTGTGTGTGCTGCTATGCATTTCAGTGGAGCCCATGCATTCCTGGCTCCCATTATCTCCAATGGGCCTTCAAGCCTCTCCCATTGTTTCCAATGGGCAATCCTGTTGTTCCTTTTAGTACATCTCAGTTGGTCGCCCCTTCGAAATTGTACCACATCATGTTAAGTAACAGCAAAATGAAGAGCGTGGACATGAACAAAGTGCACATTCCCTGCCAATGTTCTCTCTGGGCTGCACACAGGGCAAAGGAAATTTTAAAAGGCCTCTGATCAATGCTCCCTCTAAGCTGTGGAGTCTTGTGAGCAAAAATTCTACTCTGTGAGCCACTGGCATTAAAGTTGTGAGTGAGCAATTTGGCTGCTGCATAAATTAGTTTGCTTTGAGGCCATCCTTCCTGAGTTAAGGCAAAAATCTGTGAGCTGGAGGCTAAAAAACTGTGAGCTAGCTCACAATAACTCAGCTTAGAGGGAACACTGCCTCTGATCCATGGCCGACTCGCTCACTAGGCGAGCTAGGCGCTCACCTAGGGCGTGCCGGCTGCAGGGGCGCCAAACCGCGCCCCGGCCCCTCCCGGGAAAAGCCCCCCTGCTGCTCCCACTGCCTCCCTGAGTGCCCCGCCGGGGCTCAGGAGGCGGCAGCGGAGCTTGCCCGCCCTCTCCCCAAAGCCGGGGGGAGAGGAGGCAGGGGCGGCGACTGGCGCTGCCAGTAAAGAGCACCCTAGCCAGCGCTCAAAACCACGGAGCGGGCAGGCGGTGGCGGAGCGGCTTCTCTCCTCCCCCCCCGACGGCCCTCCCAAGCCCACCACGGGGCTGGGGTTGCTGGGCTGGGCCGTGGAGTGGGCAGGCGGCAGCGGAGCGGCTTCTCCCCCCCCCGACGGCCCTCCCAAGCCCAGTGCTGGACCGCGGGGCTGGGGTTGCTGGGCTGGGCCCCGGGGCGGGCAGGCGGGGGGCGTTCAGCCCGCCCCTTCCCCGGCTCTCCCAGGCGCCTCGCCACTGTGAGGGGCCTGGGAGAGCCACGCCGCCGCTGGGATGGAAGGGGCGGGCATTCCAAGCCCGCCCATTCCCGGCTTTCCCCGGGCACCTCGCAGCTGCGAGGGGCCTGGGAGAGCTGCGTCGCCGCTGGGAGGGAAGCAAGCCCGCCCCTTCCCCAGCTCTCCCCGGCGCCTCGCAGCTTTGAGGGGCCCGGGAGAGCCGCGCAACCCCTTCACCGGCTCTCCCCAGTGCCTTGCAGCTGCGAGGCGCCCAGGACAAGGCTGGGCCCTCTCCAGGCTCCACCGGGAGGTTGGCATCCCCGGTGGGGTGGGCGCCCCAGGCTGTCCTGCCTAGGGTGCCCAGACACCTGGGGCTGGCCCTGCTCTGATCTGCATGTCACCCCCCAAACTTGTTCATACAGATGGCTTTAAAAATGAAATGGAAATTGAAAGAAGAGCTTAGGGGTGGCTGAAGCAGCCCCCCCCACTTCACTACCATGAAAAAACCCAAACTTCTCTTCCTGTGGCAAGGAATTTTATCAAATCTCTTTCCCCACTGAGGTAAAGGCAGCTAAAGTTTCTGAAGAGGAGCATTTGACACCTCCCTACTGGGAGAAGGAGGGGGAGAGAAGGGAGATGTTTAACAATCCCGTTGTCTATCCTGCTAGCTCAATTAGCATTTGTAAGAAAGCGAGCCCAAAGGAAAATAACCCAAACAGGGAAGTTTTAATCTCAATATTGCCAGTCACCAGTTGACGGGGAAGGCTCAATCACCCCTGGAAAAATTCAGTGGACTTTATCAATGATTAATGAGTTGATAACGAAGATTATAAAATGTGCTGAAATGGACAGATTGACAAATATACTAAAAGAAAAAAATGGAAGAAGAATTTATGGGACCATGGAGGGTGTTCTATGACTGGTTAAAACATAAGTACTGAGAAACTAAGACAATGAAGAACAATAAGAAAGATGGTTATAATGGCTGTGAAACTTCTAGGAGAAGATTTGCATGCGGAATGTCAAATTGGTTTTTTATATATAATTCTGTATTCTTTCTCTTCCCTTCTTTTAGCTTTGGAAAAAGTGCAGAAGAGGGCAACTAGAATGATAAAAGGGTTGGAGAACTTTCCCTTTGAGGAAAGGTTGAGGCGCTTGGGGCTCTTTAGCTTGGAGAAATGACGACTGAGGGGTGACATGATCGAGGTTTATAAGATTATGCATGGGATAGAGCAGGTCGAGAAAGAGGTACTTTTCTCCCTTTCTCACAGTACAAGAACTCGTGGGCACTCCATGAAATTGCTGAATGGTCGGGTTAGAACGGATAAAAAGAAGTACTACTTCACCCAAATAGTGATTAACACTTGGAATTCACTGCCGCAGGAGGTGGTGGCAGCTACAAACACGGAGAGCTTCAAGAGGGAATTAGATAAATATATGGAGCAGAAGTCCATCAGTGGCTGTTAGCAACAAGGTATAGATAGGGACTCTGGGGCAAGTGATGCTCTGTATTCTTTGTGCTTGGGGGGGGATCAACAGTGGGATTCTTAAAAGACACGTTTTGGCCTACTGGCCTTCTTCAGTGGTCAAGCATAAATGTTGCACATAGGTCCAGTTATAGCACTACTAACATGAATCAATATAAGACCAAATGAAAATTATGAGAAAAGGCTGAGGGACTTGGGAATGTTCAGTCTGGAGAAGAGGAGGTTGAGGGGGAACAGGATGGATCTCTTTAAGTCTTTGGAGGGCTGTCCCTTAGCAGAGGGCAGGGAGCTGTTCCAGTTGGCAGCAGAGGAGAGGACTCGTAAGGATGGGTTTCAATTAAGGGTGGGAAGGGACTGACTGGGTCTTAGGAAAAACTGTTTTACAGGAAGAGTTGTGCCACAGGGGCATCAGCTGCCTCGGGAGGTGGTGAGCTCCCCCTCTGTCAGTAATGGCTCATTGTTTTATGTTTCATACTGAGTTCATTGTTCTGTGTTCCCTATCTTGTCCCTGCTTCTGCGCTTGCGTAGGTATGCTTGCAGTAACGTGGGAGCTTTGCCACTACGACTCGGTGTCATCACAGTGGCCTTGAATGCGGGCTTTGGGCTATTCTTGAGTCTCTGAGAATTTTCCAGTCCTGTGAAGCCGAGGGGTGGGGGGAGCATTCTCCCGATCATTAAGTAACTCTCCCGCCGGGAGTTTCCCGCGCGCGCGCTTGAAGTTCATTTGCTAGTTGCATGTTTGCATCATACTATAACCGTGCCTGAGCCGCACATCCCGCCATTCCTGGCAATAACCACCCTACTGTGGGTTTTAGCACTGTATTCCAATAAAGCCTTTCTTTGCCTCAAGAATGCTTGGATCTACTTGCTTTTGAACCTGACACCCTCCCTGGCAGTCTTCGAGCAGCATCTGGACCAACACTGGTCAGGGACGCTCTAGGCTGATCCTGCACTGAGCAGGGGGCAGGACTAGATGGCCTGTAGGGCCCCTTCCAACTCTGTGATTTTGTGATTCTGAGATTCTCTGATTCGACCATTTGTCTCCTGATTACAGAGATCTGTTCCCCTGGAGGAAACGGCTCCTTTGGAGGGCGGGCTCTGTGGCACTATGCGCTGCTCCCCTCCCCAAATCTTCCTCTCCCCCAGCTCCACCCTCAAAATCTCCAGGTATTTCCCAACCCTCAGTTGGCAACCCTAGGGAAGAGGGGCAGGGAAAGCAGATCAAAAACATACATGCATAAAAATTGCAAATTCACATTCTTGCCCTGATAAACTTTAATGACAAAACTGCCCCTCCCCTTTCTGGGATACTGAGCTGCCGTTACGCTACAGCCATCATATCGCAGCTGGATTTCCCTGTGCAGGGAAGCCAGCCCTATTATGAAGAAGAAGAAGAAGAAGAAGAAGAAGAAGAAGAAGAAGAAGAAGAAGAAGAAGAAGAAGAAGGAGGAGGAGGAGGAGGAGGAGGAGGAGGAGGAGGAGGAGGGAGGAGTTTGGATTTATACCCCGCCCTTCACTGCCCAAAGGAGTCTCAGAGCGGCTTACAAACTCCTTTTCCTTCCCCTCCCCACAACAGACACCCTGTGAGGTAGAAGAAGAAGAAGAGATTGGATTTATACCCCGCCCTTCACTACCCAAAGGAGTCTCAGAGCGGCTTACAAACTCCTTTTCCCTTCCCCTCCCCACAACAGACACCCTGTGAGGTAGAAGAGGAGGAGTTTGGATTTATACCCCGCCCTTCACTGCCCAAAGGAGTCTCAGAGCGGCTTACAAACTCCTTTTCCTTCCCCTCCCCACAACAGACACCCTGTGAGGTAGAAGAAGAAGAAGAGATTGGATTTATACCCCGCCCTTCACTACCCAAAGGAGTCTCAGAGCGGCTTACAAACTCCTTTCCCTTCCCCTCCCCACAACAGACACCCTGTGAGGTAGAAGAGGAGGAGTTTGGATTTATACCCCGCCCTTCACTGCCCAAGGGAGTCTCAGAGCGGCTTACAAACTCCTTTCCCTTCCCCTCCCCACAACAGACACCCTGTGAGGTAGGTGGGGCTGAGAGAGCTCTTGACAGAAACTGTCCTTGAGAGAACAGCTGTGCCAGAGCTTGTGACTGACCCAAGGTCACACCAGCAGGTGCAAGTGGAGGAGTGGGGAATCAAACCCTGTTCTCCCAGATAAGAGTCTGCGCACTCAACCACTACACCAAATGATTGGTACACTGCTCCAATGGTGCAATATCCAACAGCGCACTGATGCACCCTCATTTTACCACTCAGGCTGCTTATGAGACAGGCGAAATCTTCATTTGTCCCTGACGTGGATAGCCCGGGCTATCCCAGTCTTATAGGCTCTCGGAAGCTAAGCCGGGTCGACTCTGGCTAGTATTTGGATGTAGCTGGTGTGAGATTTTGATATGGCAGCACCTCCTGAATCTACGTCTTGGAAGTGGAAAGATGAAAATGAAATGGGATTACCTTGTGTAATGCTGCTCCCCAGTTTGGTGTGGTGGTTAATTGCGCGGACTCTTATCTGGGAGAACCGGGTTTGATTCCCCACTCCTCCACTTGCACCTGCTGATGTGACCTTGGGTCAGTCACAAGCTCTGGCACAGCTGTTCTCTCAAGGACAGTTTCCGTCAGAGCTCTCTCAGCAGCCCCACCTACCTCACAGGGTGTCTGTTGTGGGGAGGGGAAGGGAGAGGAGTTTGTCAGCCACTCTGAGACGCCTTTGAGCAGTGAAGGGCAGGGTATAAATCCAATCATCTTCTTCTTCTTCTTCTTCTTCTTCTTCATCTACATCGTCTTCTTCTTCTTCTTCTTCTTCTTCTTCTTCTTCTTCTTCTTCTTGAACTGGATTCTCTCGTTTGATTGAGGATCAAGTCTCAGAATTCCTGGGGTAGGGGAAGCTGGCGGGAATTTGAGAATAAATGTCTCCTGCTCCTTTTTTTGCTGGGGTGAGGGCTCTGGGAGGCTTCCGCCCCCCCCCCAGGCTGGTCTGCTTGGGAGAGCAAGTAAGGTTGCCAGCCTCCAGGTGGGGCCTGGAGATCTCCCAGAAATACAAGTGATCTCCAGTTGACAGAAATCAGTTCCCCTGGAGGAAATGGCTCCTTTGGAGGGTGGACGTTATGGCCTTATACCCTGTGGAGATCTCTTCCCTCTCCAAACCCCACCCTTCCAGGGTCCACCCCCCAGTCTCTAGGAATTTCACAACCTGGAATTGGGAACCACGAGGAAGAAGAAGAAGAAGAAGAAGAAGAAGAAGAAGAAGAAGAAGAAGAAGAAGAAGAAGAAGAAGAAGAAGAAGAAGAAGAAGAAGAAGAAGAAGAAGAAGAAGAAGAAGAAGAAGAAGAAGAAGAAGAGGAGGAAGAGGAGGAGGAGGAGGAGGAGATTGGATTTATACCCCGCCCTTCATTACCCAAAGGTATCTCAGAGCAGCTTACAAACTCCCTTCCCTTCCCCACAAGGAGGAAGAGGAGGAAGGAAATGAATTGGACAAGATGTGGATTATATTTGCTGGCCAAATAAGGAGGAGGAGGAGGAGGAGATTGGTTTTGTACCCCGCCCTTCACTCAGAGTCTCAGAGAGGCTTACAAACTCCTTTCCCTTCCCCTCCCCACAACAGACACCCTGTGAGGTCGGTGGGGCTGAGAGAGCTCTGACAGAAAGTGCTCTTTTCAAGAACAGCTCTTGTTTGAACTATGGCTTGCCCAAGGTCATCCAGCAGCTGTGAGTGGAGGAGTGGGGAATCAAATCTGATTCTCCCAGTTTAGAGTCTGCACACTTAACCACCATGCCAACCTGTCAGTAGGACAAATAGGACAATAAATGGTCCACTAAATGGAACAGAGCCAGCATGGCGTAGTGGTTAAAGTGTCGGACTAGGATCTGGGAGACCTCAGTTCAAATCCCTTTGTGTCACGGCGGCTTGCTGAGTGACCCTGGGCCAGCCACACATTCTCTGCCTAATTTACCTCGCAGGGTTGTTGTGAGGATAAAATGGAGAAGAATGATGTGAGCAGATCTGGGTCCCTGTTGGGGAGAAAGGTGGGATATAAATAAAGTAGATCAATCAATAAAATAAAAATAGAAGGTATATAAATAAAGCTAATCAATAAATAGAATAAAAAAAACAGGAGGGAAGCTGAAATTGCAGCCTGGTCCTGTAGTTCCATTTCCACTGCTTCGTACAGAGAAGGATTGGATCGGTTCACACGTTGAAGCACGATATTGTTTTCTGCCAGTGTTGATGGCCCCTCCATGTATAAGGAAGCTCAGGGTAATTCCTCCTTTTTAAAAAGGATGGGGGGGGGTCAAATCTCATAGGATTCAGTGGGATTTACTTCTCAACAGTGGTGCACATGATTTGGCAGTAAGAGTCTTCTCTCTTCTCCAGCCGTCTCTCAGCCAGACGGGTCCGTCTTCCAGTCCCTGATCAGTATTCTCCTCCAGTCTCACTGCCACAGGGGGAATGTGATTATATTGAAAGCAAATAGCTCCTTTAATTAAGTGATTGAGCCTTTTTTAAAAAAATGAGGGGAGGGGAGAGAGCAAAGTCAGAAGTAATAGTGTCTCAAAAATGGTCCAATGCAGATTAAATTTGCCAGATATTGGGGACCAGGGTGGGGGCGGGGGCTTGTTACTAGCCCAAAGCATAGGCATAAACTAGAGAAGGGCTCGGGAGCTCAGGCCTTCCCGAATTTTTCTTTTTCTTTTTAAAAGTTTTATTAGTTTATATATAGAAAGGGGGGAAGGGAAAAGAATATAAGAACATAAGAGAAGCCAATGTTGGATCAGGCCAGTGGCCCATCCAATCCAACACTCTGTGTCACACAGCAGCCAAAAATACCAGGTGCCATCAGGAGGTCCAGCAGTGGGGCCAGGACACTAGAAGCCCTCCCACTGCTGCCCCCCCCCAAACACCAAGAATACAGAGCATCACTTGCCCCAAACTGAGAGTTCCTATCTATACCCTGTGGCTAATAGCCACTGATGGACCTCTGCTCCATCTGTTTATCTAATTCCCTTTTGAAGCTCTCCGTGTTTGTAGCTGCCACCACCTCCTGTGGCAGTGAATTCCAAGTGTTAATCACTCTTTGGGTGAAGAAGGACTTTCTTTTATCCATTCTAGCCCGACCATTCAGCAATTTCATGGAGTGCCCACGAGTTCTTGTATTGTGAGAAAGGGAGAAAAGGACCTCTTTCTCGACCTGCTCTATCCCGTGCATTACCTTATAAACCTCGATCATGTCTCCCCTCAGCCGTCATTTCTCCAAGCTAAAGTGTCAGGTATCCCTGCCATAGGGATGGAGAAGGGAGGGAGGATGGGACTGTATAGAGAAGGGAGGGCGGATGGGATTGTAAGGTGCTGATTGATGCTTTGAGACTGGTGGGATGGAATGTGGGGAGCTGCCGATGCTGCCCGGGCAACCGGGTCGTATCTCAGATCCCAGGTCAAGAGTGGCCTTGAAAGCCAGGCTGACTGTCTCCTATCGCTTTCTAAAGACAACAGCTAGGCTGGGAAAGGTGGGATGGAGGGTGAACCGTTATTTACGGCTCCTGGGATTCCCGCGCGCGCGAGGTTCACCCATTGGTAGAAGGGTGGGGCCCTTTCCCCCCTTTAGGGTATATCTCTATGTTTCATGTAACCAAAGTATTCTTAACAATGCTTCTGTTTTAGTGACCTAGTCTTGCAGCTTAATAAATGCTATTCTTGTTTCAATGAACAAGGCCTGGTGTTTGGCTGACTAACTAAGGACCCTGACATAAAGAGCCCCAAGCGCCTCAACCTTTCCTCATAGGGAAAGTTCTTCAACCCTTTTATCATTCTAGTTGCCCTCTTTTGCACTTTTTCCAAAGCTTTAATAACCTTTTTATGGTGGGGTGACCAGAACTGTACACAGGTCACACCAATGATTTATACAGGGGCATTATGATACTGGCTGATTTGTTTTCAATACCCTTCCTAATAATCCCCAGCATGGTATTCACCTTTTTTATTGCAGTCACACACTGTCTTGACATTTTCAGTGAGTTCTCTACTACGACTCCAAGATCGCTCTCTTGGTCAGTCTCTGCCAGTTCAGACCTCATCAACCTGTACTTATAGTTAAATATTTTGGCTCCAGTCCTCAGGAATGGAGGCAGATTTTAATGAAAGATTACATATTATTGTCAGGAGATCCACAAGTTCACATTTGAGTTCTTTCAGAACTCTCGGATGTATGCCATCCGGGCCTGGTGATTTATCAGTTTTTAAGTTATCTATCAGTCGTAGGACCTCCTCTCTCGTCACCTGAATCTGACTCAGGTCTTTCAACACCCCTCCCGAAATCAGTGGTTCTGGAGTGGGCAAGCACTTCTCATCTTCCACCGTGAAGACAGAGGCAAAAAATGCATTCAGCTTTTCATCTTTTTTAAATTTTTTGTATACTTTGTAATATTTATGTTTTATATTTATTGATTTTAACATTGCCCCCAGTTTCGTGTAGTTTTTAGGAGTGGTGACTCTAATCTGGGAGAGCCGGGCTTGGTTCCCCACTCCTCCGCATGCAGCTGCAAACTTCTCTATTTGGGGACTGCTCCTCATTGGTCAGCAGTTTTGACCTTTGAGCAAATCATCAGCGCAATCATATGGGGGGGAGAAGGAAGTACCTATTGTCAGCAGTGTAAGGTCAAGTTTTGAACACACTACATGTGATTCCCGCTCCAGACAAGGGCCTCCTCCAAATGTTCATCCGAAATGCATTTTGTACATATAAACGGAACAATTTCTGCCTTGAAGAGGCAAAATACATCGGGATGTTTGAGAAGGAAGGTGTTCTCTGTAGTCACTGAAGAAAGGCCAGGAGGTGGGTGATCGGGAAGCATTCTGCAGCCAGTAACGGAGGAGGGGGGCTCTGTTGTGATGGGCTGCGAAGGTACACCGGATGAATGATTCTCCCAAGCCCTCGTCTTTAGTGTGTACTTGAATGTTAAGATTTCCTTCCTAAAGAACTGATTGCCCCTATTTATAACTCTCTGATATAGGACAAGTTGCGGTCTCAGACGTTTCCAAGGCTCAGCGTCTCATGCACAAGGTACAGACCCAGCATCTTGCGAAGGAGTCAGTATCCTGGAGGGGGAAACCCCCCTCCCCACTTTCAAGTCATATTGTTGCTAGAGGTGCTGCCTTTACTCTTGAGTGGCCCCAACAGCAGGGGCACCCCACTTTCTAACCTGAACTAGGTAGAGGTAAAGTTTTCCCTTGTTCGAAAGCCAGACGAATCTGACTCTCGGTATGTGGTGCTCATCTCCATTTCCAAGCCGAAGAGCCAGCGCTGTCTGAAGACGTTTCCGTGGTCATGTGGCCAGGACAACTAGACACCGAGGTGTGTGGAACGCTGAACTAGAGACCCACAAAACTCAGGCCGAGGAAGACCTGAAAACACAGAGCAAGTCATCGCTCTGGAGATAGGCTCTCCGTTTTCAAGTGACAACCAGACAACCCTCAGAGCCAGCCTTCAGTCTTCTCCCCCACCCGGGAAGATATGCCTATGAAACAGTGGCAATTCCACCAGGTAAAACATCTGCATTTCTCAAGGCTATTCGGAGGCCACCTGGCGAATAGTCCTCCTGTCTCCAGAACCTCACCCAGCCCTTTTGTGTGATGTGTGATTTCTTTGTCTCAATACTTGGTCTTCCTTGCTCCATCCCTCAGGATACTGAGATAAACCAATCAAACATTCAAATTATTAACGATCCTTCCTGACGCTAATCAGGGACCCATCTCCCATCTTTTGTCTGTATCGGGGAACCTTTTCAAACTGCCTTGATTGGGACATTAGTGGCCAGAAAACCCATTCAACTCGCCACCCAGCACCTGGCTGATTTAATCAAGGCCATTGTTAAGCCTGACTCTGCCCCTCTGAGACCCCATTGGTTACGTCTAGGCCTTGCCCATCCTGATGCCACGCACCCCTGGGACTCATCATTGGCCCAGGTAATCTATTGTTCTCACCTGAGACCAGCCCCCAAGGCCTTCCATTGGTCTGCATTGCCTTTACCCGTATGTTCCCCAGAGAGCACTGCGGTCTGGAACACAAAACCGCCTGCTCCCTCCCTGGCCCTAGGGATGCCAGGTTGGCACAATTAGGACCAGGGCATTCTCCCTGGCGGTGCCAACACTAGTGAGATCAGAACTCTGTGGGACCTCCAGCTATTCTGCAGAGCCGTGAAAATGGAGCTGTTTTGCCGGGCGTTCCAGTAAGAACTGATATTACCGGTCATGTCACACTGGCACTTTATTACATGTTGCCGTCGCATTTCAATTGTTTAACTGTTAAACTGAAGTCACTGGGATTGTATTTTAAGTTTGTATTTTGCTGGTTTTAAAATTGTATGTTGGTTTTCAACGTGTATGTAAACTGCCCTGAGCCACTTCGGCGGGAGGGTGGGTTAGAAATGTAATAAATAAATAAATAAATAAATAAATAAATAAATAAATAAATAAATCCATCCAGGCACATGGCCTCAAACCATGTGCCTCTGTCTAAACCTTTGGGGTTTAGGCCATAATCCCTTCTTCGTGGACCTCTGCATGTCTGGACATGTAGTATCACCCCATAACTGATCCCTCTATTAGCTATCAATCACCTTTGCTTCCTTAGTTCTATATTGTGTGTGTGAATGCTTGATTTTGTGTTTGTGTGCTGAAGGATCCTTCAGTAAAGAAACCACTGCTTTAGTAATCGAGCCTCTGCGTCTGTTTCTGGGGCTGGGAAATCAAACTCGTGTATACAGAGGTCTGATCCTCTATTTAATGCCTATTGCCATTTAATACTCATAATTTACTAAATAAATTAAGGCAGTTTGGGTAACAATAAATAGGGTTGCTGGATCCTCCCTGGTCCCAGAGATTTGGAGATGGAGTCTGGGGTGGATAGGGATCTCAATGGGGTACAATGTCGTAGAGTCCCCCCTCCAAAGCAGCCGTTTTCTCCAGGGGAACTAATCTCTGTAGTTTGGAGATAAGCTGTAATCCCAGGGGGTCTCCAGGCTGGCATCCCTAGCCATATGCACAGCCAAGATGGGCACAAAACTGAACAGCCAAGTTTCAGGAGTGGGGGAGGGAAAATCAGGCAGAGTTCCGACCAATGGGAGAAGGAGTGGCCAGGGACAAGGGGAATGACATCACACGGATGCAGCAGAAACAAGCAGGAGTCTAGTAGGACCTTAAAAACTAGCAACATTTGTAGCCAGGTTTGAGCTTTCGTGAGTCACTGCTCACTTTTTCAGATACCTTCAGATTGAGTCTTTCATGTCATTTACTCCCTGATCCTTTTAACTAGAGGTGCCAGGGATTGAACCTCGGACCTTCTGCATGCCAAGCAGATGCTCTACCACTGAGCCACGGCCCTATTGACTCACCCTGTTCATTTGCATTCTTTTGTACAAAGTGCAGAATCCAGGTTACTTCGGTACAGGAGCCTCAAACTTTCTGCTTTGTTTTTCCCAATACAAAACCGCACACAGGTTGGCACGGAGTTATTTTCGTGCACTCTAACACAGTTTTCTGGGGAAATTACTTTACTCCCTGTGGCGCCGGAAAGCAGGCAAGCAATTTTCCTTTTTTTTTCCCCGCAGCCAACCAAGAACAAGCACTCTAGTATTATAGATTCTATGCCTTTTTCCCCCAATAAAGTTGAGGAAAATCCAAGGTCACCAGTGGTAATTTGTTTTCCCTTCAATTTGATTCTCCGTTCTCACACGAGGCTCTCTTTTATTATTATTATTTTTTCCCTTCCATCAGATTAATCGCATTCCGGGACCGTCCTTTCTAGTTGGAAAGATTGGGGCGGCAATTACAATAGAGGGACCCCGTCCCCACCCAATAGCCAAGGTACATTCGACAAAAAAAAAAGAAGCATTGGTGCGACACAGGAAGATGTACCTGAGGATTGTATTTTTGCTGCCTTATCCATCTTGCAAATGAAAGATGGAGGGAAAAAAAGAGAATAGAATTGGGATGGGGGAAGGGGGGAAAAAAATCACAACATAATGATTTTTCCCCCCATTATACTGTCATAAGGAGAGAGAGGTTTGTGAGACAGGAGGTAGAATTTCTCCAATGAGCAAGGGTAAAAAAAAAAGATTGCTTCTATTGTAAGCAATCACGGGGGACCTGACAAGGAACAAGTTCTATTGTACCGCTTCTGAAGAATGGCACACGTTTTTGTCGCTCAGATTGCCTGGTGAGCCCGTGGGTTGATGAGCTTTCAGCGTGTAGGACAGGAAATTTTTGTCAGGTTCAGATCGAATCTGGTCAGGTGGGCGTTTGGCAAGGCAGTTCCAAGTCGCCTTGAGTTAGCTGTGAGTTTCGACTCCCCCGTTTCCCCGGATGGCCACTTTGATGGACCCGCAAGGCGATGAGGTCAAGCTCGGGCTGCCAAACCTCCAGTTGGGGTGAAAGGGAAATAAAAGCAACTCACCGGAAACTCTAGGACAGGGGTGGCCAAACTGCAGCTTGGGAGGGCAGCTGGACTTGGGAGGGCAGCCACACTTATTGTGCGTCTCCTGGCAGGGCAGCTGGAGAAGCGAAGGGAAGGCATACCTCCCCAATCAGTCTTCTCTTCCCCAGCCAGTGTTCCCTTTCCCAGGTAGGCTTGAGGTGGGAGGGGACTGTAAATGCATTCTCAAAATTCCCCCTAGCTGGCTTGGAGAAGGCATTTGTCTCAGTTTGGTGTAGTGGTTAAATGTGCAGACTCTAATCTGGGAGAACCGGGTTTGATTCCCCACTCCTCCACTCGCACCTGGCTGGATGACCTTGGGCAAGCCGTAGTTCTGATAAGAGCTGTTCTTGAAAAAGAGCAGTTTCTGTCAAGAGCTCTCTCAGCCCCACCTACCTCACAGGGTTGTCTGTTGTGAGGAGAGGAAGGGAAAGGAGTTTGTAAGCCGCTCTGAGACACCTTTGGGTAGTGAAGGGCGGGGTATAAATCCAATCTCTTCTTCTTCTTCTTCTTCTTTAGATCCCTTCTCCAAACCATCTATTTGCTTTCTTCCCCCCTCCCTCCCTGTCAGGTAACCCTGCCATAGCTGTGAGTGGTGGGGGAAGAGACATCTTTCACTGTCCTGGAATGGGGGAGGAACTCAGAGTCTCCAGTCTCTGTAAATTAGTGTCTCTGCTATGTTTCTTATCAATTTGCCTGACCTTAGGTCCCATGCTCTTTTGGCGTGTGAGATATACTGGTCTAGGTGTTTTTCTTTCCTAGTTTAGCGCGTGTGTGAAGTGTATTCATCGGCTTGTAGGTGGGGGGGTATTTCAAATGGGCTATAATTGACCATGCTTTGTATTATCTGGCATCACTGACAAAGAGCTTGTTCATGCATCTCTAAGACTAGTCTTTAATAAATACTATCTTCTTATGAAGCCTGGTGTTTGACTTACTATCTGGGGAACTTGACACTCCCCCATCTGCTTGCTTGCTTTCTCTCTCTTTCTTTCCTTCCACCTCTTTCATTCTTTCATTCCACCTCTCTCTCTCTCTTAGACAAATAAATGTCACCAGCAAACAAAGAAATACTATTGGACAGATAAAGATTATTATCGACGTCTTTTGTTTTTTTATTTTTGGCGGTCTCGTTTAACGTTAATAAAAAGCAACTTTGCCTATTTCCCAATAAAAACGTGCGTGCGATATTTGTTCGTGTCTTGCGGCTCTCAGACATCTGACGTTTGTTCTGTGTGGCGCTCAGCATTAAGGAAGTTTGGCCACCCCTGCTCTAGGGTAAAGCCTATCTGTCTAGTGCTCTTTAACCCACCCTCCATTGGGGTGACCGACCTCCAGGTGGGGCCTATTTTTCTCCTGGAATTACAAGTGACCTCCAGGGTACAGAGATAAATTGCCCTGGAGGAAATGGCAGACTCTATGGTATACCATAGAATCTGGGAGATAAGCAAGACTCAGAGTGGCATCACGTCGCCACTGAGCTCTCTCCCCTGCCCCAGACTTGTGCCCCCAAGTCTTCAAGTTGGAGATCTTTCCCATCTTTATTCTACTGTATAAATCCTACCACATTGTTTAGGCTGCCAGAGAAAGTGGCTAGCCCAAGGTCACCCAGAGAACTTCATGGCAGTGTGGGGATTTGAACCTGGATCCCGCAGACCCCAGGCCACCACTTTAGCTTTCCCCATGGAATATTGCCTTGCTGGGTCATCCCTTCCAAGTGCAGTCGCCACAGTCAGTCTTTTTTTCCTCCAAGTAGTAGACAGAGGTGATAATTTCCTGTCTCGTCGGTGGCTTATCTCTAAGGGAAAGGCAGTCAAGTTTTCCGGCAAATGAGCAGTTAAGTCTGCCTTTTAAAAGTCTCTTCTCCAGCTTTTTTTTTTTAATCTGCCTCTTGCAAGGTGCAGACATTCTGTTCCCAGATAATAGCTTTAGGGAATGGGTTGCGCTGAATTTGCAATTCGATCCCGTGGACGCCGTCCACTCCCATCTGTGCAGAAGTCCATCTGCAGCTACCTCTGGCCCCAGGGTTCCAGGACAACTTCAGGTGCATCCTCCCCAATGAGGTTTGTTTCCAAAGGATGTTCCCTCTCTGCCTTCTGTCATTTCTAGGCATTCCTCCCCCCCGCCCCGTGTATTTAAAAAAACAGCACCTTGGACAGCTACAAAATCTATCTCCACAAGCTACGGCGCCCTAAACTTGGAATAATAATTAATATAATTATATCATATGGGAGGGTGTGTAGCATAGCCAGGAGAGCCTAAGATTGTCTGGCAGCTGGAAGTTCCAGCTCTTTTAGCATTATGCACCGCTGGGCGGTGAACTAGACTTGTTTTTAAGGCAAGAGATGTTTCAGAGGTGGCTTGCCATTGCCTGCCTCTGCGTCACGACCCTGGTATTCCTTGGAGGTCACCCATTCAAATACTACCCAGGGTTGACCCTGCTTAGCTTCTGAGGTCTGATGAGATGCCTGGGCTATCCAGGTCAGGGCACAAAACTTGGCTATGGAAAGAGAGAGCCGGTATGGTGTAATGGTCCAGGGCTCTTTTTGTAGCAGGAACTCCTTTGCATATTAGGTGGCACACCCCTAAGGCAGCCAATCCTCCAACAGCTTACAGTAGTCCCTGTAAGAAGAGCTCTGTAATCTCTTGGAGGATTGGCTACCTTAGGGGTGTGTCACCTAATATGCAAAGGAGGTCCTGCTACAAAAAGAGTCCTGTCAGACTAGTATCGGGGAGACCGGGGTTCAAATCCTTGCTCTGTCATGGAAGCTCGCTGGGTGTCCTGGGACCAGTCACGCTCTCTCAGCCTAACCCCCCTCACAGGAGAACCAAGTCTGAGTCCAGGGGCACCTTTAAGACCCACAGAGTTCTATTCTGCACACAAGATCTGAAGAAGTGGGCGTGCACGCGGACAGCTGATCCCCAGAATAAAACTTTGTGGGTCTTAAAGCTGCCCCTGGACTCGAACTTTCTTCTGCTGCTTTAGACCGACACCTGAATCTACATCACAGGGCTGTTGATGTTACAAGCTGCCCCAAGTCCTGTGATCCAGAGGATGAGCAGGGGGAAAGTTTAAAAATATGAATGAATGAATGAATGAATGAATGAATGAATGAATGAATGAATGAATGAATGAATGACTGACTGACTTACTGACTGACTGACTGACTGAATGAATGAATGAAAGAATGAATGGATGGATGAATCAATTAATGAATGATAGGAGGATCGAATGATAGGAGGATCAAATGGAGGAGAGGAAAATGATGTAAGTTGCTTTGGGTCCCCGCTGGTGAGAAAGGCAGGGTAAAACTATGAATTAAATACATAAATAAATTGGAGAAGGGTTGGGCGCAACCCAGCATTTGGGAGTGGAGGGACTTCAGTGGGGTCAAATGCCACAGAGCTAGGCTTGCCAGCTCTAGATTGGGAAATACCTGGAAATTGGGGGGGCGGAGTCTCAGGAGGGTGGAGCCTTGGGGAAGACAGGGACCCCAGCAGGGTGTAAGGCCTTATAGTCCACTCTCCGAAGCAGCCATTTCCTCTAAGGGAAGTGTTCCCCGTTGTCTGGAGTTTGGTTGTATTTCCGGATGATCTCCAGGAGCTCCCTGGAGGGTGGCAACCAATGTTCCCTCTAAGCTGTGAAGTCTTTGAACAAAAATTCTCCTTTGTGAGCTCCTGGCATTAAAGTTGTGAGCAAGCGATTTGACTGCTGCATAGATGAGTCTGCTCCGGAGCCGTCCTTCCTGAGCTGAGACAAAAACGTGTGAGCCGGAGGCTCAAAAACTGGGAGCTAGCTCACAACTCCCTCAGCTTAGAGGGAACCCTGGTGGCTATCCTAGTTGCTAAAATAAACAAACCCTCCTTTCTGAAGGTCTCTCCGCAGCTGAGAAAGTGGAAACACAGAGCCACCCGGGTACGATCTATTAAAAAGATTTCTGTCTCCCTTCTCCGACCGTCTGAGGTGGCTCACAGAGCCAAAAGAGAAGGCTTTTAAAAACCCACAAGAAATCAAATGAATTCCTCGAACAATAAAACCAGCCCGCAGATCAGTGAAACCTTCAAAAGCCGTTTGTCTCGTAACAGCCGCTCAGATGCCAGTGAGGTTTATGTTTTCTTTCTGAAGCCACAAAAATGAGAGATGAATTTCCTCTGGGGACTCACTGATAGATTCATAGCATTTGACAGAAAAGGCCCGAAACAGGTGTGAACGCAAGAAGCGGGGCTTCTAGCCCACTGGTTGCCAAACTCCAGGAGGGGCCTAAGCGTCTCCCAGAATTACCACTGATCTCCATACTACAGAGATTGATTCCCCTGGAGGAAATGGCTTCTATGGAGGGTCGACTGTATGGCATTATATACACTGTGGAACTCCCTCCCCGCTAGAGTTCCCAGATGTGGGTGGGGGATCCCCCACTTTTGGGGGTCCTACCCTGGCACCAGTCAGCTGCCTGGCAGGGGTACATGTCAACAACAAACTGAGGTCTGGTCCTCTGTCTCTAGCGACCTGGTGATGTCACTACAAGTGCCCACTGGAAGTGATGTCATCACTTCGCAGGTGACATGGAGACGCTCTGGTATTTGGGTGAAACCTCTATGGTAAAAACAGCTTCTACCATAGAGTTTCGCCCAAATACCAAAATGTCCCCAGAGCCAGCATGGTGTAGCAGTTAAGAGTGGTGGACTCTAATCTGGAGAAGTGGGGTTGATTTCCCCCCCTCCTTCACATGGAGCCTGCTGAGTGACCTTGGGCCAGTCATGGACTCTAACCTGGAGAAGTGGGGTTGATTCCCCCCTCCTTCACATGGAGCCTGTTGAGTGACCATGGGTCAGTCATGGCTCTCTCAGAGCTGTCTCAGCCCTGCCTACCTCACTGGGTGTCTGTTGTGGGGAGAGGAAGGGAAGGTGATTGTAAGCGGCTTCGAGATTCCTTCGGGTAGTGAAGGGCGGGGTATAAAAACCAACTTCTTCCTCATCGCCAGTGACTTGATGACGTGACTTCCAGCATGTGCCAGAACTGACGTTGCTGTATTGCCAGTGACAAAGAGGCTGAGACCTCCATTTGCTGATTAGCGCTGGGGAGGAGGGGCCCAGGAGCAGGAGATCCCCCGCCTCGAGAGAGGGTCCGGGAACCTTAAACCAGAAGCAGTATTTTGGGGATCATCTTGCAATGGTAGTAAGAGGAAGTCCCTTCCATCAGCAGAGATTTAGCACTGGATCCACACTGGAGTTTAAAAGGATCTAACCGTATCTCTGCCCTCCACGCCTCCTGGGCCAGTGGGACTGATTTTGCGGGGGGGTTCCCTAGTTTGTGAGAGCCAGTTCAGTGTAGTGGTTAGGAGTGCAGACTCTAATCTGGAAGAACCAGGTTTGATCCCCCACTCCTCCATATGCAGCTGCTGGTGTGACCTTGGGTCAGACACAAGTTCTCTCAGAGCTGTTCTCTCAAGGGCAGTCCTCAGGAGAGCTCCCTCAGCCCCACCTACCATCACAGGCAATGCTCCCTCTAAGCTGTGGAGTCTTGTGAGCAAAAATTCTACTTTGTGAACTACTGGCATTAAAGTCGTGAGCGAGCGATTTGGCTACTGGTTAAATTAGAGTTTGCTCTGGAGCCATCCTTCCTGAGCTAAGACAGGGGCCGATTTCCCAAAAACGCTGCTCCGCACTCACTCTTCCCTTTGCCTTGATGGTACGCGTCAATTTCACAGTAAGTGCTGCGTGGCCACATTTTGCCCCGCAGCTTAGCACGATTTTCCCGGCATCTACTCTATCCTGTTTTTTTATGATTGAGTAGACGCGGGGGGAATCCCGCGAAGCCATGGGGCAAAATGCAGCTACACAGCACTTAATGTAAAATTAACACGTACCATTGGGGCAAAAAGGAAGGTTAGGGTTAGGGTTAGGGTTAGGGTTTGGGTTTGGGTTAGGGTTAGCCCTGTGGGAAATCGCCCAAAATGTGTGAGCTGGAGGCTATAAAACTGTGAGCTAGCTCACACTAGCTCAGCTTAGAGGGAACACTGATCACAGGGTGTCTGTTGTGGGGAGGGGAAGGGAAAGGAGATGATAAGCCACTCTGAGACTCCTTTGGAAATGAAGGGCAGGGTATAAATCCAACTCTTCTCCTCTTCCTCCTCTTGTTGTTATGATGCCAGTATAAACTGAGGCTTCATCACAGAGAAAGCTGACTGAAAACAAATCAGGTGACCAGTGGTCTATCTAGATTGCCATCTCTCTCATCAGCTGTGAGGCAGAAAAAGGTCTTTGAATACCCATGAACACATGAAACTGCCTTATACTGAATCAGACCCTTGGCCGATCAAGGTCCGCCTTGTCTACTTAGACTGGCACCAGCTCACAGAGGTCTCGGACTGAGGTCTTTCACATCACCTTCTGCCTGCTCCTTAACTGGTGATGCTGGGGATTGAACCTGGAACCTTCAGCATGCCGGACAGATGGTCTACCACTGAGCTCCCTTCCATAAAAGAACAAGAAGATACAAGGATTTAGCCCAATAAATTATCACAGGAAGCTACCTTGGACTGAATCAGAACATTGGGCCATCAAGACCACTAATCAGAACACTGGGCCATCTTGTCTACTCTGGACGGACCAATGGTCTGAATCAGTATAAGATTGCTTCAATAGCTTTCCGTGACATCAACACATGGCTAAATGTGATTTGCTGCATGGCAGTGTGAAGCTGTCGCATACAGTACGTGATTCCTGATTGGCTGGAACAGCTCCAGGAGGACTGAAATGGAGAAACAAAATGTCCGACTGAGAAAGAGCAAAAAGAGACAATGGTGGGAAGAGAATATCTATGAACAGTTGTGAGCAGCCATCAAACATTAGGAGCTACATGGGAGTCTCTCCCCCATATCACTAATTTTGAGGCAACTTAACTCCTTTTTTAAAAAAAGACCCAGTGTGGTCTTTTACTGCCCAAGATTTGTATTAGAACATGAAAGATTTCTTGGGAGTAGTTTATTACAATATCCAAGGAAAGCGGATAACGAGAGACTTAACTATATGACTTGCCGTCAGAAGTAAATGGATAACGACGCAAACGGCAAAGTTTGTTGCAAGGGGTGATACAGGCCTTACCAAAACCATCCACTGTTAATGCGACTGATGGATAAATCTATGTATTTTGTCAACTAGCTGACTGAACTGCTTGAGCTGATGTTGGTTTTAACTCAGATTTCCGTTGTGATCTTAATGACTGCTTACAAAACCGTAGTGCATATTCCGCAGGGCTTGCGAGACGGAGCTCTTCCACCAGGCCTTCAATCAGGAGCTGCCCCCGATAGGAAACCCTGTTCCCTGAAGCCACCAGAACAGCCTATGGTGGCTGCACAAAGGGTAGATCGATGGGCTGACCACTAGGATGGAATACTGAAGGTCAACCGCCATCATTTAATAACCTATTAGTGTCATTAACGTTAGCACCTTTTAATGTTGGGATGCTTTATATGGCTTTAAGACTTTAAATTGCTTACTTGTGTGGTTGTTATTCTTTTATGTAAGCAGCCCTGAGCCGGCCTCGGCTGGGAGAGCGGGGTATAAATCTGACAATAAATAAATTAAAAAAAATAAAATATTACCGTTTTAATAGTGATTGTTGCATTATCACTCTGATGCGGTTGGCGTCTTTGGTGTTCATTGCTAAGGCGGCGAGCTAAGGCGATAAAGCTTATGACTGACTGATCGTGCCACTTTGGCTTTTGACTTGTGCCGAACGCGCCAAAGACGAAACAGATCATTTGTACTTACTGAAAAATCGGCGTCTTCTGCTCTCAAGTGATCTGCAATGTAGTGGACGCCCTCCACTGCTAACTTCAAGGCAGGGGACATCAGCAACAGCTGCTGATCCTTTGGGCCCAGGCTCTTGCTCCCGTGCCCTGAGGTGCTGGCGGACTCGGGTTTTTTGCACTTGCATTTGCAGTGAGTGGGTTTGATTTTGGCCTGGTCCTCGTTGAGGTGGCACCGCTGAGATGCTGGGGACCCACTGGACTGCCCATTGGTCTGGGATGACTCCTCTTGCAAGTAGCAGTATTGAATACTCCTGGATCGGCAACGGATCGATCCCTCCTCTGCTTTCCCCGGGCTACTGTACATCTGCTGGACGCTGAGGGACCTGCCTTTGGAGATTGAGCTGGACTGGGAGTCTTCCAGCGGATGACAGGGAGGTTGTAGCGACGTACAGCTAGCCCGGATTGCCTCCGTGCGCAATATGGAATATTGACCCGACGGTGACTTGCACACGGGCTGTGTCTTTGCTTGTTCGTCGAGGTGGGCGCAAAAAGAGGACGTGGGAGACTGCTCGTTGCTCTGGGGGCTGTTTGAAGACGAGGTAGTGAAGTTGGGTTCCACTTCCGTCTCGGACCAAAAGCGGGGCGAGTTGGCCGTCATTTTGTGCATGGACTCGATGAGCTTCTTGCAGCTCTCCTTCACCGTCGAAGGGCGCTTCATGAAGAGGAGGCGTGGGACGATGTCCAGGAAGACCTTCCTCACCCAGTCGGGCATCGTGTGGGTCCGGGGGGAACGGTGGTGGACATTGAGGACGAAGACCGTGATGATGATGGACAAGGTGACAAAGATCATGGTGAAAAGCAAGTACTCCCCAATCAAGGGGATGACCAGGGAGGTAGAAGGGATAATCTCCGTGATCAGGAGAAGGAATACAGTCAACGAGAGCAAGACCGAGATGCAAAGAGTGATTTTCTCCCCGCACTCTGAAGGCAAATAGAAGACTAAGACTGTCAAGCAGGAGATCAGAAGGCAAGGAATGATCAAGTTGATGGTGTAGAAGAGCGGGAGGCGCCTGATGATAAAGGAATAGGTGATGTCCGGGTAGATCTCCGAGCAACACTCGTACTTCTTGATATTGTAGTTGCCCACGGCATTGATGATCACCCATTCCCCGCTCTCCCAGTAGTCCAGCTGGTCCACGTGGCGGTGCATGCTCTCCAAGTCGATCTTGGCCTTGTCATAGGTCCACGAGCCAAACTTCATGGTGCAGTTTTGCTGGTCGAAAGGGAAGAAGGTGACGTCGATGCTGCAGGAGCTCTTGTAGATGGCGGGGGGCATCCACTTGATCCGGCCGTCATAGAAGAGGTGGGCTTTGGTGAGGTGGGTGACGGCAAAGTCCCCATCTGCACTGCGGGAAGGGGAATAAAGCACAAAAGAGGAGATCAGAGTGAGGCCTTCCGAAAAGTCTACTAACGAGTGGGACGCTGAACATATGGTGGGAATATGGAGCACAACGAGAGCAGCGGTGGTGAATGTTTGCCTAACGCGAGTAAGTTTTTTGGCGTTACTCCTCGATAGCTGCAAATACCCAGCTAAAATACCCAGACGTCCAGCATTCTAATAGCCACACTAGTTTTTTCCCCTTACTTCTGTCTATCCAGCTGCTCCCAGCTCTCTTAATGATAGCAGTCTTATCCCTTTCTTTCACATGAGCAATGTTGGATGGCTGCATTATGCAAACAGACCTGAGAGGAGAGGTAGTATTGGAGTGTTTATTTTTATTTATTTATTTAATTATATTCCACCGCAAACAGGCTCAGGTTCACAGGTTCACAACCAAGATATAATAAGCCCTTACCTGGACAGCCCAGGCAAGCCCTATAAAGAAAGGTTAAAACACTTGGGGCTCTTTAGCTTGGAGAAATGACGGCTGAGGGGTGACATGATCGAGGTTTCTAAGATTATGAATGGGATTGAGCAGGTCGAGAAAGAAGTACTTTTCTCCCTTTCTCACAATACAAGAACTCGTGGGCACTCCATGAAATTGCTGAGCAGTCAGGTTAGAACAGATGAAAGGAAATACTTCTTCACCCAAAAAGTGATTAACATATGGCATTCACTGCCACAGGAGGTGGTGGCAGCTACAAGCATGGACAGTTTCAAGAGGGAATTAGATAAACATATGGAGCAGAAGTCCATCAGTGGCTATTAGCCACAGGGTATAGATGGGAACTCTCAGTCTGGGGCAGGTGATGCACTCTATTCTTGGTGCTGGAGGGGGCAGCAGTGGGAGGGCTTCTAGTGTCCTGGCCCCACTGCTGGACCTCCTGATGGCATCTGGTATTTTTCGACGCTGTGTGACAGAGTGTTGGACTAGATGGGCCATTGGCCTGATCCAACATTGGCTTCTCTTATGTTCTTATGTTCTTATGTTCAGATCTTGGAAGTTAAGCAGGGTCAACTCTGGCACGAACTTGGAAGGGAGACCTCTAAGGAATACCAGGGTCAGGAGGCAGGGGGGAAGGCTTTATTCAGCTACCTTCCTGAATATCCTCCATGCCCCCAGTAGGGTCAGTCACCAGAGGTCACCATGACTTCCAGGTGCACGCACACTCACATGCACATGCACAAACACACGTGCGCACATGCGCATAAGAAAAAAATACAACCCCCCCAAAGATTTAACAAAATCAAGCATTTTCAAACAATTAACAATAATCCAATTTTAAAATCCAGCTGAATAACCACAAGATGGGATTTATTTAGTAATGGATGTCTCCATCGCAAAAGGTGCTGGATTTCTCCCCTGCTCGGGGGAAAGAAAGGCCATTCTCTAGGCATTTTCTACAACAAAGTTCAAAGCCTTCCTGTTCCCCAAGCACTATTACCTTTCCTTCCCCCGGAGTTTTCAGATAGTATCTCTCCCATTAATTCAGAAGCTGCACAGATAGATGGATAGATTGTCACGGAGGTTTGGCACATTATCATAGAAAAGACTTTTACGCGTTCTGTCATGGTTAAGGCACTGAGGGCAGGCTAAGAGCAAGGGACCAACAGATGGGGCAAAATAAATGTGCTGGTGGAGTCCCTAGAGAGAAAACTCAGTAACCACTCAGTACAAAAATAGTCCCTGAGCAGGTTTATTGGCAAAGTATGGATTCTGGACAGGTGAACACCTTTGCCAGAACTGGCAATCAATAGCATAGGAACCAGGGAAGAGGGATTAGAGTCCCACCCTCAAGCATACGTCACAATCAGGCACCTAGGCTACTACAGGTCATGAGAGAATACACGACCCAACTAGCTATCTTAAGGCTCTTGCGTCCCACGGCCATGGACCCAGCTGGGCTCATGGGCTATGTGGGAGCTACATAGGAAAAGTTACCAGCAAAGCCGCTACAACATGAAATGATGTAAGCCGTTTTGGGTCCCCATCGAGAATTAAGTTGAGGTGTAAATGAAGCAAAATAATTTCCCATCTGCAAAAAACTACCCTCACTAGTAGAATGGATCCACTGGATCTAACCCTAAAAGAGTATTTACGGCAGAAGCTCTCATGGACTAGATCTCCACTTTTTTTTTTTCCCTTCGTGTTTAAGAATATAAGAGGGAGAAACGTGAACAAAACGAGCAAGAACAGCATCTGCCCAATGTTAGTAAACACTTTAAACATATTAATGCATTAGAACAGTATTTGTTGACATAAACAATCTAAAGATATCCTATAAAATAAATCAGGGGAAAGAGGATAGAGGGGGGGCTTTTCCCTCCTCTCCCATAATACCAGAATTTGGGGGCAAGCAAAGAAATTGGTGGGCGACTGGTCTGCCACTATGCGGAACGGGAACCTGGATTAGATGGACCACTTCTCTGATCCAACAGGTACTCCTTCTGTTTGCTTAGCAAAAATGAAAAAACAAACAACAACCCCCCCCTCGAATTGGATATAGGACTGCCAACTTCCAGGTGGGCAACAAACACACAGGAAACATGGCAAGGTGGAGCAAACATGGAAAAACACTGTGTTAGAACAAAACACGCAATACTGATATGCTACAATGTCTTCCTATATTCATTTAGATCATATACTTAAATATACGATAAAGACCCTGGTGTGTCTTATTAATTATAGTACATTGATAACAAAAACCTAAAGGACAATATATATCTCGGCAGTTTGGTGTGGTGGTTAAGTGCGCGGACTCTAATCTGGGAGAACCAGGTTTGATTCCCCCACTCCTCCACTTGCACCTGCTGATGTGACCTTGGGTCAGTCACAAGCTCTGGCACAGCTGTCCTTGAAAAAGAGCCGTTTCTGTCAGAAGTTCTCTCAGCCCCACCTACCTCACAGGGTGTCTGTTGTGGGGAGGGGAAGGGAAAGGAGTTTGTAAGCCACTCCGAGACTCCTTTGGGTAGTGAAGGGCGGAGTATAAATCCAATCTCTTCTCTTCTTCTACCTCACGGGGTGTCTGTTGTGGGAAGGGGAAGGGAAAGGAGAGTGTAAACCTCTCTGAGACTCCTTTGGGTGGTGAAGGGCAGGGTATAAATCCAATCTCTTTTCTTCTCCTACCTCACAGGGTGTCTGTTGTGGGGAGGGGAAGGGAAAGGAGTTTGTTAGCTGCTCTGAGACTCCTTTGTGGTCGTGAAGGGTGGGGTAGAAATCCAATCTTCTTCTTCTTCTTCTTCTTCTTCTTCTACCTCACGGGGTGTCTGTTGTGGGGAGGGGAAGGGAAAGGAGTTTGTCAGCCGCTCTGAGACACCTTTGGGGAGTGAAAGGACGGGGTATAAATCCAATCTCTTCTTCTTCTTCTTCTACCTCACAGGGCATCTGTTGTGGGGAGGGGAAGGGAAAGGAGTTTGTTAGCTGCTCTGAGACTCCTTTGGGGAGTGAAGGGTGGGGTAGAAATCCAATCTCTTCTTCTTCTTCTTCTACCTCACAGGGTGTCTGTTGTGGGGAGGGGGAAGGGAAAGGAGTTTGTCAGCTGCTCTGAGACTCCTTTGGGTAGTGAAGGACAGGGTATAAATCCAATCTCTTCTTCTTCTTCTTCTACCTCACAGGGTGTCTGTTGTGGAGAGGGAAAGGGAAAGGAGTTTGTAAGCTGCTCCGAGACTCCTTTGGGTAGTGAAGGACAGGGTATAAATCCAACCTCTTCTTCTTCTTCTTCTTCTTTTTCTTCGAAGGACGGGGATTTCTTTTGTTTGCTTACTCTCTTGTTGCCGTCAGATTACGGCAACCCTTTGGAGGTTTTCAAGGCAAGAGAAGATCAGAGGCAGTTTGCCATTGCCTGCCCCGGCATAGCAATCCTGGACTTCCCTGGAAATCTCCCTTCCAAATTCTGACCAGTCCTGACCCTGCTGAACTTCTGAGCTCTGAGAAGAGCAGGCTAGCCTGGGCTGTCCAGGCAAGAACAGCAACCACATTTTTTGGATTGACACTCCCCTCTTTCCCCTTTTTACCACAAAACCGACCAGAGTAGGGTTGCCAGGTCTGGGTTGGGAAATACCCGGAGACTTTGAGGGTGGATCTGTGAGAGGGTAGGGTTTGGGGAGGGGAAGGGGCCTCAGCATGCTACAAGGCCACAGAGTCCACCCTCTGGAGCAGGCTTTTTCTCCAGGGGAGCTAATCTCTGTCAGCTGGAGGTCAGTTGTAAAAACGGGAGATCTCCAGGCCCCACTTGGAGGCTGGCAGCTCTAGAAGGTTTTTTTTGGGGGGGTTGCCATCAAGTAACAGCCAACCTATGGTGACCCTTTCAAGGCAAGAGACGTTCAGAAGAAGAAGAAGAGAAGAGACTGAATTTACACCCCACCCTTAGTTACCCAAGGGAGTCTCAGAGTGGCTTACAAACTCCTTTCCCTTCCTCTCCCCACAACAGACGCCCTGTGAGGTAGAAGAAGAAGAAGAAGAAGAAGAGATTGGATTTATACCCCGCCCTTCACTACCCAAGGGAGTCTCAGAGTGGCTGACAAACTCCCTTCCCTTCCCCTCCCCACAACAGATGCCCTGTGAGGCAGAAGAAGAAGAAGAGATTGGATTTATACCCCAGCCTTCACTACCCAAGGGAGTCTCAAAGCGGCTTACAAACTCCTTTCCCTTCCCCTCCCCACAACAGATGCCCTGTGAGGTAGAAGAAGAAGAAGAAGAGATTGGATTTATACCCCGCCCTTCACTACCCAAAGGAGTCTCAGAGCACCTGACAATCTCCTTTCCCTTCCCCTCCCCACAACGAACACCCTGTGAGGTAGGTGGGCCTGAGAGAGCTCTTTTCGAGGACTCCTCTTTCAAGGACAGCTCTTGTCAGAACTCTGGCTTGCCCAACGTCATCCAGCCAAGTGGAAGTGGAGGAGTGGGGGGGATCAAACCCGGGTTCTCCCAGATTAGAGTCTATGCACTTAACCACTACACCAAACTGGTTCAGAGGTGGTTTGCCGTTGCCTGCCTCTGTGTAGCGACCCTGGACTTCCTTTGTGGTCTCCTACCTAAAAACTGACCAGGGCCGATCCCTGCTCAGGTACCAAGATCTGACAAGATTGAGCCTGCCTGGGCTTTCCAGGCTGGGCCACACGAAGACCCATGAAGTGGGTGGGGGATCCTATCCTCCCCCCTCTTTGTCACCAGCTCGGGCTCCCCTCCCCCTACTCCCCGGCTCCCTTCCCACCCCTTCCTTATGTCTCCTTCCAGCTTTTGCGTCCTGTTTTGCTGCTGTCATCAAAACGCCAACTGAACTGCCCTTGAGGGGTCCCCCCCCCATGATGTCTCTACACGCATGCACAGATGTTACTGTTAACCCGCGTGGTCCCTTTTGCATAGCGATGTTTTTTTCTGCAGACCTGGGGGCTCCCCCGGGTGTGCAGAACCCTAAATGGCAGCTGTTGGACAGATTTGCCTCTGCGCAGAGGCCGGCCCTCGGCGATTCGATTAGAATAATTGCATAAAAGGCACGGAATGCATTTGCTGATTTTTCGGTGATTACTATTTAGCTCAAATCAGGGGAAGTTATTTTTGTTCCGTTTTTCGGGGGAGGGGGGGAGATCAAACCCTTCTATATTAATCCTTCCTTTTTATCTTAAGCACCCGCACGACCCAGAAGCTGTCCTGTGCCAGATCAGACCACTGGTCCCTTTGCTCAGCAGTGTCCCCCCCCCAACCCAACTGGCAGTCAGGGATGCCAACTTCCAGGAGGGGCCTGGAACACTCCCAGCATTGCGACTGATTTCCAGATTATGGAGATCAGTTCCCCTGGAGGAAATGGCAACTTCGGAGAGTGGAGTCTATGGCCTACCACTCAAGTTGCCAACATGGGATTGGGAAATACCTGGAGATTTAGAGGGCGAAGCCTGGCGAGGGGTGGGGTTTGAAGAGGAGAGGGACCTCCGTGGGGTACAGTGCCATAGAGTCCACACCCTCCAAAGCAGCCATTTTCTCCAGGGGAACTGATCTCTCTCATGTGGAGATGGGTTGTCATTTTGGGAGATCTCCAGGCAGCATCTGGAAGCTGGCAACCTCACCTGCTGAGGTCCCCGTCCAGGCTCCACTCCCTTCAGGAGTTTCCAAGACCAGAGCTGACTGTGGTTTCCAGGGTCTCAGGCATAGAAGGGTCTTCTCCAGCCCCCACTACCTTGGAGCCGGTAAATGGCAAAGCCACGGATCGAAAGTCCAGCCTTCTACTTACAGCACGGAGCCCTGCCGGTTAGCTATGATCCTCCCCAGGAAAGCTGAGGCAATTTAGGAAAGAGCAAGACTTAAAAGAAGTAGAAGAGATTGGATTTATACCCCACCCTTCACTACCCAAAGGAGTCTCAGAGCGGCTTACAATCCCTCCTCCTCCCCACAACAGACACCCTGGGAGGTAGGTGGGGCTGAGAGAGCTCTTCCGAGAACTGCCCTTGAGAGAACAGCTCTGAAAGAACTCGTGACTGACCCAAGGTCACACCAGCAGCTGCATGTGGCGGTGTGGGGAATCAAACCCAGTTCTCCCAGATTAGAGTCCGCGCCCCTAACCATGACACCAAACTGGCTCTCTTAATTTCCCATTTTTTTAGTGGCGGAAAACCACGCCTAGCTTGAGCCGACATCTATACAAGGACAGCAGACAAGCGGCAAGGCAGGCTCTAGACCACAAAGATTAAGCCACGAAACTTCTGTTAGGGCCACAGAGTCTCTTGGTTTTTGTTTTCAGCACTGTGAGGTGACTTTCCCCATTTCTTTTCTTTTCCTTTTGGTGACGTGAGTCTGCATTAGGATTGCCACGTCCCCCCTGGCCACCAGTGGGGGATGGGGGGGTAGGGTTGCCTGATCCAGGTGGGGAAACTCCTAGAGATGTGGGGTTGGAGCTGGGGGAGGACAGGGACTTCAGTGGGGTACAGTGCCATAGAGTCCATCCTCCAGAACATCCATTTTCATATACATATATATATATATATATATACACATATTTATATTTATATTTATATATATTAAATATATATTTAAGACAGAAAACATATAAACACACATGGGGGGAATTTTGTTTCTGAAATTTAACACATTTTTGCCTTATTTGGGGTCTGGTCACACGCGGAATTTGCCGCGGGAGAGGCATGAATGCTGGGCGGAGTATAGGGGCAACGATCACAAGGATACATCTGGCAAGCATAGCACAGCTGTCGCCAACCCGTAGCATCCGGCCGAAGATCCAGAGTTAAAAAGTACCCGGGAAAGCCTACCAGCAAACGGTTTGCTATGGGCCATCAATGAAACACCTACGTGTGATCACGCAAGCGCGCTCCTCGCCCTGTTGAAGTGCACCAGAAACACACGCCAACACACAAAACCCCAATCCACCGCTGCCATGTCTGATCGCATTCTGGCGGGTTAAATTGTGCCACGCCTCCCCCGCGTGTTATCTGGCCCATGTGACTGGGACCTTATAGTACCTTTGTATACACCGTATCATTGATTTAAAGTCTCTTTTGCGCCTGTATGTGGTTATAATTTCTGTGTCCTCAAAGAAAACAAAGTTTTAGAACATAAGGACATAAGAGAAGCCAATGTTGAATCAGGCCAACGGCCCATCTAGTCCAACACTCTGTCACAAAGTGGCCAAAATATACCAGGTGCCATCAGGAGGTCCAGCAGTGGGGCCAGGACACTAGAAGCCCTCCCACTGCTGCCCCCTCCACCAAGAATACAGAGCATCACCTGCCCCAGACTGAGAGTTCCCATCTATACCCTGTGGCTAATAGCCACTGATGGACTTCTGCTCCATATGTTTATCTAATTCCCTCTTGAAATTGTCCATGCTTGTAGCTGCCACCACCTCCTGTGGCAGTGAATTCCATATGTTAATCACTCTTTGGGTGAAGAAGTGTTTCCTTCCTTTTATTTGACTGTAATCTTTAACTTGTTGTAGTTTTCAAGGCAGGTATAAATTTTTGACCGTGTATTTTCAAACGCATTTTCTGGGTGTTTTTAAAAAAAAAAAAAAAAATAAAGTCAATCTATCCATTTCTGCTATTTCGAGGATTTTTGTTGATAATTTCTTCTCTGGTTGGCATTTCTGTTCCTCTCCAATATTTAGCATATAATATTTTGGCAGAAGTAACCAAACACAGTATAAGATAAGAATCTTTTTTTTTTTTACAGTTTCCAGTAAAATATTTTAAAAAAATATTTCTGGAACAAAGGATATAGAACATTTTTAATTTTTTTTTGCAATATTTCATGAATCCAAACCCCAGAGCAGCCATTTTCTCCAGGAGAACTGTTCTCTGTAGTCTGGAGATGAGCTGTGATTCCAGGCGATCTCCAGGTCCCACCTGGAAGCTGGCATCCCTACAAGTCAGCATTGAATCTGTACTCTACCATAAGAGTTTGCTGGGTGACCTTTGTCTTGACCATTTGCTTTTCTCTTCAGTTGGAAAGCTGTCTATTAGACTGAAGATTGTTCCCAATGACCCAGAGTCCTTTGCCTCTCATAGCTTGAAGCCTCATTAATTTATTCAAAACATTTATTAGCTACCTTTCATCCCTACAGAGCTCAAGGCAGCTTACAATAGAAATCAAATGGAGGTAGAAAGTGCTGTCAAATCGTAGCCAACTAAAAGAGACCCCAAAGGGTTTCAGCACCTTGAATCAGGCCCAGGAGTGGATCAATGACCAATAATCGTTATAGTTTTGGGAACATATGCTCCCAATAGTTGGCTCCAACCAGAAGCCGAGCTGCAGCATTCTGCACTAGCTGCAACTTCTGAACAGTCTCCAAGGGCAGCCTTAAATAGATCACATTGCAGTAGTCCAGTCTCAATGTAACTGAGGCATGGATCACTGTGACTAGATCTGACTGACCCACGACTGGGCATCACTGATGCACCATCCGAAGCCAGGCAAAAGCCCTCCAGACCACCACAGCCATCTGGTTTTCTAAGGTGACTGCTGCGTCGAGTAGCGCTCCCAAGCTGCGAATTTGGCTTTTCAAGAGAAGTTGACAATTCCTTGCCGCTGCTCCTCTGGAGGTCCCTTCCCTCTTTTATCTTCCCTGCAGCGAGGCCTCCTCCCCTACCGAAGGCAAAAGAAATCTTAGCTCCTTGTTGCTGTCAAATTGCATCAGGGTACCGGGGCGAGGATGCGAAACGAGGGGCGGGGGGACCTGTAATGTTTTACACACATGGCCTGTCTCTCTGGTTGAATTCCATCAAAGGAGATGACAGCCGGAAAGAGGTGACTTCTACGTAGCTGGGCTTAATAATTCATTTCAAAGTGAAGTCTGATTTCTCCCTTCTCCACCGGGTCTTTTCTTCCCCCATCATCGCAAACGCGACAGCACTCATCTACAGAGCCGAAGTTGTTATTTCCATTATCTTTTATCTGTCCCTGCAGAAACTCTACCCCAAATACATGAACATTCCTGTTTTACATTTTCAGACGTACCTATGCATAAACCAAGTTCCGTTCAGTCCATTACAACGGGAAGCCTTTTTTCCCCAATTATTTATTTGTCCGTCTGAAATATTTGCATTCAATGCGTCAGTTGCAAGACCCCAAAGTGGCTTATTATGATCAGAAAACCATCAGTCTGAAATACGTCGATGATCATTCCTTCGAACCGGGGACGGTGGAGATTGATCTAGGGACCTCCTGTATGCAAAGCAAACACTCTACCACTGAACCACAGTGCCTCTCCTAATCAGCTAACTTAAATCCTTGCTGAACACAACAAACCAGGAGACTCTAAAGCCAAGACGGGAATGAAAACGAGTAGAAGGACATGATATGAAACACGACCAAATGCAGCAGAGCCCAGACTCTAATCTGGGAGAACCGGGTTTGATCCCCCACTCCTCTGCATGCAGCTGCTGGGTGACCTTGGGTCAGTCACTGTTCTCTCAGAGCTGTTCTGGAAAGAGCTCTCTCAGCCCTGCCTACCTCACAAGGTGTCTGTTGTGGGGAGGGGAAGGGAAAGGAGATTGTAAGCCACTCTGAGACTCTGAGTGAAGGATGGGGTATATATCCAATCTCCTCCTCTTCTTCTTCTTCTTCTTCTTCTTCTTCTTCTTCTTCTTCTTCTTCTTCTTCTTCTTCTTCTTCTTCTTCTTCTTCTTCTTCTTCTAGGATACACTGGCTTAAAGCGAACCTTGAGACTAGTTTCACATCCCACTGTTTTCAGCAGGAGCACTTTAAACATATTTAAACCAACAGGGCTTAAAAAAACGCTTCACTTTGACAGGATTGTGTCCCTAATGTGTACCCATAAAAGTTAATAGCTCTGCCCAAGCCTTTTCACGTTAACTGTTCTCTTTCCCTTTCCTCCCCTCCCCATTTCTCCCTTAACTTACTTCGAAAAGTAAGAAGCTGTTGCTATTGGGAATGGACCCCGCCCCCCTTCATCTCCATCATATTTAAATCTGACCTCTCACCTCATATTTCTTGCAGTTTGGTGTAGCCAGTATGGTGTAGTGGTTAAGTGCGCGGACTCTAATCTGGGAGAACCAGGTTTGATTCCCCACTCCTCCACTTGCACCTGGCTGGATGACCTTGGGCAAGCCATAGTTCTGATAAGAGCTGTTCTTGAAAAAGAGCAGTTTCTGTCAAGAGTTCTCTCAGCCCCACCTACCTCACAGGGTGTCTGTTGTGGGGAGGGGAAGGGAAGGAAGTTTGTAAGCCGCTCTGAGACTCCTTTGGGTAGTGAAGGGCAGGATATAAATCCAATCTCTTCTTCTTCTTCTACCTCACAGGGTGTCTGTTGTGGGGAGGGGAAGGGGAAGGAGTTTGTAAGCCGCTCTGAGACACCTTCGGGTAGTAAAGGGCGGGGTATAAATCCAATCTCTTCTTCTTCTTCTTCTTCTTTTTCTTCTTCTTCTTCTTGCATTCCAGGGCCCTTTCAACCCGCTATCCTTATTCTAATCCCAGACTTTTTTTTTCTGTGCGGATACCTATTCCCTCCAACAGGGGCCTCACTCTCCCCCAACAGCTTTTCCTACATAGTCAGTAGACTTCCTGGGTTTGTAGAAAAATCCAAACAGTGAGGAAATCCCTTCAGGGACAGTTGAATTCCCCCCAAAAAGCCTTTTGAAATGGCCTCTGCAGGGACCTGACTCCAGGCAGCAACGGTGAGAGATTAGAACGTTGGGGGGGAGGGGGAGGAGAGGCTTCTGACTGGCTCTGTCAGTCAAGGGTGGGGGAAGGGCCCTTTCTTTCCAGGCCTCTTTCAGCCTTGGAGGGAGGGAGGGGGAGGGGGGGAGCCTTGGGGCCAGGCTGGGGGATTCCTAGAGGTTTTGGGGTGGAGTGCAAGGAGGGCAGGATTTGGGGAAGGGAGGGGCCTCAGCTGGGCATCATGCCACAGAATCCACCCTCCAAAGAAGCCATTTTCTCCAGGAGACAGATCTCTGTTGTTCACAGATCTCTGGAGTTCACTCTCCAGGCCCCACTTGGAGGTTGCCAACCCTAGGCCTGGCAGCAGTATAGGGTTGCCAGGTCCCCCCACGGGCACTGGCAGGGGATGGGGGTAGTGGGGTTGCCAGCTCCAGGTCTGGAAACTCCTGGAGATTTGGGGATGGAGCCTGGGGAGGACAGGGATCTCAGTGGGGTACAATGCCCTAGAGTCCACCCTCCAAAGCATCAATTTTCTCGAGGGGAAGTTATCTCAGTAGTCTGGAGCTGTGCAGTAATTCCAGGGGATCCCCAGATCCCACCTGGAGGCTGGCATCCCTAGGCAGCACCCTCTGGGTGACTTGATACCACCTAATTTGCATGACTCAACTTGGCCTGGCTGCTTGCTGCTGTTCAGCAGCCACCCTATGAAAGCCAGCAGTGATGCAGCAGTTAGAGCCTCAGAGTAGGGTCTGCAAGACCCAGGTTCAGATCCCCCATATTGCGGTGGAAGCTGACTGGGTGATTTTGGACCAGTCACATACTTTCAGCCTAACCAACCTCACAGGGTTGTTGTGCAGATAAAAAGGAGGTGAAAATAATGTAAGCTGCTTTGGTCCCCACTGTGGAGAAAGACTATAATTTTCCTTGGTAGAAGCTGTGGGGGAGGGGGGTGGAGACAAAAAGCTGAAGACAGATAAAGGCAGATAAAGGTTAAGTTGGCTGTTGGGTGGGAAGGAAATAGGGTTGCCAACTCTGGATTGGGAAACTCCTGGACATTTAAGGGGTGGATCCTGGGGACGGTGGGGTTTGAGGAGGGGAGGAACTTCAAACCAGTATAATGCCATAGACTCCATCCTCCAAACCAGCCATTTCCTCCATGAGAACTACCATTGCCAGCCTCTGGGTGAGGGCTGGAGATCACCCAGAATTACAACTGTTGTCCGGGTGACAGAGATCAGTTCCCCTGGATAAAATGGCTGCTTTGGAGGGTTGAGTCTATGGCTCCACCCCCAGAAGGGAGAAAGAGTGTGAGATAGGTAAGGGTAGAGGGGAGGAAGCAAAGGTGTGAGGAATGGGATGACCATCCCGCAAGTTTCTTGCGGGTCTCCACTTGTTTATAATTATTTGCAAGGACTCACAGACACTGCCGGCTCGCCCACTAGGCGAGCTAGGCGCCGCCTAGGGCGCTGGGGCCCACAGGGGCGCCAAAGCGCCCCGGCCCCACCCCCGGTGAAGCCGGCGCTCCACCCCTGTCTCCAGCCAGCGCTGGGACTGGGAGGGAAGGGGCGGCCGGCGCTCCACCCGCGGCTCCCCCCCCAAGCCCTTGGGGGGGTGGAGAGGTGGGGCGGCATGGCGGCGGCTGCCCAGCGGGGACTCTCCCCGCTGCCGCCGCCGCCGCCGCCAGTCTGAGCGCCCTTCTGGGGCGCTTCAGAAGCCCTTGGGGGGGTGGAGAGGTGGGGCGGCATGGCGGCGGCCAGCCAGCGGGGACAGACCCCGCTCGCTGGCCGCCGCCAGTCTGAGCGCCCGTCCGCTGGGAGGGAAGGGGCGGGCGTTCCAAGGCCGCCCCTTCCTCGGCTCTTCCCGGGCCCCTCGCAACTGCGAGGGGCCCGGGAGAACCGCGCCACCTGTTCCCCGGCGCCCCGCAGCTGCAAGGGGGCCGGGAGAGCCGCCCGCCCGTTCCCCGGCTCTCCCCGGCGCCCCGCGGCTGCGAGGGGCCCGGGAGAGTCGCCCGCTCGTTCCCCGGCTCTCCCCGGCGCCCCGCGGCTGCGAGGGGCCCGGGAGAGCCGCCCGCCCGTTCCCCGGCTCTCCCCGGCGCCCGCGGCTGCGAGGGGCCCGGGAGAGCCGCCCGCCCGTTCCCCGGCTCTCCCGGCGCCCCGCGGCTGCGAGGGCCCGGGAGAGCCGCCCGCTCGTCCCCGGCTCTCCCCGGCGCCCCGCGGCTGCGAGGGGCCCGGGAGAGCCGCCCGCTCGTTCCCGGCTCTCCCCGGTGCCCCGCGGCTGCGAGGGGCCCGGGAGAGCCGCGCAGCCCCTTCCCCGGTTCTCCAGGCCCCACCGGGAGGTTGGCATCTCCGGTGGGGTGGGCGCCCCAGGCTCTCCTGCCTAGGGCGCCCAGACACCTGGGGCCGGCCCTGCTCACAGATCCCCATTCCAACTCATACCAGATGAAGAGAGCTGGCTCTTGACAGCTCATGCCTCCAAATCTTGGAGCAAGCGTTGCTATTGGATGACCCCCCACACCCATTCATCTCCATCACATTTGGATTCGACCTCTCATCCTATACTTTTTTGCCTTCCGGGGCCCTTTCAACCTGCTATTTATATATATACTTTCCCCCTTCATAACCTCCTTCATGAACATTTTTTTCTAATACAAACTACTGCATGTCCAGTGAGGATGCTCTGAGGATACTCTAAGCCAGGGATGTCAAACTCGTTTGTTATGAGGGTTGGATCTGACATAAATGAGACCTTGTTGGGCCGGGCCACGTGTGTCATAGAATGTAATGCCAGGGAGCAAAGATATAGACTTTATAAAGGGCACAAACACAATGGGGGTTGGGGTTTTTTTACTTAAAATTGAAACATGCTTAAAACATTAGCGCTCTTGCAACACTTTGTTTATGTAACAGTGCCTGATTAACGGACACCCCTTGCTCTGAATTATTGTGTCAAAATGCCTGTGCTGTTGCAATCCTGAGCATGCTGTTCAGGTGTGCATCTGCAGGGCTCTTTTTGTAGCAGGAACTCCTTTGCATATTGGGCCACACACCCCTAATGTAGTCAATCCTCCAAGAGCTTACAAGGGCTACTGTAAGCTCTTGGAGGATTGGTGTCAGGTAGCCCTGTCATGGGGATGGAATGTGGAGGGAGTACTCTTAATCTACCAGCCTCTGAACATTACCGTTGTCAATGTCTGTATGTTATCATCTATGTGACCTTATAGAAGCTCCAGCTGCAGAACTCTGCTGGGAATTAATGGCTTTTAGATTGTTTGCCTGCTTTGCCCATGCGCACGAACTATACTCATTGGCTTCAGCTCGTTAAGGGGGTGTTTGATTGTAGTATAACTTAGGAGGCCCTACTGTTCCTGGGCATTCCTGACACAACTCGTACACGTGTCTTTAGTTTTGATTCACCAATAAACAGTTTTCTTCCGATGAAGCTCTGTGTTGTGTGACCTGACTAAGGAGCCTGACAATTGGCTACATTAGGAGTGTGTTGCCTAATATGCAAAGGAGCTCCTGCTACAAAAAGAGCCCTGTGTACCTGTAAGTGGCAAACCTACAATGATGCAGCAGCAGAAGAACTGGAAGAAGAAGCAGAAGACAGCCCAGTTCCACTGTGGGCCTGATAGAAGCCCTCCAGGGGCCTGATCTGGGCCCCGGGCTGCATGTTTGACACCCCTGCTCTAAGGTGCTGCTGGACTCAAATCTGACAAATTGTGCTTTGGCTCTCAAAAGCTTATATCCTGAAGATCTGGTTGGTGTCTAAAGTGGCACCGGACTCAAATCTTGCTCTTGTACTGCAGACCAAGGGAGCTACCCTGTGAAACTACCCACAGGAGGAGGGTCATTATTCTCTCTCCAAGGCCCAGGACATTCTGGGCTTTATTATGTAGATGGGCCTGGCCTGGGCGGACCAAAATGTTTACCATCTAACACCTTAGGCTAGATTGTCATGGGTAGGGTCGGAGAGGATGGACCGTTTTAAATGTTTGGAATGTTTTAATCTTTCATATATGGTTTTATGGTTCTGGGTACCAATCAATGTAAGCCACCCTGAGCCTGCTCGCAGGGAGGGCAGGGTCGAAATAGGATAAATAAATAAATGGATGCCAAATGCTTGATTGTCTCTCTTCCTGGGGAAGAACAGGAAAAGAAGTGCTGATGGGAGTGGGGGATGGGGACAGATGGAGATGAACAATTTCTCCAGACATGAGGAAGAAGGGCATTCAAGAGTCACCATATAACAGTTCCCGCTTCCCAAATTCCCTTTTTCCGCTTCTTTGGTTGAGCAGTCCCCTTTCTTGTTTTTTGTTTCTTTGTCCGTCCCACCCAGTTCTTTAATTGTATATAGAGATATGCTGACCGAGCCTACTAAACTGAGGGACTGACTAAAATCCTTCTTTTGTCTCTGTCTAATAATGGCACACGAGAGGCTGATGGTAATTCAAAACCAATGAACTGCTTTATTTCACTCTTGAGGAGAAATGGTCAGGTAGGTATCAGGTTTAGGACTCAGAAGGTGAACAGGCAACAAGAATGAGGTAGTTTTGTATAAATATAAACAATAGATGATTTGTCATGGTCAAGTAGCTGCTTTGTTATACAGACAGGCCTTTATAACTGTTGAGAGGTATCTTCTGGCAGTCACTGCTTAAATAAACAAGCTCAAGCTTCTTCACCTCAAATATATCTAAGTTGGTGAAGACAGGAACATTCACACAAGTTCCCATATACCTTCTTAACCACATGATAGGGGTAGAAGCTATTTCCCTCAGGGAAGGGCTACGCATCCCACCTCCCTAATTCAGGATCCTCCTAGACACTTTCCCTCCCCTTCACTGTTCCCACTCTACTTTCAACTGTCATGCTTAACTGCCGCTCTCAACTGACATTCTCAACTGTAGAATTCCATATGAATCCCCTGTCACTCAAGGTTCTCAGACCCAGTTAAGATGTTAACCATTTACTGTCCATCGACACGCCATGAGGAGGTCAGTCAGGGCTTTTGCCATCTCTGCCACCTTTGCCATTTTGACCACATGCCAAAGGACAATGGGGAGAAGCCCTCTGTCTTGTCTGGACTGAGCATCAGTTTATCGGCACTCAGGTATTCCATTACCTTCTCGAGTAGAGACAGTCAATCAAATTCACTTTATACGAACCAATCTGCTTGACCAGATTTGGTGGTCTTGCCAAAACCGGTGTATGCAAAAAAAAAAAAAGGGGGAAGGAATGAAGTTGTGAAGAAAACAGCAAGCAGCAGTCGGGAAGGATGTGGGAAGGAGAACCAGCGGGACAAGTGAGTTGTTTCATTTTTTATGAGAGAGAGAGAGAGTGAGTGAGAGAGAGAATGACGGTTGGCGAGAACTTTGCATAATTGCTTCCTGGTGTCGAGCCGCAGAAAGATACAGAAATTCCCAAAGCAGGTCATTGCCTCCCTGGTAGGTTCCTCAGCTGTCTTCTTGTGCTATGAATATATCAGACTGGTACACAGAAGCGAGCATTAAGGGGGCCATATTGTCAAACAGATCTCAGATGCACTTGTGGATTTCCACCTGCAGTGGAATAAGTTATTTCCTGCATTTGTTAGTCGCATAGGCACAGAACAAAAAAAAAAACCCAAGCAAAAGGAGAGGAAGAAACACAGGCAAATGCCAAACAACCAATCAAACCGCAAGGTCAGGGAAGAAGGCCATCGTTGGGGTGCAATGCTTAAAATATTGGCCTAGGAGTGGGGAAACCGGGGCCAAATCCCCACCAAGAAGCCAATTCACATATTACTATGTCCTCCCCCCATACACACACATGTCTGTCTTAAAAGGTAAAAGTTTCCCTGGCTTGAAAGCCAGTCGAATCCGACTCTAGGGGTGCGGTGCTCATCTCCGTTTCCAAGCCGAAGAGCCAGCACTGTCCGAAGACGTTTCCGTGGTCATGTGGCTGGCATGACTAGAAGCCAAGGCGCACAGGACGCTGTTACCTACCCACCAAAGCAGTACTGATTTAACTACTCTCAGTTTCTTGGTTTCGAGCTGCTAGGTTGGCAGGAGCTGGGGCCAGAGACGGGAGCTCACTCCGTCATGCGGCACTCGGGTCTCGAACTGCTGATCTACCGACCTTCCGGTCTGCAGTTCAGCGTCTTAACCACTAAACCACCACAGGCCCTCCTTGTCTGATTTAGGCCCTACCAATCAACCATGCTCTAGAAGTAGTGCGGTCTGAATTTAATTCCCAGGTGCAAAGGGATAATTTGGGCTTTAAGCTGCCTCCACGGTACCATTTCCAGTCCAGTCCAATCTAATCACTGTTGCTTCAGCCATTGCCATGAACAGGAGCACCCAATCAGTTAAAACAATCCAGGCAGGTGGCTGTTTAAATACACTGAGCTATAATCGCCACCAAACATTTGGCCACCTGTACGGACTCGTTTCTGCATTTCTTAATAACCAAGGAATGTTCTCCTCCTGCTGGGAAACCTGAGCCAGCTTTGAGCAATGGGGGGATTTGCTTTGATCTGAAATCTGAAAACACAGGGTAATCTAAAACGATACACTCAACAGAATCTGTTTGATCTGAACCACAGGGACATAATCTGGGCCCGGAGACCAAGCCCCTTGAGGAAAGGCTGAGGGACTCGGGAATGTTCAGTCTGGAGAAGAGGAGGTTGAGGGGGGAGGACAGGATAGCTCTCTTGAAGAATCTGAAGGGCTGTCACTTGGAGGAGGGCGGGGAGCTGTTGCTCTTGGCAGCAGAGGAGAGGACCCGCAATGATGGTTTAAATGAAGGGTGGGAAGGTATCGGCTGGGAAAACTTTTTGGCCGTGAGAGTTGTGCCACAGTGGAATCGGCTGCCTGGGGAGGTGGTGAGCTCCCCCTCCCTGGCAGTCTCTAAGCAGTGGCTGGACAAACACTTGTCGGGGATGTTCTAGGCTGGTCCTGCACTGAGCAGGGGGCTGGGCTAGATGGCCTCTAGGGCCCCTTCCGACTCTGTGATCCTATGGTTCTAATCTGTCAGAGAACGGTACACCTTCGTACCTTCCCATTAAAAATGCAGACAGCAGTGCATTCAGTCGTGCTGACATAAATGCCCTTTCTATACGCTGCTTACATGAATGCCCCAAGCCTGCTTTGGCAGGGAGGGCAGGGGGTGGGGGTTGCATGAATGAATGAATTAATAAATAAATACCTGGGTGATGCCAGCAGGAAAGAATACTGCAAACATTGGTTTGCTCTGGAGCCCTCCTTCCTGAGCCGAGACAAAAATGTGTGAGCCGGAGGTTAAAAAAACCTGTGAGCTAGCTCACGCTAACTCGGCTTAGAGGGAACACTGGCTGCCAGCTCTGGGTTGGGAAATAGCTGGAGATTTTGGGGGTGGAGCCTAAGGAAGGGGGGTTTAGGGAGGGGAGGGACTTCAATGGGGTACGATGCCACGGAGTCCAACTTCCAAAGCGGCCATTTTCTCCAGGGGAACTGATCTCTGCCACCTGGTGATCAGCTGTAATCCCAAGAAGAAGAAGAGAAGAAGAGGATTGGATTTGTACCCCGCCCTTCACTACCCGAAGGAGTCTCAGAGTGGCTGACAAACTCCTTTCCCTTCCCCTCCCCACAACTGACACCCTGTGAGGTAGAAGAAGAGAAGAGATTGGATTTATACCCCGCCCTTCACTACCCAAAGGAGTCTCAGAGTGGCTGACAAACTCCTTTCCCTTCCCCTCCCCACAAGACACCTTGTGGGGTAGAAAAGAAGAAGAGATTGGATTTATACCCTGCCCTTCACTACCCAAAGGAGTCTCAGAGCAGCTTACAAACTCCTTTCTCTTCCCCTCCCCACAACAGACACCCTGTGAGGTAGAAGAAGAGAAGAGATTGGATTTATACCCCACCCTTCAGTAACCGAAGGAGTCTCAGAGCAGCTTACAAACTCCTTTCCCTTCCCCTCCCCACAACAGACACCCTGTGAGGTAGAAGAAGAAGAAAAAGAGATTGGATTCATACCCCGCCCCTCACTACCCGAAGGAGTCTCAGAGCAGCTTACAAACTCCTTTCCCTTCCCCTCCCCACAACAGACACCCTGTGAGGCAGGTGGGGCTGAGAGAGCTCGTTCAAGAACTGCTCTAGTGAGAGAACAGCTCTGAGAGAACTTGTGACTGACTCAAGGTTGCACCGCAGCTACATATGGAGGCGTGGGGACTCATGCTCGCTTTGGCAGCACATATACTAAAATTGGAGGAGTGGGGAGTCGAACCCGGTTCTCCCAGATTAGAGTCCGCGTTCCTAACCACTGCACCAAACTGGCTCTCTCCAGCCACCACCTGCAGGTTGGCAACCCTGGCTATTAGGAGGCTTGCCTCCTGCCATGGATCACCCTGGTATCCCACTCTCAACCAGCTCTCTTCTCTCTTCTGCTGCCTCTCCACCATTAGCAGGTTCCCTTCTTCCATCCCCATTCAGTTTAGTCCTGTCTCCACAGAAGAGGCCTTCTCATTTTATGTAAAGCTGTCTGAGAGATTTGCTCAAAGACGACTGCAGACTCAGCGGGCGAAAGTCACTAAGTTTTGTTTATTTCGACAGTCCCATTTGTGAGGCAGGCAGGCTGGCTGGCTGGCTGGCTGGGGAAACTTGGCCGGCATACCCGAGGTATTTACTGCAGATTAACAAGGCTCTGCCAAGAAATTTCAGTGAGACAGGAATGAGAAGAGGCTGGCAAGCTATGATCGGGTCCCGTCTTCGCAGCAGTTCTCAGTTGACGCAAGCCCCTGGTCATGCGTCATGCGCAGGGGACGTGATGCTATGGCTCAGAGGCAGCTCAGTGAATGCGGTTGTCCGATCTGGGTTTGGAAATACCTGGAGATTTGGGAGGTGGAGCGTGGGAGGGAGGGGTCTGGGGAGGACAGGGACCTCCGCGGTGTACAGTGCCATACAGAAAAAGACACCTTTAGACATCTGTCTGCTATTTTGACATATCTATTGCTTTACAACTGTGGACCTTATAATAACCTTAGCTGGTTACTTATGTCTGACTTTGCATGGCTTAAACATCATCCTGTTACATGTTAATATGCCGTTAAGTCCCAGTCTATAAGTCTGAACTTTACCGACCATTCCAATGGATTTGAAAAAGTTTGCCTTGCACACGAAAGCTCATACTTTGAATAAACCTTTGTTGGTCTTAAAGGCGCCGCTGGACTCTAAATGTGTTCCAGTGCCAAACAGTCCGCCCTCCAAAGCGGCCACTGTTTCCCAGGGGAACTGATCTATGCCATCTGAAGGTCAGTTGTCATTCCAGATGATCACCCGCACTATAGCTTTACCATTAACATAAGAACATAAGAACATAAGAGAAGCCAATGTTGAATCAGGCCAATGGCCCATCTAGTCCAACACTCTGTCACACAGTGGCCAAAAATACCACGTGCTATCAGGAGGTCCAGCAGTGGGGCCAGGACACTAGAAGCCCTCCCACTGCTGCCCCCCCAGCACCAAGAATAGAGGGCATCACCTGCCCCAGACTGAGAGTTCCTGTCTATACCTTGTGGCTAATAGCCACTGATGGACTTCTGCTCCATATGTTTATCTAATTCCCTCTTGAAACTGTCCATGCTTGTAGCTGCCACCACCTCCTGTGGCAGTGAATTGAGTTTCTGCAAAATTTTAGTGGCCGTGGAACATCAATGGAGCAAAAAACCCAATGGTAATGGGGGGGATCGCTCCAAGACAATCTGACATCCTACAAACCAGAATTAATCCACGCTCAGTACAAACTGTGCAAGCCGAAGAACGTTCGTGTCGTCTGCTCGCTGTAATTTGTTGCCCGTATTTAACCACAGCAGAACAAATTGTGGAAAAACACACATTTTCTTAATTTGTCTAATTTATTTTCCTTCCTCTAGCAGCAAGGGGAGGCGTGCAGGGTAGTCGAGATACGGGAAATGTTTCTGCTCTTCTCTACCAGCCTCACTTTGGACAGTTCACTCAGCATTATCTACACACTTTCAGCTTTAGTACCTAGGGTTGCCAACTCCAGGTTGGGAAATTCCTGGAGATTAGGGATTGGAGCCTGAGGAGGGCGGGGTTTAGGGAGGGGAGGAGCTTCCATGGGATATAATGCCATAGAGACCATCAGGGCTTTTTTTGTAGAAAAAGTCCAGCAGGAACTCATTAGCATATTAGGCCACACCCTTGACAGCACAGCTCATTCACATTAGGCCACTCCCACATGTTGCCAGAAGTGTGGTCATCCAGCCACACCCACCTTTTGCTTCTTATTCTGTTTACCTTGTTTGTTGTCAAAACCCAGGGCTTTTTTGTAGCAGGAACTCCTTTGCATGTTAGGCCACACACCCCTCATGTGGCCAGTCCTAATGAGTTTCTGCTGTTGGGTGTGGCCTGTTATGCTAATGAGTTCATGCTGGGTGTGGACAACTCAGGAGCCAGCCAGAACTCTGTTCATGTGCGTTCCTGTCCAAAAATAGCCCTGGAGACCATCTTCCAAAGCAGCCATTTTCTCCAGGGGAATTGTTGCCCGGAGGTTAGTTGCAATCAGGGCTCTTTTTTTGGAAAAAGAGGTGCTGAAACTCTCAAGAGGGAAATGAGGTTTTCAATCTGTATACTGAAAACTCTCAAACTTTTAAATTTTCTTAAAAGAATTTTGTCAAAGAGGTTCCAGGACTCCATTCTGGCACGCTCCTCCAGAAAAAAAGCCCTGGTTGCAATCCTGGGAAATCTCCAGTAACCTCCTCGAGATTACAGCAGCAAACAGTACAGCACACAGTAGGAAATAGCAACGAAAAACAGAAAACAACTGTGAGCTGAATATCCCGCACAAAATACACAAAAGGAGACTTCAATGAAGTGAAATGTATATATAGTCTGAAATGAATCTATTCATATAATCCCTCATAGGAAAATACAGAAGCCACCAAGATCCATAATAGAAAAATACAGAATCCAAAGTATAAATATACAAGATAAATATCCAACACTTTTCTTAGGTAATTTTCAGTGTTTATACTTTGGACTCTGTATTTTCCTGTTATGGATCTTGGTGGCTTCTGTATTTTCCTACGAGGGATTATATGAATAGATTCATTTCAGACTATATATGCATTTCACTTTGTTGAAGTCTCCTTTTGTATATTTGGTGCGGGATATTCAGCTCACAGTTGTTTTCTGTTTTTCTTTGCTGCCCTATTAGAACAGGATGCTCTTTTTTAAAAAGAAGAAGAAGAAGAAGAAGAAGAAGAAGAAGAAGAAGAAGAAGAAGAAGAAGAAGAAGAAGAAGAAGAAGAAGAAGAAGAAGAAGAAGAAGAAGAAGAAGAAGAAGAAGAAATGAAAGCTTCTATTCAACACTGACTTTTCTGCTTATAGGCAAACTGGCTCCAACTGGGAAAACGGCCAGTATTATCCAGAGGGCTGCCCTTATTGGGCCCCAGAGCCACTGGAACACAACTGGAAACATCAGTTATTCCCAGTGAAGAATCACCATTTATATTTGCACACAAGTCAGCCTGATGACTCCTGCCAACCTAGCAGTTTGAAAGCAAGGAATTGCAAGTAGATAAATAGGTACCACTCCGGTGGGAAGGTAAAAGCGTTCCATGCGCCTTGGTGTTTAGTCATGCCGGCCACATGACCACAGAAACGTCTTCAGACAGCGCTGGCTCTTCGGCTTGGAAACGGAGATGAGCACCACAACCCTAGAGTTGGATTCGACTGGCTTTTGAGCAAGGGAACCTTTACCTTTACCTTACAGCCTGATGAAGATTTCTGTGTCAGCTGGGAGCTTGACAGAGCTGCCAACTCTGTGTGGGGTTATCCTGTATAAATCGATGGTGTGGCCTCATTTGGAATACTATGTGCATTTCTGGTCACCACACCTCAGAAAGGATATTATAGCTTTGGAAAAAGGGCAGAAAAGGGCAGCTAGAATGATAAAAGGGTTGGAACACTTTCCCTATGAAGAAAGGTTAAAGCGCTTGGGGCCCTTTAGCTTGGAGAAATGACGGCTGAGGGGTGACATGACAGAGGTTTACAAGATTATGCATGGGACCGAGCAGGTAGAGAGAGAAGTACTTTTCTCCCTTTCTCACAATACAAAAACTCATGGGCACTCAATGAAATTGCTGAGCAGTCGGGCTAGAATGGATAAAAGGAAGTCTTTCTTCACCCAAAGAGTGATTAACACATGGAATTCACTGCCACAGGAGGTGGTGGCAGCTACAAGCATGGACAGCTTCAAGAGGGAATTAGATAAGCATATGGAGCAGAGGTCCATCAAGTGGCTATTAGCCACAAGGTATAGATAGGAACTCTCAGTCTGAGGCAAGTGATGCTCTGTATTCTGGGTGCTTGTAGGGGACAACAGCGGGAGGGCTTCAGGAATTCTGACCCTGACATTGGACCTCCTGATGGCACCTGATATTTTCGGCCACTGTGTGACACAGAGTGTTGGACTGGATGGGCCATTGGCCTGATCTAACATTGGCTTCTCTTCTGTTCTTAATTCCTGGAGATTTGGGGTTGGAGCCTGTTGAAGGCTTGGGGAGGGGAGAGATCTCAGAGCATAATGCCATAGACTCCACTTTCCAAAACTTCAATTTTCTCCTGGGGAACTGATCTCTGCCATCCGGAGCTCAGTTGTAATTCCAGGAGATCTTTAGGCAACATCTTGTAGGAGAGCTCCTCCATTAGCATGTTTCACAGCCTGGGGAACTCCTACAAGATAATGACTCAGCCCCTACCCCACCTTCCTGAGTAGATCTAAATTACCTGCCTACCATTTTTCTTCTTCTCATCTTGACACAGAGTCCTCCATCTTTCTGTGTTATATCTCTGAGGATGCCAGTCACAGCTACTGGTGAAATGTCAGGTCCTACAATGCCAAGACCACGGCCATACAGCCCAGAAAATCCACAGCAGCTAACAATAGAGATTGTTCCCCGGGGACGATCTAAATTACTCTCATCCAGAGCTTCTAATTGCTCCGGCAGGGAAAATATAGATGTTGCAGCTTCAGGGTTGATTTACAACTGACTAAATTGCACAGGGAAAGAGGGTGAAACTCCGTTCCAGCTCCCCTGCAGTCCTGAGCCCCCTATGAAAAGAGTTCTAAGAGACCGAAAGAGCTGGTCACGTCCCGGCGGTCTCTTCTCACTCTTGAACACATGAAACTGTCTTCTACTGAATCAGAGTCTATCAAAGTCAGCCCTGTCTACTCAGACTGGCAGCCGTCCTCCAGGGTCTCAGGCAGAAGCCTTTCACATCACCTACTGCCAGATCCTTTCAACTTGGAGACACCAGGGAATGAGCCTGGGACCTCCTGCATGCCAAGCAGGTGCTCTAACACTGAGCCACAGCCCCTCCCTGAAGTCAGGGAGAGCCAGTTTGGTACAGCGGTTAGGAGTGTGGACTCTAATCTGGGAGAACCGGGTTTGATTCCCCACTCCTCCATGTGCAGCCAGCTGGTGTGACTTTGGGTCAGTCACAAGTTCTTTCAAAGCTGTTCTCTCATGAGCAGTTCTCAAAAGAGCTCTCTCAGCCCCACCTACCTCACAGGGTGTCTGTTGTGAGGAGGGGAAGGGAAAGGATATTGTAAGCCACTCTGAGACTCCTTCTGGTGGTGGGCGGGGTATAAATCCAATCTCCTCATCCTCCTCATCCTCCTCCTCTTCCTCTGCACTGAGCCACTAACCATCTTGCAGCCTGATCTACCTTGCAGGGTTGTTGTTGGTTATCATTATAGGGCTACCTATAATACCCTTAGGAGCTGTGGTGGCTCAAGTGGTTAAGACGCTGAACTGCAGGCTGTGGAAGGTCAGTAGTTCAGTAGTTCAAGACCTGGGTGGCGCATGACGGGGTGAGCTCCTGTCTCTAGTTCCAGCTCCTGCCAACCTAGCAGTTTGAAAGCAAGAAATTGCAAGTAGATAAATAGGTACCACTTCGGTGGGAAGGTAACAGTGTTCCGTGCACCTTGGTGTTTAGTCATGCTGGCCACATGACCACGGAAACGTCGTCGGACAGCGCTGGCTCTTCGGCTTTGAAACGGAGATGAGCACCGCAACCCTAGAGTCGGATTCGACTGGCTTTCGAGCAAGGGAACCTTTACCTTTACTATAATACCCTTGGCTTTTCTGGAGGAAGACCAGGATCCAGCAATGATAAAATGCATTTCTGCACAGAAAAGAGATTTAATCCAGGCTTGATAGCCACAGTTTTATCATGATTTTCATGTCGTTCCTCACTAATAGAACTGCCAACTCCTGGTTGGGAAATACCTGGAAATTTTGGGGTTGGAGCCTGGGGAGAGTGGGGCTTACTTAAAAGGGAAGCCATGTTGGATCAAGCCAGTGGCCCATCCAGTCCAGCACTCTGGGTCACACAGCGGCCAAAACTCAGGTGCCATCAGGAGGTCCACCGGCACAGCCAGGACTCCAGAAGCCCTCTCACGGTTGCTCCCCAGGCACCAAGAATATACAGCATCACTGCCCCAGATATAAGAACATAAGAGAAGCACTAAGAAGACAGAGCATCACTGCCCCAGACAAATATTCAATGTATACCTTGTAGCTAAGAGACACTGATGGACCTCTGCTCCATATATATATATTCAGTCCCCTCTTGAAGCTGTCTAGGCTTGTAGCCAGATTTGGGGAGGAGAGGAACATCTGGAAAGTATAATGCCATAGACCGATTTCCCACAAGCAGCTGTGCCCCCTCGCTCTTCCCTTTCCCCCAGTCGTATTTGTCAATTTCCCACTACCTGCCGTGCAGCTGCATTTTGATCCGCAGCATCCCCCCGATTTTCCCTGCGCCTTCTCAATCTCAAAAAACAAGGCTCGAGAAGATGTGGGGGAAATCGGGGGATGCTGTGGGTCAAAATGCGGCCATGCAGCAAGTAGTGGGAAATTGACAAATACAATCAGGGGGAAGGGAAGAGCGAGGGCGGCACAACTGTTTGTGGGAAATCGGTCATAGAGTCCACCCTCCGCAGTAGCCATTTTCTCCAGGTGGACACATCTTCATCATCTGGAGATCAGTCATAATTCTGGGAGATTCCCAGGCCCCACCTGGAGGCTGGCAACCCTACTTACTGATGGCAAAGCCGCTCACAGCATTAAATGGTTTCGCATTTGATATGGATGGCTGAAATCTAACTTCGCAGTTTGGGGCTGCAAAAAACCGCAGGGAAGTTTGCCCGTGCGTGCCCTGTTAAAACAAACAAGGACTGCAGACCTGTGCAGGGCACGGTAGTCTTTCACTAGAGTTTCTTCCTCATCCTACATGAATCTCAACAGAAGTGGGTTACTCAAATGCAGCTCTTCCACCTCCCAGCCCCTGGCTAAACATTAAAAAGACACAACTGCTCGCGTTCCAATTGCAATATCCTCCAATTAAAGAAACTCTTTGTTCAGCAAATATTGGGTACAGAGGAAATTAGAGCTACAAATTAATGAGTTTAGCAGGGGGAAACTCTCCTAACTTAATGCCGAGGAGCAGATTTGAGTCCATTCTCAGGGGGCCGAGGGAGCCGGAAGGCGGCGAAAACAACCACAGGACCAAGAATCTACTCTGCAAAGAGCAAGATCTCACCAGCGACTCCAGAGAAGATCCATTTCCCTCTTTCAGAGGCTGTTTCTCGACCCACCTGGCAAACAGGGCCGGCCACTCCATACATGAGGCAAGCACCTGGGGTCTCAAAATCCCGACTCTGAGTATGCAGGAGAGAGGGAGAGAAAGCCACCGGCTGCTCATTAGCCTGCATCCACTTGCACAATTCGTGGTTACAGCTGAAATGGGTATTCTCTTTCCAGACTGTGTTAGGGGCTGGTGTCCAAGAACCTGATTGCATTGAGTCCAGGTTTACCGAGTGGAACACATTGGTGAGATAGTTAAAGGACTGAATAAAGAAATATAAGAATAGGGCTCAGTGTCGACAAAGCTGGGGTGGAAAGTTCCTAGAGATACGGGGGTGGAAGTGTGGGGGAACATCGGCGGAGTATAATCTGGGTCTGTGGCTCAGTGGAAGAAACTCTGCTTTACCTGCAGACAGGGCTTTTTTTGTAGAAAAAGCCCAGCAGGAACTTATTAGCATAATAGGCCACACCCAACAGTAGAAACTCATTGGCATATTAGGCCACACCATGACAGCACAGCTCATTAGCATATTAGGCCACACACCCCATGTAACCAGAAGTGTGGTCATCCAGTCACACCCACCTTTTGCTTCTTACTCTGTATACCTTGTTTGTTGTCAAAACCCAGGGCTTTTTTGGAGTTTTTTGGAACTCCTTTGCATGTTAGGCCACACACCCCTAATGTAGCCAATCCTAATGAGTTCCTGCTGTTGGGTGTGGCCTATTATGCTAATGAGTTCCTGCTGGGTGTGGCCAACTTGGTTCCTGTGCATTCCTGCCCAAAAATAGCCCTGCCTGCAATCATGTCCTGGGTTCAATCCCTGCCATCTCCAGTTAAAAGGATCACATGAGCACATTAAGCTGTTTTATCAGCTGCCAAATCAGACCCTTGGTCCAACAAGGTTGTCATGACTCTAGTGGGTTGCCACCTTCAGCTGCCACCACTCTGGACTCAGGGTCTCTTGAGGAGGCCCAGAGTACCCTCTCAAGCCCAACCAAAATGCCCCTTTTAAGCTGAGAAGCATAGGTGTGATGAACAGGCAGAGAACAATTAAACAAATGGCTAATTAATACAGCAATGGGGCAAGGAAAACAATACAAAGTGCTTTAAAATATGTAACAGTGTCTAAAGGCAAGATAAACAAATCTAACCCAACTACCTATTACTCTTAACTGTTTCCTATTTCAAGGCCCACAGCCTTTTATACCAGGCCTGTGCCAGTACTCACTCTGTTCCAAGAGAGGGATCTTTCTCTCAGACCAGAATGTCCCCTCAGTTTAACTCTGCGAGAGGGAAGACCACAGAAGGGATAAGAACGCAGTTTCACAGTTCAGAAAGCTTAAGTTACAACTCCTCACACAATCCCTGAACTCCAACTGGTTACAACCGTCACTAAGCATTATGGGGATTGTAGGCTGTATGCTTTCCACTCCCACACCGGTCTCTAGAGGCCTAGGCTTCTAGGCCCTGTCTCCCAGTCTTACACAGGTCATGACAAAGATCATGGTAGAAGGACCTTCCACCCATGAATCATGAGTTTACCCCCTCCCGCTTTTGTTGCAGCCCCAAATGTCCCCAACAGTGACGTTCTGAGGAGTCCAGAAGCAGCATTTCAGGTGGGATTTTTCAGCTGCATTGGGAAGGGAGAGGCCCTTCACACCTCAGCATGGTGCAATGCCATACAGTCCACCATCCAAAGCAGCCATTTCCTCCAGGGGGACTGATCTTGGTTGCCTGGCGATCAACTGTAATTAAGGTTACCAGCTCTGAATTGGGAAATATCTGGAGATTTGGGGGTGGAGCCTGACGAGGGTGGGATTTGGGGAGGGGAAGGACCTCAAGAAGAAAAAGAGAATAGACTGGATTTATACCCTGGCCAGTTTGGTGTAGTGGTTAAGTGCGCGGACTCTAATCTGGGAGAACCGGGTTTGATTCCCCACACCTCCACTTGCACCTGCTGGATGACCCTGGGCAAGCCATAGCTCTGGCACAGCTGTTCTTGAAAAAAGAGCCATTTCTGTCAGAGCTCTCTCAGCCCCACCTACCTCACAGGGTGTCTGTTGTGGGGAGGGGAAGGGAAAGGAGTTTGTGAGCCGCTCTGAGACTCCTTTGGGTAGTGAAGGGCGGGGTATAAATCCAATCCCTTCTTCTTCTACTTCACAGGGTGTCTGTTGTGGGGAGGGGAAGGGGAAGGAGCTTGTAAGCCGCTCTGAGACTCCTTTGGGTAGTGAAGGGTGGGGTATAAATCCAATCTCTTCTTCTTCTACTTCACAGGGTGTCTGTTGTGGGGAGGGGAAGGGGAAGGAGCTTGTAAGCCGCTCTGAGACTCCTTTGGGTAGTGAAGGGCGGGGTATAAATCCAATCCCTTCTTCTTCTACTTCACAGGGTGTCTGTTGTGGGGAGGGGAAGGGAAATGAGTTTGTAAGCTGCTCTGAGACACCTTTGGGTAGTGAATGGCGGGTATAAATCCAATCTCTTCTTCTTCTTCTTCTTCACTACCTGAAGGAGTCTCAGAGTAGCTTACAATCTCCTTTCCCTTCCCCTCCTCACCTGTGAGGTAGGTGGGGCTGAGAGAGCTTCTTCAAGAACCGCTCCTAGGAGAACAGCTCTGAGAGAACTTGTGACTGACCCAAGGTCACATCAGCATCTGCATGTGGAGGAGTGGGGAATCAAACCCAGTTCTCCCAGATTACAGCCCGCGCTCCTAACCCCAAACCAAACTGCCTGAGCAGGGTACAAAGCCATACAATCCACCACCACCACCCCCAAAGCAGCCATTTTCCTCCAGGGAACTGATCTGTGGAGATCCATTTTAATCCCAGATCTCTAGCTCCCACCTGGAAGTTGGCGATCCTGCCCTACAACCTAAAATCCTCTTAATAGGATATGCCAGAGATTATACCTGAGGCTTTGCATTATGGTTACCAACAATGCTCCCTTCTAAGCCATGGAGTCTTCTGAGCAAAAATTCTACTTTGTGAGCTACTGGCATTAACAGTGTGAGCAAGGTGATTTGGCTACTGCTTAAATTAGTTTGCTCTGGAGTCATCCCTCCTGAGCTAAGACAAAAACGTGTGAGCCGGAGGCTAGAAAACTGTGAGCTAGCTCACACTAACTCAGCTTAGAGGGAACACTGGTTACCAGCCTCCAGATGGGTGCTGGAGATCTCCTGGCTTTACCCCTGATCTCTACAGATCAGTTCCCTTGGAGAAAATGCCTCCTACAGAAGGTGAACTCTATGGCATTATCACTAATTGAAGCCCCTCCCTTTTCCCAAACCACATCTTCCTCCAGGGCTCTTTTTGTAGCAGGAACTCCTTTGCATATTAGGCACACACCCTAATGTAGCCAATCCTCCCAGAGCTTACAGAGCTCTTCTTACAGGGGCTACTGTAAACTCTTGGAGGATTGGCTACATTAGGGGTGTGTCGCCTCATATGCAAAGGAGTTCCTGCTACAAAAAGAGCCCTGCGGCTTCCTCAGGCTCCACACACACACACACACCCATTCTCCACGTATTTCCCAATCTGGTGCTGAGAACCCTACTTTGCATACATCAAGCCTTTGTTTTATCCCTAAACTACGTCTCCTAGGATGAAATCTTAAAGCTTTCGGTTATCGACTACTTGGTGTAAAGAAAGTAAAGGGCTCTGGGGTGCCTCTTTGAGACAAACCCAACTTCTGTCTACACCTCTGCAGGACTAGAAGAAACTATTTGCGAAGGCGTCCAAGTCCCCGGACAAAGCCTGCCGAAGAAACCCGACCACCTATTAACTCCCCCTCAGGATATTAATTTGGTTTTAGATTCCTTATGAATGTTGACAAGTATATATACTCTCTGGAACGAGCTTAGCCGCACAGTTACTGATTTAATTCGGTCCTCCGGAGAGCTCCAGTAGGGGCATTTGACAATAATGAGCTCTGATGAGAAGATAACTTAACAGCCACGGGGACGCGTCCCTCGAAGATGCAAATCTCGGCTTCGGCTCCGCTTGTCCTGATTGCTCCCCCCGCCCTCCTGGAGGAAAACAAGAATGGCTTCGGGCAGAGACTCCGACCTGGAAGACAATTGTTTTCCCCAGCCTAGATATCACCGAGGACACCCACCGGCAGCCACACACTGTTCTTTTGGACTCAGTGGCAGCGAAGGGGTGGACATTTGAAGTTGTGAGCTCAGTGGAAGAGAATCTGCCCGGCATGCGGAAGGTCCCAAGTTCAATCCCCACCATCTCCAGTTACAAGGACCGGGCAGTAGGAGGTGTGAAAGACCTCTGCTTGAGACCCTGGAGAGCTGCTGCCAGTCTGAGTGGGCAATACTGACCTTGATGGACCAAGGATCTGTTTGGGAAGGAAGTGTGGGCTCTGTGGCAGAGTATCTGCTTGGTATGTGAAAGGTCCCAAGTTCAATCCCCGCCATCTCCAGTTAGAAGAACCTGGCAGTAGGGGGTGTGAAAGACCTCTGCTTGAGACCCTGGAGAACTGCTGCCAGTTGTGTGGGCAATACTGACATTGATGGACCAGGGATCTGTTTGGGAAGGAGGTGTGGGTTCAGTGGCAGAGTATCTGCTTGGTATGTGAAAGGTCCCAGGTTCAATCCCCAGCATCTCCAGTTAAAAGGACTGGGCTGATTGATGCCTGGAAGGCTGCTGCCAGTCTGAGTAGGCAATACTGACTAGAATGGACCCATGGTCCGATTCAGTCTAAGGCAGCTTTGCGTGTGCTCATGTGTGTATCAAGCTATCCGAGTTTTCCTGGAGCAGTAGCAGGAAGGGTGCTTTACCTGCATTTCCTGGGCCACTGTCTTCTTGATCAAAACTGCCCTTCCTAGACAACTTCTTTTTCCACATGGGAAATAAGATGGCCAATCTCCAGGTGATGCCTAGGTTGCCAACCTCCTGGTGGGGCCTGGAGAATGCCTGGAATTGAACTGAGCTCCAGGTGACAGTTCCCCTGGAGAAAATGGCTACTTTGGAGGGTGGACTCTATGGCACTATGACCCACTGTGGTCCCTCCCCTTCCAAAATCCCACCTTCTCTAGGCCTCCACCCCAAATCTCCAGGAATATTTCAACCCAGAGTTGACATCCCTACTGAGAAAAGATGCAGGAGCACGTAGTGATGGCTCCAACCACAGACAGCTTTAAAAAGGAAATAGACAGATTCATGGAGATCCATCAGTGCCTACTAGCCTTGGTGACTGAGGGGAACCTCTACATTCAGAGACACTAATCCTCTGAATCCCAGAGGCAGGAGGCAACATCAGGGAAGGCCTTGGCCTCCATGCCCTGTGGTAGGCCCTCCAGAGGAACTGGCTGGCCACTGTGTGAGACAGGATGCTGGACGAGATGGACCACTGGTCTGATATAGCAGGGCTCTTCTGACGTTCTCATGAAAGCCTTAGCCTCTGTGCCCTGTTGTTGGCCCTTCAGAGGAACTGGTTGGCCACTGTGTGAGACAGGATGCTGGACTAGATGGACCATTGATCTGATCCAGCGGGGCTCTTCTGATGTTCTCATGAAGGCCTCGGCCTCTATGCCCTGTTGTTGGCCCTTCAGAGGAACTGGTTGGCCACTGTGTGAGACAGGAGGCTGGACTAGATGGACCATTGATCTGATTCAGGGGGGCTCTTCTGAAGTTCTCATGAAGACCTGAGGAACTGGTTGGTTGGCCACTGTGTGAGGCAGGATGCTGGACTACATAGACCACTGGTCTGATCCAGCCGGGCTCTTCTGATGTTCTTATGAAGGCCTCGGCCTCTATGCCCAGTTGTTGGCCCTCCAGAGGAACTGGTTGGCTGCTGTGCGAGAAAGGGTGCTGGACTAGATGGGCCACTGGTCTGATCCAGCAGGTCACTTGTGATATTCCTATGAAGGCCTCAGCCTCTATGCCCTGTTCTGGGTCCTCCAGAGGAACTGGTTGGCCCCTGTGTGAGACAGGATGCCAGACTAGGTGGACCACTGGTCTGATCCAGCAGGGCTCTTCAAATGTGCTGACCCATCCCAAGTAGGAAGGTAGCGGAAGACAACTTCGATTAGGACAAAAAAAATGGCTTGTGGGGAAATTTTGAGCCCCCACACTTCCACCACAGTGATCAAATCCAGAGAGCCCTCCCCCTTCCCCTGATGTTGTCCTTAAAAATCAGCACAACTGGAAGATTGTTCACAAGCATGCCATATCACATTTGGTTTGACCAGGGCCTTGTTTCTGGGGAAATGCACCAGAACAGAGTTCCGGAACCTCTTCAACAAAATTCTTTTTTAAAATGTTTAAAAGTCCGTGGGTTTTCAATGTACAGACTGACCCTTGTAATTCTAGTTTGTCCTACCCCGAGCACCCATGAAACTGCTTTACACTGAATCAGACCCCGGGTCCATCGAGGTCGGTATTGTCTAGTCAGACTGGCAGCAGCCCTCCAGGGTCTGAGCTATGAGCCCTCCCTCCACACTCCGAATCTTGCAAGCAGGAAACCCAGACAAAGCCACGCAGGAAACAGCTACTTAAAATCAGACAGAAGTAATGCTCTAATAAGTGTTGGAAATGTAATGTTAAAGGGGGCACGTTTTATCATATGTGGTGGACCTGTGAGAGGGCAAAGAAATACTAGATATGGGTGCATAGATTGTTACAGAATATCACAAAAAGCAATATTGTGTTTAAGCCAGAAGTGTTGTTGTTAGGAATACTTCCAAAAGAGATAAGGAGAGAAGAAAGATATCTGATAGTATATGGAACGGCGGCGGCTAGAATTCTATATGCGAAGTATTGGCGATCCACGGTGGTACCAACTGAACAGGAGCTGATTGAGAAGATAATGGAAGCAGCAGAAATGGACAAACTGACTCTGATGTTGAAAGGATATGATGAAACAGCCTTTATAAACACTTGGCAATGCTTTTATGATTGGTGGGATAAGAGGGAGCAGGATGGAAAGAAACAATAATGAATGTATAATGTAAGCTTTAGAATGAAAGTAGACCTGAATAAGATATTAATTTTGAACTAGCGGGTATAGAAGCAACTGTGTAACATTTATGTTGGTAAGGTGGGAGGGACTATAACGGAATTGGGATATGACGGATATTTGTAACCCCCCGTCAATGTTTAATGTTTGTCTTAGTGGGTGTAGATTGTATTGTTTTGTATTGGTTGTGTGGTATGTCTTGTAGTTTTGTCATTGTCTAAAAATAATAAAATGCCTCTTTTTGGGGGGTGCTTAAAAAAAAAAAATTAGACAGAAGTACAAATGCCCAAGCCAAAATCCTCACTGCCTTTCCAGCATCAGCACGGCCAGTGAAAGACGCACAGGAACTTCAAGGCTTGGCAGTGCCTCTCTGCACATCTTCCAGCAAAGCGTCGCTAGAGGCAAAGTAGAGACGGCCTCCTTCCAAGCGCTCAAAACAGGAAGATTTTGTCTCTAGCAAAATGCCGTCCGGTTTTATCAGGACTCTGCAGAGCATAGTTGGGGGGGGGGGTGACCATCGAGCTGATAGCCAGGAGAGTTTTCGAGATGGGCACCGGGGCTCAAATCAGAACACTGCATGATCCCAAACCCTGATCCACTTACTCTCCCAGCCAGAACTTCCTTACAGAGTCATGGTGAGGATAACAGCGAGGAGGAGACAGGGGGCGATTCGGCAACTGGCATCTGCTCCACATTTTCTCAACGCTGAGGAAAAGGCGCAGCTCGAAACCACATTCAAACACCTTGGGGGTAAGGCCGTACTGACTGCGAAAGTCACCCCTGAACGACCATCAATCTATGCAGAAGGTACCATAAAACTACCCTGCCCTTCAGTCGGAGTCTCAGAGCAGCTTACAAACTCCTTTCCCTTCCTCTCCCCACAACAGACACCTGTGAGGTAGGTGGGGCTGAGAGAGCTCTTTTGAGAACTGCCCTTGAGAGAACAGCTCTGACAGAACTATGGCTTGCCCAAGGTCATCCAGCAGGTGCAAGTGGAGGAGTGAGGAATCAAACCCGGTTCTCCCAGATTAGAGTCCGCACACTTAACCACTATACCATAACATCAAAGGACGCATTTGAGAAGCATAGGGCTTAAAACTGACCATCCTGGGTATGTTACACTGAAATAAATCCATCAGGCCTGATTCCTCTTTAGACTAAAAATCCATGACTTTGAAAGAAATTGTCTAGTGCATGTAAAGTTTGTAAAAACAAAGATTCTCTTCTGTTTGGCTACGATCCAGGGGACGAATCATATAATATTAAAGCACTGGTGTTGCATTTAGCATAAAGGAGACTCATGCACTCATAGATTATTAATTGCAGAGCCTTGCAGAGTATGTAAGAAATCTTTCCTCGAGACTGCCAACTTTCCAAAATGGAACCTGCACGATTTGTTCTCAATCTAGGTTGCTTTAAATAAACTCCCTTTTTTTTTCATCTCCATCACAATCCCTTTTTGCAAAAAGCCCAGTTCTACCAATCCAGAGCATTTTAAAAAACACACATACATGTTTCTTCCTTTCCCAATTTATCTTCATGACAAGCCAGTGAGCTAGGTTAGATGGTTAAGAGGAGACATGATAGAGGTTTTTAACATTATGCACGAGGTGGAGAAAGCAGAGAGAGGGAGTTTTCTCTCCCTCTTCCATAATGCTAGAATTTGGGGGCACTCAGTGAACTTGATGGGAAATAGGTTTGAGACCGACAAAAGGAAATACTGCCTTAATCAACAAATAATTAATTGGTGGAATTCACTGCCAGGGGAGGCAGCGGTAGCAGACAACTATGGGGGAGGGACATGGCAGATGTCATGAGCAGTTGGGTTAGAACAGATAAAAGGAAGTCCTTCTTCACCCAAAGAGTGATTAACACTTGGAATTCACTGCCACAGGAGATGGTGGCAGCTACAAGCATGGATGGCTTCAAGAGGGAACTGGATAAACATGGAGCAGAGGTCCATCCGTGGCTATTAGCCACAAGGTATAGATAGGAACTCTCGGTCTGGGGCAAGCAATGCTCTGTATTCTTGGTGCTTGGGGGGGCAACAGTGGGAGGGCTTCTAGTGTCCTGGTCCCACTGCTGGATCTCCTGATGGCACCTGGTATTTTTAGCCACTATGTGACACAGAGTGTTGGATTGGATGGGTCATTGGCCTGATCCAACAGTGGCCTGATCCAACATTATGTCCTTATGTTTACAAAATTACACATGGGATGGAGAGAGCTGACAAGGTAACTTTTTCTCCCTCTCCTGAGATACTAGAACTTGAGGGCATCGAATGAAACTGCTGGGCAGTGAGGTCAGGACGGACAAAAGGAAATAGTGCTGTACACAGAGAGTGATTAAAATGTGGAATTCACTGCCAGAGGATATCGTGGTGGCTACAGGAATAGACAGAGGATTAGATAGATTCATGGAGGATAAGTCTATCAATGGCTAGTGGCCATGGTGACTGAGGGGAACCTTCATGTCCTGTTGCTGGCCCTCCAGAGGAGCTGGTTGGCCACTGTGTGAGACAGGATGCTGGACTGGATGGACCACTGGTCTGAACCAGCAGGGCTCTTCTCTTGTTTTCATGAAGGCCTCAGCCTCTGTGCCCTGCTGTTGGCCCTTCAGAGGAACTGGTTGGCTACTGTGTGAGACAGGATGCTGGACTGGATGGACCCCTGGTCTGAACCAGCAGGGCTCTTCTCTTGTTTTCATGAAGGCCTCAGCCTCTGTGCCCTGCTGTTGGCCCTCCAGAGGAACTGGTTGGCCACTGTGTGAGACAGGATGCTGGACTGGATGGACCACTGGTCTGAACCAGCAGGGCTCTTCTCTTGTTTTCATGAAGGCCTCAGCCTCTGTGCCCTGCTGTTGGCCCTTCAGAGGAACTGGCTGGCCACTATGTGAGACAGGGTGCTGGAATAGATGGACCACAGGTCTGATCCAGAAGGGCTCTTCCAGTGTTCTTATGAAGGCCTCGGCCTCTCTGCCCTGTTGTTGGACCTCCAGAGGGACTGGTTGGCCGCTCTGTGAGACAGGATGCTGGACTAGATGGACCACTGGTCTGATCCAGCAGGGCTCTTCTGATGTTCTTATGAAGGCCTCGGCCTCTCTGCCCTGTTGTTGGCCATCCAGAGGAACTGGTTGGCCCCTGTGTGAGACAGGATACTGGACTAGATGGTCCAGTGGTCTGACACAGCAGGGCTCTTCTGATGTCCTTATGCCGTGTGAGATAGGATGCTGGATGAGATGGATCACTGGACAGATCTTGCAGGCTCTACTTATGTTAGGCTGAGAGAGTATGACTGTTTCAAGGTCACCTGGCAAACTTCATAGGGTTACCTGCTTCTAGGTGGTAGCTTGAAATATCCCACTATAACAACTGATCTCTACATAATAAAGATCAGTGCCTCTGTAGAAAATGGCTTCTTTGGAAGGTGGACTCTACAGCATTATACCCTCTTGAGGTCCCTCCCTTCCCCAAACCCTGCCTTCCTCAGGCTCTACCAGTTTGGTGCAGTGGTTAAGTGTACGGACTCTAATCTGGGAGAAGCGGGTTTGATTCCCCACTCCTCCACTTGCAGCTGGTGGATGACCTTGGGGAAGCCATAGTTCTGTCAGAGGTGTTCTTGAAAAAGGACAGTTTCTCTCACAGCTCTCTCAGCCCCACCTACCTCACAGGGTGTCTGTTGTGGGGAGGGGAAGGGAAAGGAGTTTGTTAGCCGCTCTGGGACTCCCTTGGGTAGTGAAGGGCGGGGTATAAATCCAATCTCTTCTCCTCTTCTCCTTGAAATCTCCAGGTATTACCAAACCCAGAGCTGGCAGCCCTATTATTTCAAAGAGAGGACTGGAACCCAATTCTTCCAAAAACCGCAGCCCATGTGCTCTGCAACATTATACTTTGAAAGCAGACGCTCACTGCCTCATGTTTATGTATTGCCATGCCGGACAGCGACGATCCATAAATATTAAAAAATAAAAAAAAATTAAAAAAGAAACCACATACGGTACTTTTAGTTTGTAAAGTACTTTCACGGCTCATCTCCCACGGCAAATGCAATCATGCGGCAACGTGGCTCTGATCTTCTGCGGCCTCTGCCACATCTGTAATCTCCGCCACTCCTCACTCCCCCCAGAGTTGCACGTCGCTGCAGGAGAGTCGCCATATAGCCAGAGGTCACAGGCAGCTGCCGGCTCAAACTGTTCTAACTGCAGTAACAGGACGTGTGTTCACTGCTGCCGGCGAGCAATCTCCCCCCCCCCAATTTTTTTAAAAAAGATCTTGTGACATCTTTTAAAAAATGAACAGATTGACTTTGGTGTGAGCCTTCACTCATAATCTAGCACCCACATGGTCTGATGCAACCGGCTAGAGTCGCTGGGGACCCCCTCTGGCCACCAGTAGAGGATGGGGGGGTACGGTTGCCAGATCCAGGCTGGGAAACTCCTGGAGATTCAGAGATGGAGCAAGGGGAGGACAGGGACCTCAGTGGGGTACGACGCTGTGGAGTCCACCCTCCAAAGTATCCATTTTCTCCATGGGAACATATCTCTGTCATCTGGAGATGAGCTGTAATTCTGGGGGATCTCCAGGTCCCACCTGGAAGAGGGGCTCCCAGATCCATCAGATTCCCATCTATTTTTGTTGTTCAGTCGCACAGTCGAGTCCGGCTCTTCGTGACCCCATGGACCAGATTACGCCAGGCCCTCCTGTCTTCCACTGTCCGCTGAAGTTTGCTCAATTTCATGTTCGTTGCATCGATGACACTGTCCGACCATCTCATCCTTTGCCGCCTCCTTCTTCTTTGACCTTCGATCTTTCCCAGCATCAGGGTCTTCTCCAGTGAGGGCTCCCTTCTCATTTGGTGGCCAAAGTATTTGAGCTTCAGCTTCAGGATCTGGCCTTCCAGGGAACAATCAGGGTTGATTTCTTTTAGGATTGACTGATTTGATCTCCTTGCAGTCCAAGGGACTCTCAAGAGTCTTCTCCAGCACCATAGTTCAAAAGAATCTATTCTTCGGCGCTTGGCCTTCTTTATGGTCCAACTCTCACAGCCATACAGTACTACGGGGAATACCATTGCTTTGACCATGCGGACTTTTGTTGGCAAGGTGATGTCTCTGCTTTTTATCATGCTGTTATATCCATAAATGTATGTAATTGCCCTGTTCTCCTGCTCAGTCCTTCCTTTCATCTCTCCAGCCGTCTGCATTGAGGACTGCAAGCACCTTGGAGCAAGGTCTAAAGTTGTCAAGCTCCAGGTGGGGTCCAGAAATCACAAAGAAGAAGAGGAGGAGGAGGAGGAGGAGGATGGATTTATACTCCACCAATGCTCCTGCCAACCTAGCAGTTCGAAAGCATGAAATTTCAAGTAGATAAATAGGCACCACCTCGGTGGGAAGGTCACAGCGTTCCGTGCGCCTTGGTGTTTAGTCATGCCAGCCGCATGACCACGGAAACGTCTTCAGACAGCGCTGGTGCTTCGGCTTTGAAACAGAGATGAGCACAGCAACCCTAGAGTCGGATTCGACTGGCTTTCGAGCAAGGGAACCTTTACCTTTTACTAATGCTCCCTCTAAGCTGTGGAGTCTTGTGAGCAAAAATCCTACTTTGTGAGCTTCTGGCATTAAAGTTGTGAGTGAGCAATTTGGCAACTGCATAGATCAGTTTGCACTGGAGCATTCCTTCCTCAGCTGAGACAAAAATGTGTGAGCCGGAGGCTAAAATACTGTGAGCTAGCTCACACTAACTCAGCTTAGAGGGAACACTGTACCCCACCCTTCACTACCCAAAGGAGTCTCAGAGCGGTTCACAATCTCCTTTCCCTTCCCCTCTCCCACAACAGACACCCCGTGAGCTATGTTCCCTCTAAGCTACGGAGTCTTGTGAGCAAAAATCCTACTTTGTGAGCTACGGGCATTAAAGTTGCGAGCGAGCGATTTGGCTGCTGCATAAATTAGTTTGCTCTGGAGCCCTCGTTTCTGAGCTGAGACAAAAATGTGTGAGCCGAAGGCTGAAAAACTGAGCTAGCTCACGCTAACTCAGTTTAGAGGGAACACTGCCTGTGAGGTAGGTGGGGCTGAGAGAGCTCTCTCGAGGACTGCCCTTGAGAGAACAGCTCCGAGAGGACTGTGACTGGCCCAAGGTCACACCAGCAGCTGCGTGTGGAGGAGTGGGGAATCAAACCCAGTTCTCCCAGATTAGAGTCTGCGCACTTAACCACTACACCAAACTGGCTGGTTGCATCCGACCATGTGGGTGCTAGATTATGAGTGAAGGCTCACACCAAAGTCAATTGACCTCCAGAATACGGAGGGAAATCCCCCTGGAGAAAACGAGGCGGGTGGACTCAATGGCATTATACTCCACTGTGGTCCCTCCCCTCCCAAAAGCCCACTCTCCCCAGGCCCCACCCCCAAATCTCTAGGGTCCTCCCAACCTAGAGTGGGCAGGACTGGCCAGGACTGGCCTTTCGCGCTCACGTCACTTCATGAAGTGCTGTACCCATCGATGGTGCTCTTCAGGGCTCTTTTCGCGGCAGGAACGCTCCTTTGCATATTAGGCCACACACCCCTAACGTAGCCAATCCTCTGAGAGCTTACAGAGCTCTTCTCACAGGGGCTACTGTAAGCTCTTGGAGGATTGGCTCCATTAGGGGTGTGTGGCCTAATAGGCAAAGGAGTCCCTGCTACAAAAAGAGTCCTGGCTGCTCTAGAAGTAAATCAGTCACAAAACCCAGAATCGGTTTCCATCCGAATCATTGCCTATCTATAGGAGGGGAGACAGGAGGGAGCCCGTCCAGTAATTCCAGGTGCGCTTGGCAGCATCCTCTCTCAAGCTCACAGCCTGGCCTCATCAGCAGGTAGCCAGAGCATCTCAAGAGCCCGGGCGATTGAATTGTCAATCGAACGGATGCTGCTCGTCCTTTACGTCTTGTCCCTGTTTGTCGTGAAGGACTTCTGCCAAGGACAAGTGACTCCATTAGGGAGGAAAAGAGGAAGCAGGAAAAGCAGCCCAGAAAGGGACACGATCCAGCTGAGAGTTGGGACCAGTCCATAACAAGCCCCTACACAGAGATTCGCTTTGAATCGCTCCAGGGGCGATTCTTAGCATTTGGCACAAAGTATGTGGGCAGCTGTTCAGCAGACAGATTGGGCGATTTTTAGCCGTGGAATCGTAAACAGAGAGAGAGAGGGAGAATGGAGAGGCAGGAAGAGAATGAGCCACCTCAAATGACTGTACCACTAGGGCGCCAGGTCCCCCCCGGCCACTGGCAGGGGGTAATGGGGGGGAAGGGTTGCCATACCCAGTTCGGGAGACTCCTGGAGATTTGGGGATGGAGCCTGGGGAGGACAGGAACCTCAGTGGGGGACAATGCCATAGAGCCCACCCTCCAAAACAGCCCTTTTCTCCAGGGGGAACTGATCTCTGTCATTTTGAGATGAGCTGTAATTCCAGGGGATCCACAGGTCCCACCTGGAGGCTGGCATCTCCACTGTGGAGAGATTTAAAGAGTCCTCCATGGGATAGCTATAAGATGTAAAGAACAGAAATGCACTTCGGCTGACAGCCCACCTAATCCAGCATTCTGCTTCCAAGAGGGATGCAGTGGATTTTGCTGCAGGCACATTTAATGGTCACACTTATTGCGTTCAAAGGCAGTGATCAGATACGAGCCAATCAACCTGTCTGCTCGGGTTGTGCCAAGCAGCCCCGAATGCCTGCCAAACTGGTTTGCATTGGGTGTCCCAAAACCAGGGCTCTTTTTGTAGCAGGAACTCCTTTGCATATTAGGTGACACACCCCTAATGTAGCCAATCCTCCAAGAGCTTACAGTAGCCCCTGTAAGAAGAGCTCTGTAAGCTCTTGGAGGATTGGCTACATTGGGGGAATGTCGCCTAATATGCAAAGGAGTTCCTGCTACAAAAAGAGTCCCGCCCAAAACTATTTGCGCACAAAGATGCTGATGGTTCAAACTGATTGGCAGCCATTAGGATCACGAACGACTACTTGGAGGAACATGGAAGAGCAGGACTGCATTGAGATGTATCATTTATTGATGACTGGATGATGGGATTTATGAGTGATTTAATTGTCTGTTTAAACAAGCGTGTGCTGGGTAGTGCAGTTGCACAGCAAAGATGGAGGTGTAGTCGACGGTGACTGGGCTGTGTGAGGACGTTTTGCATGTGCAAAACGACAATTGTACTGTATGTACTGCATAGATAGTAAAAAAATAACCCAGTGAAACAACCTGCCGAACACTCATGAACAGTTTGACGAACTGTCAAACAGATTGTCGAAAAATCGGGTCTCTTGTTTGCAACTGGCAAGCAGGGCGTGAGCTGAACTGGTAGGTCTTTGTGAATCTCTAGTGTCCAACAGTGGCCAGTCCAATGGCACTGGGAAGCTGGCAAGCAGGAACTGTTGATGATAGCCCTCACCTGCCACCCAGTCCCCAGAATCTAACAACTCGAGGCAGTTTGCCTCGGAACCTATTTGGTTCTCATGGCTAACAGCCAGCAATAGCTCTGTCCTCCATAAGCATGTTCGACTCCCTTTTAAATACATCTGAATTGGTGGTCATCATCATATCTTGTGGCGGGGAGTTCCACAAGTGAACAAGTGCAATGTACTACTTCTTTTTGTCCATCTGTAATCTATCAACAGCCATAAAGTGACTCTGCTTCGAGTTCTAGCATCATGGGAGATGGAGAAACGTTTCCCTCTATCCCTGTTTCCCACGCCATTCATAATTTGTAGACTTTTATCATTGCACCCCTCAGTTACCTCTTTTCTAAACGGGGGGGGGGACACCCTCCCTGATGCTTTAGTTTTCCCAGACAGGACAAGCATTCCATCTCCACAATCATTTTGGTCGTCCTTGCCTGCACTTTCCCCAGGTTGTCAATACCCTTCCAGAGATGCAGCAACCAGAATGACGCACGGGATTCCAAAGCCAACATTCATCCTTGAACACACATGAAGCTGCCTTATACTAAATCAGGCCCTTGGTCCGTCAAGGTCAGTATTGCCTACTCAGGCTGGCAGCCGCTCTCCAGAGTCCCAGGCAGAGGCCATCCACATCACCTACCGCCAGAGTTCCCTCTAAGCTGAGTCAGTGTGAGCTAGCTCACAGTTCTTTAGCCTCCGGCTCACACATTATTTTTTCTTAGCTCAGGAAGGAGGGCTCCGGAGCCAACGAATTTATGCAGCAGCCAAATCGCTCGCTCGCAACTTTCATGCCAGCAGCTCGCAAAGTAGGATTTTTGCTCACAAGCAGGGCTATTATGGGGCAGGAACGCACAGGAACGGAGTTTCGGCTGGCTCCCGAGTTGGCCATGCCCAGCAGGAACTCATTAGCATAATAGGCCACACCCAAAGCAGAAACTCACTAGGATTGGCTACATTAGGGGTGTGTGGCCTAACATGCAAAGGAGTTCCTGCTCCAAAAAAAGCCCCGGGGTTTGACAAGGTACACAGAATAAGGTAAACAAGGTAAACAGAATAAGAAGCAAAAGGTGGGTGTGGCTGGATGCCCACACTTCTGATTACATGGGGGTGCGGCCTAATAATGCTAATGAGCGGTGCTGTCAGGGGTGTGGGCTAATATGCTACTGAGTTTCTGCTGTTGGGTGTGGCCTATTATGCTAATGAGTTCCTGCTGGGCTTTTTCTACAAAAAAGGTCCTGCCCACAAGACTCCACAGCTTAGAGGAAGCATCGCCTACTGCCTGGTCCTTTTAAACTGGAGATGCTGAGGACTGAACCCGGGACCTTCTGCATGCCAGGCAGAGGCTCTGTCACTGAGCCACAGCCCCTCCCATCTGTTTCAAATGTCCACGGTCAGTGGGATGACGTCACGGCAACCTACATCTTGCAAGAGCGACCGTTAGCATTTTGACCCTCTGGTCACAGCTATACGTAAGACAAGACAGCTGTCGATCGGGACCTTTTTAATTTTTTAAAAAAACACAATCAAGGACACAAGCCACTGAAACACAAGCCACCAGACATAAGGAACATAAAAACTATCCATAAAACAGAAACAGACTGTTAAAAAAAGCTGATAAAGTAAGCCCCCTAATTCAAAGTCTGGGAGGGGAGTTCAAGTTTAGTCTGCTGCTTAAAAGACAGTACAGTAGGTGCCAGGCAAGCTTCAGTGAGAAGGGAGTTCCAAAGGGGGAGTGCCACCACCAAAAAAGCCCTGCATTTAGTCTCCCCCACCTCACCTCTGATTATACAGTTGTCAGGTCCCCCCAGACCACTGGTGGAAGATGGGGCATAGGGATGCCAGATCCAGGTGGGGAAACTCCTGGAGATTTGGGGACGGAGCCTGGGGCAAACAGGGACCTCAGTGGGGTACAGTGTCCTAGAGTCCACCCTCCAAAGCACCCATTTTCTCCAGGGGAACTGATCTCTGCAGTCTGCAGATGAGCTGTAATTCTAGGGGATCTCCAGGTCCCACCTGGAGACTGGCATCCCTACTCTGAAGGGCTTGTGAGACAAACCATAACTGACGGGCTGCGCCTGAACCCTGAGAAGCCCAGGGTGGCATTGTGGTTCTTCCCCGCCCAAAGCCCGTTTTGTCTTCACACCAACCCTGTATGGCAAAGCGAGGCTTAGGGGGAAGACGGCTGCCTCAAGGTCACCCAGCAAGTTCCATGACACCGTGGAGATTTGAACCCAAGCCTCTTAGATCCTAGTTCAAAACTGTAACCAACACACCATTCTTGCTCTTTCCTATATTGACTGTTGCATATGCTCAACGGCATCAGCCTCCAACAGAGAAACCAGGTTCGAGACTTAGCATCATAGAATCATGAAGCTGGAAGGGACCCTCGGGGTCATCTAGTCTGACCCCCTGCACAATGCAGGAAATCCACAAATATCTCCCACCCCCAAACCTCCAGTGACCACTGTTCTACATCCAGAAGATGACACAAAAACCCTCCAGGATTTCTCACCAAATTTGCCTGGAGAAAAATTGCTTCCTGACTCCAAAGTGACGATCAGCATTTCCCTGGGCGTGCAAGAAAGTGCGATGGGAACTAAGCACTGATGCAACAGAACTGGCAGCTGGCACACAAATCAGACCAGAAGTCCACCCACTCCAAGATTCTCTGCTTCCATAACTGCCCCAGCAGGGGGAAGCATCCGCCCGCCCCTGTTGTCCGTTGCTGGCATCGAGTACACAGAGAGAAACGGGGCCTCCATTCATGACAGGTCAATGGCTTAGATGGTTTTAAAGTGGGATTGGAGAGATTCATGGGAGAGAGGACTACTGGCGGTTGCTCGACATGGCATTTCAAGGCCGCTTCCATGTACGAAGACAAAATACCTCTGATTACAGATGCTGGGAACCAAGGAGAGAGACTCCGGCAAGCCGCGCTTGGGAGGTTTCCAGGGACATCTGGCTGCCGGGGGATCAAACGCTAAACTCCACGGAGCCGTTCATGTAATCTCACCAGGCGACATTTAACCTTCTTAGAAGCTGGCTGCGAGATCATCGGCTCTCGAGTCATGAAGGGAGAAACATAAAACCGTCTTTTGACACGTGGCTGGCATAACTAAATGTCGAGGTGCACGGAATGCTGTTACCTTCCCACCAAAGTCATACCTGTTCATCTACTTGCAATTTCTTGCTTTCAAGCTGCTAGGTTGACAGGAGCTGGGGCCAGAGACGGAAGCTCACTCCGTCATGTGGCACTCGGGTCTTGAACTGCCAAGCTACTGATCTTCTGGTCTGCAGCTCAGCATCTTAACCTCTGAGTCACCGTGGCTCCAAGATCTGAGAGACTGTGGTTCAAATCCTCATTTTGCTATGAAGCTTGCTGGGTGACCTAGGCATAGTCACTGTCTCTCTTGGCCTAACCTACCTTACAGGGTTGTTGTGAGGATAAAAAGGGGAGATGTGAGAACTATGCATGCTCCCCCTGACTCTGTGGAGGATGAACTGGATAAAAATGTTATAGAGAGGGGTTTTTTACAAAAAAAAACAACAACAACCCAAAAACACAAGGTTGTCAAAGGTACTACCAACAAACAATGCATTTAACATTATTCATTCACCAAGGAATCTGGAGAAAACTAGTGAGATATGTTCTGAGGCATATGCTCAGCTTATGTGGAGCAGTAGCCAAACAAGCTGGACTTCACCATTCTCCAGTGCAGCCTAGAAAACACCCAAAACTCCCCTGTCGAAGAACAGGAAAATGGTGCACATGACTGTAGGAGTGAGCAACTCAGCATGCCTGGACACTGGAGGCGCTATGTCATTCTAAGGATGTATAGGCATCATCGCCTTGAATGGAATGCCTCTCTTGGTCTTAACCTGGGAACTGCCCTCTGATCCCTCCTCTCTCTCTCCCTTTCTCCTCTCCCTCTCTTCTCATGGCCTTCCATCGAGACACATGTCTCTGCAGGTCTCTCCTGTAGCAGCAATGCTTTCACACTCCCACACACACACAATGCCAGACAAATTGGCCACTCATGATAGGAAAAGTACTCTTTAGATTTAGGCAGGGCTCTTTTTGTAGCAGGAACTCCTTTGCATATTAGGCGACACACCCCTAATGTAGCCAATCCTCCAAGAGCTTACAGTAGCCCCTGTAAGAAGAGCTCTGTAAGCTCTTGGAGGATTGGCTACATTAGGGGTGTGTCGCCTAAGATGCAAAGGAGTTCCTGCTACAAAAAGAGCCCTGGATTTAGGCATCTTTCTCTTCTTTTGACTGCAACCCGGATGTGACCTTGATCGACTTGAATAAAGTAGCTTTACCCTTTTTTTTTTGCAATATACTGCCTGGGAGATTTATTTACTGCAGTCAGTATCACGCGTCTATGATTGGGCAAAATCCTGCTATATTAACCAAATGTCCCAATAAAGGCATCAGTCAGCAAAGCTTCTCTGCTGTTAAAGATCTTCTCTCTGAGGAACCCCGTATAAATTTCCAATGAGTAACCAGGTTTCCTGAAACACAGCCGGGAAATGAAGACTAAGTATGGATTAGCGGTTAGCGTATCAGGTTTGGAAATCCAGGGTTGAGATCTCCACTCGGCCACGAAGCTAGCGGGGTAACATGGGGCCAGTTCTTGTGAGGATACGGTGGAGAAAAGGAGAACTTGCATTTGCCCCCACGACCGCAGAGGACGGGTGGGATAAGGAAGTAACAAATGAATGGGAAGCCAGCATCGCAAAGCAAATAAACTCAGAGCGCCAACTTACTTGTTGTAGAGCACAATGTCCGGCCTCCAGATGAGCTCCGAAGGAATTCGTATCGAAGTAACGTTTTCATATTCCTCAGGATCCCAGCGTAGTTTATAATCATGCCATTCCTTTTTTTAAAAAGAGGGGGGGAAGCAGATTAGAGTTGCAACTGAACCTTATCCTGACCTTTACAAAATGGATTCAAATTTAGCAATCTGCTATTTCAGAGCTCCAACATGGTGCCCGCGGCAACTTCCCTGGTGCCCACCAAATGTTTTTAGAGAGTGGGCGAGGCCAGGTGGGTCACTTGCCCAGAAGACCTTCTGACTGGCCAATAACACTGTTTTAATGGCAGCTGCTACCACAGCCCCACTGCAGTGTTGTCGGTCCTCCAGAGGAACTGGTTGGCCTCTGTGTGTGAGACAGGATGCTGGACTAGATGGACCACTGCTCTGATCCAGCAGGGCTCTTCTTATGTTCTTATGAAGGCCTCGGCCTCTCTGCCCTGTGGTTGTCCCTCCAGAGGAACTGGTTGGCCACTGTGTGAGACAGGAGGCTGGACTAGATGGACCACTGGTCTGACCCAGCAGGGCTCTTCTGATGTTCTAATAAAAACAGCAATTAAAACACTGCATAGGGAGGAGGGATCACTGAGGGAACACGGAATGAAACAAAAGTATCTTCCACCACCGGCAGAAAATGGCGACAGAAGAGAACAGATGAGTCTCCCTTGGAAAAGTGTTCTAGAGTCTTGGTGCCCCCACAAGGGAAGTGCTTTCTCAGGTCGCCAACCACCTAATCTCAAAAGGTGAGAGCACCTGAAGGAGGGCTCCAAAGATGACCATGGTGGCCAGATGGGTTCATGGAGAGTACGCTGTTAACGCCTAGTGGGTGAGGTGGGAGACACCATGCAGTGGGAAACTCTCTCACATAGGTTTGATGGAGAAGAAGAAGAAGAGAAGAATAGATTGGATTTATACCCTGCCCTTCACTGCCCAAAGGCGTCTCAGAGCGGCTTACAAACTCCTTTCCCTTCCCCTTCCCACAACAGACACCCTGTGAGGTAGGTGGGGCTGAGAGAACTTCTGACAGAAACTGCCCTAGAGGGAACAGCTGTGCCAGAGCTTGTGACTGACCCAAGGTCACATCAGCAGCTGCGAGTGGAGGAGTGGGGAATCAAACCCGGTTCTCCCAGATAAGAGTCCGCGCACTTAACCACTACACCAAACTGGCTCTCCTACACCAAACAGGGACTGTGACAGAGAAGGGTTGTTGGCCAAGAGATTGGCTTGTGTCCTTTGTTTTCAAGCAGCTCATGAAAAAAAAATAGAAATCATTACTATGGAGGAAAATGAGTCAAAAGAAGGAAAACGTATCAGGCTGACTTACTTGTTTCACCCAGACGTTCGTGGTCATCATTTGATTCTTTTCATCCTGGAAATCAGAAAAAGGAGAAAAAGTAGTGTTAAGTATGAGACTCAACAACGATTTCAGCTTCAAAAGTGATTTCAGCTTTATTTGAACAGCAAACTGTAAGTCAGGAAAACACAACAAGAAACAGTGGAGCACAGCTCCTTTTTAAACTCTCCCGGGCAGTCAAAGCCACACCCATAATAAGTTAAGGACCAATAGCAACACAGAGATAAAGGCCAATCATAACACAGGGATAAAGGCCAATCAGGACCGCTCCCTCTTTGCAACATATTTACAATATGATTGGTTCTGTACAGAGGTTTCTTAGAAACCAGCCAATAGTAATGCCACAGCTGAAGAGCCACATTTGAAATCAAGCTTAACATAGGAATGTATAGCCCAGATTCACATTCCAATACATAACAAGTAGGATTCGTAAGAAGAGCCGATGTTGTCCCCAAATGCTCTCGCATAGCTGCCTGGATCGCTGCGATCCAGTTTTTCCTGCCACCCCACCCCCACCCCAAATCACAGAAATAAACATATTTAAGCATCTGCTGGGGAAAAAACAGATGTTACTGAAGTCTGAACAGTAAACAGGACACATCTGCTCAGTGCCATTCAACTGCCAGACCTCAGATCTTGACCCAGGGCTGGATCTACGTTGAGGCAGCCTCAGGTGATGAATTTGGGGAGGCGGCACCGCTGACATGGCTGCCGCTTGCGCCACTCTCCTGTGGAGAGTTTGTCAACACCAGAAAGGTTCAGGAGGCTCTGCAAGGGCATTTGATTCGTCAGGCTTTTAATGAGGTATAGACCGCAGGCATCCTGGGGGTGGGGTCGCCAGCCTCCAGGCGGGGCCTCGAGCTCCGTCCCCCTGGAAAAAGCCATGTCATATAAAGAAAAAAAATATATAAAATGTTTTATAGATGGCCTATGACACCAGATATTTTAGCAAAATTATACCCTGATATGTCAAATGAGTGTCGGAAATGTAAACAAAATATTGGTTCCTTTTTTTTTCATATATGGTGGTCTTGTGAAAAGAGCAAAAAATATTGGGCGTGGATTCATGAGGTACTCCCCCCAAGAATACTAGAAACAAGTATTCCATTTATACCTGAATTGTTTTTATTGAATATAACACCAGAAAGATCTACAAAACCAGATGTATATATGATCATTCATGTTATAACAACTGCTAGAATTTTGTATGCAAAATATTGGAGAAGAGAAGCAGTACCAGCAAAAGAAGGGACCATTTACAAATTAATGGATACGGCAGAAATGGATAAATTAACTTTGCTACTGCAAGATGAAAAAGAAGAAATTTGGGGGGGGGAAAACATGGTCAAGATTTTATAAATGGATTGCAAAATATTTACGAAGTCAAATGTCACAATTACTTGAACATATAATAGAAACGAAATTATATTTGTGTACATATTATATAACAGATTAGGTGCACGAAAGAAATGCCTGTCGAGAAAATGTAAGCGTTATTATGCAATGCTCTCCTTTCTTTCTTTGTTTCTGTTTGCTGTTGTCATGTGTTGTTTTGTTCTATGTATTTTGTATCTTTGTTTTTGTTGTTGTTCAGTCGCACAGTCGAGTCCGACTCTTCATGACCCCATGGACCAGATTACGCCAGGCCCTCCTGTCTTCCACTGTCCGCTGAAGTTTGCTCAATTTCATATTCGTTGCATCGATGACACTGTCTGACCATCTCATCCTTTATTTATTTATTTATTTATATCTTCGACTTATACCCCGCTCGAACCCCCGAAGGGGTCTCTGAGCGGCTTACAGTTACTCTCAATCCTATATCTAAGGCCACATAGATGATTGCCGTCCCCTTCTTCTTTGACCTTCAATCTTTCCCAGCATCAGGGTCTTCTCCAGTGAATGCTCCCTTCTTATTTGGTGGCCAAAGTATTTGAGCTTCAGCTTCAGGATCTGGCCTTCCAGGGAACAGTCAGGGTTGATTTCTTTTAGGATTGACTGATTTGATCTCCTTGCAGTCCAAGGGACTCTCAAGAGTCTTCTCCAGCACTATAGTTCAAAAGAATCTATTCTTTGGCGCTCGGCCTTCCTTATAGTCCAACTCTCGCAGCCATACATTACTACGGGGAATACCATTGCTTTGACCATGCGGACTTTTGTTGGCAAGGTGATGTCTCTGCTTTTTATCATGCTGTTTAGGTTTGCCATCGCTTTCCTCCCAAGGAGCAGGCGTCTTTTAATTTCATGGCTGCAGTCACCATCTGCAGTGATCTGGGATCCTACGAACGTGAAGTCTGTCACTACTTCTACGACTTCCCCTTCTATTTGCCAAGGAGTGATGGGGCCAGATGCCATGATCTTAGTTTTTTTGATGTTGAGCTTCAAGCCCACTTTTGCGCTCTCGTCTTTCACCCTGAGCAAGAGGCTCTTTAGGTCCTCTTCACTTTCTGCCATCAGAGTGGTATCGTCTGCATATCTGAGGTTATTGATCTTTTCCCCAGCAATCTTAACTCCCAGCTTGTGATTCATCCAGGCCAGCATTTCGCATGATGTACTCGGCATATAAATTAAATAAGCAAGGTGACAATATACATCCTTGTCGTACTCCTTTTCCTATGCTAAACCAATCAGTTGTTCCATATCCGGTTCTAACTGTTGCTTCTTGACCCTTATACAGGTTTCTCAGGAGACATGTGAGGTGGTCCTGTACTCCCATCTCTTTAAGAACCTGCCATAATTTATTGTGATCCACACAATCAAAGGCTTTAGCATAGTCAATGAAGCAGAAGTAGATGTTTTTCTGGTACTCTCTTGCTTTCTCCATAATCCAGCGAATGTTGGCAATTTGATCTCTAGTTCCTCTACCTCTTCGAAACCCAGCTTGTACTTCTGGCAGTTCTCTATCCACGTACTGTTGGAGCCTAGCTTGTAGGATTTTGAGCATGACCTTGCTAGCGTGTGAAATGAGTGCAATTGTGCGATAGTTTGAACATTCCTTGACATTGCCCTTCTTTGGGATTGGAATATACACTGACCTTTTCCAATCCTGTGGCCACTGTTGTTAGAAACTAATAAAAAATAACTTTTTAAAAAAACAAAAAGAAAAGAAAAAGTAGCTGCCTTGGAGGGTGGACTCGATGGCATTATACCCCACTGAGGTCCCTGTCCCCCCCAAACCCTGCCTCCCAGGTTCCATCCCCCAATTTTCCAGGGATTTACAAACCCCAAGTTGGCAACCCCGGGGGAGCAAATTTATTGGAGTTTTTATTTGATTGTGTGTTTAACTGGAAAAGACCCTGATGCTGGGAAAGACTGAAGGTCAAAGAAGAAGGGGAACGGCAAAGGATGAGACGGTCGGACAGTGTCATCGATGTGACAAACATGAAGTTGAGCAAACTCCAGAGGATGGTGGAGGACGGGAGGGCTGGGCGTGGTGCGGTCCAGGGGGTTGCAAAGAGTCAGACTCGACTGTGCGACTGAACAACAACAACAACATGTTTAAAATCGCAATTTGTAAGCTGCCTTTGAGCTACGAGGAAAGGCAGTGCGTAACTTAACAAACAAATAATATTAGGAGAGAGTGGGCTCTTAGATACTGTTTTCATGCTGGGTGCGGGGATTAAGGGCCAGAGCGAAGCATCCAAGGAGATGCTGGAAGATCAACGGACGGATCTCCGTACACTTCCCCCCCCCTTGTTAAGGAGCAGCCATTGCAGCTTGAAGGGCCTCCACTAGCCGGAGTCCATCCGCTCTCAGAATCTCAGCAGGGTTGGCTGCAGGTAGTACTTGGCTACCAAGAAAGTCCAGGCTTGCTACGCAGAGGTAGGCAATGGCAAACCATCTCCATTTATCTGCCCTGACCTGAATGGCCCAGGCTAGCCTGTTTTTTGTTCTAGCTCAGAAACTAAGCAGGCTCATCCCTGATTAGTTCTTGGAGGGGCGACCATTAAGGAAGTCCAGGGTTCCTCTGCAAAGGCAAGCAATGGCAAACCACCTCTGCTCACCTCTTGGCTTGTAAGCCCAATAAGAGGTTGCCGTGATACCAGATTTATTATTGTTATTGTCATAGTCAGGGATTTGACTTTAACAGAAGCCTTGTGTCCAGATCACGGGAGGTGGTAGTTCTGCTTTATTCTGCTATGGTCAGGCCTCACCTGAAGTGCTGTGTCCAGTTTTGGGCACCACGTTTTAGGAAGGATGTTGACAAGCTGGAGCGTGTCCAGAAGAGGGCGACCAGGATGGTGAGAGGGTTGGAATCCAAGTCTTATGAGGAAAGGCTGAAAGAGTTGGGTATGTTTAGCCTGGGAAAGAGAAGGCTTAGAGGGGACATGATTGCAGTCTTCAAGTATTTGAAGGGCTGTCATGTGGAAGGCGGAGCAGATCTATTCTCTCTTGCTCTGGATTGCAACACAAGATCTAGTGGGTGGAAATTACAAGGGAGTCATTACCGGCTAGATATCAGGAGAAACTTCCTAACTGTCAGAGTGGTTGAGCAGTGGAACAGTCTGCCTCCAGGAGGTGGCGGATGCTCCTTCCCTGGACGTTTTCAAGCGGAGGCTGGACGACCATCTTTTGGGTATGTTGTAGGTATGTAGGGCGCTCTTTCGGCTATGCTCCTGCAGAGTGCAGGGGGTTGGACTAGATGACCTGCAAAGGTCCCTTCCAGCTCTAACGTTCTATGATTCTGTGATTCTGTTCTATGGTAGATGGTGTCCTGCAATTCGAGATTTAGCCAATTCCGTGGGAACTGCGGATGTATCTTAGCAGGGTTCTTGCTGCTCCAGGCAACACTGACTTCTGGAGCTGAGCTGGTAGTATTTGCTCCATGCCCAGAATGTACAAGTGTTTCTTGAAGCTTCTAGGCACCACTCCAAGGGCTCAAATGACAAATGGCACAATAGTCACCTTCTTCTCCCAAAGGCATTCTAACTCTGTTCATAGGTCTTGGTATTCTTCTCCTGTTATTTCTTTTCTATTCTGCTGTCTCATGGTATTGCAATGTCAATTAGCCAAACCTTCTTTCTCATTTTTCCTACAACTGTGATATCAGGGGTGTTACGCTCCAGGCATTTATCTTTTTGCTAATCAGAAGTTACAAATAATCTTTGTTTCATCATTCTCCGTGATCTTGACTGGTTTATGCTCCCATGAATTTCTGGATGATGATTTATTTATTTATTTATTAAACTTATACTCCGCCCTCCCCACATAGCAGGCTGAGGGCAGCTTCCGACTGTCATGAAATGCAATTAAAAACATACCATTATAAAACACAGCATATAAAAATACAAATCACACAGTACAGACACAAAGTGCTGGCGGCAGTCAGAATTCACTTTGGTGATTCATTTACAGAAAAGGTTTCAGCTTCCCAGTTTTTCAAGAAGACTGTCTGCACAAGGTTTCTTATGGCATCAGCTAGATGTTTAAACCCACAGGCCGAGTTCTACGACAGCGGCGGCCCCTAATTGAATGCCTGGGGGAAGAGCTCCGTCTTGCAGGCCCTGTGGAACTGTTAAAGGTCCTGCAGGGCCCTGATCTCCTCCGGGAGCTCATTCCACCAGGTGGGGGCTGCCACTGAAAAGGCCCCGGTCCTAATGGTAGCCAGCCTAGCCTCCCTCGGGCCAGGGAGGATCAACCAATTTTGAGATTAAGGATCAACCAATTTTGATGATGACGATGACAATGATGATTGTTTGGTGTAGTGGTTAAGTGCACAGACTCTAATCTGGGAGATCCGGATTTGATTCCCCACTCCTCCACTTGCACCTGCTGGATGACCTTGGCCATAGTTCTGGCACAGCTGTTCTTGAAAAAGAGCAGTTTCTGTCAGAGCTCTCTCAGCCCCACCTATCTCCCAGGGTGTCTGTTGTGGGGAGGGGAAGGGAAGGGAGTTTGTCAGCCGCTCTGAGACTCCTTTGGGTAGTGAAGGGCGGGGTATAAATCCAATCTCTTCTTCTTCTTCTACCTCACAGGGAGTCTGTTGTGGGTAGGGGAAGGGAAAGGAATTTGTAAGCCGCTCTGAGACTCCTTTGGGTAGTGAAGGGCAAGGTATAAATCCAGTCTCCTCCTCCTCCTCCTCCTCTTCTTCTTCTTCTTCTCCATCTTCTTCTGTAGCAGCCACAAGACTTCCCCAGTTCAGATCAGAAGCATGCCACAGGAAGGGGGTAAATCTTTCCCCTTATGCCTTTCCCCCCGAACTACTTGCAAGTGCCCACATCCATGTGGCTGATTGCCATGAGAAACAGGATGCTGACTTAGAAGGCTGCCCAGAACAGGGAATATACAATACCAACATTTGCACAATGCAGAATTCTGGAGAGCAAATCCATGGCCCACTGCAGCTTAGAAACGCAGACTCTCCAATGTGTCCGAACTATCCCCGATCATTCCCCTCGAGGCAAGCTTAAACACAGTGTTCTCTCTCAACTCAAGTCTCGGACTGATAAAGCCCAAAGGCAGGCTGTTAAAGCCCGAGGAAGCAAGTGCCAGAAGTTGGAACAAGTCCTGTATTGTACTGTGCCTGTTGCAAGCAGGTTCTGAAACGAGGACGACAGATTTCGGTTCAAGATGTCGGGGTGGGAGGTTATGAAACCAGCCAGACTCTGGAGCTTCGCTTTCTCTTCAACAGGGACAACGGAAACATTATTACATGTATTTTATTTCTATCTTGCCTGTCTTCCATCGTGAAACTAAGAGAACTGGCAGGGAACAAGACCTTCCCATTCCCGCATCCCGTGACAGTTCAGCACAAATTTCCCCCTGAGCCAGCGTGGCGTAGTGGTTACAGTATCAGACTAGGATCTGGAAGAATCAAGTTCGAATCCCCACTCCACCAGAGAAATTCTCTAGGTGACCTTGGGTTAGTCACACGCTCTCAGCCTAACCCGCCTCGCAGGGTTGTTGTTGTGAGAATAAAATGGGGGAAAGGAGAATTATGTGTAAGCCACCTTGGGTCCCCCTTGGAGAGAAAGGTGGAGTAGAAATGAAGTAAAGTAAAGGTAAAGATTCCCTTGCTCGAAAGCCAGTCAAATCCGACTCTAGGGTTGCGGTGCTCATCTCCGTTTCAAAGCCGAAGAGCCAGAGTCCGAAGATGTTTCCGTGGTCATGTGGCCGGCATGACTAAACACCAAGGTGCACGGAACGCTGTTACCTTCCCACCGAAGTGGTACCTATTTATCTACTGGCAGTTTCTTGCTTTCGAACTGCTAGGTTGGCAGGAGCTGGAACTACAGACGGGAGCTCACTCCGTCATGCGGCACTCTCAGGTCTCAAACTGCTGAACTACTGACCTTCCACAGCCTGCAGTTCAGCGTCTTAACCACTTGAGCTACCGCAGGTCCTATAAATGAAGTACATAAAATAAATAAATATAAAATGGCTGCATATGCAGGATTCCTGGAAGGCCACCTATTCAGGAACCTGCCTGATCCTGTTCAAATGCGGGATCGTGCACTTTCCAATCATACGCTTGCCCCAATCCACACCCAGAATCTGCTGTGATTCTTTGTTCTGAGAAGACCATCGTGGCAGGAATTTGCATTGCCCAACGACAGCTGCGATCGCACGGGCCTTTAGATTCAACATAGCTGCGAACGCCTGACAGATCTAAAGGAGACGATCAGACAGCGACATCTGGGAAAGGTCCTGCGGTCATCAGCAACCCGTGTTGCTCTGCCACAGAAACAGAGTTAAAAGACACCAGGGAAAGTCCGGCTCTAACTGGCTGCGACAGGCCACAGATGGAATTTCCCCTGTCTGATCACTCAAGCACTCTCTCATGCCGTTGGGATGGTCTGATCATTCTATCCAGGGCTCTTTCTGTGGAAAAAGCCCAGCAGGAGCTCATTAGCATATTAGGCCACACCCCTGACAGCACAGCTCATTAGCATATTAGGCCACATCTCCATGTTACCAGAAGTGTGGTCATCCAGCCACACCCACCTTTTGCTTCTTATTCTGTTTACTTTGTTTGTTGTCAAAACCCAGGGCTTTTTTTTTTGGAGCAGGAACTCGTTTGCATCTTAGGCCACACACCCCTAATGTAGCCAATCCTTATGAGTTTCTGCTGTTGGGTGTGGCCTATCATGCTAATGAGTTCCTGCTGGGTGTGGCCAACTCGGGAGCCAGCTGGAACTCGGTTCCTGTGCGTTCCTGCCCCAAAATAGCCCTGATTCTATCCCAACTCCGTGCCATTGCTTCCCCTCCCCACTTTGTGGAGGTGAAATTCCTCGATTCCTTGTCTAAGCACATGGGAAACAAACAGCAAAAAAGAGAAACTTGCCTGCAGTCATGTCTGATCACACAGTGACGGGCTGAGTCCGCAGCTTCAAAGGGTTGTGTGATCCCTCAACTGCATGTCAAATTCCTCTCTCCCCCTCCTCTCCATCTGGTGCGTGTGACCGCAGCCTATGTTTGCCTGCCCACCCTCTATCTACCTTGAGTTTCTCTACAGCAGGGGTTCCCAACCCCTTTCAATACTCAGGCATCTTGGAATTACTATACAACATGGTGGGCACAACCAGGGCTCTTTTTGTAGCAGGAACATCTTTGCACATCAGGTGACACACCCTTAATGTAGCCAATCCTCCAAGAGCTCACAGTAGCCCCTGTAAGAAGAGCTCTGTAAGCTCTTGGAGGATTGGCTACATTAGGGGGGGTGTCGCCTAATATGCAAAGGAGTTCCTGCCGCAAAAAGAGCCCTGGCACAACCATAAAATGGCTACCAGAAAAAGGGTACCAGTTCTGGCCTCTTTATTTACATAGATTGACCAGACTGGGAAGATTCCAAAGGACTGGGGAGTAGCAGTTATTATTCCTTTATTTAAAAAGGGCAATAAGGACAATCCTAACAATTATAGGCCAATTAGCTTGCTCAGTGTAGTGAGCAAACTCTATGCAAGACATCTTTTATGGAAATTTAGGGACTGGCTAGAATACGAGGAAGGTTTAGCAGAAGAGCAGGCTGGTTTCAGGGAGGGCCGTGTTACGTTAGACCAGTGTATGCTGCTGGACCACCTGATTGCGAAGTATTCTTCTGATTCCAGTGTATCACTATATGCCACTTTTTTGGGTCTAAAATCGGCCTTTGATACAGTTTCCAGGGACATTCTATGGGCCAAATCAAGAGCTACCAGTCTTGATAGACGATTATTGTTCCTTATTCAAGCTCTTTATAGTCATACCTCTATACAGGTTAAGTGCTCCCCCCAAGGCCACCTCATGGGTAATATTAGAACAGATAGGGGTGTTAAGCAGGGATGTCTTCTTGCCCCCCTCCTTTTTAACTTTTACATTAATGATCTGGTTTTGCATTTGAAAAAACCTGAGTTTCATCCTCCCCGGTTGGGCTGTAAACAGATAGGGATGCTGTCCTTCTCTCTAGGACATCTATAGGCCTTAAGAGAGCTATGAGCTCATTTGGACAGTATTGTTTTAAAAACAACTTAGAGGCTAACTACTCTAAAACAAAGGTAATGGTCTTTGCAAAAAAATCCCCCTAAGTCTCACCGGTGGTTCTTAAACTCCAACGTTATTGAACAAGTATCGTGTTTTAAGTATTTAGGAGTCTACTTCCAGTCGAATGGATTAAGAACAGTCAACATAGACACAGTGGTCTCCAATGCTACCAGGAAATGGTTGCCACAGAAGGTGGAGGCAACAACAAAATGGCTGCCACAGCTTATTTTCAATCACATGCTGAGTGATGAACACAATACACATATGTGAACTCCAGTGTTCCCTCTAAGCTGTGTTAGTGTGAGCTAGCTCACAGTTTTTTAGCCTCCAGCTCACAGGTTTTAGGTCCGGAAGGATGGCTCCAGAACCAACTAATTTATGCAGCAGCCAAATCGCTAACTCACAACTTTAATGCCAGTAGCTCACAAAGTATATTTTTTGCTCACAAGACTCCACAGCTTAGAGGGAGCATTGGTGAACTCCTGTACATTTTTACCCCATTCTTCCACCAAGGTACTCAGAGTGGCATCTATGGCTCTCCTTTCCCTATCTCATCTTCACAAAACCCTGTGAAGAAGGTTTGAATGGCTTGTCCAATGTCATCCAATGAGCTTCATGAATGAGTGAGGCTCTGAACCACAGTCTCTCAGGTCCTGGCCAACATAACCACTACACCACCTCCTTTAGCCCTGTGAGGCCCACAAATTTAAGAAGAGCCCTGCTGGATCAGACCAGTGATCCATCAAGTCCAGCATCCTGTCTCACAAACTGGCCAGCCATTTATTCTGGAGGGAGAACAACACGGCATAGCAGCCAAGGCCCTCATCAGAAGAGCCCTGCTGGATCAGAACAATAGTCCATCTAATCCAGCATCCTGTCTCACACAGCGGCCAACCAGTTCCTCTGGATGGTCAACAACAGGGCATGGAGGCCGAGGCCTTCACAAGAACATCAGCAGAGCCCTGATGGATCAGACCAGAGGTCCATCTAGTCCAGCATCCTGACTCTCACAGTGGCCAACCAGTTCCTCTGGACAGCCAACAACAGGACCTACAGTCCAAGGCCTTCCCCTGATGTTGCCTCCTGGCTCAGGGTTGCCAACTCCCAGATTTTTGAATAGGGACTTCCCCCTGCCACCGGCCAGCTGGCTAGTGGGGGAAACCCCATTCCCAAACTGTGGTCTCCCCATACAACATCGCCAACTCAATGATGCCATGTGGAAGTGACGTCATCACCTCGGGGATATCACCAAGCAATGCTCTGGTCTGAGAGCAAAAGAGTGAAGCCATAAAGTTTTGTCCTTAAACCCTGATGTGATGTTGCTGTTTGTGAATGGAGCCCTTCCCCCTCCCGGAAGGCTCCGTTGCTCACCCCGCCAGCTAGAGATCAGGATCTGGCACCCCTATCCTGGCTTGCTCAAGGGCCCATGAAGCTCTCAGAGACCGGATCAGACCCATCAGTCCATCAAGGTCAGTATTGTCTACTCAGACTGGCAGCAGCTCTCTAGGGTCTCAGTCTGAGTCTCTCCAAAGGTCATTTTGTAGAAAAAGAGGTGCTGGAGCTCATTAGCATAACTCATTAGCATAACTTATTTGCATATGCCACACCCCCTCACATCACTGGAAGTGTATCAGAAGGCAACAACCACTGCTCGGGCTCCACCCATAGGGACTGTCTTTCCACTCTGGGGGCTGTCATTCCAGTCCCAGAGTAGCCAATCTGGGCCCAGGAGAAACGCTATGCATGCTGCTTCGCGTTCCTGCTGGGAGCTGGGGGTGGGGCTTGCTGCTGCCTGTGCTTCCAACTGCTGGAGCTCTGCTCCTGCACGCTCCTGCTCCAAATGACCCCTGAGTCTTTCAGATCACCTCTTAACTGATCCTTTTACCCGGAGGTGCCAGGGATCGAACCTGGGACCTCCTGCAGGCTGAGCAGATGCTCTGCCACTGAGCCACGGCCCAGCCGAAGACAAGATTCTCACGAACCTTATGAACTGCAAGCTACACAAATGATGCTCCTAAACTTCTACCTTATGACGCTTGCTTCCTAGAACTTTCGGCAGGACTGTAGCTCTCTTCCGAGTCCCTTCCGATCTCCCCCCTCCATTCACGCCTTCCTGACATAAAATGCACACACTGAACTTTCTGCGGTTGCTTCCTGACTCCTGGCTGCTGAAGGTCTCTTCGTCATAGCGACTCCAAATGGCAAAGGGGCCTGTGCACCGTGAAGGCACAAGGACATTTCTACGGCAGGATCAATGTTGCAATGATAAATTGACCGGGCTCGGACAGACTTAATGAAAATGGGTTGTTTGAGCTGGATCACACTTTGGACTTTTTCCCAGGGGGAGACGGGCGGCAGGAAATGTTTCCATGCAGTAATGGTTGCCACTTCCAGTCCGTCAGGCAGTTATTGGGTGAAAGCAGAAGTGTTGTTTGCAGAAAGCTTTGGGGAGAAACCATTACCACCCTGCTTTAAAAAAATAATAAAATCACACTCTCATGTACACTAAGGAAGTAATTTATGCACTTCCTATGCTTTTCTTTTGCTCGCTATATCTTTCCCTCTCTTTACAAGGGACCTTTGAGATTTTATGAAGTCCTTGCATTTGTTGACAGGACTATACGAGGACTTTGAAGGACTAAATGAGGACTATACGAGGACAATACTTCGGTACTTCAATATATGAGGACTAATATGAGGACAATACTTCAATACTTCAATACTTGAGGAATAATATGAGGACAATACTTCAGTACTTCAATATATGAGGACTAATGTGAGGACAATACTTCAGTACTTCAATATATGAGGACTAATGTGAGGACAATACTTCAGTACTTCAATATATGAGGACTAATGTGAGGACAATACTTCAGTACTTCAATATATGAGGACTAATGTGAGGACAATACTTCAGTACTTCAATATATGAGGACTAATATGAGGACAATACTTCAGTACTTCAATATATGAGGACTAATGTGAGGACAATACTTCAGTACTTCAATATATGAGGACTAATATGAGGACAATACTTCAGTACTTCAATATATGAGGACTAATATGAGGACAATACTTCAGTACTTCAGTAACCTTTTTCCTCTTGGACTGCTGTCTTCTCTTCTCATCACCAGGGAACCCTGGCAGAAGTGGCTGCAGGCTAGGGTGACCAACTCCAGGTTTGGAAATTCCTGGAGATTTGGGGGGTGGAGCCTGGTGAGGGGAGGGACCGATAATGCCATAGAGCCCACCTTTCAAAGCAACCATTTTCTCTGGGGGAACAGATCTCTCATTTGGAGATCAGCTGTAATCGATGCTTCCTCTAGGCCATGGAATCTTGTGAGCAAAAATTCTACTTTGTGAGCAACTGGCATTAGAAGAGACGAAGAAGAGACTGGATTTATACCCTGCCCTTCACTGCCCAAAGGCGTCTCAGAGCGGCTTACAATCTCCTTTCCCTTCCCCTCCCCTCAACAGACACCCTGTGAGGTAGGCGGGGCTGAGAGAGCTCTGACAGAAACTGCTCTTTTTCAAGGACAGCTGTGCCAGAGCTTGTGACTGACCCAAGGTCACATCAGCAGGTGCAAGTGGAGGAGTGGGGGAATCAAACCCGGTTCTCCCAGATTAGAGTCCGCGCACTTCACCACTACACCAAACTGGCTCTCATTAAAGTTGTGAGCGAGAGATTTAGCGGCTGCATAAATTATTTTGCTCTGGAGCCATCCCTTCCTGAGCGAAGACAAAAAGTGTGCGAGCCGGAGGCTAAAAAACCGTGAGCTAGCTCACACGAACTCAGCTTGGAGGGAACACTGGTTGTCATTCTGGGTGCTCTCCAGGCACCACCTGGAGGTTGGAAACCCTATGCAGCATCCCCCTCAACACTGTTTCCTCTTCCTCAAGCTACCCCATGATGCTGCAGCTCTGGAACCTTATTTTGGTCTTAAGTAGAGGCAGTGGACGCATCGGTCCTCTGTGCTTTCAAGAGGAGGAAAACAGGGAACATATATAATGCGATGCCATCATGACTTCTGAATCCTGGCCCAGAAATCCAAGCAGCCCTTCCTAAAGTCTGCAGTGCTCTTTGTTAATGCCTAAGCTCCTGCAAAATCAACAACCCCATGTTAAGGTGCATTCTCTGTCTGGCCCACACCTCATGGAATGGTCTGCCTGATGAGATCGGGAAAGCTCCTGGCTTCCTGCCTTCCTGCAGACTATGCCAGACAGAATTATTCAAGGAGAGTTTTTGACACAGTTAATAGGGCTGTACTCTAACAAAAACGGTTCGGAAAGAAGCTTGGGGTAAAGGGTCAGGGAGCACAGACTATACCACTGTGTATCATAGAATCATAAGAGTTGGAAGGGGCCATACAGATCATCGAGTCCAACCCCCCGCCCAATGCAGGACCAGCCTAAAGCATCTCTGAAGAAGAAGAAGAAGAAGAAGAAGAAGAAGAAGAAGAAGAAGAAGAAGAAGAAGAAGAAGAAGAAGAAGAAGAAGAAGAAGAAGAAGAAGAAGAAGAAGAAGAAGAAGAAGAAGAAGAGTTTGGATTTATACCCCGCCCTTCACTGCCCAAAGGCGTCTCAGAGCGGCTTACAAACTCCTTTCCCTCCCCCTCCCCACAACAGACACCCTGTGAGGTAGGTGGGGCTGAGAGAACTTCTGACAGAAACTGTCCTTGAGAGAACAGCTGTGCCAGAGCTTGTGACTGACCCAAGGTCACATCAGCAGGTGCAAGTGGAGGAGTGGGGGAATCAAACCCAGTTCTACCAGATAAGAGTCCGCGCACTTAAACACTACACCAAACTGGCTCTCTCTCTGACAAATATTCGTCCAGCCTCTTCTTGAAAGCTGTCAGTGAAGGGGAGCTCACCACCTCCCTAGGCAGCTGATTCCACCTTTGGACCACTCTGACCCTGAAGACGTTTTTCCTAATATCCAACCGATACCTTTCTGCATGTAATTTAAACCCGTTGCTTCGGGTCCTCTCCTCTGCCACCAACTGGAACAGCTCCTTGCCCTCCTCCAAATGACAGCCTTTCAAATATTTAAAGAGGGCAATCATGCCCCCCCTCAATCTCCTCTTCTCCAAACTAAACAGTCCCAAAGCCCCGGACCCCTGATCATCCTCATCGCTCTCCTCTGCACCCTCTGGATTTTGCCCACATCCTTTTTGAAGTGAGGCCTCCAGAACTGCATAGTTTGTACCATCTGTTGCTGCTGTAAGTAGGTTTCAGATGTTTAATTTTTGTTTTCATTTAATGTGTCATGTTCAATACTGTGGCTGTGCTTCACCTCTGGTTGGTCTCCAGATTTCTACATGTTGAACCCTATTGAATGTCTCACTCGGTTGACTATATTGACTTATTCTGTGTACTCCACCGTGAGTCCCAGTAAGAAAAGCAAACTATTAATAATGGAAATAAATAAATAAGTTCTGCATTCTTGTATCTGCATTTTTGCAGTATTTATTCCACCATACCATCTTCATTCAGGGAGGCAAACCCTCTGTGTGGAAGAACAGCGGCTTAAGCTGACTTATCAGACTACAAAGCCCATCATGCAGTGCAACCACAAACCAAACTTGCATGCACAAATGAATTCAGGGCCTTTAACTGAAGCAAGCAGTGGATAAGAACATAAGAAGAGCCCTGCTGGATCAGACCAGTGGTCCATCTAGTCTAATATCTTGTCTCACACAGAGGCCAACCAGTTCTTCTAGATGGCTTACAACAGGGCAAAGAGACTGAGGCCTTCTCCTGATGTTGCCTCCTGGCTCTGGAGAGCCACTTTGGTACAGTGGTTAAGTGTGTGGACTCTAATCTGGGAGAACCAGATTTGATTCCCCACTCCTCCACTTGCAGCTGCTGGATGACCTTGGGCAAGCCATAGTTCTGACAAGAGCTGTCCTTGAAAGGGCAGCTCTGGAAAGAGCTCTCTCAGCCCCACCTACCTCACAGGGTGTTTGTTTTGGGGAGGGGAAGGGAAAGGAGTTTGTAAGCCGCTCCAAGTGAAGGGTTGGGTATAAATTCAATCTCTTCTTCTTCTACTTCTTCTCTGTGACTCAGTGGATTAGTGCCTCTGAACATGGAGGCTCCCCTCAGCCACCATGGCTAGTAGCCATTGATAGACTTATCCTCCATGAATCTATCTAATTTAATTTTATTTATTTATTTTGTTCAATTTATATTCCACCCTCCCCGCAAGGCAGGCTTAGGGCTGTTTGTTTCTGTGGCCCTCACTACATCCTCTGGCAGCGAATCCCACATTTTAATAACTCTCTGGGTGAAGTATTATTTCCTTTCGTCTGCCCTGAACCTACTGCTCATCAGCTCCAAAAATATTGAAGAATGGGGAGCCTTAAGTGGAGCTGGTTAAAAGCTGAGTAGACAATCTGATTCTGCCCTGTATATCTGCTCCTTAGGATCAAGAAATCATAGAATAATAGAATCATAGAATGTTAGAGTTGGAAGGGACCTTGAAGGTCATCTAGTCCAACCCCCTGCACTCTGCAGGAGCATAGCCGAAAGATAGCCCTACAACACACCTGGAAGATGGTCATCCAGTCTCCACTTGAAAACATCCAGTGAAGGAGCATCGACCACCTCCCGAGGCAGTCTGTTCCACTGCTCAACAACTCATACAGTTAGGAAGTTTCTCCTGATATCTAGCCGGTAACAACTCCCTTGTCATTTCCACCCATTAGATCTAGTCTTGCAATCTGGAGCAAGAGAGAATAGATCTGCTCCACCTTCCACATGACAGCCCTTCAAATACTTGAAGACTGCACGCATGTCCCCTCTAAGTCTTCTCTTTTCCAGGCTAAACAGACCCAACTCTTTCAGCCTTTCCTCAGAAGACTTGGATTCCAAGCTTCTCACCATCCTGATCACCCTCTTCTGGACACGCTCGAGCTTGTCAACATCCTTCCTAAAGTGTGGTGCCAAAACTGGACACAGGACTCCAGGTGAGGCCTGACCATAGCAGAATAGAGCAGAACCACTACCTCCCATGATCTGGACACAAGGCTTCTGTTAATGCATCCTAAGATTGTATTCGCTTTCTTCGCAGCCACATCACACTGCAGGCTCATGAAATCAGAATGTTCCTGGCAGGCTTCTCTCGTGCCCCAGCGACACCCAGCCAATTTCCAACCAGCCCAACCAGTCTTGCTCTTTGCTAGTCATTCGTAACATAGCTTTAACGCTAAGCAATGCTTGGTTAAGTCTGCAAGGGTTTAGATGAACCGATATCTGAAAATGAAGGAACAGCGAGATAATATTTTCCTTCCGGAGGGGAAACGACTCTCCCCAAGTGTGAAGTCTGAATGGATACATGTTTTGGACTTTCCAGCTGCAGTTTAGCATTCTGCAAAACATCCCCACCATCTAAATTCATGGGAGACACCAGAAGCTGGCTCAGCAAACAAATAATCAGGTATCAGCCACGACTGTCTCTGCTTCCCGTTTTGCCGTCCTCTCTTCTGGACTTGTTTTGCTCTCTGCAGCACTGAACAATAAACTGGAAGTAATAAAAGCAGGGATATGAATCAAGGAAATTGTATACAAGCCATGTGGGTCCAGGAGAGGCTGGGGCTCGGTGGTAGAATGTAAGAACACCAGAAGAGCCCTGCTGGATCAGACCAGGGGTCCCTCTAGTCCAGCATCCTGCCTCACACGGTGGCCACCCAGTTCCTCTGGAAGGCCAACAACAGGGCACAGAGGCCAAGGCCTTCATAAGAACATCAGAAGAGCCCTGCTGGATCAGACCAGTGGTCCATCTAGTCCAGCATCCTGTCTCACACAGTAGCCAGCCAGTTCCTCTGGAGGGCCAGCAACAGGGCACAGAGGCTGAGGCCTTCATAAGAACATTAGAAGAGACCACCTGGATCAGACCAGGGGTCCGTCTAGTCCAGCATCCCGTCCGTCCTCCACAGCCAGAGGGCCAGACCGAGATGCTCAGGGCCTCTGCGACGGGTCAACCAGCCACGAGGGCCAGCAGAGGCTGAGGCCTTCATAAGAACATCAGAAGAGCCCTGCTGGATCAGACCAGTGGTCCATCTAGTCCAGCCTCCTGTCTCACACAGTGGACAACCAGTTCCTCTGGAGGGACAACAACAGGCCATCTAGTCCAGCATCCTGTGTCACACAGGGGCCAGCCAGTTCCTCTGAGGGCTAACAACAGGGCATAGAGGCCGGGGCCTTCCCCTGATGTTGTCTCCTGGCTTTGGGATTCAGAGGATCTGTGCCTCTGAATGTGAAGGTTCCCCTCAGTCACCAAAGCTAGTAGTCATTGATAGACTTGTCTTCTAGGCATCTCTCTAATCCCCTTTTAAAGCTATTTATTCCGGTTCGTGTGGCATCCTTTGGCAGTGAATTCCACATTTTAATCACTCTCTTTTCTCCGTCCTGAGCCTACTGTTCCTCGGCTGCATCGATTGCCCCAGAGTTCTAGCACATTGGGAGAGGGGGAAAAATTGTCTACTCTTTCCACCCCACACTCACTTTTATAAGCCTGGATCATGCCCAGTGATCCCTCTAAGCCCCACAGTGTTGTGAGCAAAAATTCTACCTTGTGAGCAATGCTCCCTCTAAGCTGTGGAGTCTTGTGAGCAAAAAATCCTACTTTGTGAGCTACTGGCATTAAAGTTGTGAGCAACTGATTTGGCTTCTGCATAAATCAGTTTGCTCTGGAGCCCTCCTTCCTGAGCGAAGACAAAAAATTATGAGCCAGAGGCTAAAAAACTGTGAGCTAACTCACACGAATAAGAGAGGAAGTCCTCCGACTGATGGACAATTTAAAAACTAATATGATAAAAGGGTTGGAACACCTTCCCTATGAAGAAAGGTTAAAATGCTTGGGGCTCTTTAGCTTGGAGAAACGACGGCTGAGGGGTGACATGATCGAAGTTTATAAGATTATGAATGGGATTGAGCAGGTTGAGAAAGAAGTCCTTTTCTCCCTTTCTCACAATACAAGAACTCGTGGGCACTCCATGAAATTGCTGAGCAGCCGGGTTAGAACAGATAAAAGGAAGTCCTTCTTCACCCAAAGAGTGATTAACATATGGAATTCACTGCCACAGGAGGTGGTGGCAGCTACAAGCATGGACAGTTTCAAGAGGGAATTAGATAAACATATGGAGCAGAAGTCCATCAGCAGCTATTAGCCACAGGGTATAGATGGGAACTCTCAGTCTGGGGCAGGTGATACACTCTATTCTTGGTGCTGGAGGGGGCAGCAGTGGGAGGGCTGCTAGTGTCCTGGCCCCACTACTGGACCTCCTGATGCCACCTGGTATATTTTGGCTGCTGTGTGACAGAGTGTTGGACTAGATGGGCCATTGGCCTGATTCAACATTGGTTTCTCTTATGTTCTTATGTTCTTATGTTCAGCTTAGAGGGAACACTGATTCATGTCCCTCCTTAGTCGTTTCTTTTCTAAACTGAAAAGTCCCCGACTCTTTACTGGGAAACTCGGCCACGAGGAGGCAGAAAACGACACAAGAATAAAAGACCTGCAGGTTCAATTTGCTCAAGGGAGAAGAAAAATCTGAAAGGGCTTTTTTGTTGTTGTTGTCGTTCTTCTTTAGTTGAAGCAGCAGGGGTGAAAATTCCAATAGCATCTCCAGTAACATCCAACAGAGATACACAAAGCATTGAACACAAACATAAGCATGTATCCTGCAGCGACACTCTCAGATGGATCACAAAGTCCTTCTCTGGAGAAAACTATGGGGGGAGGGCATTCTGCTTTCCTGGCTGCTGTTAGGAATCTGTGCCAGGCCAGCATCAGACATGTAGAATCATAGAGTTGGAAGGGATCTCCAGGGGTCATCTAGTCCAACCCCCTGCACAATGCAGGAAATTCACAAATCCCTCCCCCACCACACCCCCAGTGACCCCCATTCCGTACCCAGAAGATGACAAAAAAACCTCCAGGATCTCCAGCCAAACTGGGCTGGAGAACAACTGCTTCCTGAATCCTGACCCCAAAGTGGTGATGGGCATTTCCCTGGGCGTGCAAGAAAGGGCCACGAGAACTGAGCCCCGAGGCAACCCTTCCTGCCCTCCCTCTCAGGAACTGCCTAAGTTCATAGAATCAGCAGTGCTGTCAGATGGCCATCGAGCCTCTGTTTGAAAACCTCCAAAGGAGGAGAGCCCACCACCTCCAGAGGAAATTAATCTCTGGCGAAATTAATATATGTAGTTTGAAGATCAGTTATAGTTCTGTGAGACCTCCAAGCCCCAACTGGAGGCTGGTAACTCTAACTTCTTATCCCACATTTCCTCTCTAAGGAACATAGGGTGTCTTTGGGTTGCCAACCTCCAGGTGAGGCCTGGAGACCTCCCACAATTATAATTGGTCTCTCGACGATAGTTATCAGCTCCCCTGGAGGAACTGGCTGCTTTGGAGGGTGGACTCTCTGGCATTCTGCCCTGCTGATGTCCCTCTCCCTCCCCTCCCCAAACCCTGCTCTCTCAAGGCTTCACCCCCCCAAAATACCTAGGTCTTCCCAACCCAGAACCAGCAATCCTAGGTGGCGTTAGGGCTGCCAGATCCTACCAGGCTGCCAGTGGGGGGCTCCCAGGTCCATTCCGGGATCTTCTGGCACACCTGCAAAGTGCACGCACTGAAATAATGTCACCCAGGAGTGGCGTCATCACATTGCCAACATCGGGTGGGATGCTCTAGCTTTTGAGTCCGATTTTACCACAGACTTTTGCCCAAAAACTAGTAGAAGAAGAAGAGGAGGAGGAGATTGGATTTCTACCCCACCCTTCACTAACCAAAGGAGTCTCAGAGTGGCTTACAAACTCCTCTCCCTTCCCCTCCCCACAACAGACACCCTGTGAGGTAGGGCTGAGAGAGCTCTGACAGAAACTGCTCTTTTTCAAGAACAGCTGTGCCAGAATGATGGCTTGCCCAAGGTCATCCAGCAGCTGCAAGTGGAGGAGTGGGGAATCAAACCCGGTTCTCCCAGATTAGAATCCACACATTTAACCACTACACCAAACTAGAGCATCACACCCCAACGTCACCAACATGATGACATCACTTCAGGGTGATGACATTACATTGTGTTTGGGGCATTTGTGGGTGGGGTTTCCCCCACTAGCCAGTTGGCTAGCGGTTGAAAGGGCCCCACAAAAGCAGAGAAAACCCCACCCAAACCAGGGCCTAGCAACCCTGGGAGGCATACCTGATCCCCACCACCACCACTTAGTACAGATCAAAGGAAGTCCTTCTTCACCCAAAGAGTAATGAATATGTAGAATTCACTGCCACAGGAAGTGGTGGCAGCTACAAGCATAGACAGCTTCAAGAGGGGACTGGATAACCATATGGATTAACATTCCATATGTTAATCACTCTTTGGGTGAAGAAGTATTTCCTTTTCTCTGTTCTAACCCGACTCCTCAGCAATTTCATGGAGTGCCCACGAGTTCTTGTATTGTGAGAAAGGGAGAAAAGTACTTCTTTCTCAACCTGCTCAATCCCATTCATAATCTTATAAACCTCGATCATGTCACCCCTCAGCCGTCGTTTCTCCAAGCTAAAGAGCCCCAAGCGTTTTAACCTTTCTTCATAGGGAAGGTGTTCCAACCCTCCTATCATTCTAGTTGCCCTTCTCTGCACTTTTTCCAATGCTATAATATCCTTTTTGAGATGTGGCAACCAGAACTGTACACAGTATTCCAAATGAGGTTGCACCAATGATTTATACAGGGGCATGATGATACTGGCTGATTTGTTTTCAGTTCCCTTCCTAATAACCCCCAGCATAGCGTTGGCCTTCTTTATTGCAGCTACACACTGTCTAGACATTTTCAGCGAGTTATCCACTACGACTCCAAGATCTCTCTCTTGGTCCGTCTCTGCCAGTTCAGACCCCATCAACATGTATTTATAGTTAGGATTTTTGGCTCCAACGTGCATCACTTTGCACTTGGCCACATGGAATCCCAGAACTATGGCTTGCCCAGGGTCATCCAGCAGCTGCAAGTGGAGGAGTGGGGGAATCAAACCTGGCTCTCCCAGATCAGATTCCACCCACTTAACCACTGCACAAAACCACGACACCAAACTGACACTACGCCAAACTGACTTTACAAGCTGAAGCTTCAAGGCGTAGAGAGAACACTCTGTCTGGGGCAAGTGATGCTCTGTATTCTTGGTGCTTGGGGGGCCACAGGGGGAGGGCTTCTGGAGTTCTGGCCCCACTGATGAAGGCTACCATACATTGGTCCCATTATGAGGGGACAGCAGTCGCTGGAAAAGATAGCAATGCCAGGAAAAGTTGACGGCAGCAGGAAAAGAGGAGGATTCGAGATGGATTGACTCACTCAAGAAAGCCACGGCCCTCGGTTCGCGAGACCTGAGCAATGCTGTTGACAACAGGACATTTGGGAGATCGTTAATCCATAGGGTCACCATATGTCGGAAGCAAGACCGAGATTAAGCGCGCCAGACCTACTACTGAGGCATTGGCGAAATGAGGTTCTTAACAGCTTGCATCCTAACCGGCTTCTGTCACCTGCATCTGGGAAAACCTGGCCTCGGATGGTCCGCACACATAAAGTTGCCAACCTCCAGTCACTGGATTTGCTCACCCTCAGGGGATGACGTCTGAGAGTGGACAATTCAAGCATAAACCATCCTATTGGTGTCCTACAAAGATTCTGCATCTTTTTGGAACAGATGACATGCAGGTATTTTCATCCATGGCAATAGCGCTCCTAAGTCTGTACATCAAGAACAGGTTTCGCACTGACATTTCTAAAGTAGCCTTATTTTAGTCTTTTTACTCCCATGGGAAAAGGAAAAAAAAAACTTCTCTGAATCATATGCAGTCTCTTTGCCCAAGTACAACTACCAGAGCCAGGAATCCCAGAGCCAGGAGGCAACACTGGGGGAAGGCCTTGGCCTCTCTGCCCTGTTCTTGGCCCTCCAGAGGAATTGGTTGGCCACTGGGTGAGACAGGGTGCTGGACTAGATGGACCACTGGTCTGATCCAATGGGGCTCTTCTGACGTTCTTATGAAGGCCTTACCTTCTACACCTTGTTGTTGGCCCTCCAGAGGAACTGGTTGGCTACTGTGTGAGACAGGGTGCTGGACTAGATGGACCACTGGTCTCATCCAGCGGGGCTCTTCTGATGTTCTTATGAAGGCCTTGGTCTCTATGCCCGGTTGTTGTCCCTCCAGAGGAACTGGTTGGCCCCTGTGTGAGACAGGATGCTGGACTAGATGGACCACTGGTCTCATCCAGCGGGGCTCTTCTGATGTTCTTATGAAGGCCTTGGTCTCTATGCCCGGTTGTTGTCCCTCCAGAGGAACTGGTTGGCCCCTGTGTGAGACAGGATGCTGGACTAGATGGACCACTGGTCAGATCCAGCAGGGCTTTTCTGATGTTCTTACCATCTCCTTCCCTTCTTTGTCCCATTTTGTGGTCCCTTTCTTTTGTTTTGTGGTCCTTTTCTTTTCTTTTTTTTTCTTTTCCGTGGCAACCCTACTAGGGGGTCAGCACTTTCCCCAGCCCCTGTTTTCAACTGAGAGCCAGTTTGGCGTAGTGGTTAAGTGTGCAGACTCTAATCTGGGAGGACTGGGTTTGATTCCCCACTCCTCCACTTGCAGCTGCTGGATGACCCTGGGCAAGCCATCGTTCTGTCAGAGCTGTTCTCTCAAGGACAGTTCTCAGAAGAGCTCTCTTATTCCCACCCGCCTCAGAGGGTGACTGTTGTGGGGCGGGGAAGGGAAAGGAGTTTGTAAGCCACCCGGTGGGGTATAAATCCAATCTCTTCTTCCTCCTCCTCCTCCTCCTCCTCTTCTTCTTCTTAGAAAATATTTTGAATGGAAAAAGCACATCCGACCCTGCCTTACAAACGTTTTTCCAGAAGAGTGCCAGATGACTTTTCCTTCTAAAGCCACCATTCGTCCGAGCACATTAAGACAACCCTGGCTGTGTGTGGATGTTTGAAGCTCAGCAGGGGATGTCGGGCACAAGAGGGGGGCAGGCGAAGTGCGGAGGGAGTTCCTGAAGGGCGGCCACTCTGGCCTTTAGCAATCGGAATTAATTTGAAGCTGGAGTTAATGGGAAGCGGCCTGTTTGGAAAAGAGTCCCTGCTCTCTGACCTCCTTTGTCGTTTGGCCAGAGAGAGCATCTCAGACCTTCATTAAAGATGCAGCACTTGAAAGTGATCAACTGAGATTACCCCGAAGGACTTGTGGCATGCGGGGGGGACGGGGACGCTATCGATGTACAAGCAGCCAATGCTGAAAACGCAAAGGAAACTGAACCCACCTCTGCCAGAATCACTTCCTGCTAGCTGGCTAGCGGGTTGTTCTGCCTGTCTACTAAGAAAGCAAAGAGTTCTTCCAGACGTCCTCACGGGACCAGAATGCCAGCTTTGGAGAACATCCTCCTGGCCTCTGCCTTGGTGCCCCTTAGAACTGCTTGTTCGGGGTTGGGAAATACCTGGAGATTTTGGGGGTGGAGCCTGAGGAGGGCGGGGTTTGGGGAGAGGAGGGACTTCGGTGTGCTATTAAAGCTACAGAGTCCGCTTTTTGAAGTGGCCGTTTTCTCCAGGGGAGCTGATCTCTGCCGCCTGGAGATCGGTTGTAACTGGAGGAGCCGCTGGCTTGATTCAACATGGCTTCTCTTTAGGGTTGCCAAACTGGGGGATCTGGCAACCCTAAAGAGAAGCTATGTTGAATCAGGCCAGTAGCTCACTCCACTTTCGGGGAGGTTCTACCCACCGGCGGCCAGCTGGCTGGCAGGGGAAGCCCTGCCCCCAAGCCCCAACACCCCCAGCCACCCCTCCCCCAGCCTCTCTTGAGGCAGCTTGGAGATCGTGTGTGCGGGTCCCTCCAGCTGCCTTTAAATGCAGGTAGTCGGGTGAAAGGGCCCAGTGGGGGTGGGGCTTGGAGCCAGGACGTCCCCAACATGACATCATCATGGTGGGGATGCCCCACCCCCTCCGGGAATGCCCCCCAAAGTCCCCCACTGGGGGCGAGGATCGACTTGGCAACCCTACTTCTCTTTGGTTCCTATGTTCTTGTACTGGGATGCAAGAAGACCGCTTCTGAAATGTGCTCTCATTCCTAATCGTGAACAGATTGCAAAGATGGCAAGGTTCAGCTTCCACTCGCAGCAGTCTGCCGACACTCCAACACTGAATGGCCCTGGGGGCAGAGTGTGCCAGGCAGAGGCAAGAAAGGCGGGCAGAGTTCAGGACCCCATAGCACATCCGTACACCTAAAAGCAAACTGTGCCCCCCCCAATCTACGGATACCTAAATCCATCGACTGGGGGCACACTGGGTCCCCTAGGTTTGCAGAAAAATCTGAAGTGTGTGTGTGTGTGTGTGTGTGTGTGTGTGTGTGTGTAAAATGTATTTATTCCAATTTATACCCTGCCCTCACTACCGAGGCAGGCTCAGGGCGGCTTACATGAAAATAAATACATAGATAACAATTAAATTACCAAGACCACAGCCAACACAACCCGGGAAATCTACAGCCACTAATTAAATTACCATTAGAAACATTCTAAAACAGGACAGTATCATAAAGTGCTAGCAGTGTTGTTTTAAAGTTCATAGCGATGGCGTTACCGTGTGAGCGCATTCAATAGATTATCTAGCCCAGGAGTGGCCAAGATGTGGCTTGGGAGCCGCATGCAGCTCTTTCACACATATTGTGTGGCTCCCGGCAGGGCGGCTGCGGAAGCGAAATATCATTAGCAAACAAATATCGATTGCCAAGTCCCAGCAGGGGCTACTGTAAGCTCTTTGAGGATTGGCTATATTAGGGGTGTGTCGCCTAATATGCAAAGGAGTTCCTGCTACAAAAAGAGCCCTGACTGAACTATTGTTGTTAGTTTAGTGACAACCAGTGCCATTTTGGGGCAGGAACGGACAGGAAGGGAGTTCCAGCTGGCTCCCGAGTTGGCCACGCCCAGCTGGAACTCATTAGCATAACAGGCCACTCCCCCCAGCAGGAATTCATTTGAATTGGCTACATTAGGGGTGTGTGGCCTAACATGCAAAGGAGTTCCTGCTCCAAAAAAAGCCCTGGGGTTTTGACAACAAACAAGGTAAACAAAATAAGAAGCAAAAGATGGGTGTGGCTGGATGACCACACTTCTCATAGCACAGGGGTGTGGCCTAGTATGCTAATGAGTTTCTGCTGTTGGGTGTGGCCTATTATGTTAATGAGTTCCTGCTGGGCTTTTTCTACAAAAAAATCCCTGGTGACAGCAGTCGTTAGCTTAGTTATAGCCTAGAACAGAGTCCTTTTGTTATTGTGCAGTCACAGTCAAGTCCAACTCTTTACGATCCCATCACGCCAGGCCCTCCTGTCTTCCGTCATGCTCCGGAGTTTGCTCAACTTCAAGTTTGTTGCATCAGTGACACTGTCTAACCATCTCATCCTTTGCTAACCCTTCTGCTTTTATCTTCGATCTTTCCCAGCATCGGGGTCTTCTCCGGCGAGGGCTCCCTTCTCATTTGGTGTAGCTGTGGACTTCTCTACAAGATATGTATTGTTCTTTAGGTTTTTTGCTATCAGCGTACTATAATTAATAAGATACACTGGGGTCTTTATTTAAAAGATTTAAACAAATCTATGAAGACACAGTGGCATATCAGAATTGTGTGTTTTGCTCTAACACGCTGTTTTCCCACGTTTGCTCAACCTTGCCATGCTTCCCTTGTGTTCGTTGCCTCACCTGGAGGTTGGCAGCCCTAAGAATATACCCTGCTCCGAGCTCCTTGGAGGACGTGTGGGATAAAAAGGACGACATCGACACATTTCACTGAGACCTTGTCACTCCCCGGCGGCGTTCTGCTTTCGCTCTTCCTGAATCACTGAGGGGAAGCCGGAAGGGCCATTCTGCATTTTCTCCTTGGCTACGTTACTGCAAGTGCCACCTGCCAAACAGTCTAGAAATGTTGCCGGCAGTCTATTGACATTCAAAGAGCAGGCAGGCTCACATGAGAGGAATGCCTGCCGATGAATTAATGCAGCTTCTTTTGGTTGGTTCCCTTGAGTGTATCGATATGTCTGTTTCTGAATACGATCAGATCAATGACCCATAGACCGCGTGGAAACGGAGACTGGGGGAAACAGTTGTGAGACTCTGACCCACCAGTCGACAAGACTTACAGAGAAAATATTTTCTATCTATCGTCGCCAATAAACGCTACATAACAGTGAACAAATTCCATCGAAGCGTGAGAAAAAACCCTTGCGTAAGAATGCATCAACATCGTCTCCGGATTTTAGAATGACGTGTCAAAAAACGGATCTTCCTCAATAAAGCAGTGCAAGAGCTTTCGTGCTCGTGCAAGGCTATACACAGAATCAGGGAAAATAATGCATTTAGTGGTAGGCAGAGCTATTTTGGGGCAGGAACGCACAGGAACAGAGTTCCGGCTGGCTCCCGAGTTGGCCATGCCCAGCAGGAACTCATTAGCATAATAGGCCACACCCAACAGCAGAAACTCATTAGGATTGGCTACATTAGGGGTGTGTGGCCTGACATGCAAAGGAGTTCCTGTTCCAAAAAAAGCCCTGGATTTTGACAAAAAAGCAAGGTAAACATAATAAGAAGCAAAAGGTGGGTGTGGCTGGATGACCACACTTCTGGTAACATGGGGTGTGGCCTAATAGGCTAATGAGCTGTGCCATCAGGGGTGTGGCCTAATATGCTCTTGAGTTTCTGCTGATAGGTGTTGCCTATTACTCTAATGAGTTCCTGCTGGGCTTTTTCTACAAAAAAAGCCCTGGTGATAGGGATCCATCAGAAACTGAGTAGCATATTTGCAGCCTGAATGCTGTTGAGATCAGCATTTTGCCACTAAATGTTCTCCAGATGACTGACATCAGCTCTCCTGGAGAAAGCTGCTGCTTTGGAGGGTGAATTCTATGGTAGAGCCAGTTTGGTGTAGTGGTTAAGTGTGTGGGCTCTTAATCTGGGAGAACCGAGTTTGATTCCCCACTCCTCCACTTGCAGCTGCTGGATGACCTTGGGCAAGCCACAGTTCTGACAAGGGCTGTCCTCAAAAGGGCAGTGCTTGAAAGAGCTCTCTCAGCCCCACCTACAAGGTGTTTGTTGTGGGGAGGGCAAGGGCAAGGAGTTTGTAAGCTGCTCTGAGACTCCGAGTGAAGGGCAGGGTATAAATCCAATCTAAGAACATAAGAGAACATAAGAACATAAGGGAAGCCAATGTTGGATCAGGTCAATGGGCCATCCAGTCCAACACTCTGTGTCACACAGTGGCAAAAACACCAGGTGCCATCAGGAGGTCCACCAGTGGGGCCAGGATGCTAGAAGCCCTCCCACTGTTGCCCCCCAAACACCAAGAATACAGAGCATCACTTGCCCCAGTGTCCCTAATTATACCTTGTGGCTAATAACCACCAATGATAATATTATTATTATTAATATTATTATTATTATTATTATTATTATTATTATTATTATTATTATTATTATTATTATTATTATTATTATTATTATTATTATTATTCCCTGCTGAGGTCCTTCCTCTCCCCAAGCCCCACCCTCCCAGGGCTACCCCCAAATGTCCAAGAATGTCCCAACCTGGACTTGGCAAGTCTATGCCAATATGAGAGCTGTCTTTCTGGATGAGATCCGTGGTCCGTCTAGTCCAGCATCCTGTTTCACACAGCAGCCAACCGCTTGCCCCAGAGGGCCATGGAATAGGAAACAGAGCCTGAGACCTTCTTCTGGTGTTGCCTACCTGCACTGGAATTCAGTTCACAAAGAGAACACGCACGGCTCAAAAGAGTTCCCAACACTGGGCTTGGTTTGATCCAAAATGTAAAGTGCCTTGAGAAAAAGGCAGCAGAAAGTACAAGTGGATTCTAGATACGTAAAGGACAAAGTGACGGGATTTCAAACTACTTCTTCTGAGTTAGATAAAATTCTTGGAGCAGCTATAAAACATATAAAATTATTTTATAAATTTTTACTGGAGTGGGAAATGCAAGATGAAGTGGTGAAGGATATAATGATTAAATTGGCACAGTATATAGGACATAATATACAATTAGACCAATGGGAAAAAGTTTGGACAGTTAATATAAAATTTACTAAAGCGTCATCTTATAAAGAGAATTTGTATAAAATGTTCTATAGATGGTATTGGACACCAGAGATACTAGCTAAATAGTATCCAAATATGTCAAATTTATGCTAGAAATGTAAGCGTAAAACTGGCTCATTTTACCATATGTGGTGGACTTGCGATGTAGTTAAAAAATATTAGGTATGACTTCTGGTTAATGGCGGCTTGAAAGCAGACGTGTCTCTGGGACGCTCCCAGGACACAATCTGTGTGCCAGCGGCTTGGAGGGGGGGCGAGCAATCGCTACTCCCCAGGAGCCTTGGGGAAAAGGCTCCCAGCCAAGGGGCTTTTGAGGGGGCTGCCTCTTCTCCAGCATGATGCTGGAGAATCGAGGTGCTCCTTCACCCCAGTGGTTCAACCGCTGTGCGTCCGAACGGACCTAGAGACACTGGCCGGGACAAGCAGAGGAGATCATGCGACCAGACGATTGCAAGCGATGTTGTAAGACAAGCAAGGAGCAGTGAGTTATTTAAAAGTGGTGAATCAGTGGTTTAAAAGGAAAGCACCCCCCCCCGCCTTGGCAGAAGCATGGGAAGCGAGAAGGGGAGGGCCCCTTCCACACGCAGAGGCTTTAAAACAGATTAGCGGGGGGGAGCGGAAGAACAAGCATAGAAACCAATTTTAAGAACCTTACCAGTTAAAGTCAAAGTGTTTTGGAGGCATTCAGAGATTTTACAAACTTTCAGTTAAAGTAAATGATACAGAAAGATGGCGGGGAGGTGACCCGACAAAGGACAGAAACCAAAACCACCAGGAGGCATGAGCCCGAGGCCGGAAGAGACCATAGAGTTTCCTAGGCTCTTAGCAGATTCTCTACGCCCTCTGCTGGACCAGATGACCAACATTAACCAGCAATTGACAACTCTGAACCAGAATTTTGCAGCACAGCAATTGCAACTTGCAGAAACCACAAAGAAAACAGACCAGGTGGTTGAAAAAGTAAAGGAACTTGATGCCAGCTCTACAAAAGCAGGGGAAAAGATGCAAGTGCTAGAAAAGAAGCAACCCTCAATGGAAACACAACTGTTACAGCTACAAATGGAAAGAGCAAATATGGTACTCCAGTTCCAAGGGGTGTCAGAAGCCCCCAATAAGAATCTAAAGCAACTACTAAGCGACGCATTGGCCCCAATGACAGATTTAAAAGCAGAAGACATTTTCAGCGAAATGGATGTGGCCTACAGAGCTTACTCCACATATATTAAGAAGAATAATCTGCAGGGGAAATTGCTGTGAGATTCTCAAAGAGGCATTTAAGAGATTTAATTTTAAAAGTGACCACAAATACACCCCTGAAAATCGGAGGCAACAACATAAGAATACTAAAAGACATTCCATTTGAGATAAGAAAAAAAGAGACAGAAGTATAAGGAACTAATCCTTTTTTTTTTTTTTACAAACAAATAGTATTGCATACAGGTGGTTAATTCCCGAAGGCGTCACTTTCAAAATAAAGGAAAGAAAAGAAAAAATTGACTCTGTTTTCAAAACTCAAGAGTTTTTGCAGCTGCAACTAGGAGATCCAGAAGAGGAGACGAAGGAAGAAGACAGCAGATCTACTGGTGAGTTGGACTCTGTGTCTTCTGACGGGGACTCAGATGCAGAAAAGGGGGCGGCTGCTCCCAAACAAAGCTGTCAACTGAGAGACCTCAAGGAGAAGCAAAATAAGAACTGAGACCTTGAAAGCCCATATAAAGCCTTTATTCTATGAGATGACTTGGGGAGGGTTCTTGAATTGGGAAAATAGTTAAGCTGATGCAGAATTGGGATTATTACATCATGCTCAATGCTTTTCAAAGCCTTTTAGGGACTAACACGGATATAAGCATTATTGAGGATCTCCATCTCTTGGGGTTTTAGTTAGTTGTGGTTATCTTTTCTTTCTCCCTAGATGTAGATGTTTCCCTTCCCTTTTTCTGTTGTAGTTTGTAGTGTTTAGAAAATGCAAATTAAAAAAATCCCCTTCGGGGGCCAAAAAAAAAAAATCAGTATGGGTTCATGAAATAATACAAAAAAAAATTAGACAAAAATATTCCATTTATACCAGAAATGTTTTATTGAATATGATGTCACAAGAGTTTAACATACAAGATAGATACATGATTGTACAAGTTGTAACTTCAGCCAGAATTTTGTATGCAAAATATTGGAAGAAAGAAGAGGCCCCGAGAAAGGAAGAACTGATATTCAAATTGTTGGATGCAGCAGAAATGGATAAACTAATGCTACCGTTACATGAAAAACCTGAAAGTGACTTTGAAAAAAAATGGGAGAGATTTTATAAATGGTTGCAAAAATATCAGGGTAACATAAGAGATAGATCTTAACAATAATCGACAAATGATATAAGTGAAATTGATTCGAAATAAGCATATGGGATATACTAAATGTAGAGCATAGACTCCAGCACCTAACTGTTTTTTCTGTTTTATGTCTTACTGTTTTTCAGGGCTTTTTTTGTAGAAAAAGCCCAGCAGGAACTCATTAGCATAACAGGCCACACCCAACAGCAGAAACACATTAGCATATTAGGCCACACCCCATGCCTTCCCTTGGCTTGCCCGGGAAGGGGTGTGGCCTAATATCCTAATAAGTTTCTGGCTGTAGTGGGCGTGGCCAACTCTGAAGCCAACCGGAACTCCGTTCCTGTGTGTTCCTGCCTCAAAATAGCCCTGCTATTTTTCTTGGTTTTCTGTCTCTTTATTGTCTACTGTTACTGCTTACTGTTTATTACTGTTTAAAAATAATAAAATTTCTTTAAAAAAAGAGAGAGAGAGAAAGGCAGCAGATACATTTTGAGTAATCCTTAGAATGTTCCTGGAAAGTAGGCCAGTATTCCTGTCATGGGGGGGGGGGGCAAAGAAAATGGCAATAGAGTGTTGCCCAAAATAACAGCGTCGCCGCCATGATGACGTCACTTCTTTGTGCTGTCATTATGTCGCCTTTGGGGGCAGGATTTGGAGAAGAGCCCCCGAAATCAGGGGATCCACCCCCAGACTGGGGACTGGCACCCCTATGCCCTCCCCAGGCTCCTCTTCCAAATTCTCCGGGAATTCCTCACCTGAATTTGGCAGCCCTACTGGCAAAGCTACCCAAGAGTGTTCGCCATTCCCCGTGTTTTCCCTTCTGCCTCGAATATTTGGCCTAAAGGCTGTGTGTGTTTTGGGGACAGTGCGCGCTCGGATCTCAAGTTCCTGCATCTATTATTTAACTCAGCGGCTGAAATCTGGAGCTATTTCTGATGTAAAGCGAAACTCGTCTTCACTTTTGCCAGCTCTGGGGAGGGCAGAGGTGCATACAGATGAAGTCATTCCAGTGCAGAATGACCGGATTGTGAAGCGTTCCACCGGCGTTATCGGGAGTAGCACTATGATTACCAGGTGTTCGCCACACATATGGTAGAATGGCCCATGGACACTTCCCGGGTAATAACTGTCTCTCCGTGGCACTCGCTTAGGAGTAAACATTTGGGCCACACCTGGAGGCTGGCAACCCCATTTGCCAACCATCAAACCCCAACAGAAGCAAACTGTATATAATGATTGCTGTCTTCATCGTTATTTGGCAGCTGGGGGGCATCAGAGTGACAGGGCAGAGACCTCTGCTGCCAGGATCCGGAAACTTTAATTTCTCACCGAGTCTATGGCATACCACAGAGTCTGCCCTCTGAACTGGCCTCTTCCTCCAGGGGAACTGACCTTTGTAGTCTGCAAATCAGGTGTAATTCTAGGTTCCACCTAGAGGTTGGCGAACTGAAACCTATCGCATGCCCGTATCCACACGCTCCCAATTAAGAGCTCCAGACAGGGCCTCCAAGATGCAAGAACTCCCCCCCCACCCGCCATCATCCTACGGAACGAGCCCAAATAGCAAGGTGCAGCCTACAATTATCCGGTTTACGGCGGAGCGACGGGGCGAGAGCAGGGAAAGCTGCCACCACGGCTCCTGGAGGAGGGAGCTGCCTTTCAAAGGCCGCTCCGAAGCTATTATTTGAAAAGTCTACCCTGCCTGTCAAACAGTGAATCACTCTCTGCTTAGAGACGTGTACACACGCAGAAAGGTCATTATAAATTGTATGACAAATTGAAGAGCAGGATGTAGCGTTGCATTTATCACGAGCATCTCTCTCTGCTCGCATTGATTGGGTGATGCTGACCCTCGGGTCAAACTGCCTGGGAATATCTGGGGTGTATTCAGTATAATAAGCCATTGACTTAAATGACTGTCATTAACAGTAGATTCAGAATCCACAGAGTATATATCTCTATCTATCTATCTATCTATCTATCTATCTATCTATCTATCTATCTATCTATCTATCTATCTACCTAGATAGATAGATAGATAGATAGATAGATAGATAGATAGATAGATAGATAGATAGATAGATAGATAGCTATATTTAAATCCTCCTAATCCAGAGTTCTTAAAAAAAATATTAGTTTATATATAGAAAGGGGGAAGGGGAAGGGGGAAGAGACAGAAATATTAAAAATTTCCAATTTAACATTCTGCATGCATAACTTCTCATTATAATTTCTCAGCTACCTCATCCATCATTCTTATCAGCCTTCACTTGATCTTATTTTCTCAATATTTAAGTTTTAACCAGCCATAAAAAGCCCTCCAGGGTCCCATAAATTCTTCTTCCATTTTTCCTCTTAATATATTTGTCAACTTGTCCATTTCGGCACATTCCATAACCTTCACTATCATAAGAACATAAGAGAGGGCAATGTTGGATCAGGCCAATGGCCCGTCTAGTCCATCTAGACTCTGTCACACAGTGGCCAAAATATACCAGGGGCCATCAGGAGGTCCAGCAGTGGGGACACTCACGTAGCGTCGGAATCATCACTGTCCTCCATGCCGTTGCAAGTAAGATTCTGGCAGCTGTTACAACATGTAACATAAAGTAGCTATGATGCTTATCTAACTCATCCAGTAAACAGTTTAACAAAAATATCTCCGGTTTAGAAGGCATTGTGATAGTCAAAACTGACTGTAAGAAAGTGTGCACTTCAATCCAGAATTTATGAACCTTTTGACATGTCCACCACGTATAGTGATATGACCCGATATGGTTGTTACCTTTCCAACACATATTAATCAAGTTTTTTATACATTTTAGCTAATCTATCTGGGGTCTAATCCAGAGTTCTGTCCTCCAGAATGAATCGGGTGGAGAATTGGGGTCCCCTGGAATTACAACTCATCTCCAGACTACAGAGATCAGTTCCCCTGGGAAACGGTAGATGCTTTGGAGGGTGGGCTCTAGGGCTTTGTGCCCCTCTGAGGTCTCTCTCCTTCCCAGGATCCATCCTCAAATCTTGAAGAATCTTGCAGGCTGGATCTGGCAACTCTACCCCCCCCCATCCCCCATTGGTGGCCAGGGAGGACCTGGCAATTCTAAAATCAACAATGAAGAATCTGTCTTCTTGTTTCCTAGTGCTTCAACAGCTTTTAAGGACCCTGGAAAGGTTTGCAAGTCACTTTTGCTGAGGAGGAGGAGGAGGAGGAGGAGGAGGAGGAGGAGGAGGAGGAGGAGGAGGAGGAGGAGGAGGAGGAGGAGGAAGAAGAAGAAGAAGAAGAAGAAGAAGAAGAAGAAGAAGAAGAAGAAGAAGAAGAAGAAGAAGAAGAAGAAGAAGAAGAAGAAGAAGAAGAAGAGGAAGAAGAGGAAGAAGAAGAAGAGGAGGAGGAGGAGGAGATTGGATTTATACCCCGCCCTTCACTACCCAAAGGAGTCTCAGAGCAGTTTACAATCTCCTTTCCCTTCCCCTCCCCACAACAGACACCCTGTGACTGTGAGGTAGGTGGGGCTGAGAGAGCTCTCGAGAGAACTGCTCTTGAGAGAACAGGCCTGAGAGAACTTGTGACTGACCCAAGGTCATGCCAGCAGCTGCAAGGGGAAGAGTAGGGAATCGAACCCAGATTAGAGGCCATGCTCCTAACTACTGCACCCGACTGGCTCTTTCACAGAAGGTCTACTGACTTCCTTGGTGAACTCAAATTCAGTGCGACTCAGGTGGGCAGCAGTGTTGGTCCGAAGCAGCAGGACAAAGTTGAAGCTCAACAAAGTTTTATCCTTTGTTGACCTTAAAGGCGCTCCTGGACGCAAACTTTGTTCTTCCGATTCAGTACATAGGCCGAACCACATCCCAACTCCACCACTTCGGCTGGAGACTCTCAGGAGAGACCACACTGAAAGTGCATTTAGGAATGCAGTCAACACAGAAGTCTTTTCTGTAGTGGAAATGTCTGGATCCCCGGCCCACACCATTACGACACACACTTCTTGCAGGATGGTATATCTGAGATACTGGCCTAAGCTTGCCGTTTAGGGTTGCCAGCCTCCAGGTGGATCAAGTAACGAATAAATATACACTGCAAGAAAGTTTTGTAAATTAAAGCGTTCTGCTTATTAGCTGTTGTAGATTTTCCAGAGTTGTATGGCCCTGGTCTTGGCATTGTAGGACCTGACGTTTCGCCAGCAGCTGTGACTGGCACCCTCAGAGGTGCAACACAGAAAGACGGAGTACTCCCTGTGTCAAGGGGAGAAGAGAAATGGTAGGCAGGTAATTTATATCTACTCAGGAAGGTGGGGCAGGGCTGAGTCAATGTCTGTAGGAGTTCCCCAGGCTGTGAAACATGCTACGGTAGGAGCTTTCCTGAGGTAAACTGAAGGTACTGTATAGAAGAAGAAGAGAAGAAGAGATTGGATTTATACCCCGCCCTTCACTTGGATTCTCAGAGCGGCTTACAAACTCCTTTCCCTTCCCCACCCCACAACAGACACCCTGTCAGGTAGGTGGGGCTGAGAGAAGCTCTGAGAGAACTGCTCTTGAGAAAACAGCTCTGAAAGAACTTGTGAGTGACCCAAGGTCACACCAGCAGCTGCATGTGGAATCAAACCCAGTTCTCCCAGATTAGAGTCCACGCTCCTAACCACTACACCAAACTAGGATGTTATAATAGCACACAACACACTTTATAGAATGACTAGGGAGCAAAGCCCGTTGTGGTGGAAGACAACGGGCCCTAGAAAGGGAGGGAGGGAGGTGGAAGGGAGAGCGGGTTGGAGAAGAGAAGAGAAGAGAAGAGAAGAGAAGAGAAGAGAAGAGAAGAGAAGAGAGAGAGAAGAGAAGAGAAGAGAAGAGAAGAGAGAAAGAGAAGAGAAGAGAAGGAAGGAAGGAAGGAAGGAAGGAAGGAAGGAAGGAAGGAAGGAAGGAAGGAAGGAAGGAAGGAAGGAAGGAAGGAAGGAAGGAAGGAAGGAAGGAAGGAATGAATAGGGGGAAGAGTGAAAGAAAGGAGAGAGGAAGAAAGGAAAAGGGGGTCCCCCACACACCATCCCCTGGGCCTTCTATGGGGGCAATAGGCAGTGTGTGGGGGAAAAGGGCTTCTCTGGGCCTACTGCCCCCATAGAAGGCCCAGAGGATGATGTGTGGGGGACAGAAAATGGCTTCTCTGGGCCTACTGCCCCCATAGAAGGCCCAGGGGATGGCGTGTGGGGGACGGAAAAGGCCTTCTCTGGGCCTAGTGCCCCTCTAGCCCTTTCAAGGAGAAGGGGGGGAAGACACGTGTTTCACCGGGGGTCAATGGGATTGCTCCGGAGGTGCACAAGCTGAATCTGGCCCAAACAAAAAATTGTGCATGTTCTCCTTCCTCAAATATACAGAGAGAGATTTAATTGGCACCCCCCAGTGCCCTGCCCCCCCCCAAATTCCAGGCTACGGGGCTGTTCCATCACTGAGAAGTGTAGTGGTTAAGTGCACCAACTCCCCACTCCTCCACTTGCACCTGCTGGATGACCTTGGGCAAGCCATAGTTCTGACAAAAGCTGTTCTTGAAAAAGGGCAGTTTCTGTCAGAGCTCTCTCAGCCCCACCTACCTCACAGGGTGTCTGTTGTGGGGAGGGGAAGGGAAAGGAGATTGTAAGCCGCTCGGAGACTCCTTTGGGTAGTGAAGGGCGGGGTATAAATTCAATCTCTTCCTCTTCTTCTACCTCACAAGGTGTCTGTTGTGGGGAGGGAAAGGGAAAAGAGTTTGTAAGCCGCTCTGAGACTCCTTTGGGTAGTGAAGGGCGGGATATAAATCCAATCTCCTCCTCCTCCTTTTCTTCTTCTTCTTCTTCTTCTTCTTCTTCCTCGAGTTGCCACCTATCTAGTATCATTGGGGTGGCATCCAAAGCACGGCCTCTGAAGATGACCAAAATGACTGAGCAGGTTCGTATGGGATTAGGCAACCCATAAAGTATGCTGGCCCCAAGTTGTACAGGATTCTAAGACGAATGCCGGCAACTTGAATTAGGCCTAGAAGCAGATTGGGAGCCAGTATAGGTAGGACAACACTGGAGCAATAGGGTCCCCATGACCCACCCCAGTCAGAATTCTGGCCACAGCATTCTGCACTAATGCTAGCTTCCAGACACTCTTCAAGGGCAGCCCTATGTAGAGCACATTGCAGTAGTCTAACCTAGTTGTTACCTGGGCATGCATCGCCAAATCAAGATCATTTTCACCCCAGGAAAACTTAAAGTTGGATAAATGAACCCCTGACCACCAAGGCCTCCTTGCTTTCCCAGAAGACTATTACCACCCCCTCCTAACTATATTTATGCTCGAATGCTTGCTTTAGAAATTCCCAGCCATGAGATGATAAATCTAAATTTTTACTAGAAAAGGAGGACAGGACACACTATTACCAGAAGGCATGCGGTAGACGTCGAGATTTCCCAGTCAGCGTCAGAATATTCTTTGCTTTTCCTGACATTTCCCATCGGCCTCCTAAAATCTTAATGAGTATAGCCAAATGCCAATATTCCGACGTTCATTATAACGTTCTCTTCCTCGATGTAAAATACTGGGAACCATCCAGCGTACACTAAAGCCCACCAAAATCAATATTCTCGAGAGTGATTAACTGTGCATCGGATTGTGGCCGCTGTGTATACTGAAACAGATTCCATTTGGGGTTTTTTTTCCCCCTAGCAGAGAGTATAACAACATTTTTTCCCTTCCCTCCAACTCTTGAGTCTACTCCCAATTAGCTTTCCGGTTACTCAAGGTCCTATACATAATACATGACGGAGCAGTCTGGTGCAAAGATCAAATGAGCACTCATCTGGAATGAGCTCTTTAACTCCTGAAAGACTTCTTTTGCTTGTGAGGCATCAACAAAAGCCATGTCGATAAAACTTAAGTGCATGCCCTACCAGAGTATCTGGTATTATCTTTATATTGCCCGACATAAGAACAGCCCAGCTGGATCAGACCAATAGTCCGTCTAGTCCAGCATCCTGTCTCACACAGTGGCCAAACCAGTTCCCCTAGAGGGCCAACAGCAGGGCAGAGAGGCCGAGGCTTTCATAAGAATATCATAAGAGCCCTACTGCATCAAACCAGTGGTCCATCTAGTCCAGCACCCTTACCACACAGAGGCCAACCAGTTCTTCTGGAGGGCCAACAACAGGGCACAGAGGCTGAGGCCTTCATAAGACCATCAGAAGAGCCCTGCTGGGTCAGACCAGTGGTCCATCTAGTCCAGCCTTCTGTCTCACACAGTGGCCAACCAGTTCCATTGGACTACTAACAACAGGGCAGAGAGGCCGAGGCCTTCATAAGAACATCAGAAGAGCCCTGCTGGATCAGACCAGTGGTCCATCTAGTCCAGCATCCTATCTCACATAGTGGCCAAACCAGTTCCTCTAGAGGGCCAACAGCAGGGCAGAGAGGCTGAGACCTTCATAAGAATATCATAAGAGCCCTGCTGGATCAGACCAGTGGTCCATCTAGTCCAGCATCCTATCTCACATAGTGAACATAAGAACATAAGAGAAGCCAATGTTGAATCAGGCCAATGGCCCATCTAGTCCAACACTCTGTCACACAGCGGCCAAAATATACCAGGTGCCATCAGGAGGTCCAGCAGTGGGGCCAGAGCACCAGAAGCCCTCCCACTGCTGCCCCCTCCAGCACCAAGAATAGAGTGCATCACCTGCCCCAGACTGAGAGTTCCCATCTATACCCTGTGGCTAATAGCCACTGATGGACTTCTGCTCCATATGTTTATCTAATTCCCTCTTGAAACTATCCATGCTTGTAGCTGCCACCACCTCCTGTGGCAGTGAATTCCATGTGTTAATCACTCTTTGGGTGAAGAAGTATTTCCTTTTATCTGTTCTAACCCGACTGCTCAGCAATTTCATTGAGTGCCCACGAGTTCTTGTATTGTGAGAAAGGGGGAAAAGGACTTCTTTCTCAACCTGCTCAGTCCCATTCATAATCTTATAAACCTTGATCATGTCACCCCTCAGCCGTCGTTTCTCCAAGCTAAAGAGCCCCAAGCATTTTAACCTTTCTTCATAGGAAAGGTGTTCCAACCCTTTTATCATTCTAGTTGCCCTTCTCTGCACTAGTGGCCAAACCAGTTCTTCTGGAGGGCCAACAACAGGGCTTTGGGATCCAGAGGCTTAGTGCCTCTGAATGTGGAGGTTCCCCTCAGTCACACTGGCTAGTCCAATCCAAAGCCTTTTATTGGCATATATATATAAAGATACAATAGTCTAAATACAGAATTAAGAACAGCAAAATTAAAATTGCAGAGTAACATCACAGAGTGACAATGTAGTAAGAGCAGCATTCATAATATCACTTATCAGGCCGTAAAATCATGGCACTGCAGAGAAACTTTGCTCCTATTTCAGTTATCTCTGTATCTGGATTGTTAAGCAAGAAAAGGAGCTTAAAATCATCAGGGGTCTCTAAAATTTGGCCTAATATGGGGTACAGAAGATCCTGGCAGGATGCCAAGTAGAGAGGGCACTGGAGGAGGAGATGTGCAACAGTTTCAACACAGTCCTCCATACAAGGACAACACTTGCTAGGACAGGGAATCCCTTGGAATCTGCCAGATAAGATAGCTGAAGGAAGAACATTAAATCTACACTGGCTAGTAGCCACCGATAGACCTCTCCTCTGTGAATCTATCTAATCCCCTTTTAAAGCTGTGTATTCCTGTGGCAGCGAATTCCATGTTTCAATCACCCTCTGTGTAAAGTAGTATTTCTTTTTGTCCATCCTGAACCTACGGCCCGTCAGCTTTGTTGGACGCCCTCGAGTTCTAGCCTGGGTTAGGTTTCCGCCTGCTCATCACTGGACCCAAGCGTTTGCCTGCAGACCCCTGAGATCCTCAGCATTCAAGACAGACGCTCTAACACTACGCCGCAGCCTGTTCTAGTTCCAATGCTGTGCAAAAAGCATCTGGTATTCCGTCAATCCCATCCTGATTTCACACTCTTAGGGATCCTCGTTTATGGCGGATCGATGCCCAGAATTCCACACGGGAAGCCCAATTCTGCTAGCTCACCGAGAAAGAATGCAAACCGCGGCAAAGGTAGAAAGAATACAAATCACAGCAAACGTACAGCAAACGTACAGCAAACTGACTTGGATGATTCTAGCCCAGATTCTAGCCCAATCTCATCAGATCTAAGCAGGGTCTTCCCAGGTTAGTACTTGGGTGGGAGGCCACGGAGGAAGCCCAGGGTTGCTATGCAGAGGCAGGCGACTGGCAAACCATCTCTGAACGTCTCTTCATCTGAAAACCTTATGGGATCGTCATGATGGCTGCAGCTTGTCACTTTCCACCCACTCTACAAATGGTGTTAAATCCTAAATCACAGAGGTGCAGGGTGGTCGGAAGCAACCGTTTCATTAGCAGCCATGGAGACTGCGTTGGGGGAGGTTCAAAATCCTTCGTTCTTTTATTCAGCCCAAACAACTAATGTTGCCAAGCCTCCAGGTGGGCCCTGGAGATCTCTCAGAATTACGAGTAAACTCCAGACGACGGAGGTCAGTTCCCCTGGAGAAAATGGCTGCCTTGGAGGGTGGACTCTATGGCATTATATCGAATCACAGAATCACAGAGCTGGAAGGGGCCGTACAGGGGCCCCATACTAGTCCAACCCCCCTGCTCAATGCAGGATCAGCCTAGAGCATTCCTGACCAGTGTTTGTCCAGCCGCTGCTTCAAGACAGCCAGGAAGGGGGAGCTCACCACCTCCCTCTGCAGCTGAGTCCACCGTGGCACAACTCTTATGGTAAAAAACCTAAGATCCAGCCAGTACCTTCCCACCCTTAATTTAAACCCATGATTGAGAGTCCTCTCCTTTGCTGCCACCAGGAACAGCTCCCCGCCCTCCTCTAAGAGACAGCCCTTCAGATACTTCAAGAGAGCAGTCCTGTCCCCCCTCAACCTCCTCTTCTCTAGACTGAACATTCCCAAGTCCCTCAACCTTTCCTCACAGGGCTTGGTCTCCAGACCCTTGATCATCCTCCTCAGTCTCCTCTGCACCCGCTCCATTCCGTCCACATCCTTTTGGGGCTGAGGCCTCCAGAACTGCACACAATACGCCAGGTGCAGCCTGACCGATACAGTGTACAGTGGGACTATCACATCTTGTGGTTTGGATGCTATGCCTCTGTTGCCACACCCCAAGATCGCATTCGCCTTTTTTGTCACCGCATCACACCGGCTGCTCATATTTAACTTTCGGTTCACGTGTACCCCAAGATCTTGTTCCAGACTGAAGTCCCTCCCCTCCCCAAACTAGGCTAGGACCCTAGGCTTCACCCCCAAATTTCCAAGATATTTCCCCTCCCAGAATCAGTTTCCCAACCCTACTCCTAGAGCCAAAGAAAATTTGTCAAGGCATGTACAAACTCCTTTGAAACTCTGAGAGTTTAAAATTTATGGATAACCACATGCAAACTGGAGATTCTCAGTGAAATTCACACACACACACAGTTATAAATTCAGTCTTGCAGAATAGCCGTCATTTCTCTGCCCTTGCCACCCTGTTCCATGCACAGCTAACATGCGCCAGCTCTACTTACCACATCTATCAGCTGAGCGATGGACAACCCAAAACGCACAATGACCACATCTGAAATATTGGCTACTGGCCGGGACCACTTGTTGTATCCAGAGAAGAGCTTCTTCAGGAGCCGTTCCTCAGCGTGGGCTCGGGTTTCGACGTGGCTGAGTGCTGCGGAGAGGGCAAGAAAGCATGGGAAATGAAAAAAAATGGCATATGCTGTTTTTGGAAAGAAAGAATCCCCCCCCCCATCAAGTCACAGCTGACTTACGTTGACCCAGTGTGTGGGGGGTTAAAGCGAGAGATGTTCAGAGGAGGATTGCCTGCCTCTGCGTCCCAACCTTGGACTTCTTTGGTGATACTAGACAGATAGTCAATGATAACTAAGATAACCAAGAAGGTGAAATTGAATTAAAACTGAAATTAAGTTAAATGTCAAAGAAATATTTGTTATAAGGTATCTGTATGCATTATTTTAGAAAGACCTAAAGATAAACGTTATTAGTACCTGTCGGAAAACTTTTATAAGAAATGAGAAGTTGAATTTAGTAAAATGTAATCTTAGAGGGATACGAATTAAGTATGCTTTCTTTTTAGGGTTAGTATAGTATTTTTAGAAGGCTTTGGTTATAGAATGGCTATTGATAAGCAGTAGGACTTTTAAGGATCCATAATTGTATGAGTAAGGATTAGTTTTGTATTAAATGATTAAGAGGTTTTAAGAGGTCTGAATATGAGAATCCACGGATATGAAATCATTACAGTTTAAACACGATTCATTAACTGGAATGTCTTATTAAAATATAAAGGAATAAGACTGTACGAATCTTTTTAAGAAGTCATAGGATGCTTTTATGATGTAAAGGCAATAATCTGGCTTTTTGCAGATATCAAGAAATGTATGGACTTAAGTGATCAGCGTCAATGCAAAGAATTACCTGATTGTATAAAGCAGAAGTATTAATGCAATGTAATATTGTCTGCAGAAGTACACGCAGCAATTCCTTTATTGGCATTTCACAGAAATTTTTTAAAAACCCATAGTATCTGGGGAATAAAATTCAGATTCTAGATAAAATACAATTTCTATTAAAAGACACCCTGCGTTGAGCACTTACAGCATTTTACTACATATAGAAGCAGCAGCCAGTAAAAACTTTGCCACAAGTTGAATTATGTTTTCCCTTGTGCTATTTAAAAGGAATAATAGTTTATTCGGCCTAGGGAAATCTGAAACGCTACCCAAGATTGGTGATAAAATACATTGCATAATACCAGAATAATAACAACAACTGCTGTAGAAGTAACTGTAAGCATGATTTTCTTTTTGACCTTTGTACTCCCTTCCCAAGGGCTGCAGTAGCTCCGGTGGTTAAGACACTTTTAGGATGCGTTAACAGAAGCCTTATGTCCAGATCACAGGAGGTGGTAGTTCCGCTCTCTTCTGCTATGGTCAGGCCTCACCTGGAGTCCCGTGTCCAGTTTTGGGCACCACATTTTAGGAAGGATGTTGACAAGCTCGAGCGTGTCCAGAAGAGGACAACCAGGATGGTGAGAGGGTTGGAATCCAAGTCTTATGAGGAAAAGCTGAAAGAGTTGGGTATGTTTAGCCTGGGAGAGAGAAGGCTTAGTGGAGACATGATTGCAGTCTTCAAGTATTTGAAGGGCCAGCATAGTGCCATGGTTGAAGTGCTGGATCAGGATCGAGGAGACCCATGTTCCAATCCCCAGTGTGAACTTGGGCCTGCCCCTCTTTCTCAGCCTAGCTTACCTCGTAGGGTTGTTGTGAGGATAAAAAGAGAGGACAATGATGTTATCAGTCACTTTGGGTCCCCGTTAGGGAGAAAAGTGGGGTATAAATACGCAAGTAGACAAACGATTTGAGGAAAAGGGAGGTCTGAGACCAGAGGACATTTTTGCTTTCCCTCGGTATGGCTGTTAATTTTTCATACTAATGCATGGGGGGTCTTTATTTCTTGAGGTAGGCAGGGGAGACTTTAGAAAAGAGTGTCTTTCTCTCTCTCTCTCTCTCTCTCTCTCTCTCTCTCTCTCTCTCTCTCTCTCTCTCTCTCTCTCTCTCTCTCTCTCTCTCTCGTTCTTTCGATTTATATCCCCCATCCCTGCATGGGCAGGTTCAGGGCGGCGTACAACAGATTAAAATACAACAAAACATAGATGCATTAAATGCAATAATGCATTAATGCATCGATCCACATAAACAAACAATTTACATACGAAGTGCAGATAAGTGCAGGTGGCGATTGCTGCATGGTGGCCCAGTGTAACTGAACCAGTATTCTTTTGTTTTCCTCCTGAGTAAAGGCAACTAGGGTCAGGCGGTAGGAGGAGAGCCAAATCACAACCATGCCATGGCACAATCTCACAGATTACCCCTGGCCCATTCTGCATCCAGCATTCACTCCACTGTTTTACCAAAACCCACGCTGGAACAGAGGCCGAGGACAGACTGGCAATTTGCCGCGGGATGGGACCCGGGCTGACAACGACTCAATATCGGATTAAATGGAACGTTCACACAGGCACATCTGCCTGGCGTCCCCCACCCGTAGCCTACCGGTGCTCTCGCGCTTCACTGCCGGATTAAAAAACCATACCTGATAAAAGCCGACGCAAATCTTGAAAGCCTGCGTTTGTCGCGCGTTTCTCCGCTTCCGGGGAGTCTGAACGCGCAGCCGAAAAGCCGGGAGCAACCCGCATTGGGCATGAGGCAGCAGCGGTGTGATTGGCTGCACTCCGCTCCACTGCCCAATGCGGTGCCGGCGTTGCAGGGCAAAAAAAAAAATCGCCAAAATGCGCTTATGTGCATGAGCGCATGAGCGCTCAAGTGCTCATGCGCACATACACCCACAGCCGAAATAATGGGGAAACAGCGAATATAGTGCGCCTCCGGCGCGGCAGTCTGATCGCTCCCGCGCGCCTCCGTCCAGTATCTTCCGGCAGAGGCCCCCGCTGTGTGGACGGGAAAACCCGGTATCGTTTACTCCGGGGTTTTTTGGCGCGACTCGATACCGGGGCAAATTACCAGTCTGTCCTGGGCCAGAAATCCCCCCTCTGCATTGCATGCCGCTTTCGCTTTCCTCGATAGTCGGATTTTACGGTAGCCTCCACACTGCACACTGCACTCCACACTTCCTTTGATTCTCTCGGTTTTGTGGTAGCCGTCCGCATAGATTTATGGCCGTTTCATGGCCATTCAGGGGTGACTCTGCAGTCAGTACTGCGCTGGCCCCGGGGTATCTGAATGTGGTTTTGAGCCCTGTCTTTTTCTGTTCCAGTGTGGGTTTGGTAAAACAACGGGGCGAATGCTGGATACAGAATGGGCCCCTGCCTCTCCACCTCAGTTCCCTCCCTGTAAAAATGGGGAACTTATCATGCAGTCCTTAGCACAGTTACACCTTTCTTTGTTCATTGCCCTCAGTAGATTCAGAAGTGCATAACTCCCCTAAGGATTGCACCGACAGTTTGGTGTGTTTTTTTAATTATCCTGGCCAAAGCCAGGACGTTTTATTGCTTTCAGAAAGAAAGAAAGCCACTGCAAGAACTAAAACAACAACGGCAATAGCAATAATCACAGTAACACCATGACGAAAACAAACAACACTTACTGCAATAGTGGAGCTCATACTTAGTCTCTGGTTAACATAAATAATATGGTTGAATCTTATCTGATTTTAAACACCTGTAACCAATTTTACAATCAATTTTGAATGATAACTTTTGTTTTTTTTATATTATTTTGAAGATTTCTGGGTATAGTCCTCAATCCATCTGTAAAATTTCATCCAAATATTTTCGAGAGTTCCATCTTTTTTCCCTTGTTGGATTGCACCAAAAATTAACCAGTCTCTTAGGGCTGAGTGCGCGCACAAGCGTGTACACTAACCCGAGGAGGAGGAGAAAGAAGAAGGAGGAGGAGGAGGAGGAGGAGGAGGAGATTGGATTTATACCCCGCCCTTCACTACCCAAAGGAGTCTCAGAGCAGCTTACAATCTCATTTCCCTTCCCCTCCCCACAACAGACACCCTGTGAGGTAGAAGAAGAAGAAGAGATTGGATTTATACCCCGCCCTTCACTACCCAAAGGAGTCTCAGAGCGGCTTACAATCTCATTTCCCTTCCCCTCCCCACAACAGACACCCTGTGAGGTAGAAGAAGAGGAGATTGGATTTATACCCCACTCTTCACTACCCAAAGGAGTCTCAGAGCGGCTTACAAACTCCTTTCCCTTCCCCTCCCCACAACAGACACCCTGTGAGGTAGAAGAAGAAGAAGAGATTGGATTTATACCCCACTCTTCACTACCCAAAGGAGTCTCAGAGCGGCTTACAAACTCTCTTCCCCTCCCCTCCCCACAACAGACACCCTGTGAGGTAGGTGGGGCTGAGAGAGCTCTGAAAGAAACTGCCCTTTTTCAAGAGCAGCTGTGCCAGAACTATGGCTTGTCCAAGGTCATCCGGCAGCTGCAAGTGGAGGAGTGGGGAATCAAACCCACTTCTCCCAGATCAGAGTCCGCGCACTTAACTACACCAAACTGGCTAGGATGCTGCAAACGGGGTAAAGCATTTGCAGACTGTACGTTCTGTGTAAGAACAATGGACCATTTTACAATATGGAGGGTGGGGTGTTGTAGTGCCAGATTCCTTGGATCAAGTTGTCCTCCATTCTAGGGTTGCCATCTTCCAGATGGGGCCTGGAGATCTCCTGGAATCACAACTGATTTCCAGAGGGCAGAGATCAGTTTCCTGGAGAAAATGGGCTACTCTGGAGGGTGGATGGTATGGCCTTATACCCCAATGAGGTCCCTCTCCTCCCCAAACCCAGCCCTCTCCAGGGTCCACTCCCCCCAAATCTCCAGGAATGTCCCAAACCCAGACTTGGCAACCCTAACAATGCTCCCTCTAAGCTGTGGAGTCTTGTGAGCAAAAAATTTGCTTTGTGAGCTACTGGCATTAAAGTTGTGAGCGAGCGATTTGGCTACTGCATAAGTTAGTTTGCTCGGGAGCCATCCCTTCCTGAGCTAAGACAAAAATGTGTGAGCCGCAGGCTAAAAAACTATGAGCTAGCTCACACTAACACAGCTTAGAGGGAACACTGAAACCTACTTGCTTTGCCCCCTTCTGGATTCCTACCAAGCAGTTAATGAACTCTCAAATGAGAAGAAGAAGAAGAAGAAGAAGAAGAAGAAGAAGAAGAAGAAGAAGAAGAAGAAGAAGAAGAAGAAGAAGAAGAAGAAGAAGAAGAAGAAGAAGAAGAAGAAGAAGAAGAAGAAGAAGAAGAAGAAGAAGAAGAAGAAGAAGAAGAGAAGAAGGAGGAGGAGGAGGAGGAGGAGGAGGAGGAGGAGGAGGAGGAGGAGGAGGAGGAGGAGGAGGAGGAGGAGGAGGAGATTGGGTTTATACCCCACCCTTCACTTGGAGTCTCAGAGCAGCTTACAAACTCCTTTCCCTCCCCCTCCCCACAACAGACATCTTGTGAGGAAGGTGGGGCTGAGAGAGCTCTTTCAAAAACCATTCTTTCAGGAACAGCTCTGACAGAACTATGGCTTGCCCAAGGTCATCCAGCAGCTGCAAGTGAAGGTGTGGGGAATCAAACCCGGTTCTCCCAGATTCGAGCCTGCGCACTATTTAGTTTCGAGGCAGTGGTCGACCCATTAAGGACTGCATCTTGTTCATTTGGGGGGATGAGGGGACCCTATTAAATAAAGCCAGGAACCGCTGAGAAAAAACAGGGTTCGGTTCTCTGCAGCCTGCGTGCAAAGAAGGCCAGGAAGTGTGTGTGGATTTCTACATTCCCCAAGCCACCGATTTCACACTCGAGAAGCAATCAGGCTCAAGGCAAGACTGCTGCTCCAGCAGAAGCAGACAGAGGATCTTAGTCACACCGTTTTCAGGGCTTGTACTGCTGAAGCCAACACATCGGCTTCGGCTGTGTACCTTGTCCTGGATTATAGTTAATGCACGCACACACTCCTAGCATTAGCAGAGGAGATGTCAGCAGCCAGAGAATCGGCTACAGCTGGGGATATTTTCATATATCCTAACAGAGAGAGGGAGGGAGAGAATAGAGGCTCAGAGACTGGAAAGGAACGTGAGAGAAGCCTCGACGATGGGAAGAGAGGGGAAGGATTCCGAACCGGGACAGTTTCTGGCATCCCAGCGGTTAACTTTTCAAGATATGATTGGCTACTGCCACAGTGAAGCAGGAATGTGCATTTTGAGGCTCGCTGTGACTTTCACGGAATAACCCAAGCCAGCCTGATCTCAGCAGCTCTTGGAAGCCGAGGAGGGTTGGTTCGGGCTAGCATTTGGATGGGAGACCACCAAGGAATACCAGGGTCGTGACGCAGAGGCAGGCAATGGCAAGCTGCCTCTGAATGACTTTTGCCTTGGAGACTCTACGGGGTCTCCAGGTCAGCTGTGACTTGATGGCGTACACACATACACACACAGACCCTACTCTCGTGAATTTGGCATTTCATCTAGCACCCCAAGGCAGGGAGTCCTCCTTCACCCAAAGAGTAATTAGCAGGTGGAAATCACTGTCACAGGAAGCTGGCCCATAGCTACACTGGGGCATCTCGGGGCTAGGCCCCCTGACTTGCTTGCAAGGCCCCCTGACTTCCCATCCAGCTCAGAGCGTCACGGCCTTCTCCCCTGGATTAATTCGATTAGCCAGTGCCCATTAAGAAATTTAAATGCCCCCTGACTTTAAAAAATCCTGGCTACGGACTTGCAGTGGGGCATCTCAAGGCCTGGCCCCCCGACTTACCTTCAAGCCCCCTGACTTCTCATCCAGCCCAGGCCCCCCAACTTCCAATTTTTTATTTTATTTGTGGCACTCCCTTGGGGTGGGGTGCCCCCGAATTATTTAAAGGCCCCCTGAATTAAAAAAATCCTGGCTACGGGCCTGTGTGGCAGCTACAAACAGCTTCAAGAGGGAACTGGATAAACATCTGGAGCAGAAGTCCATGAGTGGCTGTTAGCCACAAAGTACAGATGGGACACTCTGTTTGGGGCAGTGATGCTCTGCATTCTTGGTGCTTGGCAGGGGGGGGCAAGAGTGGGGAGGGCTTCTGGAGTTCTGGCCCCGCTGGTGGACCTCCTGATGGCATCTGGGGTTTGGCCACTGTCCGACACTCAGTGTTGGACTGGATGGGCCACTGGCCTGATCCAGAAGGGTTTCTCTTATGTTCTGATATTCATCCATTCCCATCTGCCTCCTAGGGATTGCTAGGATTCAGACAAATCTTGAAAACAGCTGTGAATGATAGGCCAGTATTATTCCCATCCCCCCCGCCATGTTACAGATTGGAAAGAAGGGACTGAGCTTGAAGCGTGGCTTCCTTAGTGAGCTCGTGGCAGAGCAGAGACATTCCAGCTGACAGATCACACTCATAGGCCGAACGCTATGCCAGGTCTCTGTTGGGATGACGACATAGATGCTGGCCACTGCCTCCCACTCCTAGGTAGGAAGCCTTATTACTGCCTATTCCAAGAATGCAATAGCTGGTTTTGGTCATTCAGTAGTAAGGCTAGTGTGCTCTGCACATTCTTCTCTGATTACTCTGCCCATACAAAGGAGAACAGTATTGCGTGTGTGTGAAGCACCGTCAAGTCTCAACCAACTTATGGTGACCCCAGCAAGGGCTTTCCAAGGCAAGTGAGGAGCAGAGGTGGTTGGCCATGGCCTTCCTCTGCAGAGCCTTCCTTGGTGGTCTCCCATTCAAGTACGGACCCTGCTTAGCTTCTGGCTTATGGTGACCCCAGCAAGGGGCTTCCAAGGCAAGTGAGAAGCAGAGGTGGTTGGCCATGGCCTTCCTCTGCAGAGCCTTCCTTGGTGGTCTCCCTTCCAAGTACTGACCCTGCTTAGCTTCTGGCTTATGGTGACCCCAGCAAGGGGCTTCCAAGGAAAGTGAGAGGCAGAGGTGGTTGGCCATGGCCTTCCTCTGCAGAGCCTTCCTTGGTGGTCTCCCTTCCAAGTACTGACCCTGCTTAGTTTCTGGCTTATGGTGACCCCAGCAAGGGGCTTCCAAGGCAAGTGAGAAGCAGAGGTGGTTGGCCATGGCCTTCCTCTGCAGAGCCTTCCTTGGTGGTCTCCCTTCCACGTACCGACCCCGCTTAGCTTCCGATGGGATCGGCCTATACCATGCTGCCTTCCCTCCCCATACAACAACAGGAGTCATGATCTTAAAAGGGCAAATGCTTTGCAAGGCTCCCCCCAGATGAGGAGTGATCAGTGGGGTGGAAGGCAAGGAGTCCTGGTGACTTCAGGGAACCTCCACATTCAGAGGCAGCGGCACTAATCCTTGGAATCCCAGAAACAACATCAAGGGAAGGCCTCGGCCTCTCTGCCCTGTTGTTGGTCCTCCAGAGGAGAACTGCTTGACCACTGTGTGAGACAGGATGCTGGACTAGATGGACCACTGGTCAGATCCAGCAGGGCTCTTCTGATGTTCTTATAAGATTACAAGAGGCGGGACCCGCGATATTCGCGGGGGGAGGGAGTATTCCAGCCGCCAAGCTTCCCCCTCCCTCCCCCCAGCAGCGGCGGCAGCAGTGGTGAGGCCAGCCGGCCCGCCGAGATTCCCCCTCCCCAGCAGCAGCGGGGGTGTGTGTGGCAAGGCTGGCTGGCCCGGCAAGCTTCCCCTCCCTCCTTCCCAAGCAGCAGCAATGGGGGTGGCGGTGGTGAGGCTGGCCACCAAGTTTCCCCCTTCCCAGCAGCAGCGGGGGGGGGGCGGCGGCAGTGAGGCCGGCCAGCCCGCCAAGCCTCCCCCTCCCTCCCGAGCAGCAGTGTGGTGGCGGCGGCTGGTGGGGAGGCTGGCCGGCTGGCCCGCCAAGCTTCACTCTCCCTCCCCAGCGGCAAGGCTGGCCGGCCCACCAAGCCTCCCCCTCCCTCCCTTCCAAGCAGCAGGGCGGCAGCGGCGGGGAGGCCGGCCAGCTGGCCCGCCAAGCTTCACCCTCCCTCCCCAGCAGCAGCGGCAGAGGCGAGGCCGGCTGGCCCGCCAAGCCTTCTCCCGCCCTCCCATCCCTTGTCGTGATGACGGCGCGGCGGCAACGGCGAGGCAGTTTGTAGAGCATTCCCTGCGCATGCGCAGGGAGGGCTCTTTTACTTTTTTAGAGATTTAAATATCCCCGTATACTTTTTTCAACTTTTTAGATTTTTCTGCACACATGGGGACTGCCCCACGTGCGCAGGAAAATCTCCCTGCCCCCCAGGTGCCCCCAATGTGCGGATTTAGATATCCGCACGTAGGGGGCCACTTGGGAATTAGATATATAGATTTCTACATCCCAGATTATTAGTACAGAATGAGAGTAGGCCAGCAAAGCCGTAGGGAGATTTCCTACAGAAGGAAAATGGAGTCCTGTCCCCATCCCCCCCCCCATTATCTGACTTTGTATTTATGTCAGCGCAGAGCTGAAATTCAGCTAGGCTGAACATGCAAGCTGCTGAAATATACCAAAGGGTCACAGTAGACAGACAGATGGTCTGGGACCCTAAAGGAACTCATTCAAGGGGCTGTGGCTCAGCTGGAGAGCCGCTGCTCGGCATGCAGAAGGCCCCAGGTGCAACCCCCGGCATCTCCAGTTAAGGATCGGGTCACAGGGGAAGTGAAAGACCTCCTCCTGAGCTCCTGCCAGTCTGAGTAGACAATACTGACCTTGATGGACCAAGGGCCTGATTCAGTATCAAGCAGCTTCCTGTGTCCCGTTCAAGCTTGGGGCGAGCAGCACGTGGCCCTGAAATTCCATTCTTGGGACACCAGATTTGTAACTTGGTCTCCCAATACAGCCACTTGGAGGGGATATGCGGGGGAAGGAAGGATGTAGCTCTCTCCCTAGGCCATTTTCTCAGTTAAAAAATCCCAACTGGGGAAGCAACATGGGAGGAAGTTGTTCAAAGGAAAGCCTTCTCCAGCAATATGGTGTCGGTTCATCCCCGCCCCTTTGCTGTGTTTTACATAAGAACATAAGAGAAGCCATGTTGGATCAGGCCAATGGCTCATCCAGTCCAACACTCTGTGTCCCACAGTGGCCAACATACACCAGGGGCCATCAGGAGGTCCACCAGCAGGGCCAGAACTCCAGAAGCCCTCCCACTGTTGCCCCCCAAGCACCAACAAATACAGAGCATCCCTGCCCCAGACATAATGACATAAGAGAAGCCAATGTTGGATCAGGCCAATGGCCCATCTAGTCCAACCCTCTGTGTCACACTGTGGCCCAAACCCAGGTGCAATCAGGAGGTCCACCAGTGGGGCCAGAACTCCAGAAGCCCTTCCACTGTTGCCCCCTCAAGCACCAAGAATACAGAGCATCACTGCCCCAGACAGAGTGTTCCATCTATAAGAACATAAGAGAAGCCAATGTTGGATCAGGCCAATGGCCCATCCAGTCCAACCCTCTGTGTCACACTGTGGCTCAAACCCAGGTGCCATCAGGAGGTCCACCAGTGGGGCCAGAACTCCAGAAGCCCTCCCACTGTTGCCCCCCCCAAGCACCAACAAATACAGAGCATCACTGCCCCAGACATAGTGTTCCATCTATACCTGGCGGCCAATAGCCATTCATGGACTTCTGCTCCATGTGTTTATCCAGTCCCCTCTTGAAGCTGTCTACGCCTGTAGCCGCCACCACTTCCTGCGGCAGTGAATCCCATGGGTTCATTATATATCATGAAACTCCAGCATCACTTTGCGTCTTTGATTGCCCTAATGCAAGTCTTTCTCTCTCAGCCTAGGCTACCTCACAGGGTTGTCGTGAACACAGACATAATAATAAAGAGATGCTGAGAGCCATTGTGGCCTAGCGAATACAGTGTGCTGGACTGGGAAGGTGCAGGTTCAAATCTCCCTTTGGCCACGAAGCTCTTGAATTGATTTTTGGAACAAATCAGTCAGTCGTCCTCTAAATTCCACTGGAGTAGTTTTGTTAGGGCTGCAAAAAAATCGTTAAAACATCTGCATCCTGCCTTTCCTTGTGGTTCAAGGCAGCTGGCGGCTGAGACTAACAAAGATAAACCGTAGTCAAGGGAAGGTATGTTGGTATAAAATCTCGTTAGCCTTTCAAAGTGCCCAAAGGCTCCCGATTACTTTAAAGATCGTTTCAGAGGAAGCTGTATTGGTGTGCAGTAGAACAGAAGAAGAAGAAGAGAAGAAGAGATTGGATTTGTACCCCGCCCTTCACTACCCAAAGGAGTCTCAGAGCGGCTTACAAACCCCTTTCCCTCCCCTCCCCGCAACAGACACCCTGTGAGCAATGCTCCCTCTAAGCTGTGGAGTCTTGTGAGCAAGAACAGCTGTGCCAGAGCTTGTGACTGACCCAAGGTCACACCACCGGCTGCAAGTGGAGGAGTGGGGAATCAAACCCGGTTCTCCCAGATTAGAGTCTGCTCATTAAAAACTTCACCAAACTGGCTCTCAACTGGGTTTGATCCTCTACTTCTCCACATGAAGCCTGCTTGGGTGACTTTGAGCCAGTCACAGTTCTCTCAGGACTCTCTCAGCCCCACCTACCTCATAAGCAATGCTCCCTCTAAGCTGTGGAGTCTTGTGAGCAAAAATCCCACTTTTGTGAGCTACTGGAATTAAAATTGTGAGCGAGTGATTTGACTACTGCATAGATTAGTTTGCTCTGGATACGTCCTTCCTGAGCTAAGACAAAAATGTGTGATCCAGAGGCTAAAAAACTTTGAGCTAGCTCATACTAACTCAGCTTAGAGGGAACACTGCCTGTGTGGTATGTGGGGCTGAGAGAGCTCTGATGGAAACTGCTCTTTTTTTTTTTCAAGGACAGCTCTTATCAGAACTACGGCTTGCCCAAGGTCATCCAGCAGGTGCAAGTGGAGGAGTGGGGGAATCAAACCCGGTCCTCCCAGATTAGAGCCCACGCACTTAACCACTACACCAAACAGCTAGCTTTGAGTCCTGTAGTACCTTAAAGATTACCAAGATACGGAAAATTAATTTGAGGTATGGCTTAAGCTTCAGTGCAGGGTTGAATATCGAAGTGTTTTCTGTTCGGGCTGCCCGAATAGCGTTGTGAGAACTTATAGAAGGCTCTGTTTCCCAGTGCGATCATCACCTAAGGAAACTTCTTCCAGAGTAAAATAAAATGCCAGACTTTCCATTCTCAGAAATTTGGTACATCATCTTTTAAGAACATTTGACTCCTTAGGGCCAGTTCCAGAATGAGAAAGGGCTCTTTAACGGTCGGCAAGCCAAGGGCCTTCGTTGCTGGTAATATTTGGCAAAGCTTGTCTGCATACATGCAGATTCTCAGGTATACAATTCTAAATGCCGTTGGGCTTGCATCCAAAGAGAACGTGTTTTTTCCCCCTTGCATGTGTATATAGTATTTTTTTTTAATAAAAGTGAGTTTTCTTGTTTTCAAAAGGTAAAAAAAGAGAGAGAGAGATTACCAAGATTTGGGAAGCAGAAGCATTCAAGAGCCAACGCTCCATTTGCCAGATCTGACGAAGGGACGTTTGACTCCCCAAAGTTTTATACCCTCCAGATCTTGTTAAGTCTCTTTGAGGTGCTACAGAATAGTCAAGAGCCCCGTAGCCCCTTTAAGACTAGCAGTCTGTATTGTGGCATCAGCTTCCAAGAAATACAGCTCCCTTCATCAGGTGAGATTATGCATTGGATTGAGCAGGTCGAGAAAGAAGTACTTTTCTCCCTTTCTCACAATACAAGAACTTGTGGGCACTCCATGAAATTGCTGAGCAGTTGGGTTAGAACAGATAAAAGGAAGTACTTCTTCACCCAAAGAGTGATTTAACACATGGAATTCACTGCCACAGGAGGTGGTGGCAGCTACAAGCATGGACGGCTTCAAGAGGGAATTAGATAAACATATGGAGCAGAAGTCCATCAGTGGCTATTAGCCACAAGGTATAGATAGGAACTCTCAGTCTGGGGCAGGTGCTGGGGGGGGCAGCAGTGGGAGGGCTTCTAGTATTCTGGCCCCAGTGCTGGATCTCCTGATGGCACCTGGTATTTTTGGGCACTGTGTGACACAGAGTGTTGGACTAGATGGGCCATTGGCCTGATTCAGCATTGGCTTCTCTTATGTTCTTAGGGGTGCATGGAGGGTATGAAGAAACTGATCAGAGACATATAGGTGGTAAGGGGAGGGGAGAGAGGATGCAGAAAGTGCCATGTGAATGCAAAGCGGCGGCAAAAGTCACGACTCCCCCACCCTTCACCTTACCACCTGTATATCTCTGGCCAGTTTTTCGTACCACGCACCTGACAAAGAGAGCTGTGTTTCTTGGAAGCTTATACCACAATCAAATTTGCGGGTCTTAAAGGGGCCACTGGGCTTTTTGACTATTTTGCAGCACGGCTGACTCCTACAGGACTCAGATCCAGCTGTTCAAAGCGTCTCTTAGAACTACTGCGAGGGTGAAGTTAAGGAGAACTCAGAGATCTACTGCCTTGGGCTCCTTGGATGTCAGGTTGCCAACAACCTGGAGAGGGAGGGGAATATCCTGTCCCCTTAATAGAGGCTTAATGGAATATTATTATTCTTTTCCCAGGCGATGTTATTTCAGTTCAACGCCTCCAAGAGCTTCAGCTGCCTATTTCCACACATTAAGCCTCTGTTAAAAGGGACAGGGCACCCTCCCCCCCCTACAGGTTGCTGGCACCCTTTCTGGGATGGGATTTCACCGCCATGAGAGAACCACTTAGCCTGAGCAGAAGGCTGCATTGCCTGCACCACTGAGCCACTACAGTCCCTGCGGAATTACAGGAAGAGAGAGAGCGCGCACCAGCCGAATGACACTGGGGCTGGACTCAAGGAGAGCCAGGTTCAAGTCCCGGTTCTGCCAACTGCTGTCCAGCCTTTCCTCCCTTCCACCCTAGCCGACCTTACCGGGTCGTTGTGATGACCAAAGGGGAGGGAGAAACTCTGCTAAATTCCCAGGAGGAAGGGAAGGGATAAAACTGTGCCAAATAGACTCTGCAAAGGAGCGGCTCTTTGAAGCTATGCGGATGGAAGAGAGAGGGGGAAAGCCCGGGTTTTGAGAAAGGGGGAACGCCAGAGCTGCAGAACCCGGGAAAGCAGCCGGGGCTGGCGAGTGAAATTGACACGGGCGAGAGAGCTGCCGGGGCTGGCGAGTGAAATTGGCACGGGCGAGAGAGCGGCCGGGGCTGGCGAGTGAAATTGGCACGGGCGAGAGAGCGGCCGGGGCTGGCGAGTGAAATTGGCACGGGCGAGAGAGCGCCGGTCTTGTCAAGTGAAACTGACACGGGCGAGAGAGCAGCCAAGCCGGCGAGTGAAATTGACACGGGCGAGAGAGCAGCAGGGCTTGGCCAGTGAAATTGACACGGGCGAGCGGGCGCCGGGCTGGGAAACTTACCCGGGATGAAGTTTGCGCAGAGCAGTAAGAGCAGCTGTTCCTGGAACGCGAGGAAGCCCATCGTGGCGTGCTCCGGCGACGCAGCCCCTTTTCCTCCGGTCAGCGGAGCAACGCCTCCCACTGCGCCCCCCGCTCCGTCCTCGTGTGCTCCGACCTCATCGTCGCCTCCGGGGTCTCCCCTTCGCCTGGTCCGATCGCCCTGCCGCTGCCTCTCTAAGCCCGCAGAGCTGGCCGCCTCGCCTCGCCCTCCTCCGCCTGCCTGCCTGCCTACTGGTCCGCGGGATGGCCGCTCCCGTGCCGGGACTCCGGAGGCAGAGAAGCAGCAACCACAGCAGCAGCAGCAGCCGGCGTGTCTTCGCCTCCCTCCGCGGTCCCTGGGCGCTATGCAAAAGAGGGCGTGCGGGTTTTGCAACGGCTAGGACGGGAGACCGCGCTCCAGCGGCGCCCTCGCCTTTTCTCTCCCTGCCTGCTTCGGTTTGCCTGAGCTCAGCTCGGGGGCGGCCGGCGGGAATCTCTCGCTCTCGCCACACCGAGGCCGTGGCCGGTTGCCTCTCCCCTCCTTTTTGGACGGCGAGGGCTACATCGAAGGCGCTGGAAAGCTCAGCCCGGGCCGCTGGGAGCGATGGGGAAGCGGAGTTATTGCGCTTGTCGGTCTCCTCCAGCGGGATCTCTGCCTTCCTCCTCTTGAGAGAGGGAAAGAAAGCGGGAGGAGGCGGAAGAGGAGGACACGCCACCCAAAATCACACCCACCCACACCCAGGAGGAGGCTGCGGATTAATTCTGTCCTAGGGAGTGCACAGCGCTGTACCATCGACTGGCTCTAAATGAGTACCGCGCTCTCATCCGATGCCCCCTCTGAACTGTGGGGTCCCGTGAGCAAAAATTCTACTTTGTGAGCTACTGCCATTAAAGTTGTGAGCGATTTGGCTACTGCGCAAATTATTTTGCTCTGGAGCCCTCCCTCCTGAGCGAAGGCGAAAATGTGTGAGCTGGAGGCTAAAAAATTGTGAGCTACCTCACACTGACTCAGCTTAGAGGGAACACTGCTCACACATCCCGTGGATATTTTGGTCCCCGGTTTGAATGAAGCGTCCCAATGCTTCCTCTAAGCTGTGGAGTCTTGTGAGCAAAAACTCTACTTTGCGAGCCGCCGGCATTAAAGCTGTGAGCGAAGGATTTGGCTGCTGTATGAATTAGGAGGGGGGGGATTGGATTTATACCCCGCCCTTCACTACCCAAAGGTGTCACAGAGCGGTTTACAATCTCCGTTCCCTTTCCCTTCCCCACAACAGATACCCTGTGAGGTAGGTGAGGCTGAGAGAGCTCTTGACAGAAACGGCTCTTTTTCAAGAACAGCTCTTATCAGAACTGATTGCTTTTGGAGCCACACAAAAAAAACTACGGCTTGCCCAAGTTCATCCAGCCATGTGCAAGTGGAGGAGTGGGGGAATCAAACCCGGTTCTCCCAGATTAGAGTCCGCACACTTAACCACTACACCAAACTGGCTCTCTTAGAGGGAACACTGCTCACATCCCCTGGATATTTTGGTCCCCGGATTGAAGGAAGCATTTCAGTGCTCCCTCTAAGCTGTGGAGTCTTGTGAGCAAAAACTCTACTACCAGCATTAAAGCTGTGAGCGAAGGATTTGGCTGCTGTATGAATTAGTTCACTCCGGCGCCATCCTTCCTGAGCGAAGGCGAAAATGTGTGAGCTGGAGGCTAAAACACTGTGTGCTAGCTCACACTAACTCCGCTTAGAGGGAACACTGGTGTCGACTGAGTTTTAAACGAGTCGGTTGGTGAACAGATCAATCTGCATCTGATTGCTCTCTGACCTGGACAGCCCAGGCTAACCCAATCTCGTCAGTTCTCAGAAGCTAAGCAGGGTCAGCCCTGGTTGGTATTTGGATGGGAGACCACCAAGGAAGCCGAGGGTCACTGGGAAGAGGAAACCACCCCTGCTCATCTGTTGTAGCCTGGCTGCTGGCCCAGGTGGCTAGCCAGATTTCATCGGCTCTGGCGACCTCCTCCTTGGGAGGTTTTTAAACAGAGGCTTAGATGGCCATCTGACAGCAATGTCGGATTCTGTGACGTGAGGCAGATCACGAGAGGGAGGGCAGGGAGGGTTGCCTCCAGTGCTCCCCCTAAGCTGTGGAGCCTTGTGAGCAGAAATCCTGCTTTGCGAGCCACTGGCGTTCAAGTTCCGAGCGAGCGACCTGGCTCCGGCAAAAATCAGCTTGCTCGGGAGCCGTCCTTCCCGAGCGGAGGCAAAAACGTGTGCGCCAGAGGCTAAAAAAACTGTGAGCTGGCTCACACTGACTCAGCTCAGAGGGAACACGGGTGGCATCAGTGCTTCGTTCTCGTGGCCCTTTCTTACACGCCCACGGAAAGGCTGATTGCCACTTTCGGGTCAGGAAGCATTTTTTTTCCCTCCAGGCCGGTTTGGGTTTTTTTTGTCATCTTCTGGGGGTGAAACAGGGGTCACTGGGTGTGCAGCTACAAGCATGGGCAGTTTCAAGAGGGAATTAGATAAACATATGGAGCAGAAGTCCATCAGTGGCTATTAGCCGCAAGGTATAGATGGGAACTCTCCATCTGGGACAAGTGATGCACTCTATTCTTCGTGCTGGGGGGGGGGCAACAGTGGGAGGGCTTCTAGTGTCCTGGCCCCACTGCTGGACCTCCTGATGGCACCTGGTATATTTTGGCCGCTGTGTGACAGAGTGTTGGACTAGATGGGCCATTGGCCTGATTCAACATTGGCTTCTCTTATGTTCTTATGTGTGGAGGGGGAGGCATTTGTGAATTTCCTACATTGTGCAGGGGGGATTGGACTAGATGACCCCGGAGGTCCCTTCCAACTCTATGATTCTATGGCCAGTATTTGGATGGGAGTCCAGGGTCGCTACACAGAGGCAGGCAATAGCAAACCACCCCTGAACGTCTCTTGCCTTAAAAACCCTACAGGGTCACCATGGGTTGGCTGCAACTTGACGGCAATAAAACAAAAACGTTAAGAAATGCATCTGACTATGCATCTTTATGAATACACACAGAACTGTAGTAGACCATGGGTGGACACAAAGTGGTTCTCAGACTGAGATTTTAAATTTTTAATGCGTTTTTGCAGTTCCGGCTGTGTTTGCACTCTAAGTTGCCTAAGGTAGAAAGGGGGCTATTAAATATATTTTAAACAAAGAAAAATATTTTAAGAAATATTAAGGTGGGGGCGACCTGAAGGCCTAGAAGAGTTTTATTCCAAAAAGCTTTTGTGGAGTGCAGAGTCTACTTCTTCGGAAGCAAGGAATGAATCCTCTCTCAGCGTTCGGTTTATTTAGGATCCACTCGCTGTTTGCGAGACCTGAGAAAGGCTGTTAAGGAGATGTTTTGGAGGCCATTAATCCATAGGATCATAGCATCATAGAATGATAGAGTTGGAAGGGACCTTTGCAGGTCATCTAGTCCAACCCCCTGCACTCTGCAGGAGCATAGCCGAAAGAGAGCCCTACATACCTACAACATACCCAAAAGATGGTCGTCTGGCCTCCTCTTGAAAACATCCAGGGAAGGAGCATCCACCACCTCCTGAGGCAGTCTGTTCCACTACTCAGCCACTCTTACAGTTAGGAAGTTTCTCCTGATATTTAGCCAGTAACGACTCCCTTGTAATTTCCACCCATTAGATCTAGTCTTGCAATCCGGAGCAAGAAAGAATAGATCTGCTCCATCTTCTACATGGCAGCCCTTCAGATATTTGAAGACTGCAATTATGTCCCCTCTAAGCCTTCTCTTTCCCAGGCTAAACAGACCCAACTCTTTCAGCCTTTCCTCGTAAGACTTGGATTTCAACCCTCTCACCATCCTGGTTGCCCTCTTCTGGACACGCTCGAGCTTGTCAACATCCTTCCTAAAGTGTGGTGCCCAAAACTGGACACAGTACTCCAGGTGAGGCCTGATCATAGCAGAATAGAGTGGAACTACCACCTCCCGTGATCTGGACACAAGGCTTCTGTTAATGCATCCTAAGATTGCATTCGCTTTCTTCACAGCCACATCACACATCATAACTCAGAAACAACTTGACGGCACTTAATACATAGTGCCTCAAGAAATGGGCTCTAGTCTGCAAACGTCTGAGCTGGAATAAAATTCTTTTCCTCTTTTGGGTGCCCTGAGACATCTGATTGCTTTTGGAGCCACAGATAGATGTGGCTGTCCCCCCGCCAAGGAATATTTTAAGGCAATGCATGCATTTCAGGAATGTTTCTGCATGCAGGAGAGACACTTCTGAAGGGGTGCCAGCCAGCCACTGTTCTTGTAAGGGCCTCCATTACAAATACTTTTAAAACACAGAGACATAGAAACATACAACCATAGTCCTGGAAGGGACCTCAGAGGTCATCTAGTCCAACCCCCTGCACAGCACAGGATCTCCCACCACAAACCACCCCATTCCTCCAGTGACCCCTTCTGTATGCCCAGAGGAAGGCACAAAAAGTCTGCATACTGTTACTCCAACATGGTCTTCAAATACATTTTATTTTTGGAGGATAAGTCTATCAATGGGTATGAGCCATGGTGACTGAAGGGAACCTCCATGTTTAGAGGCAGTCAACTTCTGAATCTCAGACCTAGGAGACCTCAGCCTCTCTGCCCTGTTTTTGGCCCTCCAGAGGAACTTGTTGGCCACTGTGTGAGACAGGATGCTGGGCTAGAGGGACCACTGGTCTGGGCCAGCAGGGCTCTTCTTATGTTCTTAATTTAATTTTGAACATGTGAGTTGTCCAAGATCACAGGGAATCTTCTACATACAATGAAATAAATAGTGTCCGTGCTATGGCTCAGGGCTACAGCACCTGCGTGCCATACAGAAGGTCCCAGGTTCAGTCCCCAGCATCTCTAGTTAAGAGGACCAGGCAGTGATGGGATGGGAAAGACCTCCACCTGAGACCCTAGAGAGCTGCTGCCAGTCTGAGTGTACAATAATGACCTTGATGGACCAAACGTCTGATCCATATAAGACATGTTTGTGCGTTCAGTTGCCCTGGAGGACCAACAAACAGGGACGTCCCCTGATGTTGGCTCCTAGCACTGGTGTTCAGCAGCTTACTGCCTCTGCCTCTGCAGGCTAGTAGCTATTGATGGTCATCTCCTCCATGAATCTGTCTAGCCCCCTCTTAAAGCCGTCTATGCTTGTGGCCAGTCCCCTGGCAGCAGGAGGTCATAGGTCAGTGGAAAAGCATCTGCTTGGCATGCAGAAGGTCGCAGGTTCAATCCCCGGCATCTCCAGTTAAAAGGATCAGGCAGGAGGAGATGTGAAAGACCTCCACCTAAGACCCTGGAGAGCCACTACCAGTCTGAGTAGACAATACTGAGCTTGATGGGCTGATGGTCTGATTCAGTATGGAGGGGCTGTGGCTCAGTGGTAGAGCATCTGCTTGGCATGCAGAAGGTCCCAGGTTCAATCCCCAGCATCTCCAGTTAAAAGGACCAGGCAGCAGGTGATGGGAAAGACCTCCACCGGAGACCCTAGAGAGCTATAAAGAGGGGCTGTGGTTCAGTGGAAGAGCATCCGCTTGGCATGCAGAAGGTCCCAGGTTCAATCCCGAGCATCTCTAGTTAAAAGGACCAGGTGATATGAAAGACCTCCACCTGAGACCCTGGAGAGCTGTAAAGAGGGAGTGTGGTTCAGTGGAAGAGCATCTGCTTGGCATGCAGAAGGTCCCAAGTTCAATCCCCAGCATCTCCAGTTAAAAGGACCAGGCAGCAGGTGATGGGAAAGACCTCCACCTGAGACCCTGGAGAGCTGTAAAGAGGGGCTGTGGTTCAGTGGAAGAGTATCCACTTGGCATGCAGAAGGTCCCAGGTTCAATCCCCAGCATCTCCAGTTAAAAGGACCAGGCAGTAGGTGATGGGAAAGACCTCCACCTGAGACCCTGGAGAGCCACTCTCAGAGTAAACAGTACTGACCCTGGTGGACCAAGGGTTTGATTCATTAGACGGCAGCTTCAGGAGTTCATGCGTTCACTGTGAGCATTGCACCGAGAGAACTTCGAGCAGCGTCTCACATCCCCTTTAATGCCCTGAAAACGAGGCGAGGCTAACCCCCAACACCAGCCTTCCGAGTTCAGCATCGCCCTGCCCAGAAGCAAAGCCGGCGAATATTTTCATCTCCTCCGATGTAAGCGGCTCAGTAAACATCCAGCAAAGCCAAAATGCCAATATCACATCTCATATCACAGCTGGAGCCCAAATCATGTAAATGCTCGAAAATATCCAAACCCAAGTTGCCACAGTCAAAACAACCAGTCGTTTCATCCCAGTCCAGGCATCCTGACAGGGGCTCTGGCCAATGCACCCTCTAAGCTGTCGAGTCCTACAAGCAAAAATCCTGCTTTGTTGAGCTACTGGCATCCATGGGGCTCTCTAAAAAATATAATGATTAAAATGTTTACATTGCCTCTGTTACCATACATATATGGTAATATATGCTTGCGCTCGCTGACCGTTTTTTGAGAAAGACCATCCAGCAGAATACCAAGTTAATTTACAGAATGTATAACGCCATCTATATGACATCATAATATAATTGCTAGCACTTTAATATCAGTGTAATATTGTTTCAATGAACTGTTTTAAATGCCTATGATATTTATTGTTTTTATGTTTTTACTGTTTTAAATGCCTATGATATTTATTGTTGTTATGTTTTTACTGTTTTAAATGCCTATGATATTTATTGTTTTTATGTTTTTACTGTTTTAAATGCCTATGATATTTATTGTTGTTATGTTTTTACTGTTTTAAATGCCTATGATATTTATTGTCATGTTTTTATTGTGTAAGCCGCCCCGAGCCTGCCTTGGCTGGGAGGGCGGGGTGTAAATTTGAAGGAATAAATAAATAAATAAAGTTCTGAGCGAGCAATTTGGCTGCTGCACGAATTAGTTGGCTCTGGAACCATCCTTCCTGAGCCAGTTTGGTGTAGTGGTTAAGTGCGCAGACTCTAATCTGGAAGAACCGGGTTTGATTCTCCCACTCCTCCACTTGCACCTGGCTGGATGACCTTGGGCAAGCCGTAGTTCTGATAAGAGCTGTTCTTGAAAAAAGAGCAGTTTCTGTCAGAGCTCTCTCAGCCCCACCTACCTCCCAGGGTGTCTGTTGTGGGAAGGGAAAAGGAGTTTGTAAGCCTCTCTGAGACACTTTTGGGTAGTGAAGGGCAGGGTATATATCCAATCTCTTCTTCTTCTTCTTCTTCTTTGGCAAAAATGTGTGAGCTGGAGGCTCAAAAACTGTCAGCTAGCTCACGCTTGCTCAGCTTAGAGGGAACACTGTGACTCGGTGGTAGAGTTCTTGCTTGGCATGCAGAAGGTCCCAGGTTCAATTCCCAATGTCTCCAGCTAAAAGACCAGGAAGTAGGTGGCATGAAAGACCTCGGCCTGAGACCCAGGAGAGCCGTTGCCGGTCAGAGGAGACATTTTTTGTGTATTTTTTAATATGTGCATGTGTGTGTATGTGTGTGTGTGTGTGTGTGTGTGTGCACCTGGAAGTCATGGTGACCTCTGGTGACTGACCCCTACTGGGGGCCTGGAGGATATTCAGAGAGGTGGCCGCATAAAGCCTGCCCCTGCCTCCCAACTGCTGGTATTCCAAGGAGGTCTCCCATCCAAGCATTTGCCAGAGCCAGGCCTGCTTTGCTTCCAAGATCTGACAAGATCAGGCTTGCCTGGGCTATCCAGGTCAGGATGGAGGAGACAATATTGATGCCAAAGGTCTCAGGTTCAATCCCTGGCATCTCCAGTTATGGACCAGGCAGTAGGGGACATGAAAGACCACTGCTTGAGACCGTGCAGAGCTGTGGCCAGTCTGAGTAGGAAGAGGAGGAGATTGGATTTATACCCTCCCCTTCACTACCCGAAGGAGTCTCAGAGCGGCTCACAATCTTCTTTCCCTTCCCCTCCCAACAACAGACATTCTGTGAGGTAGGTGGGGCTGAGAGAGCTCTCTCAAGGACTGCTCTTGAGAGAACAACTTTGAGAGAACTTGTGACTGACCCAAGGTCACACTAGCAGCAGCTACATGTGGAGGAGTGGGGAATCATAACCGGTTCTCCTAGATTAGAGTCCAGGCACTTCACCACTACACCAAACTGGCTCTCAAACTCATCTTGATAAACCGATGGCCTGATTCAGTATAAGACAACTTCATGAATTCATTGGCAGCCTTTGAAGGGAAACTTAAAAAAAACACAATAACTGATAAAAAATCTCTCTTCATTAGGCAGGATGTTAGAAAAACAAAAGAGAGGGGGAAGATGGAATGCAGGCATCCCTTAATGGGCTGAGAAGATGAAAATCTTGGTAGGCATCCCATCAGCATAACCAGAGATGGATTTTAGACGGTTCGCTGGGTAAACATTCAGTGGAAGCCAAATAGGGTATTAATACTTGGGGGGGGGGAGAGATGACACAAACCCCATACACAACTATCGTCTTCCTCAAGATGGAGAATCTTGTGTTCTCATGGGTATGTGAGGGGGAGCGAGGGGTGCGTGTGGTCACACAGAAGAAGCATTGTCTCCTGAAATTGCTATTTCATCTCTGAACACATGAAGCTGTCTTATCCGGAATCAGAACATCACTCCACCACGGTCTATATTACCTACTCAGATTGGCAGCTGCTCTCTTGGGTCTCAGGCAAAGGTCTTTCCCATCACCTTCAATATTATCCTTTTATCTGGAGATGCCGGGGACTAGGCTTGCCAAGGACTTACTGTATTTCGACGGGGGACGGATACGTCCTGGCAGGACCATCCCCGGGGGAAGAAAGACGCACGCACGATGCTGTCACCAGGAAGTGATGCTAGGTGACGCTCTGGCAATGCGGCTGGAAACTTGATGGTACCATCGAGTTTTCAGCCCTATTGCCAGAGCATCACCTGGCGTCACTTCCTGGTGACGGCATAGCGCGTTACAGGGAGGACTGGTCCAGCCGGGGAGTATGCGTCCCCCGCTCCCACGTGGTAAGTACTTGGGAACCCTACCATGGACTGAACCTGGGACTTTCTACATGCCAAGCAGATGTTCTACCACCAGGGCTGGCCAAACTTGCTTAATATGTAAGAGCCACATAGAATAGATGTCAGATGTTTGAGAGCCGCATGTCATGAACAGATATCCCAGGCATCAGTTAAGACTGCCAAAAATAAAAACAAAAGGGGTTAAAAACAGATATTGATGATGATATTTATTTATTCAACAATATTTGTAGGTGGAGGAGCTTTGAGAATGCATTTAAAGTTAAAGCTGTTCTCTTTCTCTGCTCCCCCCACCTCAAGCCTACTTGGGGAGGGGGGAGGGAAGACCGATCGGGGAGGCATGCCTCCCCTTCGCTTCCCCAGCTGCCTTGCTGGGAATCACACAATATGTGTGAAAGAGCCGCATGGGGCTCCTGAGCCACAGTTTGGCCACCCCTGTTCTACCACTTATCTGGGCATGAGCTGTAATTCTGGGACACCTCATAAGAACATAAGAGAAGCCATGCTGGATCAAGCCAGTGGCCCATCTGTGTCACACAGTGGCCAAAAATACCAGGTGCCATCAGGAGGTCCACCAGTGGGGCCAGAACTCCAGAAGCCCTCCCACTATCACCCCTCAAGCGCCAAGAATACAGAGCATCACTGCCCCAAACAGAGTGTGCCATCTAGACTTTGTGGCTAATAGCCACTGATGGACCTCTGCTCTTAAGAACCTAAGAGAAACCATGTTAGACCAGGCCAATGGGCCATCCAGTCCAACATTCTGTGTCATGCAGTGGCCCAAACCTAGGTGCCATCAGGAGATCCACCAGCGGGGCCAGAACTCCAGAAAACCTCCCACTGTTGCTGCTCAGGCACCAGGAATACAGAGCATCACTGCCGCAGACATAGTGTTCCCTGTATGCCTTGTAGCTAATAGCCACTCATGGACCTCTGCTCCACATGTTTATCCAATCCCCCCTTGAAACTGTCTATGCTTGTAGCTGCCACTGCTTCCTGCAGCAGTGAATACCACATGTGAATTTCTCTTCTGGTGAAAAGTCCTCTGCTGGAGGTAGGCTTGCCAAGAACTTACCGTATTTCGGTGGGGGACGGATACGTCCTGGCAGGACCATCCCCGGGGGAAGGAAAGACGCGCTGTGCAATGCCATCGCCAGGAAGTGACGCTAGGCGACGCTCTGGCAATGCGGCTGGAAACTCGATGGTACCATTAAGTTTTCAGCCCCATTGTCAGAGCATCACCTGGCATCACTTCCTGGTGACGGCATGGTGTGTTACAGGGAGGACTGTTCCAGCCGGAGAGCATGTTTCCCCCGCCCCCACACGGTAAGTACTTGGGAACCCTAGCTGGAGGTTGGGAACTGAGGCTGGGGTGCATTTGCAGAAGACCCCACACATCGATGCAGCTGTTCCATGGGCTTATTCCAGGCCTTCTGCAGACCGTCCAAAACCTTTCTTTTCTTTTCTTTAGCATTCCAGAAAGCCTTTTAAAATGAAATTCCAGCAGTGGTTGTCAATTGCATCTTTATAACAGCAAATTGTTCTCAACGCCTTGGTTTTTAAAAGATCTTATAATTAAGTTGGTGTCATCCTGTGAGGAGACTCAGCCTCCCTGGGCAGCTTGCTGAGCTTGTAAAGGCATCCTACAAATAACCCAAAGAAATGAAAGAACGGGCCCTGATTAGTCATTAAGCCTGAGAAGTGAAATGATTTGCGTATGCGTCCTTGCTTTGTAAATCGAAAGGCATCGTTGAGCCATGGGGGGATTCTTGCAAGGAAAGAAGCAGAGCGTACAGGAATGAAGTCGGCCCACTACTCGGGCGTACGCATCCACGACAGTGTTTGTAATGCCTGGCCCAGGTTGAAAAAATCAAAGGAATTACTGAGGAATTACACAACTTTGAGGCTGACAATGAAGGAATTGAAATTGTTTGAGATTTTCTATCCCCTGGCTCCAGCATCCATCAAAAGGGAGAGTGTTGTCAAAGGCTTTCACGGCTGGAGTTCACTAGTTGTTGGAGATTTTCTGGGCTGTATGGCCGTGGTCTTGGCATTGTAGGATCCCAAACCTGAAAAGGTTAGAGGAGGAGGAGGAGGAGGAGGAGGAGGAGGAGGAGGAGGAGAAGAAGGAGGAGGAGGAGGAGGAGGAGGAGGAGGAGAAGAAGAAGAAGAAGAAGAAGAAGAAGAAGAAGAAGAAGAAGAAGAAGAAGAAGAAGAAGAAGAAGAAGAGGAAGAGGAAGAAGAGGAGGAGGAGGAGGAGGAAGAAGAGGAAGAAGAGGAAGAAGAGGAGGAGGAGGAGGAGGAGATTGGATTTATACCCCGCCCTTCACTTGGAGTCTCAGAGCGGCTTACAAACTCCTCTCCCTTCTCCTCCCCACAACAGACACCCTGTGAGGTAGGTGGGGCTGAGAGAACTTCTGCCAGAAACTGCTCTTTCAGGAGCAGCTGTGCCAGAGCTTGTGACTGACCCAAGGTCACATCAGCAGGTGCAAGTGGAGGAGTGGGGAATCAAACCTGGTTCTCCCAGATTAGAGTCTGCACACTTAACCACTACACCACTACACCACTACACCAAACTGGGCCAACAATAAAAGCTTAATATATATATAGTATATAAAAAGATACATGTATTTATTAACAAAGAATCTGAAAATATATAAGGGCCCAATCACACCTCATGCAAAAATACCAAACACACAAGGGCTAATGGACTTGACCTGACGTGTTTTGGCCTGTATAGGCCTTCTTCAGAGGTCAAACACATTGAGGAACATATTGGCGTCTATAACAGTACAGTACATTGTAGGACCTGATGGCTGTGACTGGCATCCTTAGAGATGTAACACAGAAAGATGGAGGACTCTCTGTGTCAAGGTGAGAAGAAAAATGGTAGGCAGGTAATTTATATCTACTCAGGAAGGTGGGGTAGGGCTGAGTCATTATCTTGTAGGAGTTCCCCAGGCAGTGACATGCTAGTTTGGTGTAGTGGTGTAGTGGTTAAGTGCACGGACTCTTATCTGGGAGAACCAGGTTTGATTCCCCACTCCTCCACTTGCACCTGCTGATGTGACCTTGGGTCAGTCACAAGCTCTGGCACAGCTGTTCTCTCAAGGACAGTTTGTGTTAGAGTTCTCTCAGCCCCACCTACCTCACAGGGTGTCTGTTGTGGGGAGGGGAAGGGAAAGGAGTTTGTAAGCCGCTCTGAGACACCTTTGGGCAGTGAAGGGCGGGGTATAAATCCAAACTCTTCTTCCTCTTCTTCTTCTAATGGTGGAGCTTTCCTGAGGAGATTCTTTTGCATATGGCTGTTGAAATTCTAATCTTATCTGTAGCGCTATTGTAAGATGTAGAGCATGTCACAGCCTGGGAAACTCCTACAAGATAATGACTCAGCCCTACTCCACCTTCCGGAGTAGATATAAATTACCTGCCTACCATTTTTCTTCTCACATTGACAGAGAGTACTCCATCTTTCTGTGTTATACCTCTGAGGATGCCATTCACAGCTGCTGGCGAAACATCTGGTCCTACAATGCCAAGACCATGGCCACACAACCCAGAAAATCTACAACAACTAAAATGGAGTCTGCAATCAAGAAACCAGAAAGAGATTGAGACTGGGAAGGGCGACCATGAAAGAGCTAGAAAAGATTCTTAGGTATGTTGCTGGTGACCAAGAACAAGATATTTCATGCCATGGTATTCCCCGTTACTATGTATGGGTGTGAAAGTTGGACTGTGAAGAAAGGTGACAGAAAGAAAGTAGATTCCTATTAACAGGGCTTTTTTGGTAGAAAAAGCCCAGCAGGAGCTCATTAGCATAACAGGCCACACCCAACAGCAAAAACTCATTAGCATATTAGGCCACACCCCTGGCAGCGTAGCTCTCTCCCAGGATCGGCTTCTCCAGGTGCCCCGCGGCTTGCGGGGTGCATGGGCAACCCGAGGGAAGGAAGGCAGCTTCTGGCTTGGTTTAAACTGCCTTCCCTCCCTGGACCAGCTTGGCTTCCCCAAGCAACCTGCAGCTTGCGGGGCGCCTGGGGAACCCATGTGGGGGGGAGGCTGTAGGCGTGGCCAACTCAGAAGCCAGCCGGGACTCCGTTCCTGTGCGTTCCTGCCCAGAAATAGCCCTACTGTGGACCGCCGAAAAAAACAAATCAGTGGGTTCTGGATCTAATCAAGCCTGAGCTCTCCCTAGAAGCTAAAATGGCTAAACTGAGGCTTATTGTAGCTTGGTCACATGATGAGAAGACAAGAGTCATTGGAAAAGGCAATGACACGAGGAGAAGTTGAAGGCAGCTGGAAGAGAGGAAGACAAAGTGGGAGATGGATCGACACAATAAAAGTAGCCACGGTCCTCGGGTTGCAGGACCTGGGAATGGCCGCTAACGATCGGCTGTTTTGAAGAATGTTAGTTCACAGGGTCGCCATAAGTCGAAAGTGACTTTATGAAACTTCACAGAGAGAGAGAGAGAGAGAGAGAGAGAGAGAGAGAGAGAGAGAGAGAGAGAGAGAGAGAGAGTTTTTAAGGGGGCAGTTAAATTACTGAGCTAGCAGAAAGGGGGATTCTTGGAGACGTATTGAAGGTGCCACTCTAGAGTGCCCTTCTAAGCTTTCTTGTCCACTGGACGGGAACTCAAAAGGCATCTAAATGCTCTCTTGAGATGTCTTTTTCCAAGTCCCATGATGACCCCCCCAAAAAAATCCCACGGTGGGAGAGAGAGGTAAGCCCAAAGGGAAGCCGTGGCACTGTCACTCTGGCCACTGCCAGCAACAGGCAGTGGAGGGCAGAGTCTCTCATCAAAAAATAAGGTTTCTGGCATGGCTATTAATGGGGCAGGGCTTTTGATTAAGGGGGCAGGGCCCCAAAATGCCCCCCACTGTAGCTACAGGCCTGAAGACCACCAAGGAAGTCCAGGGTTGCAACACAGAGGCAGGCAATGGCCAACCATATGTGTTCGCAGGGCTTTTTTTGTAGAAAAAGCCAAGCAGGAACTCATTAGCATAAGAGGCCACACCCGACAGCAGAAACTCATTAGCATATTAGGCCACACCCCTGACAGCACAGCTCATTAGTATATTAGGCCACACACACACCGTGTTACCCGAAGTGTGGTCATCCAGCCACAACCACCTTTTGCTTCTTATTCTGTTTACCTTGTTTGTTGTCAAAACCCAGGGCTTTTTTTGTAGCAGGAACTCCTTTGCATGCTAGGCCACACAGCCCTAATGTAGCCAGTCCTAATGAGTTTCTGTTATTGGGTGTGGCCTATTATGCTAATGAGTTCCTGCTGGGCGTGGCCAACTCGGGAGCCCGCCGGAACGCCGTTTCTGTGCGTTCCTGCCCAAAATAGCCCTGTGTGTTTGCCTCTTCCCTGACCTGGATGACCCAGGCTTGTCAGATATTTTGTCAGATATTGGAAGCTAAGCCGAGACGGCCCTGGCTAGGACACGGAGGGGAGGGTAACCAAGGAAGTCCAGGGTTGCTATGCAGAGGCAGGCGATGGCAAACCGCCTCTGTTCGTCTTGTGCCTTGAAAACTCCATGGGGTTACCATAAGTTGATTGCAATTTGATGGCACTTAATTATCGTCCTGGCCTGGATGGCCCACACTAGCCCCATCTCATCAGATCTTGGAAGCTAAACAGGGTTGGCACTGGGCAGTACTTGCATGGGAGACCACCAAGGAAGTCCAAGGCTGCAACACAGAAGCAGGCAATGGCCAACCCCCTCCAAATGTCTCTTGCCTTGAAAACCTGATACTGACACTGATGGAGGGTGCATGCGCACGAAAGCTTACGCCCAGAATTAAACTTGGTTGGGCTTCAAGATGCCACTGGACTCAAACTTTGTTCTGCTGTAGCTTCTGGATGGGGCAGCCCACTCTGGTTTAGTGTCAGAAAACTGCCATACTTCTGCATTATGTTATTGCTTACTCGTGCGCATGTGCTCAGCTCTGCTTTGCTTAGCTGCAATTACCGTGGGAGACTCCTCCACTTGACATAGCTATCTCTGTAATCTTGAAGAAAGGGACGGCTTGCATTCCCCAGCTGGTGGGAATCAATCAGCCTCTGCAGGGAGAGGGTAGTCTCCCATTCAAGTAGTCACATCCCGCTGGGAGGATTCCCCCGCGTGTGCTAGCACCTCATTTGCTAGGCTAGTTGAAGCATCATAGCATATACTTGGCCTCTTTGCATTAGCCGACATTCCTGACAATGTCCCTGTTTACCTGGCAACAGACTGGCATTCCAATAAAGCATAACCTTTGAATGAAGTGTGTGTGGACCTGCTTGCTGTTGACCTGACATTTAGGAAGATCCCTGGAGATTTGGGGATGGAGCCTGGGGAGGGTGGGGTTTGAGGAGGGGACAGATCTTAGTGGGGTACGATGCCATGGGGTCCACCCTCCAAAGTAGACTTTTTCCCCTCCAGGGGAACTGGTCCCTGTCCTCTGGAGATCAGTTGCAATTCCAGAAGCTCTCCAGGTCCCGCCTGGAGGCTGGCAACCCTACACAGAAGGAGGGGTGAAAGAGATCACATCTGCCTCTGGCCCACGTCGCCTTGATGCTCTTTCCACGGTGTGGGTCTCTGACTTGATTTTTCTGGCTTCCACGCCACTCTCCGGCAACGGGACAGAGGCTCCCTTGGGACGAGTATGTTTTCTTATCCCCCGATATGCGCAGCCCAGATTATGGCTGACTTTGCACAGAGGAATTTCACGCTGTCTCTAAAGAAGCCAAGACCTATTGGGAAAAAAGGGTTGGTGAGGGAATAGTGATCTAAATCCCAAGTAATAAAGGGTTTTCTCCCTGATTGCTAGGATGGCACACGCAAATGGCTTCTCAAGGTCCCACCTGTTCTAAGCGCCCCATTGTTCCCCACTAGTACGTGCGATGCTGCATAATGCGCTGTGTATATATTCAGCCCCTCTAATGGGCCGGAGATGGAGGAAATGAGCGAACGCTCCACAGGCTTTCTTTTAACTCCCTCCACCTCGCTGAAGTTGGGTTCAGCACCTGGGAGCTGGTTACCTAGGGAACAGGTAGCGGATGCAACCGGAGGTGCCTCTGGGGTTATCTGGAGGGCCATGTGTGGCAGATGTTGGCGTGTTGCATCCTCCGGTAAAAACGAGCAGCAATTCAGGCCGCCGGGAGATTAAGGAGGGATTTTTATTTTATTTTATTTTTTGGTCCTTGCGTTTGCTTCTTGGAAGGACACAATTGAACGTGGTGGGATAGGTTTGGCCAGAGGGAGGACAGCCAATCCACAAAGAGGTTGCCAAACAGTGAACTGTGAATGGGATAAGCATGAGAGAGAACCCCCGAGAGAGAGAGAGAGAGAGAGAGAGAGAGAGAGAGAGAGAGAGAGAGAGAGAGAGAGAGAGAGACTGGTGGGGACGCTCTTCTGATACTGACAACGATCTTGCAGTTCACTTTCAGTCTCTGACTGGTTAGCACAGTTAAAGGCCAAAGTATTTGTAAGGATGCCATCCTTCAAGTGTGGCTTGGAGATTTTGGGGAGGGGCCGTGGCTCAGGGGAAGAGGCTTTCCTCAGCATGCAGAAGGTCCCAGGTTCAATCCCCAACATCTTCAGTTGAAAGGACCAGGCAGTAAGTGATGTAATCAACTTTCACCTGAGACCCTGGAGAGCTGCAGCCAGGCTGATACTGACCTTGATAGACCAATAATTTGATACAGTATAAGGCAGTTTCATGGAGGACTGTGTGTATATGTGTCCCTACATGAGCTGACAGCTAATATTTATTTATTTACTTGCATCATTTATACCCCAGATTTCTCCCCAATGGAGACCCAAGGTGGCTTAGAATCATGGCATCATAGAGTTGGAAGGGACCTCCAGGGTCATCTAGTTCAACCCCCTGCACAATGCAGGAAATTCACAAATACCTCCCCCGCACACACACCCAGTGACCCCTGCTCCATGCCTAGAAGATGACAAAAAATCTCCAGGATCCCTGGCCAAACTGGCTGGAGAAAAATTGTTGCCTGACCCCAAAGTGGTGATCAGCATTTCCCTGGGCGTGCAAGAAAGGGCCACAAGAACTAAGCACTGAGGCAACCCTTCCTGCCCTCCCTCTTGTGATCGGCTTAAGTTCACAGAATCAGCATTGCTGCCAGAGGGCCATCTAGCCTCTGTTTGAAAACCTCCCAAGAAGGAGAGCCCACCACCTCCCAAGGAAGCCTGTTCCACCGAGGAACTGCTCCAACTGTCAGAAAGTTCTTCCTAGCATTTAACCGAAAACTTTTTTGATATAATTTCAACCCGTTGGTTCTGGTCCAACCTTTTGGTGCAACAGAAAACAACTCCGCACCATCCACTATATGACAGCCCTTCAAGGATTTGAAGATGGCTATCATATCCATGAACTTACATAATTCTCCTCTCCTTCATTTTATGCTCACAATAACAACCCTGTGAGGTAGGTTGGGCTGAACGTATTTGACTGGTTTAAGGCCGTCCACCAAGCTTCCATGGCAGAACGGGGATTCAAACCTTGGTATCTCAGATCTTAGTCTGATGCTTTAACCACTACAGCACAGTGGCTCTGCTCGTTCTTTTCCAAAGAAATAGTGGCTCTCTCTGGCAGTTTCAACTTCAGAAAATGGCCAGGCAGGGAAAGGCAGGAACTCCTTCCCATGTGCATCACACTTGCAGTGTTCCCTCTAAGCCGAGTTAGTGTGAGCTAGCTCACAGTTTTTTAGCCTCCAGCTCACACAATTTTGTCTCAGCTCAGGAAGGACGGCTCCAGAGCAGACTAATGTATGCAGCAGCCAAATCACTCACTCACAACTTTAATGCCAGTAGCTCACACAGTAGAATTTTTGCTCACAAGACTCCACAGCTTGAATACAGTTTACACACACTTGGGGGTTATGGAACTCCCTGTACGTATGTGCTGTAAAGTCCTTATTGCAGCCAAGAGGACTTTGTATCATGTGGCATAATAAGACAGGCAGAGAGAACACATTACAGATGGAAAATGAGCCGAGTTGAGCTCAAGGGACTTGCTGAATCCATAGCTCAATGGAGAACCTGAGCAGGGGATTTCCAGCGCAAAGCTCACAATCTGACTACAAAAACCATAATGCTCCCTTCTCACCATAGATATTGCCACATTGCATCAGCTTCCAAAGCACACCCAAATCGTCACTGCTCCTTCGATAAATCTGGCATGCAAGGGTTGGCTTTGGGTTAATCCAATAAATAATTGTGATTTAAAAAATGGAAATTCCCCCCTGGGGGACATCCATCATGAGCTGTCATTCTGTGACAGGACAGGGTTTAATCTCCTTCCCTTCCCCTTCCCCCTCCGTAAGATGATCGCACCAGGAGCCGTGGAGGAATGTATTTCACAGCCTCACTACCTTGAAGTGACCTTGCTGAAGCTCGCTGCCAGTTCTTTCCTGCATCGTTGGTCCCTAGCAGAATTTCCCATCAGCCCCCTGGATCATCGTCGGGACATCAGTTTCAGCACAAGGTCCTCTTGAAGGTCAAGGGAAGACTCATGGCCCGGCTCTTTAAAACTAGGCAACTTGCATTGTTCCTTCAAAGAGAAGTTTCTAGAAATGCTCAGATATCTAATACTGGGGGAGGATGTCCTTCTAGTTTGGTCTCATATTTATTCATCCTGTGACAGGCCGTCCCAAAATGCTTTAAATCCAATAGATCACATTCCAGCAATTTGGGGGGGAATGAAGTATTTTCTCGCAAGGCCCTTATTCAATGGGGTTCAGAGCAATTGACCTTTCCTCTCACCAATCCCATAAGCATTTTGGTAAACTTATTTTTCAAAGGATCTATCAAATGATTGGGGTGATGTTCCCCTTAATTTCTTGAAAATCCAAAGCCCCAGGTTCGTGTTTATTGCATACAACTGTATGGCATATGATGAAAAGTCACTGACAATGTCCAGAAATGTTAGCAAGTTGTTATTTGGCTATTCAAATAATAAATTCTGGGAGGGGAGGTCAATTGTCTTCCACCTATCACAGCCAGTAGACATTCCATTCTCTTCTTCTTCTTCTTCTTCTTCTTCTTCTTCTTCTTCTTCTTCTTCTTCTTCTTCTTCTTCATTAGGCCTCCCAGTTACCCACCCAGGGCAGGGAATTATTAGCCACCAGCCCCAATTTCCTGACCCTGAAGAATTGAGGAGCAAGAGGAACAAAAAATGGTTTCCACATAGTGATGCCCTAGGAATTTTCCCTGGTCTCTATGATAAAAATCATAGAAACCAGGGGACGTAGCCTAGAGTGTCATCTGGAGATGCCATCATATCCTCCCCAAGCCCCACAATCCCTGGGTACTACCTCCCAGATCTCCCAGTATTAGCCGAGGCAGGGTTGGGAACTGTTATGTATTAAGAAGGCTGTGACCATGTGCGCTTGGCCATGCGGTCAAACGGACCTACAGACCTTCGGTCCTAGAACAATAGATACTGCAGATCCTAGGCATGGACCAATGGGAGTGCCAGGATCCTGCAGGGAACCTATTATTACTGGGGCCATGTATATAGAAGCTATCATGGGTGTTGGCGGGGTGTGCAGACACAAATATGAGCCAGTTGTGGACCGGCTAGTTTTTTTATCTTCGTTCTGATGTAACCAAATAAACCTGGGCTGATTTCACCATGCTGAGGCTGAGTTCAGACTGGCAATTTGCCCCACTATAGCCACATTTCAGCGATGTTTTAAAAGCAGATTAAAGGGGGGCGTTCACACAGGCACATCTGCCTGGCGTTCCCCACCCATAGGCAACCCGCGCTGTTCCACTTCACTCCTGCATTTAATAGATACCTCATAAAAGTGGTAGCAAATCCCCGAAGAGTGCCTTTATCCCGCATTTGTCCGCTTCCCAGCAGTGTGAATGCTACACGGAAAAGCCGGGAGCAACCCACATCAGGCAGCAGTGATATGATTGGGTGTGCTCCGCTCCACCACCCAATGTGGTGCCGGCGCTGTGGGGTCCTCCCCCAATCGGCTGGATGTGCATGAGTGCTCATGTGCACACACACCCATACACACACAGCCAAATTAATGGGGAAAAGCCATTGACAGCCGCACCTCCGGGCTAGCAATCTGAACGCCCCCGCATGCCTCCTCCCGGTATGCTCCCACATCCGTCGGCCCCATGTGACCGGGAAAACCCAGAACAGTTTATTCCGGGGCTTTTTTGCCACGACTGGCTCCCGCTGCAAACTGCCAGTCTGTCCTCAGCCTGAGTCTCCGACCTCAGTACTTTTCAGGGACCCTCCACTTTACGCACGTACAAAAGCTTCTTCTTCCTGCTTTGCTTGAAAGGCAGTTAAAAATAAAACTTAGGTACAAGCCGTCCTCCTCATCTTCAGCCTGTCTAAACAAGTGAACAATTCAACTTGTAAACAATTCACAAGTTCAGAACAATGGAACACCACCACCCCCAGCCTGAATAGGGACACAGGATTCTTATCTCACTACAGATGCTAATTTTTTTGGGGGGGCAGCATTTCCCCTCACCTGTCATTCAAGCTGATAACAATCTCTGTGGTCCCTCTGCATCCTTTGCAAGCATTCTTTATAGAACAAAGCTTGAGTCCTGGGGCACCTTTAAGACCAACAAGTTTAATTTGGGGTATAAGCTTTTGTGTGTGTGCAACACTTTGTACACGCACATGAAAGCTTATACAAATAATGAAACTTGTTGGTCTTAAAGGTGTTGGTCTTAAAGGACTCAAACTTTGTTCTATTGCTTCAGACCAACACGGCTACCCACCCGAAGCATTCTTTATAACACCCCTCCCACCTTCCGACTGGGATATAAAGACTCCAAGAGCTCCATTCTGACTTGTGTCTGACGAAGGGAGTTTTGACTCCTGAAAACATATATGCTGAAAGCCTTGTTGATGAAGAAGAAGAGGAAGAAGAGGAAGAGGAGGAGGTTGGATTTATACCCCACCCTTCACTCAGAGTCTCAGAGTGGCTTACAATCTCCTTCCCCTTCCCCTCCCCACAACAGACACCCTGTGGTGGGGCTAAGAGAGCTCTCTAGAGGACTGCTCTTGAGAGAACAGCTCTAAAAGAACTTGTGAGTGACCCAAGGTCACACCAGCAGCTGCACGTGGAGGCGTGGGGAATCAAGCCCAGTTCTCCCAGATTAGAGTCCGCGCTCCTAACCACGACACCAAACTGGCTCCCAGCCCAGGGAACCCTGGGAAACAGGGATGAGGACACCAAGAGAACAACAAGGTGAAGAGGAAACAGGTGGGGGGAAGTTGGTTCGGCAGCAGCTGCCACAACAGCAGAAAAAGCCTCGCTGCGTGACGGAAGGTAAGCTATGTGTTCGCAAGAAAATATTTTTAAAACAGTATCTTCAGGGCTATTTTTGGGCAGGAACGCACAGGAACAGAGTTCCGGCTGGCTCCCAAGTTGGCCGCGCCCAGTAAGAACTCATTAGCATAAAAGGCCACACCAAACAGCAGAAACTCATTAGGATTGGCTACATGAGGGGTGTGTGGCCTAACATGCAAAGGAGTTCCTGCTACAAAAAGGGCCCTGGGTTTTGACAACAAACAAGGTAAACAGAATAAGAAGCAAAAGGTGGGTGTGGCTGGATGACCATTCTTCTCGTAACATGGGGGTGTGGCCTAATATGCTAATGAGTTTCTGCTGTTGGTTTGGCCTGTTTTGCTAATGAGTTCCTGCTGGGGGTTTTCTACAAAAAAAGCCCTGAGTATCTTCATTTTAAAAGGCATCTTGTTAATCAAAGCTTCTGCCTTGAAATGTTGAGCAGTTACTATTAGAGTCAGGCATCACGTCACTCCGTGACGTTCTATGGTTAGCCCCGCCTCTTCTGGCAGCCATTGGGTGGTTGTGCCTGCCTCTTGCGGCAGCCATTTTCTAGCTGCATCCACTGCCTTGCGTCACAGTTCCAAAAGGGCTTAGACTTCAAAAGGTTGGGGACCTTGTCCTATCCCAAACCAGTCATAGCCCTGGAGAAGAATGGGATTCAGCTAGGACTACCCTGCCCCATCAGGGGGCGGAGTTCCCCATCCCAGAACCCCTCCCCACACGAGTGCATGAGTGAGCCTGCTTCGGCACAGGAGGCGGATTGGCCCACCCAATCAGCAAAATTAAATGCAAGAGGGAACAGCGGCAAACCCCAATCAAAAAGACCGTGTGACCGCACCCTAAGATTCAGAGGTTTAGTTCCTCTGAATGTGGCGTTTCCCCTCAGTAGCCATGGCTAGTAGCTACTGATAGCTTTATCCTCCACGAGGCTATTTAATCCCTTTTTAAAGCTGATTATTCATTAAAGAAGAAGAAGAAGAAGAGTTTATACCCCGCCCTTCACTGCCCAGAGGCGTCTCAGAGCGGCTGACAAACTCCTTTCCCTTCCCCTCCCCACAACAGACACCCTGTGAGGTAGAAGAAAAAGAAGAGGAGATTGGATTTATACCCCGCCCTTCACTTCCCAAAGGAGTCTCAGAGCGGCTTACTGACTCTTTTCCCTTCCCCTCCCCACAACAGACACCCTGTGAGGTAGAAGAAGAAGAAGAGATTGGATTTATACCCCGCCCTTCACTACCCAAAGGAGTCTCAGAGTGGCTGACAAACTCCTTTCCCTTCCCCTCCCCACAACAGACACCCTGTGAGGTAGGTGGGGCTGAGAGAACTTCTGACAGAAACTGTCCTTGAGAGAACAGCTGTGCCAGAGCTTGTGACTGACCCAAGGTCACATCAGCAGGTGCAAGTGGAGGAGTGGGGAATCAAACCCGGTTCTCCCAGATTAGAGTCCGCACACTTAACCACTGCACCAAACTGGCTCTATGGAACAACAGTCTGATTAACTGTGAGGCATATTCGTATGGTTTGCTCCTCAAACTTATACACAGGGCTGGCTCGCCCACTAGGCGAGCTAGGCACTCGCCTAGGGCACCGGCCCTGCAGGGGTGCCAAAAGGCTCCCCACCCCACCCCCCATGAAAAGCCCCCCTTCCCGCCAGGTGCCGGCAGCCCCGGCTTTCCTGGGCGCCTCGCGGCTGTGAGGCACCCAGGAGAGCCGGCGCCGCCGCTGGGAGGGAAGGGGTGGGTGTTCTAACCCCGCCCCTTCCCCGGCTCTCCTGGGTGCCTTGCAGTTGCGAGGCGCCCAGGAAAATGGCGCTGGGCCATCTCCAGGCCCCACCGGGAGGTTGGCATCCCCGGTGGGGTGGGCACCCCAGGCTGTCCTGCCTAGGGCGCCCAGACACCTGGGGCCGGCCCTGCTTATAAACCATCAGGGGATGCGTTAAATATCTTTCTCTTCACTTCTAAAGATTCTTCTTACTGGTTTACTCAGCTCCTCAAAGAAATCAGTGGGTGTTTATGTTTTGTACACACAGACAGTGAGACGGGGTTTCTGGTTAATCGTGTTTTGATCTGCCTGAAAAGACCTCAGAACTTCAAAAGAACTGCCTTGCCTTGACAAATCCGTTGGAGCGTTGTACCAGTAAAGAACCTGTGAAGGTGTGAAATATTTTTCCCTTTGGATTGTGAATAAGAATTGAGGACTCTGGCTCAGCCAACCCTTGACCTTCATGCTCAGCCGTGTGAAGGATTAAAGATCAGCGCAGTCATTATACGGGAGCTGGCGGTGTTGATTTACTAGGCTTTGTATCGATTTTTGAGGACATGTTTTGATCATTAGGAAAAGAGCCATTTGTCACCCAGAACGTCTTGGGCGCCGTGTGTGGGAAGCTTTGTTTGCAGGGATATGGGATTTGTCATGTGTGCCGGAGCATCGATCAGAGATAATTAGTCTAGTACCTTTTCCTTCCGCCTGGTTAGCAGATGTGAGCATTACGCACATTTAATGCACGTGGAGAATGAAAAAAAGAAATAATAAACCCAAGAAGCATTGAATGGTTTGAAAACATTCGCTCTGGTCTACATACGGCTCTTCTGTTTCCACCACTTCTGGCTGCCAATCCATCCACAAAATGCACCTTTCCCATAATGTTGTCATGGCTCAGTGGCAGCGCATCTGCTTAGCATGCAGAAGGTCCCAGGTTTGATCCCCAGCATCTCCAGTTAAAAGGATCAGATGGTACATGATGTGAAAGACCCAAGACCCTGGACAGTTGCAGCCAGTCTGAGTAGACATAAGAACATAAGAACGTAAGAGAAGCCAATGTTGAATCAGGCCAATGGCCCATCTAGTCCAACACTCTGTCACACAGTGGCCAGAAATACCAGGTGCCATCAGGAGGTCCAGCAGTGGGGCCAGGACACTAGAAGCCCTCCCACTATTGACACCCCCAAGCACCAAGAATACAGAGCATCCCTTGCCCCAGACTGAGAGTCCCTATCTATAGCTTGTGGCTAATAGCCACTGATGGACTTCTGCTCCATATGTTTATCTAATTCCCTCTTGAAACGGTCCATGCTTGCAGCTGCCACCACCTCTTGTGGCAGTGAATTCCATATGTTAATCACTCTTTGGGTGAAGAAGTACTTCCTTTTATCTGTTCTAACCCGACTGCTCAGCAATTTCATGGAGTGCCTACGAGTTCTTGTATTGTGAGAAAGGGAGAAAAGTACTTCTTTCTCAACTTGCTCAATCCCATTCATAATCTTATAAACCTCGATCATGTCACCCCTCAGCCGTTGTTTCTCCAAGCTGAAGAGCCCCAAGCATTTTAACCTTTCTTCATAGGGAAGGTGTTCCAACCCTTTTATCATTTTAGTTGCCCTTCTCTGCACTTTTTCCAATGCTATAATATCCTTTTTGAGATGTGGTGACCAGAACTGTACACAGTATTCCAAATGAGGTCGCACCAATGATTTATACAGGGGCATGATGATACTGGCTGACCATATTGATCTCAATGGACCAATGGTCTTACTTGGTATAAAGCACCCATATTTGTTCATGTGATCTTTGGGGAGGGGCTGTGGCTTAGTGGTAGAGGATTGGCTTGGCATGCAGAAGGCCCCAGGTTCAATCCCTGTCATCTCCTGTGAAAGGACCTGGGAGTAGGTGTTGCGAAAGACCTCTGACTAAGAACAGGAGCACCCTTGCCAGTCTGAGTACAGAATACTGACTTTGTTCGAGGAACAGTCTGATTCTGTATAAGGCTGCTTTATGTGTTCACGCATTTGGCTTAACCCTTCATGTTTTCAACCGTGTCTTGCTCTTCCAACCGTGTCTTGCACTGGTAACATTCTCATAGAATTGTGGTTCTGTATACATTTATACACTTCTCACATGCTCAGTGCGCACTGCCTTTTACTGTGCCTCTTAATCTTTTTTAAAAACGATAACATATTTCTTCTTGTTTTTATTTGTCTTCCTCTAGATCGCCTTGAAGAAGCATAGGCGAAATGAATAGGTCCAGTATCATGAGCCAGCTTGGTGTAGTGGTTAAGAGCGGTCTGCTCGAATGGAGAACCACGTTTGATTCCCACACTCCTTCATGTGCAGCCAGTTGGATGATCTTGGGTCAGTCACAGTTCTCTAGAGCTGTTCTCTCAAGAGCAGTTCTCTCAGAGCTTTCTCAGCCCCACCTACCTCACAGGGTGTCAGTTGTGGGGAGAGGAAGGGAAAGGAGATTGTAAGCTGCTCTGAGACTCTGAGTGAAGGGCAAGGTATAAATCCAATTCCACCTCCTCCTCCTCCTCCTCCTCCTCCTCCTCCTCTTCTTCTTCTTCTTCTTCTTCTTCTTCTCCTCCTCCTCCTCCTCCTCCTCCTCCTCTTTTCTTTACATACTGCATGGCTGAGGTTTTTTTGTTCTTTTGTTACGTCTTTGATGGATTCAGAGGATTAGTGCCTCTAAATGTGGAGGTTCCGTTCAGTTGCAAACTAAGAGGGTCGAGCTACAAACTATATTATACAAAAATGTTTATTAGGGTGTACACATAGCTAAAACATACTGCGGTTAAAAAAAACAGTTTAAAAGGCTTATACAACCAAGTTAGTTACTATACAAATACAATTGATGGATAAAAATCTTTTGACCTAAGGACCAAACGCATTTCGGCCCCTTCGGGCCTTCCTCAGTGATCAATATTCTTTATATTACAATGACACACATCCAGAAATGTACACACAAGAAATTTATATATTTATACACACACACACACACACACACACTTGACCAGATATTGTTGTCTTATATGTTTTTACAATGGCTACACTAGTAGGCCCTAAATAGTAGCCTATCAATTTCTCCGATTATTCTGGTGTCAAGGATTCCATAAGTCTGGATGTGTGTCACTTCCATCCAAGGCAGTAGTCAAGTTCAGTCACCACGGCTCATAGCCACTGACAGACCACTCCCCCCTGAATCTATCCCACTCCCTTTTAAAGCTATCTACGGCAGCTCTTGCACTTGGGATGCAGTTTGAATCAGAGCTTCCTCGGTGGAAGTTGCAGGGTCAGGGCTCTTTGTTTATTCTGCAAAAAGCCTTTCGCACGCACTTGCATATTATACTAAATCAATAATAACTGCATCCCCCGTATTATTTACTCTGGGCTTTGTTGCATATTTCTGTTGACCTCTCCTCTGAGATGTTAGCAGCAGAGCCCCTGGGAGACGTTCGGCAAATATTGTGCAGAGCAACACAGCCGCTTCTGCCCCCCTTCCTTTCCCTGCTACCGATTCCAGTTTATTTCTTCTTCTCCTTTATTATTTTTCATCAGCATGATTTAATTTTTGTAGAATTCGGTTATTCCCAGCCAGGATCCAGGGGGTAAATTTTAGAGATGCTGTGAATATGACAAGTGGAGGCTGGACGAGCATCTTTTGGGTATGTTGTAGGTATGTAGGGCTCTCTTTTGGCTGTGCTCCTGCAGAGTGCAGGGGGTTGGACTAGATGACCTGCAAGGTCCCTTCCAACTCTAACATTCTATGATTCTATGACATGCCCTGACCTGGGTAGCCCAAGTTAGCCTGATCTCATCAGATCTCAGAAGCTAACCCGAGTCAGTCCCAGTTAGTATTTGGAAAGGAAGAAGAAGAGGAAGAGGAGGAAGAGATTGGCTTTATACCTGCCCTTCACTACCTGAAGGAGTCTTAAAGAGGTTTACAATCCCTTTCCCTCCACCTCCCCACAACAGATACCCTGTCAGGTAGATGGGGCTGAGAAAGCTCTTTCAAGAACTGCTCGTGAGAGAACAGCTCTGAGAGAACTTGAAACTGTCCCAAGATCACACCAGCAGCTGCATGTGGAGGAGTGGGGAATCATAGAATCATAGAATGTTAGAGTTGGGAGGGACCTTGCAGGTCATCTAGCCCAACCCCCTGCACTCTGCAGGAGCATAGCTGAAAGATAGCACTACATACCTACAACATACCTAAAAGATGGCCCTCCAGCCTCCGCTTGGAAACGTCCTGGGAAGGAGCATCCACCACCTCCCGAGGCAGGCTGTTCCACTGTTCAACCACTCTTACAGGCAGGAAGTTTCTCCTGACATCTAGCTGGTATCGACTCCCTTGTAATTTCCACCCATTAGATCTAGTAGTCTTGTAATCCGGAGCAAGAGAGAATAGATCTACTCCATCTTTTAGATGACAGCCCTTCAAATACCTGAAAGACTGCAATCATGTCCCCTCTAAGCATTCTCTTTCCCATGCTAAACATACCCAACTCTTTCAGCCTTTCCTCGTAAGACTTGGATTCCAACTCTCTCGCCATCCTGGTCGCCCTCTTCTGGACACGCTCGAGCTTGTCAACATCCTTCCTAAAGTGTGTTGCCCAAAACTGGACACGGGACTCCAGGTGAGGCCTGCCCATAGCAGAATAGAGCGGGACTACCACCTCCCGTGATCTGGATACAAGGCTTCCGTTAATGCATCCTAGGATTGCATTAGCTTTCTTCACAGCCACATCACACTGCAGGCTCATGTTGAGCTTGTGATCAACCAGAATCAAACCTGGGTCTCCCAGATTAGAGGCCACGCTCCTAACCACTACACCAAACGGCCAGCAAGGAAGTCCAGGGTTGCGATGCAGAGTCAGGCAATGGCAAACTTACCTCTTGAAAATGCTATGGAGTTGCCACTGGTCGGCTGTGACTTGAAAACAAACTTTGTATGCAACTGATGAAAAAAAATAACATTTTACAAATTGCGTAAGTTTGCAGCAAAGAATCAGAAAAAAAATGTCATGAAAAGGAAGTCTGAGGCGCAAAAACTGTGCTGGTTGGTAGTAGAAGAGCAAAATTGGAGTGCAGTTAAAAACCAAAAAGATTTCCAGGGTATCAACTTCCAAAATCCTCTCTTTGCATACAAACAACCAGAGGGCCAGATCATACAGTCAGAGCCATCAGGATGGACAAAAGGAAATACCTCTTTACAAAGTGAGGGATTAAAATGTGGAAATGGATGCTAAAAGATGTAGTGATGGCTACTGGGATAGACAGCTTTGAAAGGGGATTAGATAGATTCATGCAGAATAGTTCTATCAGTGGCTATAAGCAATAGTGACAGAGGGGAACTTCCATGTTCAGGGGCAATCAGCCTCTGAATTTTAGTGCCTCTGTGCCCTGTTGCTGGCCCTCCAAAGGAACTGGTTGGTGACTGGGTGAGGCAGGATGTTGGACTAGATGGTACACTGGTCTGATCCAGCAGGGCTCTTCTGATGTTCTTAACTGGGACTGTACCACTTAGGTTCTAAGGAAGGTTAAATGTTTGGAGGCTTTCCCCCAAAGAAACTTCCTTGTATGTAAAATCTATATCTAATAGCCAAGGGTCCCCTCTGCGTGCAGATATCTAAATCCACACATCAGGGGCACTTAGGGGGCAAAGAGATTTTCCTGCACACTTGCGGCAATCCCCAGGTGTGCAGAAAAACCTGAAAGGTTAAAAAACTATACAGGGGATACTTAAATCCCCCCAAAAGTAAAAGCTCATGAGCAGAGAACACACTGTGAACTGCCTTGCCACCATTGTGGGGGGGAGAGGCTCAGCAGGCCCAGCATCTGGGAGTCGCTTAGGCCTCAGTGTCGTGGGTGGGTGGGAGAAGGCTTACCTGTGGCCGCTTCCTCCTCCTGAATGCAGAGCTACTTCTGGAGGCCGGAAGCCCTTGGGAATGCTCCCCACCCAGCGGGTCCCGCTTCTTGTAATAATAATAATAATAACAACAACAACAACAATAACCATGATGATGATGATGATGATAATCATATACAGTGAAGAACATTTCCCTGACATGCTAGATTTCTATATGCAGGGTGGTTTTTCAGCCTATTCAAGCATATCTACGAAGTAGCTGAATCTTTTTAAAAAGCTTCCCATGAACATGTGAAGCCACCTTATACTGAATGAGACTCTTGGTCCATCGAAAGTATTGCCTACTCAGAATGGAAGCAGCTCTCCAGGATCTCTGGTTTGCCAACCTCCAGGTGGGGCCTGGAGGCCTCCTAGAACAGGTCTTCAGAAAACAGAGATCAATTCCCCTGGAGAAAATGTCTGCTTTGGAGGGTGACCTCTAGGGCACTGTACACTGCTAAGGTCCCTTCCTTCCCCAACCCTGCCTTCTCAAGGCTCCACCTGAAAATCTCCAGGAATTTCCCAACCTGGAGCTGGCAGCCTTAGCTCTGGACACCCCTGAATTTGCTCCTCGTGCCATTCCTGAGGGTCTCCTGTCCCACGGGTGGGACATTTCAGGGAGATCAATGTGCTGCTGAGGGAGGGAGGGAGGGAGGGGATGCAGGAAAGTCGTGCTACATTGGTGGAAGAAAGGGGAGGGGAGGGACCTCGGTGGGGTATGATGCCCATAGAGTCCACTTTCCAAAACGGCCACTTGCCCGCCCATCCCTTGAATGAAACGCAACACAAGTTATGGGTTAAACTGGGGATTTTATTTCTACATCAGCTGATCTGCACCAATAAACACAGGTTGCATTGTGCTTGCAACGCAAGCCTCCTAACAGGGCAAACCCACCCCAGCTCAGAGCCAGGTCCGGGATCCTTCTGGACTTTACTCATCACGGCCCGTGCGTCAGTGCGTCGAGGGGAGGGGAGGTCGCATTCCAGCCCACGGCTGCAAAGCCCTAAGGCTTCTCATATGCTCCCCCACCCCAAAAGGGGCCCCCAAATGAGCCACCCTGACTGCAAAGCCCATAGGCATCCAGTATGGGGGGGGAGAACCCATCGCTGATATCTCAGGGTGCTTGCCAACTCAACTGTAAAGTACTGGGTTCGCAGCATGGAGACTCGGACTACGACATGCTAAACAAACACGCGTTTATTGTACTTCACACAAAAGACACACATGGCCCAGCAAGGGCCAACTATATACACCCAACACCCACAGTTCCATTGGGGGGTTTGAATCTCCCGCCAAAGGTCCTATTGGAGGACTACGGGTGGCCTAGGATCCTTGCCCCCTATTGTGTTTGGAACCAAGAAGTACTTTTCTCCCTTTCTCACAATACAAGAACTCGTGGGCACTCCATGAAGTTGCTGAGCAGTCGGGTTAGAACGGATAGAAGGAAATACTTCTTCACCCAAAGAGTGATTAACATATGGAATTCACTGCCACAGGAGGTGGTGGCAGCTGCAAGCATGGACAGTTTCAAGAGGGAATTAGATAAACATATGGAGCAGAAGTCCATCAGTGGCTATTAGCCACAGGGTATAGATGGGAATTCTCAGTCTGGGGCAGGTGATGCCCTCTATTCTTGGTGCTGGAGGGGGCAGCAGTGGGAGGGCTTCTAGTGTCCTGGCCCCACTGCTGGACCTCCTGATGGCACCTGGTATATTTTGGCCGCTGTGTGACAGAGTGTTGGACTAGATGGGCCATTGGCCTGATTCAACATTGGCTTCTCTTATGTTCTTAAGCTAAGGACTGAGGCCATGGACCCCTGGTGGTGGTCTGAAGACACAACCCGTGCTTTCCCCGCCTTCCCAGTTAGGGCCTAGCCAGCTTTACCAGGCCTATTTAAACCTCACCCCTCTGACCATGTGAAGCGGGTGAAAAAAGGGCCCCCTCTCAGCCAATCTGAATGAGGCCCCCAAAATTCTTGCTCAGCCCCCAAAACAGCGACCAGCTAATCCCACATGGTACAACAGAGGGTGGGTGGGTGGGTGGGGAGTTCGTGCTGGGCCAATCTGTGTGTGGAGGGCAGTTGCCACCAAACCTGCCTGACTAGGTCACCCTTGATTGGCCAGTGTTCCCGCACTGAGCTGTAATTGGCTCGCACTACCCTCGTGCTTCATCCAAGAAGATGGGGGGGGGCAGGCAAATGCCTGCACCTGCTCCATGGGTGGGCACTGGCCTTTCTCTGGGTAACTGATCTCTGTCACCTGGAGAGCAGTTGTAATCCCAGAAGGTCTCCAGTCTAGAGTTTCCAGGTCCTCCTTGGACACCTGCTAGGGATGGTAGCCAAGGTTGCCAGATCCTGTTTGGGAAACTCTTGGGGTTTTGGGGATGGAGACTGGGAAGGACAAGGACCTCAGCGGGGCACAATGTCATACAGTCCACCTTCCAAAGCATCCATTTCCTCCAGGGGGACTCATCTCTGTCGTCTGGAGATGAGTTGACATTCCGAGGGATCCCCAGGTCCCTCCTGGAGGCTGGCATCCCTACTCCAGCCACCACCTGGAGGTTGGCGAGCTGACAGACCAGTGAGAAAGAGAACAAATGAGAAAAAGAGAACGTATCTTGCCATGTCAACCTTCCCCACTCCAATTCTTGGATTTCTGTTGGTTCTCCTGTGGTAAACGGGATTCTGCTGACATAAATCCAAGAATTCCTCCCGAATGGGGTTTAGCGGTTCTTTTTCTATCAAAGGCGGGTAATTTTTTTATTATTCCTCCTTCCCTTCTCCAAAGGCACAGTGTTTGGGAGACCGGAATACAAATCTATATCGTTTTCATTTTTTTTCCCCAGCCTCATCATTTATGGAAAGAGTTGCATTATGACAATCAGACTGTATGAAGCAAAAGGGGCAAGAAGCTGCGCCAGGGATGGAAAATGCTCGGTTACGGCATCTGTCCTGAAAAATTAATTTTTCACTCTGTGGGTAATGACTAGATATCCAGCATCCAGTCATTTGGCAGCCGTCCCCCTCCGACATAATTTATTGTGAAGTAATAGAGGAGCACTCGGCCTCTTCTTTGCAGTATTCGGTCACGTTCCCGTCCCATCTGTAGATCCTCATCTTATGGTTTCCCCTTTCATAATTGCCAGGATTGTATTTCTTTTCTCCCCCTTGCCTTCCAGAGAGGGTGATTGTCGGAAGGGGAGATGGCTGTGGAGTCCTGAGAGGAAAAATTCTACTTTGTGAGCTACGGGCAATAAAGTTGTGAGCCGGGTGATTTGGCTGCTGCATAAATTAGTTTGCTCTGGAGCCAGCCTTCCTGAGCGAAGACAAAAATGTGTGAGCCGGAGGCTAAAAAACGGTGAGCTAGCTCACACTAACTCAGCTTAGAGGGAACACTGAATTATTGGCTGCCCAAGGGAGGGAAGAGGGGGACAGTGCTGTAATCTACTTGATGCCCTTCAAGTAAGGTTGCCAATCTCCAGGTGAGTTCCGGCCACAAATGGACCCCAGTGACTCAACCAAGGTTGCACTCCACCAATGTTCACTGTGAAAAGTTGATTCAAGTCCAATTACAGAAGAAGAAGCAAATTTGTGGGCTGTGATTGGACTTGAATCAGTTTTTCACAGTGAACATTGGTGGGGTGCAGTCTCCAGGTGAGAGCCAGCTTGGTGGGCTCTAATCTGGGAGAACCCAGTTTGATTCCCCACTCCTCCACATGCAGCTGCTGGGTGACCTTGGGTCAGTCACAAGTTCTCTCAGAGCTGTTCTCTCAAGGGCATTTCTTTCAGAGCTCTCTGAGCCCCACCTACCTGACAGGATGTCTGTTCTGGGGAAAGGAAGGGAAGGAGATTGTAAGTCACTCTGAGACTCCTTCAGGTAGTGGAGGGAGAGTATGAATCCAACTCTTCCTCCTCCTCCTCCTCCTCCTCCTCCTCTTCTTCTTGCTGGAGATCACCTGAGATTACAAGTGATCTCCAGGTGACAGAGATCAGTTCACCTGGAGAAAATGGCCGCTTTGGAAATTGGGCCCTAGGGGATTATACCTCACTGTAGTCCCTCCTTTCCCCAAACACCACCATCCCTAGGCTCCACCCCCCAAAAAAACTTCAGGTATTTCCCAACCTGGAGCTGGCAAACCTAAAGCAGAAAGGAAAGAAGCCAAGCTAGGTTTTGTCAGGCTGAGATATCACACGGTCGTCCCTGGCAGCCTTGATAACATCAGAGCTCCGGACTTTTCAGTTTAGAAAATAGACAACTAATTGGGGGGACATGATATAGGTTTCTAAAATTATTCATTGAATGGAGGGAGATGGCAGAGATAAGTTTTTCTCTTTCTCCCCAAAGGCTAGAACTCGGGGGCATCCAATCAATCCCCGGCTCCTCCAGTTAAAAGATCAGGTTCTAAGTGATGTGAAAGATCAAGTCCAGGCTGCCAGGCCTCCTGCTCTGGGAGCTGCTCTTGCCGTGAGTTCTGTGGAGAAATGCCATTTTGTGTGTGTGTTTAAGTTGGTGTGGGCCATCAAACTCGAGGCAGGCCTTGGCCTACTCTCCTCCTCCTCCTTCCCCCTTCCCATCCTGTCTCCAACCAGTAGTTGGAGCTCCGTAGAAGCGACAGGAAGTCCATCAAGGCCCATTCCGTCACAATGTCACTTCCGGGGAGAACCCGGATGTGATGTAAGGCAGGTCTATGATTTCTGGAAATTCCTAGGGCAACCCTATATCATTTCTGGGTTTTTTTTCCCTTGGAAGTAACATGGCAGCATCATGCCTCTCCCCGCAATGTCCTCCCCCCCAACCTTCCAAAAGGTTGACATCTGTTCACTTTTGTTTACTGTTTTATTCTCATTTTGTGTTAGACGGTTTTAGACCTTTTTGGAGAATTACATCCAAATTGTTTCATTCGATTTGAATAGTACAGCGCTTTGTGGAAGGGACAGAGGCATTATCCTTCCTTATATATAATTGAATTCTGGTCCCAGAACGTTCTATGCACGCCAACAGTGTTTCGCAGCAAGAACTGTCAGTTACCAAACTTAGAAGAGGCTGCTTGGGTTGGCTGGCTGCTTTGCGTAGTCCCGCCCACATCAGCCGAGCCACAGTCTCAGCTCACTTATCACTGAGCCTCAGAAAAGAGAGGATGATGTGCAGCCTGAGCGTAGGTATGGGGGCTTCTCCAGCTGGGCCGCTTCAGCGGCCCAGTTGGAGAAGCCCGAAGACTCCATGGTTTAGCAAGGGGACCCAGGTAGGGGAACCAATTTAGCCGACCATCCCGACAAGGCAGGCCTTGAGGGAGGAGGAGAGCCAGGGAGAGCCGCAGCAGTTGCAGCTGCCCTAGCTAGCTCACCGCGACCCCGATTACGGTGCCACCCCAGCCCGAGAACGCAGGTCTCTGGGGGAGCCCTAGCAGGGCCCCGGCGCCGGCAGGCAACAGCCTCGGCGGCTGAAGAGCTGCTCGCCCGGCTTCTGCCCCCTGCCCGCCCACCCACCCAGGACAAGGCCAGCGGCGACGGCCACTGAGGGCCGCTTGCCCGGCTTCTGCCCACCCACCCAGGACAAGGCCAGCGGCGGCCACTAAGCCCCGCTCGCCCGGCTTCTGTCCCCCCCGCCCACCTGTTAGCCAAATTGCTCTATTTTAAATATAGCAATTGGTTTATTATTATTATTATTATTATTGGATTCTCGCCTGTATATACAGAGAATGCTGCTAGTCTGTAATGGTTCCCAGTAAAAGACACAGAGACCAGGTATAATTAATAAAATATTATTTTACTGAATATAATCCTTATTTATTCATTCACAAACACACAAACAGTATTCAAGCATTCACACACATAAAATAGAACTAAGAAAGCAGAGGGGATTGATGGCTTATGGAGAGGTGATACTACCTGTCAGATGTGCAGAAGTCCATGAAGAAGGATTGTGGCCTAAACCCAGAGGGTTCAGGGGTGGGCTGCCATTTTGGCTCATGGCAGAGACACACACACTAAGGCCATGTGAGTTCTGGGATATACCCACTGTAAGACAATGCAGCCCAATGGGTGGCCCAGGGGGCTGGTCTCAGGTGAGAACAAAAGATTTCCTGGACCAATGATGAGTCCCAGGGGTGTGTGATGTCAGTAGAGGCAGACCTTAGGTTTGACCAATGGGCTTCCAGAGAGGCATGGTCTGGATTTAACAATAGAAGCCAGGTGTTGGGTGTCTAGTTGAATGGATTATAGGACTTGCTGGCCAGGTAAACAAAAGGTGGGAGACTTCCCTGATTGTCCCTGATTAGCATCAGGAAGGGTCGTTAACAATTTGAATGCTTGACTGGGTAATCCCTTCATGCACTGGCAGAGGAAAAGTCCTTTGTCTGCTGTATGGCCCTTAATCCGTGTATGTGACATGCAGCAGGTATGTAATGGAGTCCCTCAGAGTAAAAAAGACAGCTTTTTCCTTTCTCTATGGGCTTCTACCTTGGCATCCATTTTACAGTCTAGACAGACCATGTGGCAACAGCAAACAGTCCATAGCAAAGCCCCATAATGGCGTCAGGGCTAACATATCCACCCACCCAGGACAAGGCCAGCGGCGGCGGCCACTGAGGACTGCTCGCCGGGCTTCTGCCCACCCACCCACCCAGGACAAGGCCAACAGCGGCGGCTGGAAGCAGCCACTGAGCCCCGCTCGCCCGGTTTCTGTCCCCCCACCAGCCCACCCACCCAGGACAAGGCCAGCGGTGGCGGCCACTGAGGGCCGCTTGCCCGGCTTCTGCCAACCCACCCCCAAAAACCCAGGACGAGGCTGGCGGCGGCCACTTGGGCCGCCGCTCGCCCCACCTTCTGCCCCCCCCGCCCACCCACCCAGGACAAGGCCAGTGGCAGCCACTGAGGCCCGCTCGCCTGGCTTCTGCCCCCTGCCCGCCCACCCAGGACAAAGCCGCTGCCGGCACCCACTGAGGCCCGCTCGCCCGGCTTCTGCCCACCCACCCATCCACCCAGGACAAGGCCGCCGGCGGCTACTGAGCCCAGCTTGCCCGGCTTCTGTCCTCCCCACCCGCACACCCACCCAGGACAAGGCCGGTGGCGGTGGCCACTGAGCCCAGCTTACCCGGCTTCTGCCCACCCCCCACCCCAAACACCAAGGACAAGGCCGCTGGCGGCGGCCACCCTCCCCCTTCCTTTCTCTCTCACTCCCCTCCCCACTTTCTCTCTCTCTCTCATTCACTCTGTTTCCCCCTCTTTCTTTTCTCCCCTTCTTCTCACCCTTCTTTCCTTCCTTCCTTCCTCTCTCTCAGCCTCTCTCTTTCTACCTTTCTTTCTTCCTTGCTTTCAGTCTTTCTCTCTTCCTTTCTTTCTTTCCAACTTACTATCATAGGCCCCCATTCTGTCTCTGTCTCCCCCTCTTTCCCTCTATATGTCCCCCCCTTTTCTCTCCCCCCCCCAACTCTCTCTGTCTCTCTCTACCTCCACTTCTCGCATCCTCCCTTCCTTCCTTCCACCCGCCCTTCCTATCTAGGGCCTGTTGTCTACCACCACAACGGGCTTTCCTCGCTAGTATATAAATAAAGAACTGTGCACTGGGGCAATAATTAGAAGAAGAGTTGGGTTTATACCCCATTTTTCTCTACCTTAAGGAGTCTCGAAGCAGTTTACAATCGCCTACCCTTCCTCTCCCCACAAGAGTTACCTTGTGAGCAGAGGAAGGGAATTAAAACAAATCAGCCAGTATCATCATGCCCCTGTATAAATCATTGGTGCGACCTCATTTGGAATACTGTGTACAGTTCTGGTCACCACATCTCAAAAAGGATATTATAGTATTGGAAAAAGTGCAGAGAAGGGCAACTAGAATGATAAAGGGTTGGAACACCTTCCCTATGAAGAAAGGTTAAAATGCTTGGGGCTCTTTAGCTTGGAGAAACGACGGCTGAGGGGTGACATGATCGAGGTTCATAAGATTATGAATGGGATTGAGCAGGTTGAGAAAGAAGTACTTTTCTCCCTTTCTCACAATACAAGAACTCGTGGGCACTCCATGAAATTGCTGAGCAGTCGGGTTAGAACAGATAAAAGGAAGTCCTTCTTCACCCAAAGAGTGATTAACATATGGAATTCACTGCCACAGGAGGTGGTGGCAGCTACAAGCATGGACAGCTTCAAGAGGGAATTAGATAAACACAAGTGGAGACCCGCAAGAAACTTGCAGGATGGTCATCCCATTCCTCACACCTTTGCTTCCTCCCCTCTACCCTTACCTATCTCACACTCTTTCTCCTTCCTGGGGGTGGAGCCATAGACTCAACCCTCCAAAGCAGCCATTTTATCCAGGGGAACTGATCTCTGTCACCCAGACAACAGTTGTAATTCTGGGTGATCTCCAGCCCTCACCCAGAGGCTGGCAATGGTAGTTCTCATGGAGGAAGCGGCTGGTTTGGAGGGTGGAGTCTATGGCATTATACTGGTCTGAAGTTCCTCCCCTCCTCAGACCCCACCATCCCCAGGATCCATCCCTTAAATGTCCAGGAGTTTCCCAATCCAGAGTTGGTAACCCTATTTCCTTCCCACCCAACAGCCAACTTAACCTTTATCTGCCTTTATCTGTCTTCAGCTTTTTGTCTCCACCCCCTCCCCCACAGCTTCTACCAAGGAAAAGTATAGTCTTTCTCCACAGTGGGGACCCCCACCCTTTACATTATTCTCACCTCCTTTTTATTTGCACAACAACCCTATGAGGTTGGTTAGGCTGAAAGTATGTGACTGGTCCAAAATCACCCAGTCAGCTTCCACCGCAATATGGGGATCTGAACCTGGGTCTTGCAGACCCTACTCTGAAGCTCTAACTGCTGCACCACTGCTGGCTTTCATAGGGTGGCTGCTGAACAGCAGCAAGCAGCCAGGCCAAGTTGAGTCATGCAAATGAGATGGTATCAAGTCACCCAGAGGGTGCTGCCTAGGGATGCCAGCCTCCAGGTGGGATCTGGGGATCCCCTGGAATTACTGCTCAGCTCCAGACTACTGAGATAACTTCCCCTCGAGAAAATGGATGCTTCGGAGGGTGGACTCTAGGGCATTGTACCCCACTGAGGTCCCTGTCCTCCCCAGGCTCCATCCCCAAATCTCCAGGAGTTTCCAGACCTGGAGCTGGCAACCCCACTACCCCATCCCCTGCCAGTGCCCGTGGGGGACCCGGCAACCCTAGACTGCTGCCAGGCCTAGGGTTGGCAACCTCCAAGTGGGGCCTGGAGAGTGAACTCCAGAGATCTGTGAACAACAGAGATCTGTCTCCCTGGATAAAATGGCTGCTTTGGAGGGTGGATTCTGTGGCATGATACCCAGCTGAGGCCTTTCCCTTCCCCAAATCCTGCCCTCCTTGCACTCCACCACAAAACCTCTAGGAATCCCCCAGCCTGGCCCCAAGGCTCCCCCTCTTCCCCCTCCCTCCAAGGCCGAAAGAGGCCTGGAAAGAAAGAGCCCTTCTCCGCCCCCTTTTACTGACAGAGCCAGTCAGAAGCCTCCTCCCCCCCTCCGAACATTCTAATCTCTCACCATTGATGCCTGGAGTCAGGTCCCTGCAGAGGCCATTTCAAAAGGCTTTTTGGGGAATTCAACTGTTCCTGAAGGGATTTTTTCACTTTTGGGATTTTTCTACAAACCCAGGAAGTCTACTGACTATGCAGGAAAAGCTGTTGGGGGAGAGTGAGCCCCCTGTTGGTGGGAATAGGTATCCACACTTTTTGGCTATTAGAATAAGGATATGAAGCAGAAGTCCATCAGTGGCTATTAGCCACAGGGTATAGATGGGAATTCTCAGTCTGGGGCAGGTGATGCACTCTATTCTTGGTGCTGGAGGGGGCAGCACTTGGAGGGCTTCTAGTGTCCTGGCCCCACTGCTGGACCTCCTGATGGCACGTGGTATATTTTGGCCGCTGTGTGACAGAGTGTTGGACTAGATGGGCCATTGGCCTGATTCAACATCGGCTTCTCTTATGTTCTCTTATGTTCTTATGTTCCCTCTAAACTGAGCTAGTGTGAGTTTTAATGCCAGTAGCTCACAATAGTGGGATTTTTGCTCACAAGACTCCACAGCTTAGAGGGAGCATTGCTTATGAGGTAGGTGGGGCTGAGGGAGTCCTGAGAGAACTGTGACTGGCCCAAAGTCACCCAAGCAGGCTTCATGTGGAGAAGTAGAGGATCAAACCCAGTTGAGAGCCAGTTTGGTGAAGTGGTTAATGAGCAGACTCTAATATGGGAGAACCGGGTTTGATTCCCCACTCCTCCACTTGCACCTGCTGGTGTGACCTTGGGTCAGTCACAAGCTCTGGCACAGCTGTTCTTGAAAAAGAGCAGTTTCTGTCAGAGTTCTCTCAGCCCCACCCACCTTACAGGGTGTCTGTTGTAAGACTCTCTGAGACTCCAAGTGAAGGGCAGGGTATAAATCCAATCTCCTCCTCCTCCTCTTTTTCTTCTTCTTCTTCTTCTCCTTCTCCAGGCCTCACCTAGAGGTTGGCAACTCTAGCAATACTGCTCATGGTTTGTTAACACTCACCTTCAATGTTGAGATCACCTCTCCAACAGACTATGAGGAAACAGGGCTAGCCTCCAAAGCCCCTGGATAGAAAATTATCTTGCTGCATTAGGAGATCTTTAAATAAAATTCATTGTAGGATTTCTGTTCTGGCCTGGTGGAGGAAAGAGACTCCCTGTAGGGAAGAAATTCCCTCTTTGAGATTTAAATCACATGTGATTAGTTCTCAGGAGTACCAATTCCTCTAGTAAGCTCACAGTATAATTCTATGCACATTGACTCAAGTGCCTTTTTATTCAACGGGAGCTGGGATTGCTAGCTTGCTTAGAAAAAAAATGCCCTGTCCCTTTGAGAGCCAGTTTGGTATAGTGGTTAGAAGTGCAGACTCTAATCTGGGAGAACGGGTTTGATTCCCCACTCTTCCACATGCAGCTGCTGGTGTGACCTTGGGTCAGTCATAAGTTCTCTCGGAGCTGTTCTCTCAAGAGGAGTTCTCAAGAGAGCTCTCTCAGCCCCACCTACCTCACAGGGTGTCCATTGTGGGGTGGGGAGGGGTAGGGAAAGGAAAGGAGGTTGCAAGCCGCTCTGAGACTCTTTCAGGTAGTGAAGGGTGGGGTATAAATCCACTCTCTTCTTCTTCAGGAGAGAGGCTTAATGGGATGTCATTTACTTCCATAAATCAAAAGTCCAGAGGCTCCTTGAAGATTAACAACTTTTATTTCAGTATGAGCCTATAAGACACCACTCATTTCTTCAGATATGCGCGGAAATCACACTGAGAATCCTTCTGATGGGGCAGGGGTCTCCGAACTTTTTGAGCCTGCTGACAACTTTGGACTCCTTGCACGGGGTGGTGGGTATAACCACAGTATGGCTGCCACCAGAGGTGGTGCCAGTCACAAAATGGCTGCCACGGGAGGTAGAGCCAGTTACAAAATGGCTGCTATGGGAGGTGGAGCCAGTCACAAAATGGCTGCCACGGGAGGTGGAGCCAGTCATAAAATGGCTGCAGCAAGAGGCGGAGCCAACCACAAAACATCAGGGAGCGAGGCTGTACAGAACTCTAACAAGTACCTCTTCAACATTTCTGGCAGAAGCTCTGCTTAACAGAACGCCTTTTTAAGTGGTTACGATGTCTTCTTGCGTACACCCGGCTTCCTTCAGTCCTGCAGTGAAAATTGCTGTGCTGTGGCGGCAGCTGCTGCTGAAACAACTTTTTAGAAATCTGCACAGTCAGTCAGAAACCCTGCTGAGCAGAAAGCCACATATGGCCGGGCTCACTTTCTAAAAACATTTGGTGGGCACCATGTTGGAAAACCCTGCTGTGAGGTATATCTTTTCCCCTGTCTACCTAACTTTCGACCCAATGGGAACCCAGAGCAACTTTCGTCATTCTCCTCTTCTCCTTTTTACCCTCGTAACAATCCTCGTGGGGAAGGCTAGGTTGAGAGTTTGTGACAGGCCCAAGGTCCCCCCACAGGCTTCCATAGTAGAATAGGGATTTGAACCTGGGTCTGCCAGATATTAGTCTGATGCTCTAACCACTGCACCACACTGGCTCTCATTTGCTGGGCAGGTTGTGTGGTATTATACTGCAACAGACTAATATGGGCTCCCCCTTTGCCATTTACTTCCATGGCATGAAAAACTTCAACTGCCAGTTTCGAGGCAATTGTTCTCTCTTAAAGGGCCCGGAGACCAAGCCCTACGAGGGAAGGCTGAGGGATTTGGGAATGTTCAGTCTGGAGAAGAGGAGGTTGGGGAGGGCAGTTTGGTGTAGTGTGCAGACTCTAACCTGGGAGAAGTGGGTTTGATTCCCCACTCCTTCACTCGCACCTGGCTGGATGACCTTGGGCAAGCCATAGTTCTGATAAGAGCTCTCTCAGCCCCACCTACCTCACAGGGTGTCTGTTGTGGGGAGGGGAAGGGAAAGGAGTTTGTAAGCCGCTCTGAGACTCCTTTGGGTAGTGAAGGGCGGGGTATAAATCCAATCTCTTCTTCTTCTTCTACCTCGCAGGGTGTCTGTTGTGGGGAGGGGAAGGGAAAGGAGTTTGTCAGCTGCACTGAGACGCCTTTGGGTAGTGAAGGGCGGGGTATAAATCCAACCTCTTCTCTTCTTCTCTTCTTGTTCTCTTTAAGGATCTGAAGGGGCTGTCACTTAGAGGAGGGCAGGGAGCTGTTCCTGTGGGCAGCAGAGGAGAGGACTCGCAAGAATGGGTTTAAATTAAGGGCGGGAAGGTACCAGCTGGATCTTAGGAAACACTTTTCGACTGTAAGAGTTGTGCAACAGTGGAATCAGCTGCCTGGAGGTGGTGAGCTCTGCCTCCCTGGCCGTCTTCAAGCAGCGGCTGGACAAAACTTTGTCAGAGATGCTCTAGGCTGATCCTGCACTGAGCAGGGGGTTGGACTAGATGGCCTCTGTGGCCCCCACCAACTCTGTGATTCTATGATATTTTCCTCCAGTCCTGTTGTTTATGTATGTGTGTGTAAAGTGTGATCAAGTCGCAGCTGACTTACGGCAACCCGATTGGTGTTTTCAAAGCAACCCTGGACTTCCTTGGTTGTCTCCCATCCAATCACTAACCACGGTTGACCTTGCTTGGCCTCCAAGATCTGATGAGATCAGGCTGGTAATCACAGTAATGAGCTGGGACATGATCCTGCAAACTTCCAGGATTTAGGCGTTGGCAGAAAGTGCTGTGAAGGAGCAGCCAACTTATGGCAAACTCACAGGGTTTTCAGAACAAAAGACCAGTCCCTTTGCCATCGCTTTCCTCTGTGTCATGAGCCTGGTATTCTTTGGTGGTCTCCCATCCAAGTACCAACCATGGCTGGTCCTGCTTGGCTTCTGAAATCTGCTGAGACAAGGTTAGCATGAGCCATCCAGGTCTGGATAACCCAAACTTGTTGTGGTGGACAGTACCGTCACGTCACAGCGGACTTATGGTGACCGGTGTTCCCTCTAAGCTGAGTCAGTGTGAGCTAGCTCACCGTTTTTTCTAGCCTCCGGCGCACACATTTTTGTCTTTGCTCAGGAAGGGATGGCTCCAGAGCAAACTAATTTATGCAGCAGCCAAACTGCCCGCTCACAACTTTAATGCCAGCAGCTCAGCAAGTGGAATTTTTGCTCACAAAACTCCACAGCTTAGAGGGAGCATTGATGGTGACCGGTGTTCCCTCTAAGCTGAGTCAGTGTGAGCTAGCTCACAGTTTCTTCTAGCCTCCAGCGCACACATTTTTGTCTTTGCTCGGGAAGGGATGGCTCCCAAGCAAACCGATGTATGCAGCAGTCGAATCGCTCGCTCACAACTCAAACGCCAGTAGCCCACCAAGTAGAATTTTTGCTCACAGGACTCCAACATACCTGAGGGATCGCCTTTCCCCATATATACCCCAAAGGGCACTACGGTCAGGGACGCAACATCTGCTGGTGACCCCAGGGCCGGCCCCAGGTGTCTGGGCGCCCTAGGCAGGACAGGCTGGGGCGCCCACCCCACCGGGGATGCCAACCTCCCGGTGGGGCCTGGAGATGGCAGTGCTGGTTTTTCTGGGTGCCTCGCAGCTGCAAGGTGCCCAGAAAAGCCAGGGAAGGAGCGGGTTAGAACGCCTGCCCCTTCCTCCCAGCCCTGGCAGCACCAGCTTTTCTGGGCGCCTCGCAGCTGCGAGGCGCCCGGAAAGCCAGCGCTGCCGGTGACGGGCGGGAAGGGGGCTTTTCACTGGGGGCGGGGGGCATTTTGGTGCCCCTGCAGGGCCAGCGCCCTAGGCGAGCACCTAGCTCGCCTAGTGGGTAAGCCGGCCCTGGGTGACCCCCGGCACTATGGAAGCCAGGCTTGCTGTTACTAGGGCCAGGGCCTTTTCGGTGGTGGCTCCTACCTGGTGGAATGAGCTCCCGGTGGAGATCTGGGCCTTGTACAGTTCCGCAGGGCCTGCAAGACAGAGCTCTTCCGCCAGGCTTTCGAGTAGGAGCCGCCACTACCACCACCACCAAGGAGTTGGAAACGGCGGGGTACGGGAACGGCCCTGTGACGATCGAACGGCAGCACTATGGTCCGTGAATACCACTGAGCTGAGATCTGACTGAATATCCTTTGGATACCATCGTTAATTTGAAGACCACCATCTGTAACCATCTTGAAGCACTTTATTGTCATTACTGTAAATTATGTGTTTTATCTCGTTTTTATGTATTTGGCGTGCGTGCCAGGATGTTAGCTGCCCTGAGCCCGCTCGCGGGGAGGGCGGCCTAGAAATCGAACGATAAATAAATAAACAGCTTAGAGGGAGCATTGCACCCTCAAGAGTCCTCAAGGCGAGAGACATTCGGGGTGGTGTGCCCTTGCCTGCCTCTGCACAGCCACCCTGAACTTCTTGGCGGTCTCCCTTCCAAATACTGACCAGGGCTGATCCTGCTTAGCTTCTGAGATGTGACGAGATCGGGCTAGCTAGGGCCATCCAGGTCAGAGCTAAATATCTATATTAGGGGCTTTTATTTTGTAAGCCACCATGAGCGCTCGTGTTTGGTGGCCAAAGTGTCATATAAATACGGAGAGGGACAGGACAATCATTGGGGGCATCTGATGATAAAGTATACCTGGAGAGGCAGGACCTCAGTGGGGTTCAGTGCCATGGGGCCCACCTTCCAAATCAGCCATTTTCTCCAGGGGAACTGATCTTGGCCCCGTTCACACGGAGCATTTGCCCCGCTGAAGGCATGGTAGCCCTGCAGAGTTTCCGTGCGTGGTCACACAGGCACATCTGGGAGGCGTAGCACTCCGCGGCTTCCCTCCGAAGATGTGGAGTAAAAAACTACCAGGGACGAAGCACTAGTTTCTGGGAACCCCGGGGCAAAGGCCGGCATCTGATCATGGGAGTGCCAGTATCCCACAGCATCTGATGCCTGCCCATGTCCCGGGGTTTCCGGAAATTGTAAGTTTCCATGGGATGCACACCAACACCAAATGGCGCATGTGCACATGCAAGACACCGACAGCGGCCCACCCCCCACCCATGGCACAACAGTTCGGACTCTTATCTGGGAGAACCGGGTTTGATTCTCCACTCCTCCACATGCAGCTGCTGGTGTGGCCTTGGGTCAGTCACAAGTTGTCGAAGACCTGTTCTCTCAAGGGCAGTTCTTGAAGGAGCTCTCTCAGCCCCACCGGCCTCACAGGGTGTCTGTTGTGGGGAGGGGAAGGGAAAGGAGTTTGGAAGCCACTCTGAGATGCCTTCGGGTAGTGAAGGGAGGGGTAGAAATCCAATCTCCTCCTCCTCCTCCTCCTCCTCCTCCTCCTCCTCCTCCTCCTCCTCCTCCTCCTCCTCCTCCTCCTCCTCTTCTTCTTCTTCTTCTTCTTCTTCTTCTTCTTCTTCTTCTTCTTCTTCTTCTTCTTCTTCTTCTTCTTCTTCTTCTTCTTCTTCTTCTTCTTCTTCTTCTTCTTCTTCTTTACAAGGGAATTGAGCAGAACCGCTTGAAAGGCCCAGGGCAAAGTGCAGGCTGGCATGATCGAATAACAAAAACAGAAACCAGCTTATTGTTGAGGATTTGCTCCTCTTGGGTCCTTTCGAGGATTTTGTAGCAATCATTTGGCTACCACCTGACAGCTGCACGTGCCGGCGGCTGGATCACAGCGCTCCAAACGGCTTTCAAAAGCTGCTTGACTCAGGAGTGCCTGGCAAGGAGCATTCTGCTGTGACGGATGCTGCTGAAAATGGCAGGTGGAGTTGGAGCAAAAAATCTCGATTGGCACGCCTGCCCGGGAGTGGAAAAACGGGGCGAAGGGGTCAGTTGAGCATCTGGCGGCTGTCCTGTGTTCAGGACACCAGCTGATCTCCACGCTGCACTTTGATAAGTAATTAAACAGCCCTATGCCCGAGGAGATCGGGCTGCAGTGGCTCAACTAGTTAAGATGCTGAACTGCAGACTGGAAGGTCGGTAGTTCAGCAGTTCCGTGCACTTTGGCATCTAGTCATGCCAGCCACATGACCACGGAATCATCTTCGGACAGCGCCAGCTCTTCGGCTTGGAAACGGAGATGAGCACCCCATGCCTAGAGTTGGATTCAACTGGCTTTCAGGCAAGGGAAACCTTTACCTTTACCTATGCCAGAGGAGAGATGCATGCCCAAACCAAAGAAATCCTTAGGGTTGCCGACCTCCAGGTGAGGCCTGGAGATCTCCCAGAATTACAGCTGCTCTCCAGGATACAGATATCAGTTTCCGTGGAGAAAACGGATGTTTTGGAAGGTGGACACTGTCGTGTTATACCCTACGGAAGTCCCTTCCCTCTCCAGCCCCTGTCTTTCCCAGGCACCATCCTGAAATATACTGTTGCCAACCTCCAGGTGGGGCCTGAAGATCTCCTGGAATCACAACCGAATCTCAGACACAGGAGACAACATCTGGGGAAGGCCTCAGCCTCTGTGCCCTGTTGTTTGCCATCCAGATGAGCAGTTTGGCCACTATGTGAGACAGAAAGCTGGACTAGATGGACCATTGGTCTGATCCAACTGGGCTATTCTTATGTTCTTATGAAGGTCTTGGCCTCTCTGCCTTGTTGGCCCTCCAGAGGAACTAGTAGGCTACTGTGTGAGACAGGATGTTGGACTAGATGGACCACTGGTCTAATCCAGCAGGGCTCTTCTGATGTTCTTACAAAGGCCTCGGCCTCTGTGCCCTGTTGTTGGCCTTCCAGAGGAACTGATTGGCCACTGAGTGAGACAGGATGCTGGACTACATGGATCATTGGTCTGATCAAGCAGGGCTCTTCTGATGTTCTTATGAAGGTCTTGGCCTCTATGCTCTGTTGTTGGCTTTCCAGAGGAACTGATTGGCCAGGGTGTGAGACGGGATGCTGGACTAGGTGGGCCACTGGTCTGATCCAGCAGGGCTCTTTTAACATTCTTATGAAGGTCTTGGCCTGTCTGCCTTGTTGACCCTCCAGAGGAACTGGTTGGCCACTGAGTGAGACGGGATGCTGGACTAGATGGACCATTGGTCTGATCCAGCAGGGCTCTTCTTATGTTCTTATGAAGGTCTTGGCCTCTATGCTCTGTTGTTGGCTGTCCAGAGGAACTGGTTGGCACAGTGTGAGACCGGATTCTGGACTAGGTGGGCTACTGATCTGATCCAGCAGAGCTCTTCTGATGTTCTTATGGTCCTAACTGAACTCCAGACTACAGAGATCAGTTCCCATAGAGAAAATGGCTTCTTCAGAGGGTGGACTGTTCGACATTTTACCCTACTGAGGTCCCTTCCTTCTCTGACCCTGGCCCTTCCCAGGGACCATCCTGAAATACAGTGTTGCCATCCTCCAGGTGAGTCCTCGGGATTTCCTGGAATGAGAACTGAACTCCAGACTACGAAGACCATGTCCCCTGAAGGAAATCACAGCTTTGGAGCGGGGTCTGTATGGCCTGATACCCCCACTGAGTTCCCTCCCCTCCCCAAACATCACCGTCCACAGGCTCCCCAATATCCAGGTATTTCCCAAACCCAGAGTCAGCAACCCTATCTTCCAGCCAGCTCTAACTTCCCTTCCCTTTCCTTTTAGGACACTCTGCAGTCCCCATTGCAATGCAGGTGTGAGTTTAATGGCTCTGGGTGTCGGCAAAGCTGTGAAGCTCTCCCCGAAGTGTAAGGCAGGCCTCGCTCCGATCCTGGCGCCAGACGAGCGTCCTCCCGGGTAGCCCTGCCAAAAGGACCTGCTGGGTACAGCAGATCCGCTCAAGGGAGCAGCGCGACAAGTGAAATATTTGACAGAACTGCCGGCCGGATAAATATTTGTTCCAGAATAAGGCACAATTGCTCAGTAGCCTACTTATTTTGGAGACGCGAGGGGGGCTGTCGATTCAGTCTAAAAACTGCTGATGGCGAACTTCCTCGCCTTCACCCACCGCAGTGCAGCGATCACCGTTCCTCACGCGCTACCGAGTTATTACAGTAAATCATAAATCCCATTAGGGAGGCTGAGAACTTGGCTGCGGTCATGTTGGCCAGACGAACGGTCCCAGGCATGATCCAAGGGGCAAAGAGCACAAGATTTGGCCAGGGATCCTGGGGGGGGGGGGTTGTCATCTTCTGGACATGGAGCAGGGGTCACTGGGTGTATGTGTATGGGGGGGAGGTATATGTGAATTTCCTGTATTGCACAGGGGGTTGGAGTAGATGACCCTGGAGGTCCCTTCCAACTTATTTATTTGTTTATTTCTTGGATTTGTTGACATGTGGGTGTCAATGTGGCAAATGGGGTTCAAAGTGGCCAAGTGCAAGGTGGTGCACATTGGAGCCAGAAATCCTAACTATAAATACACGTTGATGGGGCCCAAATTGGCAGAGACTGACCAAGAGAGAGAGATCTTGGAGTCATAGTAGATAACTCACTGAAAATGTTGAGACAGCATGCGACTGCAATTAAAAAAGACCAGTGCTATGCTGGGGATAGAACAGGTAGAGAAAGAGGTACTTTTCTCCCTTCCTCACAATACAAGAACTTGTGGGCACTCAATGAAATTGCTGAGCCGTCGGGTTAGAATGGATAAAAGGAAGTCCTTCTTCATCCAAAGAGTGATTAATGCATGGAATTCACTGCCACAGGAGGTGATGGTGGCTACAAGCATGGACAACTTCAAGAGGGAATTGGATAAACATCTGGAGCAGAGGTCTATCAGTAGCTATTAGCCACAAGGTATAGATAGGGACTCTGGGTCAAGTAATGCTCTGTATTCTTGGTGCTTAGGGGGGGCAACAATGGGAGGGCTTCTAATGTCCTGGCCCCACTTGTGGACCTCCTGATGGCACCTGGTATTTTTGGCCACTGTGTTGGACTGAATGGGCCATTGGCCTGATCCAACATTGGCTTCTCTTATGTTCTTATGTTCTTATCCCGCCCTCCCCTTGGTGGGCTCTGGGCAGGTTCCGACAGTATAAATGCAGTACAGCAAGATGAAATTCAATACTATTAAAACCACATTAAAACATGTAAAACACACAACTCTAGTAAAAAGCTAGATACCTCAGTGGTTGATAGTACAGTAAACAGGGGCCGATCCAAGCTGTAAATGGGGGCTGACCCAGGCTATAAGTGGGGGGCGACCCAAGGAGGGAGGGGGACGCCCGCTGCCTCAACCGAAAGCCTGGCAGAAGAACTCCGTCTTGCAGGCCCTGCGGAATTGTAATAAATCCCACAGGGCCCAGATCTCACTCTGGAGCTTGTTCCACTAGGCAGGGGCCGGGGCTGAAAAAGCCCTGGCCCTGGTCGAGGCAAGTCGGACATCCCTGGGGCCAAGGACCAGGGCTTTTTTTGTAGCAAAAACCCAGCAGGAACTCATTAGCATAATAGGCCACACCCATCAGCACAAACTCATTAGCATATTAGACCACACCCCACATGTTGCCAGAAGTGTGGTCATCCAGCCACACCCACCTTTTGCTTCTTATTCTGTTTACCTTGTTTGTTGTCAAAACCCAGGGCTTTTTTGGTAGCAGGAACTCTCCTTTGCATGCTAGGCCACACAGCCCTAATGTAGCCAATCCTGATGAGTTTCTGCTGTTGGGTGTGGCCTGTTATGCTAATGAGTTCTTGATGGGTGTGGCCAACTTGGGAGCCAGCCGGAACTCCATTCCTGTGCGTTCCTGCCCAAAAATAGCCCTGCCGGGGACCACCAAGAGATGTTGATTGGTGGACCTTAGTGCTCTACGGGGCTCATATGGGGATACGATTCTATCATTCTAGGATTTCTTCTGCTCAGCCACAGGCAAGCTGAGCAGCTGGCAACTCAAATGGGGGCTGCCCTGTTGTGTTGCCTGGAGAAGGAGATTGGAAGCAAAGCCTCAGCTGATTGGGAGGATCCACTGAGAGCTGGCTTCTGACTGCTCCCCAAAATTCCACAGTGTCCCTTACAAGGCTGAGGCACAACAAGGAGTTTCTTCTTTGTATCTGCAATATCTTCTTTGTGTAGCTGCAATAAAGAAGGCCAACGCTATACTGGGGATTATTAGGAAGGGAATTGAAAACAAATCAGCCAGTATCATCATGCCCCTGTATAAATCATTGGTGTGACCTCATTTGGAATACTGTGTACAGTTCTGATCGCCACATCTCAAAAAGGATATTATAGCATTGGGGAAAGTGCAGAGAAGGGCAACTAGGATGATAAAAAGGTTGGAACACCTTCCCTATGAAGGAAGGTTAAAGCGCTTGGGGCTGTTTAGCTTGGAGAAATGACGGCTGAGGGGTGACATGATCGAGGTTTATAAGATTATGCATGGGATAAAGCAGGTTGAGAAAGAAGTACTTTTCTCCCTTTCTCACAATACAAGAACTCATGGGCACTCCATGAAATTGCTGAGCAGTCAGGTTAGAAGGATAAAAGATAAAAGGAAGTCCTTCCTCACCCAAAGAGTGATTAACATGTGGAATTCACTGCCGCAGGAGGTGGTGGCAGCTACAAGCATAGACAGTTTCAAGAGGGAATTAGATAAACATATGGAGCAGAAGTCCATCAGTGGCTATTAGCCACAGGGTATAGATGGGAACTCTCAGTCTGGGGCAGGTGATGCCCTCCATTCTTGGTGCTGGGGGGGGCAGCAGTGGGAGGGCTTCTGGTGCCCTGGCCCCACTGCTTGACCTCCTGATAGCGCATGGTATTTTTGGCCGCTGTGTGACAGAGTGTTGGACTAGATGGGTCATTGGCCTGATCCAGCATTGGCTTCTCTTATGTTATGTTCTTATCAAACAGGCATGAACCGCTCAATGGCTCCTGGTTGTGGTTCATCGCATTACCAGGTGCTCTGGTATCTCTGATTTTTTTTTTTAATTTCTAAGAACCCAGAGCAAAGTTCCCCAACATGGTGCCCGTGGGCACCAATGCACCCACTGACACGTTTCCTGGTGCCTGCCAAGTGTTTTTTACAAAGAAGGAAGGGCCAGGTGGGCTTTTGCCCAGCCAGGCTTCTGATTGGCCAACTGGAAATCTGATTGGCTTTGCAGATTTTAAAAAAAAGCACATTGCTTTGGCAACAGTTGTCATCGCAGCAAGCTGTCGGTCAGCAAGAAAACATTTTGAGACAATATGTTCTTTTGGAAAAAGTGTACTGTCAAACAGAGCTTCCACCTGAAATGTTGAAAAGTTGCTATTAGAGGCGTGCATAACCTGACTCCCTGACATCTTGTGGCTGGCTCTGCCTCCTATGGCAGCCATTTTGTGGTTGCCTTTGGGTTGCTAGGTCCCTCCTGGCAACCAGAGTGGGGCTTACCAGGAATGGAAGGGAGGCCCAGGCTACATCGCTGACAAGGCGTCGTCGTCATTTCCGGCATCTACCAGAAGTGACACCATCACGTTGTGATGTCATAGCCATGCTCTGGTGTTAGGGCAAAAACTCTATGCTGAAAACGGCTTCTACCATAGAGTTTTTGCCCAAATACCAGACTGTCACTGACATGATGGGTGTCAGTTCCAGTACACACCGGCGGCCTAACCTGGGTCTCCCTCCAGCTGATTGGCAACCGGGGGGGTGGGCGACAGGGGGGCAAACCATAGTTTGCCTTCACCCCCATGGCAGCCATTTTGTGGTTACACACATCCCACCCTGTGCAAAATTCCAAAGATGCCCGTAGGCGCTGAAAGGCAAAATGATTCCTGATTCCTAGTAGCCAGTAGAATATTAGAGAGAGAGAGAGAGAGAGAGAGAGAGAGAGAGAGAGAGAGAGAGAGAGAGAGAGAGAGAGAACACATCAGCAATATCTTCCTTTGGCAGGGATGACCACATCAAACGTTTGAAATTTTATTTTCCTATTGATCTGTTTCCTCGTACCGACGTTTCCCCTACGCCAGTTTAATGTTATTTTTGCTACAATGGCATATAAATGGTGCATGAGCTATAAACAGGGCAAAAGAAGTTGTAACAGTGGTGTTAAAATGGCCTAAAAGAAACAAACGGCTGAAACCCCAAGGATCGTAAAAGAAACCTGACGGCATTTGTCTCTTCTCTTTGTCATTCATAGCACAACCCTGTGCAGAGTTATTCTTCTCAGTCTAAACCCATTGAACTCCATGGGATGGGGAGTGAAATAATTCAGCCTAGGATACAAGAATCCTAGAATCATAGATTCGGAAGGGACTTCCAGGGTCATCTAGTCCAACCCCCTGCACAAGGCAGGGAATTCCCAAATACCTCCCCCTCCACACCCCCAGTGACCATCGTTCCACACCCAGAAGATGACACAAAACTTCCAGGATCTCCAGCCAGATTGGCCTGGAGAACAATTGCTTCCTGACCCCAAAGTGGTGATCAGCATTTCCCTCGGTGTGTAAGAAAGGGCCACGAGAACTAAGCCCTGAGGCAACCCTTCCTGCCCTCTCTTCTCGTGATCTGCCTCAGTTCACGGAATCCGCATTGCTGTCAGATGGCCCTCTAGCCTCTGCTTGAAAACCTCCAAAGATAGTCCTATGGGAAGTGGAAAGGGCCACCAAGTGGTTGCTGACTTATGAGGACCTCGTATGGTTTTCAAGGCAAGAGACGAACGGAGGTGGTTGTGCCGTTCCCTGCCTCTGCGTAGTCACCCTTTTCTTCCTTGGTGGTCTCCCATCCAAATAGCGACCAGGGACTTGTGAGAGACAATGAATCCAGGCTCTCCTGGGCCATCCAGGGCAGGGCAGGAGAGGGATGCCACCCTCCAGGTGGGACCTGGAGATCCCCCAGAAACCCCTGGTGTGTGGAGATGGTGCCAGAATGGCTCGAGGGGAACTCCAAGCATTTTGCTGCCCCAGACACCCTCCTCCTCCTCCACTGGGTGCAAGATGAGCAACACATCTTCAGTGGTCCCGAAAACCAAGCTGGGTTCCAGGGAAAGGAGAGCAGCCTCCAGGTGGGGACTGGGAATCCTGCCCCCTGGAATTACGGTGAGGGCTGCCAGCCTCCAGGTGGGGACTGGGGTTCTCCCGTTTTTACAACTTGATCTCCGGCTGACAGAGATCAGCTCCCCTGGAGAAAATGGCTGCTTTGAAGGGGGGACCCTATGGCCTTGTAGCCTGCTGAGGCCCCTCCCCTCCCCAAACCCCGCCCTCTCCTGGATCCACCCCCCAGAGTCTCCAGGTATTTCCCAACCCAGACCCGGCAACCCTAATTACAGCTCATCTCCAGGCTACAGAGATCAGTTCCCCTGGAGAAAATGGCTGCTGTGGAGAATGGATATGGCACTGTAGAAGAAGAAGAAGAGATTGGATTTATACTCCACCCTTCATTGCCCAAAGGCGTCTCAGAGCGGCTGACAAACTCCTTCCCCTTCCCCTCCCCACAACAGACTCCTTGCGGGGGAGGTGGAGCTGAGAGAACTTCTGACAGAAACGGCTCTTTTTCAAGGACAGCTGTGCCAGAGCTTGTGACTGACCCAAGGTCACATCAGCAGGTGCAAGTGGAGGAGAGGGGAATCAAACCCGGTTCTCCCAGATTAGCGTCCATGCACTGAAGAAGAAGAAGAAGAAGAAGAAGAAGAAGAAGAAGAAGAAGAAGAAGAAGAAGAAGAAGAAGAAGAAGAAGAAGAAGAAGAAGGAGGAGGAGGAGATTGAGTTTATACCCTGCCCTTCACTGCCCAAAGGCGTCTCAGGGCGGCTTACAAACTCCTTTCCCTTCCCCTCCCCACAACAGACACCCTGAGAGGGAGGTGGGGCTGAGAGAACTTCTGACAGAAACTGCTCTTTTTCAAGGACAGCTGTGCCAGAGCTTGTGACTGACCCAAGGTCACATCAGCAGGTGCAAATGGAGGAGTGAAGAATCAAACCCGGTTCTCCCAGATTAGAGTCTGCGCACTTAACCACTACACCAAACTGGCTACACCAAGCTTAACCACTACACCAAACCACTGCACCCTATTGTGGTCCCTGTCCTCCCCAGGCTCCATCCCCAAATCTCTAGGAGTTTCCCAGTTTGTATCGGGTAATCCTACCCCAGCCCCGTCCTCCCACTGGTGGCCGGGAGTGACCTGGCAAACTTAGGGCAGCATTGTTCTGTTAGTTCCAGCTTGGCTGAAACTGTCTCCCCAGTTCAGCTAAGACACTGCCATACATTGTTCCCCATAAAAACGAGGGCTCTTTTTGTAGCAGGAACTCCTTTGCATATTAGGCCACACACCCCTGATGCGGCCAATCCTCCAAGAGTTTACAGAGCTCTTCTTACAGGGGCTACTGTAAGCTCTTGGAGGACTGGCTACATTAGGGGGTATGTGGCCTAATATGCAAAAGAGTTCCTGCTACAAAAAGAGCCCTGCACAAAGCCAATTTGGACACTTCAGCGGGAGCAGAACGCCACAGTTTGGGAGCTAGATGGAGCCCGTGTGGGGAAAGGAGCAAACAAAATGGAGTCTGGTCTCCATTAGAGCGTCATGGACAGACTACGAATGCGCAGTGCGAGGCTGGAACCTCAAGGCCGGGCTGCTGTGAGGATAGGGTTGCCAGGTCTGGGTTGAGAAATACCTGGAGGCTCTGGGGGTGGAGCCAGGAGAGGGTGGGGTTTGGGGAGGGGAGGGGCCTCAGGATGGGACAAGGCCACAGAGCCCACCTTCCAAAGCAGCTATTTTCTCCAGGGGAGCTGAACTCTGTCGGCTGGAAATCAGTTGTAAAAGCAGGAGTATTCCCCAGGCACCAATCGTATACCGTTGTTGTTAGTGCACTATAATAATCAGGTGACACTAGGGCCATTACTGTATATGATAAGCATATGATTTAATTAACTGGCTATTAATTAATTAATGTACATCACTATTGTGTGCTTTGTTTTTGTTGTTGCTACACGGTGATTTCCCACGTTTTATTCAACCTTGCCGAGTTTTCCGTGTGTTTGTTGCCCCGCCTGGAGGCTGGCAACCCTAGGTGAGGATAAGATTTATTTATTTACTAGATTTGTACCCCGCCCTACCCAAAAAAAATGGGCTTAGGGCCAAAATGGAATAGGAAGAAGAATTGGTGCTGTGCTGAGCTCCTTCGAGAGGGAGAGGGAGAAGGAGAGAGAGAGAGAGAGAGAGAGACTCGCACAGGGAGAGACATCGAGAGAGGCCCAACTCTTCAGATTATAAAACCAATCATTTTTTTTTACTGTTCTCCTAGTAGCTAATTTCCCCCTGGGATATGCGAAGGAGAGGAGCAGGGCTAATGTAGCTACTAAGGAGAGAGATAAGGGGGAATATGCACTGCGACGCCTCCTTCGCTGTGTGTCCGTTTTCGATCCCCCGGCAACTTTCTCTGCCTGTAGACAGAAGGGGGCTTCAGAATTCTTAGTAGGGAGGGTCTTGTTGCCCATGTCAACCAAGCAGCCATTTGGGGGCCGCAATTCAGCTGGGTGGCACAGAAGATGGAGTCTCCCCCCCCCATATATCCTGCTTCTGTCTGTCTAGGTTCTAAGGCAGGCCTGTTTGGTGTAGTGGTTAAGAGTGTGGCCTCGAATCTGGGAGAACTGGGTTTGATTCTCTTCTCCTCCACATGCAGCTGCTGGTGTGACCTTGGGTTAGACACAAGTTCTCTCAGAGCTGTTCTCTCAAAGGCGGTCCTCCAAAGAGCTCTCTCAGCCCCACCGGCCTCACAGGGTGTCTGTTGCAGGGTGGCGAAGGGAAAGGAGATTTTAAGCTGCTCTGAGACTTGGAGTGAAGGATGGAGTATAAAGAAGAAGAAGAAGAGAAGAGATTGGATTTATACCCCGCCCTTCACTGCCCAAAGGCGTCTCAGAGCGGCTTACAAACTCCTTTCCCTTCGCCTCCCCACAACAGACACCCTATGAGGTAGGTGGGGCTGAGAGAAATTCTGACAGAAACTGTCCTTGAGAGAACAGCTGTGCCAGCTGGTGCAAGTGGAGGAGTGGGGAATCAAACCTGGTTCTCCCAGATAAGAGTCTGCACACTTAACCACTACAATCCAATCTCCTCCTCCTCCTCCTTCTCCAATAGGACTGTCCCTAGCCCTCTCTGTCCTGGTGGATGCATTGGGGGATGAAGAGTACAGCCCTGCCATTGCCGTAGGGTTGCCAGGTCATCCCCGACACTGGTAGGGGATGGGGGAGTCGGGTTGCCAGCTCCAGGTTGGGAGACCCCTGGAGATTTGGTTTTGGAGCCTGGGGAGGGCAGGGACCTCAGTGGGGCACAGTGCCATAGAGTCCGCCCTCCAAAGTATCCCTTTTCTCCAGGGGAACTGATGTCTGTATTCTGGAGATGAGCTGTAGTTCTAGGGTTTCCCCGGGCTCAAGTGGTTAAGATGCTGAACTGCAGGCTGGAAGGTCAGTAGTTCAGGAGTCCGAGACCCGAGGGCTGCATGACAGAGTGAGTTCGCCTCTCAGGTCCCAGCTCCTGCCAACCTAGCAGTTCGAAAGCAAGAAACTGCAAGTATATGAACAGGTACCGCTTCGGTGGGAAGGTAACAGTGTTCTGTGTGCCTCGGTGTCTAGTCATGCTGGCCACATGACCACAGAAATGTCTTCGGACAGCGCTGGCTCTTCGGCTTGGAAACGGAGATGAGCACCGCAACCCTAGAGTTGGATTGGACTGGCTTTCGAGCAAGGGAAACCTTTACCTTTATCCTTTCCCTGCTGCCCAGCTTGGTTTTGGGAACCACTGAAGATGTGCTGCTTGACTTGCACCCAGTGGAGGAGGAGGATGTTTGAGCCAGCAAAACGCTTTGAATTTCCTGGCCCCGCTGCTGGACCTCCTAATGGCACCTGGTATTTTTGGCCACTGCGTGACCCAGAGTGTTGGACTGGATGGGCCATTGGCCTGATCCAACATTGGCTTCTCTTATGTTCTTATGTTCCCACTGAGCCAGGGTCTCCACACGTTAGGTGCCGCCAAGCCCCTCAGCAAAGCTTTGGCAGCCCCCAACCCAAATGCCTGGGAATGGAGACAAACCCTTGTCTATCCGCCCCATCCAGATTTCTTCCCTCGAGGAACTCTCGGAAGCGTTTGCCCTCTGCTAAAGCAAGGACACAAGCCAGATTTAGCTCTCCACCACTGTGCAAATGAAACCGAAGATCTCCTTGGAGAACAGACTTGTCTAAAGAGACATGTTTCTGTTCTCTAATTTAAAATCCATCTGCTTGGATCTCCCGGGAGGGGAGGTCGTGTCTGCCTCTCTTAATTCGCTCCCCGTCCCTTTGTAAGAGCTGGCAGTTGCCAAATAGACCGTGGGATCATTTGTAATCTTAAGTCGCTTAATTGCCAAGAGGAACGGGGCAGGGGGGCCTTTAATGAAGTTGTCATTTGCCGTTTGACATTTTTCTCTTTGCGGCAGTCCGTCGTCGCCCCCCCCCCTCGAATATGGATATTGGAACCACACACTTGCATAAGGACAACCTTATCTGTCATTTCGGTCTGATGACTTCGCAAGGCAAATGTTAACACGTGCAAAGGGACGGGATGATGGATAGAAGAAACAGAGAACTTCGGAGAAACAGCATGGACCAGCTCTGCGAGTCAGGGTGAAGATCCAGACACAGAAGATGACAGCGAGGAGGAGGAGATGAAGGTAACGAAGAAGAAGAAATTGGACTGATACTCTGCCCTTCACTCGGAGCCTCAGAGTGGCTGACAGTCTCCTTTCCCTTTGCCTCCCCACAACAGACACCCTGTGAGAGAGGTGGGGCTGAGAGAGCCCTTTCAAGGACTGCTCTGGAGAGAACAGCTCTGAGAGAACTTGTGATTGACCCAAGGTCATGCCAGCAGCTACATGTGGAAGAGGTGGGAATCAGATCTGGTTCTCCCAGATTAGAGTCTACACCAAACTGGTTCCCACAGGATGGGGCAATTGCCTTCCAGCTAGGATTCTTCCAGCTAGGTTGTCAACTCCAAGTTGGGACATTTCTGGACATTTGGGGGTGGAGCCTGGGGAGGGTGGGGTTTGGAGAGGGGAGGGACCTCAGCTGGGATGTGATGTCATAGAGGCTACCCTCCAAAGGAGCCATTTTCTCCAGGGGAACTGTCATCTGCAGAATAGTTGAAATCTCCAGACTCCACCTGGAGGCTGGCAACTGTAATCCTGTGAGGGTCTGTATCTGTACACATGACCCACCAGATTCTCTGCTCATAATCATTGGCCAGCCAAGAGGTGGATGCTGGGCTGCGGCTCAGTGGCGGAGAATCTGCTTGGTGTGCAGAAGGACCCAGGTTCAATCCCAACATCTCCAACTAAAAGAAGAAGAAGGAGGAGAGTTGGTTTTTATACCCTGCTTTTCTCTGCCCTGATGAGTCTCAAAGCTGCTTGCAATCACCTTCCTCTCCCCACAACAGTCACCAAGGGAGGTAGGTGGGGCTGAGAGAGTTCAGAGAGAACTGTGACTGGCCCAAGGTCACCCAGCAGACTTCTTGCGGAGGAGTGGGGAATCAAACCTGGTTCTCCAGGTTAGAGTCCACCGCTCTTATCCACCACACCAGGAAGTAGGCGATGTGAAAGGTCTCTGCCTGAGACCCTGGAGAGCAGCTGCCGGTCTGAGTAGACAATACTGACCTTGATGAACCAAGGGTCTGATTCAGTAGAAGGCAGCTTCATGTATTCATGTGTAACCAGGTAGAAAAGAACAAGAGTCCAGTAGCATCTTAAAAACTAACAAAATATGTGGCAGGGTGGGAGCTTTTGTGAGTCTACAGCATCTTGAAGAAGTGAGTCTTGAAGAAGTGAGCCGTGACTCACAAAAGCTCACATCCTGCCACATATTTTGTTAGTCTTTCAGGTGCTACTGGGCTCTTGCTCTTTTGTACTGTGACGGAACAGACAAACACGGTTCCTCATCTTTATCTGTGTAACCATGTGTCATTTGCTCCAGGTAAGCAGGGACCATTGGAGGACATCCAGGGTGTGGTCACACGGCAAGCTTACCGCGATTTGTTCCCGCTGTAGATTTGATCGGGAATATTTTTTTCGGGTTGGGATGACCACATATCCCTCCCTGAACTGCTTGCATCATGCAACGAGGCTCCGGGCACCATTCAGATAGCCGCGCTGCTGCTTGGGTGGCATGCTTGTTTTTTTTAAAAAAAAAATGGCTTTGCGCATGCACATATACATGTGGATGAATTACCGCTCCCCCTGGGACTCACTGTAATCCCTTGATCTTGCAGCTTCCCCCTCTCCAACAGCAAACAAAATTAACTGGCAACATACAACTGAGCACTGGAATCTATATGTGCACTTGAATGTTTATACATTGAATTTATTCAGCGCACGATTGCTCATGTGCACAATGATAGAAGCTTCTAAAAAAAATTGCGAGAAGACGTTCAAATGACCTAATCACGATCATTGCGAGAGATGGCTGTCCAGATTGGTGAAATTATGGATTCAAAGCGCAAATATCCAGAAAATAACACATGGAATTCACTGCCACAGGAGGTGGTGGCAGCTACAAGCATGGACAGTTTAAAGAGGGAATTAGATAAACATGTGGAGCGGAAGTCCATCAGTGGCTATTAGCCACAAGGTATAGATAGGGGCAGTCTGGGGCAGGGGATGCACTCTATTATTGGTGCTGGGGAGGGCAGCAGTGGGAATGAAAAAGTGAAAAAGTGCAGAGAAGGACAACTAAAATGATAAAAGGGTTGGAACACCTTCCCTATGAAGAAAGGTTAAAATGTTTAGGGCTCTTCAGCTTGGAGAAACGACGGCTGAAGGGTGACATGATTGAGGTTTATAAGATTATGAATGGGATTGAGCAGGTTGAGAAAGAAGTACTTTTCTCCCTTTCTCACAATACAAGAACTCAAGGGCACTCCATGAAATTGCTGAGCAGTCGGGTTAGAACAGATAAAAGGAAGTCCTTCTTCACCCAAAGAGTGATTAACACATGGAATTCACTGCCACAGGAGGTGGTGGCAGCGACAAGCATGGACAGTTTCAAGAGGGAATTAGATAAACATATGGAGCAGAAGTCCATCAGTGGCTATTAGCCACAGGGTATAGATGGGAACTCTCAGTCTGGGGCAGGTGATGCACTCTATTCTTGGTGCTGGAGGGGGCAGCAGTGGGAGGGCTTCTAGTGTCCTGGCCCCACTGCTGGACCTCCTGATGGCACCTGGTATTTTTGGCCCCTGTGTGACAGAGTGTTGGACTAGATGGGCCATTGGCCTGATTCAACATTGGCTTCTCTTATGTTCTTATGTTCTTAAGTATTGATTTTCTGGGTGTAGGGAAACTCACTAGGGAACCGGGAGGATTGCATTACTGAGCCTGCTTCAGTGCAGGAGACGGACGTGGCCATCTGATCAGCAATTTTAAATGTGAGAGGTAACGGTGAAACCCAGTCAAAATGACCGTGTGACCACAGCCACAGACTCTTTAGTCAGGGGATGCATCTCCTTGGCTTTCCAAGGACTGCCCCCATATGTTTGAAGACCTCAAAACGGCCTCCCTCTTCCTCGATTCCTCCTAACGTCATGTTGTCTTCCCAACTTTAGAGGGAAGAAAGACCTTGGAGAGACAGAGCCAAGCAAGGCAGCATCTGGTGTTTCCCATTCCGGATCTTTTTGCCGGCCTGTGTTGTCGAAACCTCAGGGCTGAAATCGTCTTCCCACTGGTTTGTGTCCTAAATAATCAGTGTGCAAGGAGATGGTTTGCCATCTGTCCAGCCCACATCTCTCTAATGAGATCATTATCTTGCTGGGCCTGCCCACCCATTGGGCGAGAGGTAATTGGTGCGGCCCGCTTCAGGGGAGGGGGGGAATTGGTGCCAGTTCCTTATTTGCAGTTTGGGGAGGTGGCTGGCAGGCGACCCAACAGGACTTCTTTTCTCTTCATCGCTCCAACAGCAATTTTGCCATTCTGGAGGAGAACACAGTTCTTTTTGGGGAATTAGCCGAAGGGGTGTTGTGAATTGGCGGGGAGGGAATGGAAGATTCCCGGACTGGTTCTTCACATTCCAATTGGCTCATAGACCAGTTTTTTGCCCCAGTGTGTCCAGCTGTGAATGCTGCTAGTTTAGGCATTCATGGGGTTGCCAACCTCCAGATGGTGACTGGAAATCTCCTGGGATTACCACTGACCTCCAGGAGGCAGAGACCCATTCACTTGGAGAAAATGGCTGCTTTGGAAAGAGAACTCTGTGGTGTGCTATGGAGTGCTGGGAGCCAGCCTGGTGTAACGTGGACTCTAGTCTGGGAGCCAGCCTGGTGGAGTGTGGACTCTAGTCTGGGAGAACCGGATTTAATTCCCCGTTCTTCCACATGCAGCTGCTGGGTGACCTTGGGTCAGTCACAAGTTCTCTCAGAGCTGTTCTCTCAACAGCAGTCCTCGAGAGAGCTCTCTCAGCCCCATCTTCCACACAGGGTGTCTGTTGTGGGGAGGGGAAGGGGAAGGAGATTGTAAGCCGCTCTGAGACTCCGAGTGAAGGACGGGGTATAGATCCAGTCTCCTCCTCCTCCTCCTCCTCTTCAGCTCCTTCTCCTTCTTCCTCTCCTTCTTCTTCCTCTCCTCCTCCTCCTTCTTTCCCATTGAAGATCTTTCCCTCCCCAGATCCCGCCCTCTTCAGGCTCCATCCCCCAATCTCCAGGCATTTCCCAACCCAGAACTGGGAACCCTGGGCATTCATCAGGAGTGTAAAGCAAATGCACAAGAGGCAGGAAAAACTGGGCTATCCCCCTTGAGTCACCGAGAGCACCAGGAAAGGTGGTGTATAGCTGTTTCAATAAATAAAATGAATAGTTCCTCCCTTCCTGTGATGGATTGAAACATCATTGGCATTTCTTCCTAAAACTTTTCTTTGGGGCATCCCTCCAGATCAAATGTCAAATGCAAAACGTCAAAATGTTGCCCACTCTGCGTCGGGGAATCCCTGGATATTTTGTGACAGTACCTGGGGAGATCAGAGTTTGGGGACGAGAATGAGCTTAGCAATTGGGGTGGCCATCTCTGAGCTGGGAAATTCGTGGAGACGTGGGACTGGAGCCAATGCTCCCTCTAAGCGGTGGAGTCTTGTGAGCAAGAAGTCTGCTTTGTGAGCGACTGGCTTGAAAGTTGTGTGGGCGAGTGATTGGGCTACTGCATAAATTAGTTGGCGCTGGAGCCATCCCTTCCTGAGCGAAGAGAAAAACGTGTGAACTGGAGGCTAAAACACTGTGAGCTAGCTCACGCTAACTCAGCTTAGAGGGAACACTGGTTGGAGCCTGGGGAGAGGGGGGTTTGAGGGGAAGAGAGAAGAAGAGATTGGATTTATACCCCACCCTTCACTACCAATGTTCCCTCTAAGCGGTGGCGTCTTGTGAGCAAAAATTCTACTTGGTGAGCTACTGGCATTAAAGTTGTGAGCAAGCAATTTGGCCACTGCATAAATCACTTTGTTCTGGAGCCATCCTTCCTGAGCGAAGACAAAATTCTGTGAGCTGGAGGCTAAAAAACTGTGAGTTAGCTCACACTAACTCAGCTTAGAGGGAACACTGTTCACTACCAGAAGGAGTCTCAGAGCGGCTCACCATCTCCTTTCCCTTCTCCTCCCCACAACAGACCCCCTGCAAGGTAGGTGTCAGACTCCTGCAGAGATCAGTTCCCAACCACTTTCATACCAAGAAGTAAAGTTCATTGAGACATTGGAGCATGCAGACTATCTTTACACATCTCGTGTTAGAACTAGCAAGAAGGGCGTGAAGCAAGAGGGCATACATAATTTAAGGGGGTCCAATCAAGGAATAGTAATGTATGGCTGCGAGAGTTGGACTATAAGGAAGGCCGAGTGCCGAAGAATAGATTCTTTTGAACTATGGTGCTGGAGAAGACTCTTGAGAGCCCCTTGGACTGCCAGGAGATCAAATCATTCCATCCTAAAAGAAATCAACCCTGACTGGAATTAGCCACAGAGTATAGATGGGAACTCTCAGTCTGGGGCAGGTGATGCCCTCTATTCTTGGTGCTGGAGGGGGCAGCAGTGGGAGGGCTTCTAGTGTCCTGGCCCCACTGCTGGACCTCCTGATGGCCCCTGGTATATTTTGGCCGCTGTGTGACAGAGTGTTGGACTAGATGGGCCATTGGCCTGATTCAACATTGGCTTCTCTTATGTTCTTATGTTCTTATGACTGTTCCCTGGAAGGCCAGATCCTGAAGTTGAAGCTCAAATACTTTGGCCACCAAATGAGAAATTGGGCAAACTTCAGCGGACAGCGGAAGACAGGAGGGCCTGGCGTAATCTGGTCCATGGGGTCGCGAAGAGTCGGACTCAACTGTGCGACTGAACAACAACAACAAAAATCAAGGAGCAGGTAAAAGCCCACCAAAGCTAACGGGTCTATATTCCCAAGAGGACGCTGATCCTAGACACCAAGGTCGAACGCTCATGTTGCAGAGATAAGGATTCACCGAAGGCACAGAGAAAAGAAACTTAACATGCCAGAGACACCCCCTCAGTTCACGGCAGCTAGAGGCCTAGCTGACAGTCGGTGGGCTCAGAGAGCTCTCTCAAGAACTGCCCTTGAGAGAGCTCTGAGAGAACGGCTCTTGAGACAACAGCTCTGAGAGAACTTATGACTGACCCAAGGCAACACCAGCACCTGCATGTGGAGGAGTGGGGGAATCAAACCCAGTTCTCCCAGATTAGAGTCTGCGCACTTAACCACTACACCAAACTGCTTATCTAATTCCCTCTTGAAGCCGTCCATGCTTGTAGCCGCCACCACCTTCTGTGGCAGTGAATCCCACGTGTTAATGACTCTTTGGGTGAAGAAGGACTTCCTTTTATCCATTCTAACCTGACTGCTCAGCAATTTCATTGAGTGCCCACGAGTTCTTGTATTGTGAGAAAGGGAGAAAAGTACTTCTTTCTCAACCTGCTCTATCCCATGCATAATATTTTAAACCTTGATCATGTCACCCCTCAGCCGTCGTTTCTCCAAGCTAAAGATCCCCAAGCGCCTCAACCTTTCTTCATAGGGAAAGTGTTCCAACCCTTTGATCATCCTAGTTGCCCTTTTCTGCACTTTTCCCAATGCTATAATATCCTTTTTGAGGTCTGGCGACCAGAACTGTATACAGTACTCCAAATGAGGTCACACCATCGATTTATACAGGGGCAACCCTACCCCATTAAGATTTCTAGGCCACCCAGTCTCCCCCAGGCAGCCGGCCAGAACTCCTTTCCTGACTCTGAAGGCTTGCTATTGAATTCTCCCACCCTGGGGCAGCATCTCGATATAATCATCTTTGTGACATTAAGATGGCTTCTGGAAGTGTTTTATCCATGTGCCCGAGGGCACGTGCACCATAACAAAACACACACACAAAAAGAATCATGTACATGATCCCATCCAGATGGCTTTTGTTGCAGTGCTTTGTCAATGCGCACGTGGGCATCACTAATGCTGCAGGGGGGAGACAGACGAATGAACTGAAAGGTGTAGCCCGTGTTGTCTACAACATGTCAGGATAAAAGAGTGCAATGGAATGTGTCTAAGGCGTCCGTTCCGCTTTGGAAATGAGTCCAAATAATTTGAGAGATTCAGATTGGGAAGCATCCCTGGTGATTTACTTGCTTATTTCATTTATACCTAACTTTTCTCCCCACAGCTTTCAGCATTCTCCTGGCCTCCATATTATCCTAACAACAACCCTGTGGGGCAGATCTGCTTTTAGCCAGATACTGCTTAGGAGTGCAGTCTCTAATCTGAGAGAACCGGATTTGATTCTCCACTCCTCCACATGCAGTTGCTGGTGTGACCTTGGGTCAGTCACAAGTTTTCTCAGAGCTGTTCTCTCAAGGGCAGTTCTCGGGAGAGCTCTTTCAGCCCCACCTACCTCACAGGGTGTCTGTTGTGGGGAGGGGAAGGGAAAGGAGATTGTAAGCCACTCTGAGACTACTTCAGGTAGTGAAGGGTGAGGTATAAATCCAATGTCGTCTTCTTCTCTCAACAGTCATAATTTCCATTTTTGTTTGTCTCTGTCTTGACTCTAATTGGCCCTTCCTGGCAACTAACCCTCCACCCTCTCTTCCTATATGTAATGGTTGAAGAAATTCTGGTGCACTGTATCTAAAGAAGTGTGTTTGCACAGGGAAGCTTATACCTTGAATAAACCGTTGTTGGTCTTAAAGGTGCCCCTGGACTCAAAAATTTTTCTACTTGGAGAGTGCTGAGTACTTAACTGAGATCTTATTGTTACACTCCATCTGTCTGCTCTCAAGCATGGAGGTAACAGCATATTTTTCTTTGAGGTGGGGTGATCTGTAGTGTAATGTTATGTCTCCTCCATTACCAAACCAGAGAAATGCATTCCAATATCCCATTCTAATACAACTATTCTAATCTACTATTCCAAATAAGAAATATGCTAAAATAAAGAGGATGTATAGCCCTCCTTGGTGAAAATACAGATGTAAGGACTGAATGAATTCAACATTTGTAGTGAGATAAGAAACCAATATCCCTGTTAAGTCCTGGGGGGTTGTTCCGAGTGTTGTAACAGCTTGTGATTCAGCAGTTACCCTTTCCAGTCTGTTCCTGATGTTCCTTTGCAATGAAACAGCTATTTTGAGATCACTCACTGAATGTCCTGGAAGGTCGAAGAGTTCTCCTAAAGGTTTCTCAGTCTTGTGATTCTTGATGTAGATTTGTGTGCATTTATCCTTTGGTGTAGGGTTTTACCTTCATTTCTTAAATTCTGTTTCTGCCGTGGTCTATGTCAGCCACATAGAGGACCCAGCAGAACCACGTACAAGACAGGTTCCATGTGTCATAAAAGAAGTGAAATGTGACTCTCGAGTCACCTTCTAGAGAATTACATGCCGATAACAGCATCGCGCAAGAAAAGGAAAGACCATTGTTAGCGGGAAGGCTTATGTGAGCCGTAATTATTTCTTCTGTAAACCCAGAGGAAGCCGTTCAGCACAATCATAAGGGAGCCGGCTGAATTACGAGACGCGCCGTTTAGGAGCAAGAGGGGCGAATCAATAATCCTTCATTGTCTGTTTGGAAACGGCTCACAACAAAGGATTTACGATCTGAAAGTCTCCCTTTCTGGCAGCTTCCTCAGCAGGTAAAGTGATGCGGTGCTTGGAAGACTGCGAGGGGAGCACCCGGGATTCATGGCCGTGGCCTCAAAGGAAAGCGCGTGCAAGGGAAGTTATGCCAGAGAAGAAAAATTTTAAAAAAAATAAACCTAAGATTCATTTGCAGGCAGTCCAGAAGCACACTTTCGACAGGAAATGCAGGACTGGGATTCTGGATCTCCGCCCAACAGCTGCTGAATGGCAGGACCAGGGGTTGACTTGCAGTGGAGATGCAGCGGAGATGCAGTGAGGGAGGGATTAACCCTCTCCCTCCTAGCAGTTTCGCTCCTGAAATGACCAGCCGCTCCTCGACAGGCCAAACACTCCTTTTTTTATTGCTTCCCCAGGAAAGCAAAATATATATATAAAAAATATGGATATTGTCAAACAGCTGACAGACCGTTACATGTGATTTGTGGGTGGCGTTAAGCCCAGGCTAGCCTGACTGCCTCAGATCTCGGAAGCTAAGGAGGGTCAGCTCTGGCTAGGACTTAGGTGGGAGACCACAGAGGAAGTCCAGGGTTGCTCCACGGACATTTAATAGGGTTATCAAGTCTGGGTTGGGAAATTCCTGGGGACTTGGGGGTGGATCCTGGGGTGAGTGGGGTTTGGGTAATGGGAGGACCTCAGTAAGGTATAATGCCATATTGTAAGGGCTTTATTTGTAAAAAAAAAGCCCAGCAGGAACTCATTAGCATAATAGGCCATACCCAACAGCAGAAACTCATTAGCATATTAGGCCACACCCCCATATTACCAGAAGGGTGGTCATCCAGCCACACCCACCTTTTGCTTATTCTGTTTACCTTGTTTGCTGTCAAAACCCAGGGCTTTTATTGTAGCAGGAATTCCTTTGCATGTTAGGCCACAGAGCCCTAATGTAGCCAATCCGAATGAGTTCCTGCTTTTGGGTGTGTCCTATTATGCTAATGAGTTCCTGCTGGGCATGGCCAACTCAGGAGCCAGACAGAATTCCATTCCTGTGCGTTCCTGCCCCAAAATAGCCCTGCATATTGTCCACCCTACAAAGCAGCCATTTCCTTCAGCAGAACTGATCTGCACCATCTGGAGATCAGTTGCAGTTCCAGGGGATCTCTGGGCCTCACCTGGGGATTGGCAACCCTAGCAGGCAATGGCAAACCACCTCCGATTGTCTCTTGCCTTGACAACCCCATGAGAGCTCACCAGGAGGTGGGTACAACCAACGCTCCCTCTAAGCTGTGGAGTCTTGTGAGTAAAAATTCTACTTTGTGGGCGACTGGCATTAAAGCTGTGAGCGAACATTTTGGCTAATGCAACAATTAGTTTGCTCTGGAGCCCTCCTTCCCAAGCGAAGATGAAAATGTGCGAGCTGGAGGCTAAAAAATGGTGAGCTAGCTCACACTAACTCAGCTTAGTGGGAACACTGGTCACAACTTGATGGCAGTTTTAGGGTTGCCAGGTCATCCCTGGATACCAGCAGGAGGGTCCAGTTTTACTCTGGGAGTCTTCTGGTCATCGTAGAGTCTTTACTCAAATGCTAGAGCATCCCCCATGCGACATGCCCCACGCAATGACATCATCTCCAGGTGACGTCATCGCGTCAGGCAGGATGGGGCTCTTTGGGGGTGGGGCTCCCCAAAATTGGGGGGAAACCCACACCCATCGGGGAGATAGCAACCCTAGGCACCTTCCACCACCACTGTAGAGGCCTGACAATTCCAGTCCTTGAGATCTGTGATCAGGGCTTTTTTTGGTAGAAAAAGCCCAGCAGGAACTCATTAGCATAATAGGCCACACCCACCAGCAGAAACTCATTAGCATATTAGGTCACACCCATGACCGTGCAGCTCATTAGCATATTAAGCAACACCCCCATGTTACCAGAAGTGTGGTCATCCAGCCACATCCACATTTTGCTTCTTATTCTGTTTACCTTGCTTGTCGTCAAAACCCAGGGCTTTTGTTGTAGCAGGAACTCCTTTGCATGTTAGGCCACACAGCCCTCATGTAGCCAGTCCTAATGAATTTCTGCTGGTGGGTGTGGCCTATTATGCTAATGAGTTCCTGCTGGGCGTGGCCAGCTCGGGGGCCAGCTGGGGAACCAGCCGGAACTCCGTTCCTGTGTGTTCCTGCCCCAAAATAGCCCTGTCTGTGATCAGTTTCCTCACAGTGAAACTTCTTGGGCTGGGTGTCTACTTAGGCCTAGGTCTAAGGCCCAGGACTTCAGTCCTTGTCAGGCTGTACCATTTCAGATTGTGCTTTTGGAGTCCACATGACTGAGTACCAAAATATTTCCAGAGTGTACTAAATTAGATTATCTACATTTTGACCCCACCCTTCCTCCGGGTAGCATGCATCGTTCTCCCCCTTCCTTCATTTTATCTTCACAGCAGCCTTGTGAATAGGTGAGGCTGAGAGAGAGAGTGACCCGTGTTCCCTCTAAGGTGGGTTAGTGTGAGCTGGCTCACAGTTTTTTTAGCCTGTGGTTCACACATTTTCATCTTAGCTGAGGAAGGATGGCTCCAGAGCAAACTTATTTATGCAGTAGCCAAATTGCTTGTTCAGATTTGCTGAAATCGAATCTGACTAAGACGGAGGTCCTCTGCTTGAGTCAGGGCAGTCCGAGGGTAGGGATCCCACTCCCGACCTTTGATGGGGTACCGTTGGTGCCAGCGCCAGAGGTTAGGAGTCTGGGAGTGCTCCTAGATGCCTCCTTAACAATGGAGGCCCAGGTAGCAGCTACTGCCAAGGCAGCCTTTTATCACCTTCGGCTGATCAGGCACTCGGTTCCCTTCCTTGAACGCAACGACTTGGCAACAGTGATCCATGCAATGGTCGCCTCAAGACTGGACTACTGTAATGCTCTCTACGGGGGGCTGCCCTTGTCTCAGATCCGGAAGCTGCAGCCGGTGCGAAATGCTGTGGCCAGACTGTTGATGGGACTCCCAATCTGGGAGCACATCCAGCCCGTGCTCAAGGCACTGCACTGGCTGCCGATAGCATACCGAATTCATTTTTAGGTGCTTGTTCTTACCTTTAAATAGAGCTGCCAAGTTGTCCCGAGGGAGCAGGGATTCCCCCACTAAAAGGGTCCCCAATCTGCCTGTCTGGTATCTGGCTGGTGGGGGAATCCCATCCCTGAAGTGACAACATGCCCGGCGTGCTGATGTCGCCCGGAAGTGATGCAATCACACCGGGCATGTTGCCAGGCGACACTCTAGCAATTGTCCTAAAAACTCTATGGCGCCATAGAGTTTTCAGGGTGATTGCCAGAGCGTCACCCAGCAACGTGACCAGCATGATTGCGTCACTTCCGGGCAATGTTGGCGTGGCGAAGAGGACTCCTGGAGAAGCCCCTGGACCTCCCACTATTTCTAACGTAGGACTTGGCAACCCTACATTTAAAGCCCTTTATGATCAGGGGCCTACATACCGCCTTTCCCCATATATTCCTCAGAGAGCCCTGTGTTCAGGGGCCCAGAACCAATTGGCCTGCCTGAGTCTTAAGAAGGCCAGGCTGTTGACAACCGGGGCCTTCTTGATGGTGGCTCCATCCTGGTGGAATGAGCTCTCAGAAGAGACCAGGGCCCTGCGGAACTCTTGCACTTCTGCAGGGCCTGTAAAACAGAGCTCTTCCACCAGGCTTTTGGAGCTGCTGCCACCACTAATAACTAGGACAGGAAGCCCCGTCGTCTCCGGGATCTGTATTAACAGCCTATGCCAGCCACCTGATAGACACCTGTAGAAGACCTACCAACTGGTTATGGGAAGAGAGAGCCAATGGTAGCCCTCGCTGATTCAATAACAACAAAACTAGCACTTATTCTGAAATGGTTAACTGGTTTTTTAATACTGTTTTAAATGGCCTACTGTATTGTTTTAAATGTCTTTTTGCTGATTTTAAATGTAAACCGCCCTGATCCAGCCTTGGCTGGGAGGGCGGGGCAGAAATTTGAGGAATAAATAAATAAATAACTTTAATGCCGGTAGCTCACAAAGTAGAATTTTTGCTCACAAGGCTCCACAGCTTAGAGGGAGCATTGAGAGTCACTGGTGATTTCCATGGTCAGCGAGGATTTAAACCTGCGTCTCCCAGGTCCTAATGTAACGATCTAACCACTTTACCAAACTGGATCTCTAATAGCAAATCCCAGACCATGCCTTTGCTCCCCCGCAGCTGTTCGGGGGTAGGTAAAGAGTTGCTGATGCTTTTTCATTACTTCCAGGTCAAGGTCCAGATGAGAGATCACTGGCGCCTGTGACACTCTAGGAATCCCTTCAATCTCTGTGGTAAATACCATAAATCAGGTGAGTTTAGAGCTGCCAACCTCCAGATGGAACATGGAGATATCTCAGAATTACAACTGTTCTCCAGACTACAGACATCTCTTCTCTGGAGGAAATGGCCGCTCTGGAGATTATAATCCCCTGAAGACCCCAGTGATAGAGCGCACGTTTTGCATGCAGAAAGTCCCAGGTGCAGTTCCCAGTATCTTCAGTTAAATTTTTCAGGTAGAAGATCTTGGGAGAGACTGTTTTCCGCCAGAGAGCCACTGCGAATCGGGATGGACAAGACCAAGCAAAATTCTTCCAGGAGAAGACAGCTTCATATGTTTGGGGCATCTCTGATTAAGCTTTCTCCCCCCACCACCCCCAAAAGATTATTATTTTCCCAATCTAAATAAAAACACGGTATCGCTTATTAATCAGAATAAATACCGGCTTAAAATGAATTGTCGTTTCAGAACCTCTCTGTCAACACACTTATTCACTGGGTTATTCACAGTAAAGCCACACAACAAGGGTGCTTTTAATGCCTCGGGGAATTCAATATTTTATCAGCATGAACTTTCGTCGAACATCTTTATGTATGGCAAGGCCGGGGCAGCGGCTTATTAAAAATCCAATCATGCCCAGGCCCCCAAACGATATTATTTTAATATCCCGATCATTTCAGCAAAGTATAAATTGCTTGGCACCATGAAATTATGTCCCCTGAGGCAAGCCGTCGGCTCCCGGGCTGGGACGTGGGAGATCATTCGGCGGAGCAGGGGGTGTCTGAACAGCTCCGTCTGATGAGCTCAGTCTTTCCACCAGGAAGCCAAATCAAGGTTGGGAGTCAAACACAGCCATTGCTAGGAAACGCGAACAAAAGAGTCTGTCCCACAACCATAGCAACGAGCAGCCGGTCTGAAATTGTCCAAAAATGGTGCAGGAAAGGGTAACTAATATGATGAAGGGGACGGAACACCTTCCCTATGAAGAAAGGGGAAAGAGGTGAGGGCTCTTTAGCTTGGAGAAATGACCACTGAGGGGTGGAATGATAGAGGTTTACGAAATTATGCATGGGATAGAGGAGGCAGAGAAAGAAGTACTTTTCTCCCTTTCTCACAATACAAGACCTCATGGGCACTCAATGAAATTGCTGAACAGTCGGGTTAGAGTGGATAAAAGCACGTGCAGGTGGAGGAGAACATAAGAGAACATAAGAAAAGCCAACGTTGAATCAGGCCAATGGCCCATCTAGTCCAACACTCTGTCACACAGCGGCCAAAATATACCAGGGGCCATCAGGAGGTCCAGCAGTGGGGCCAGGACACTAGAAGCCCTCCCACTGCTGCCCCCCCAGCACCAAGAATAGAGTGCATCACCTGCCCCAGACTGAGAGTTCCCATCTATACCCTGTGACTAAGAGCCACTGATGAACCTCTGCTCCATATGTTTATCTAATTTCCTCTTGAAACTGGCCATGCTTGTAGCTGCCACCACCTCCTGCGGCAGTGAATTCCATATGTGAATCACTCTTTGGGTGAAGAAGGACTTCCTTTTATCTGTTCTAACCCGACTGCTCAGCAATTTCATGGAGTGCCCACGAGTTCTTGTATTGTGAGAAAGGGAGAAAAGTACCTCTTTCTCAACCTGCTCAATCCCATTCATAATCTTATAAACCTCGGTCATGTCACCCCTCAGCCGTCGTTTCTCCAAGCTAAAGAGCCCCAAGCATTTTAACCTTTCTTCCCCACTTCATAGGAGTGGGGAATCAAACCCAGTTCTCCTAGATTAGAGTCTGCGCACTTAACCACAACACCAGGGGGTATGAGCATTTGAGAGTCAAAGCTTCAATCTGGCTGTTCTCCTGCAAATCAACATGGCTACCCTCTGAAACCGGATTCGAACAAGGACTTCAACACATTTAGAAGAGGTGCAAAGGAATTCTCTGAGCTGAGAACAGGATAAGAATCTGGGAGCCAAATCAAACCAGAACCTTAGGGGGAGGCCCCCAATATTTGGAGAGGCTCTTCCCAATGAACCAGCACTGAACTGAAATCGAAAATATCTTATTTTTCTTGCAACGTGGTTGCCTTGAACCTAAACATAAATTCTCTTGTTTTTTCTGGAGTTCCCTCTGGAGACGGTGTCTGCTTTGGAAGGTGGACTTTATGACATTATACCCTGCTGAAGTCCCTGCCCACCCCCAACCCTGCCCTCTCCAGGCTCCACCCCCAAAGTCTCCTGGCATTTCTCAGTGTAGAGCTGGCAACCCTAGTCTGGAACCACGGTTGTCCCAAAACCAAACTGAAAATCGCTTTCATTTTTAGGTTTGGATTCTGTTCCTCTTCACAGAAGTTAACCTCTCTGAACACCTGTGAATGTAATGGTAGATGTTAGCAGGTGGTGAAGATGTAACAAACGTTACCCCTTGATTTCTGCATATGAAGATAAGAATATAAGAACATGAGAGAAGCCAATTTGGGGTCAGGCCAATGGCCCATCCAGTCCAACACTCCATCACACAGTGCCCAAAAATACCAGGTGCCATCAGGAGGTCCACCATTGGGTCCAGGACACTAGAAGACCTCCCACTGTTGACCCCCCCAAGCACCGAGAATACAGAGCACCACTTGCCCCAGGCTGAGAGTTCCTATCTATTTTGTGGCTAATACCCACTGATGGACCTCTGCTCCATATGCTTATCTAATTCCCTCTTGAAGCCATCCATGCTTGTAGCCACCACCACCTCCTGTGGCAGTGAATTCCATGCATTAATCACTCTTTGAGTGAAGAAGGACTTCTTTTATCCATTCTAACCCAACTGCTCAGCAATTTCATGGAGTGCCCATGAGTTCTTGTATTGTGAGAAAGGGAGAAAAGTACTTAGATTCATAGAATCATAGAATGTTAGAGATGGAAGGGACCTTGCTGGTCATCTAGTCCAATCCCCTGCACTCTGTAGGAGCATAGCCGAAAGATAGTCCTACATACCTACAACATACCCAAAAGATGGTCGTCCGGCCTTCTCTTGAAAACATCCAGGGAAGGAGCATCCACCACCTCCCGAGGCAGATTGTTCCACTGCTCAACCACTCTTACAGTTAGGAAATTTCTCCTGATATCTAGCCGATAACGACTTCCTTGTAATTCCCACCCATTCCACTTCTTTCTCTACCGGCTCTATCCCATGCATAATCTTGTAAACCTCGATCATGTCACCCCCTCAGCTGTCGTTTCTCCAAGCTAAAGAGCCCCCAGCGCTTTAACCTTTCTTCCTAGGGAAAGTGTTCCAACCCTTTGATCACCCTAGTTACCCTTTTCTGCACTTTTCCCAATGCTATAATATCCTTTTTGAGGTGTGGTGACCAGAACGGTACACAGTACTCCAAATGAGGTCACACCATCGATTTGTACAGGGGCATGATGATACTGGCTGATTTGTTTTCAATGCCCTTCCTAATAATCCCGAGCATAGCAGAAAACATGCTCTTTTCTGGCCAAGTCCAGGTTGTAAAATTCCTAGAGACTTGGGGGTGGAGCCTGGGGAGGGCGGAGTTTGGGGAGTGGGTGGGGCTCAGAAAGGTGATGCCATAGGCTCCACCCTCCAAAGCAGCCATTTTCTCCAAGGGGAATTGATCTCAGTCATCTGGAGCTGCCTCATACTGAATCAGAACACTGGTCCATCAAGGTCCATATTGTCTACTCAGACTGGCAGCGGCTCTCCAGGGTCTCAGGCAGAGGTCTTTCACATCACCTGCAGCCTGGTCTTTTCAATTGGATATGCCAGGGCTTGAACCTGGGACCTTCTGCATGCAGCGCAGAGGCTCTTCCACTGAGCCACAGCCCCACCCTCAGTTGTAATTCTGGGAGAGCTCCAGGCCCCTACCTGGAGGTTGGCAACCCTGTTTTGACTGTGCCAGCACTCAGGTTATTATGAACTTTGGAGTTCAAGACTGGAAAATCTCTCTTTCTGGCCTGCCGTTATCAATGAAACGACGGCTGAGGGGTGACATGATCGAGGTTTATAAGATTATGCATGGGATAGAGCAGGTTGAGAAAGAAGTACTTTTCTCCCTTTCTCACAATACAAGAACTCGTGGGCACTCCATGAAATTGCTGAGTGGTCGGGTTAGAACGGATAAAAGGAAATACTACTTCACCCAAAGAGTGATTAACACATGGAATTCACTGCCACAGGAGGTGGTGGCAGCTACAAGCATGGACAGCTTCAAGAGGGAATTAGATAAGCATATGGAGCAGAAGTCCATCAGTGGCTATTAGTCACAAGGTATAGATAGGGACTCTCAGTCTTGAGCAAGTGATGCACTCTATTCTTGGTGGTTGGGGGGATCAACAGTGGGAGGGCTTCTAGTGTCCTGGCCCCACTGCTGGACCTCCTGATGGCACCTGGTATTTTTGGCCACTGTGTGACAGAGTGTTGGACTAGATGGGCCATTGGCCTAAACCAACATTGGCTTCTCTTATGTTCTTATGTAACGATGCGATATCTTTGAACACCACTCCAGCTGCTACGATGCTACCTCGGAACGTTGGGACGGATTTGGCATTCAGTGGCAATTACAGGCACGGCAAACTCTCGCTCTCTTCTGTATAGTCAGCATTTAGGTATCCGAGGACGCCAATCATCGCGTCAGCATAAAAGCAATTAGGAAGCCATCTGATAAGCCGAGGGTAACAAAGGAGTCAAGCACTTCTCCTGAGTGAGTTTTTTTGTTCCCCTGCCAGCGACGATAGCAGCAATTTCCGAAGAACATCAATGCAGGTCCATATTATTACACTGTTAAAAATTATTATCCCCTATAATAATGCCGCCGATGCCTTCCTGTGAAAGATTGAGTCTCTCCGCCGCCTACTCCTGAACCACTTCATCAGTCTGGAGAGGAGAGGCACCTTCAGAAAGCTGGGAGGGGGAGGAGGCCCTTGAGCTTCTTTGGTTTTTCGCCGAGCAGAGAGACCCTGCAATTCTCCATCCCCCTTAGAACGGCAGCAGTAGGGGGGAAAGCTCGCTTTGCGCAGAGAGAGGGGCTGTTTTGAAGCCAGGATCCTTTCCCTCTGCCCGGTTTGCATTTTGGAAAACGTTGGGTTCCAAGTTGGCCTGTGGTACAGATTTCAGTCTTTCCCGTGATCAGATAGGCATCCTGCTAATTATTTGTTTTAGGGGAGAGGCGGACCTCCGGGAAGGAACGGCAGATTTCTCTGGATCTTGTCATCTTCTTTGTTCAATATAACAAAAAGCTTTTGTGGCACGGTTAAGGCACGTTTATTGTGACGAGAATCTATCACAACGCACACACACACATGAATATACGTCTGACAAAGGCTGATTCTGCATTGGCTTTTTCCCTCCATTGTTTTATGAAACCCATGTTGGAATCGCGATTTTAGAACAGATAAAAGGAAGTCCTTCTTCACCCAAAGGGTGATTAACACATGGAATTCACTGCCACAGGAGGTGGTGGCAGCTACAGGCATGGACAGTTTCAAGAGGGGATTAGATAAACATCTGGAGCAGAAGTCCATCAGTGGCTATGAACCACAAGGTATAGATAGGAACTCTCAGTCTGGGGCAGGTGATGCACTCTATTCTTGGTGCTGGGGGGGGGCATCAGTGGGAGGGCTTCTGGTGTCCTGGCCCCACTGCTGGACCTCCTGATGGCACCTGGTATTTTTGGCCGCTGTGTGACAGAGTGTTGGACTGGATGGGCCATTGGCCTCATCCATCATTGGCTTCTCTTATGTTCTTATGTTCCCCTCTGCAGTGCATGCTGCTTTCACTTCCTTTGAGCATTGGATTTCCTGGTAGCTTCCACACACCATTCGCTTCCTTTCATCATTGGTTTTTATGCTACCATCTGCATGGATTTATGGGAGTTTTATGGCCCTTCAGGGGTGACTTTGCAGTTAGAATGGCCTTGGCCCCGGGTATCTGAATGTGGTTTTGAGCTGCACTTTTCCCTCCCAGTTGAGAAAATGTGGAGCGAATGCTAGATGCAGGAAAACCCAAAGTGGGCATGATCACTCATCTTGAGCTAACAGCCCTTTACGTTAGAATGGGGGAGTCATTATCTTTCATCTTCTCCTATGGAATTTCCGCTGGAGGCCATTAACTGCACTATCCTTCACTGAACCACACAATCCTTCAGTATCCTTCACTGTCCTTCACTTAGCTCCCTGTAGGGTCAACAATCTCACATGTGAGCTCAGAAGTTCTCCTGGGGTTACAACTGATCTCCAGAGAACAGTTCTCCTGCAAGCAATGTCAAGTTTCAGAGGCAGGGTTGCCAGGCAAACAGGGGAGTCCAAGGAAGGACTTGGGAGGGCAATGTCAGTGATGGCGTGATGTCACTTCCAGGTAGGGCCTTTTTGTAGAAAAAGCCCAGCAGGAACTCATTAGCATAATAGGCCACACCCAACAGCAGAAACTCATTAGCATATTAGGCCACACCCCTGACAACACAGCATATTAGCATATTAGGCCACACCCCATGTTACCAGAAGTGTGGTCATCCAGCCACACCCACCTTTTGCTTCTTATTCTGTTTTCCTTGTTTGTTGTCAAAACCCACGGCTTTTTCTTCTTCTTGTAGCAGGAACTCCTTTGCATGTTAGGCCACACACCCCTAATGTAGCCAGCCCTAATGAGTTTCGGCTGTTAGGTGTGGCCTATTATGCTAATGAGTTCCTGCTGGGCATGGCCAACTCAGGAGCCAGCCGGAACTCCGTTCCTGTGCGTTCCTGCTCAAAAATAGCCCTGCTTCCAGGAAAAATCCAGAACAAACATCCCAGCGGTCTAGAAGTCACCAGAAACTCTATGGTAAAACCATAGACTTTCCAGCAATCCCTAGAGAGCCTTCCTAGATTCCTGGATTTCCAGTAGCCAGCAGGAGAAAAACAATTTTAAAAATGCCTTCAGGTGATAGTGAAATGTCACTCCCGGGTTTCTCCCAGAAGTGACATTATGCCATCACCAAACAACAATTTTTATTTTCTTTCCTACCCTTCCCCTAGCAGGCATATAGCAACCCTACTAAGAGGTTGGGCTCTATGACATCACATCCCCTCCGAGCTTCCTCCCTTCCTCAAATTGTGCCCTGTCCAGGTACTGCCCTTAAACCTCCAGGAATTTCCCAAGCCAGAGTTGGCAACCTGATTTCTATTGGTACTTCTTGGCGTGCTCAGAATGATGTTCCCCAGGATTACCCTATTTTGGGATGCTGTTGTTCTAGTTGACTCTGCCTCACTATCAGGACGATCTAGAGAAAGAATCCGAATAAGAGCAAATAAAAGCCCAGGTGCCAAACTGGAGGGGTCTGTGTTACAGGGTATTTCAAACCAGGTGTGATTATATTGTATCCTGTGGCAGAATTATAAGCGAGGCGGGGCAGTTCTGTACATCAGCCTGAATTGGCTTAGGCCTCTCAGTCTGGTTCTCTCCCATAAGGCTTTGCAGGAGGCCCTTCAGCCTGACAATGCACCTGGTGCCCTGCTCTAAAAGGCCTGTTTACATTTCTGACTTTTGGCCTCGAAGCCAAAACAGCTAGATATGCGGCTCCAAGCTCCTGCCTTGACAGGGAGGGTGTTTTTAACTTTAGTAATACAATGACTCCAGTCAGACTCTTCTGGTCAGAAAGTGGAAGAGTCTGGGTCTTTCCGGGACTGATCTCTTGATTGACAGCTAATCTGGATTCGGAAGGTATTTAACACCGGTGTCTGCAGACGCTGGAGGCCCTTTGCCAACACTGTGGTTAGGTCTTGTCCGAGCGGCTGGAATGCATTCCTAAAGATATAATAATTACTAAATGAAGAATAAGTGCACTATTTGTTTATAAGTCTTGGTTTGTCTGCTCCCTTCTGTAAGATGAATACTGAAATTGCGACGTGCTTGAAAAATTGCGCAGTGTGGTTTTCTTTCAAAAAACCGTAGATACTTTGGAACAGGCTCTCTCTCTCTCTCTCTCTCTCTCTCTCTCTCTCTCTCTCTCTCTCTCTCTCTCTCTCTCTCTCTCTCTCTCTTTCTCTCTAATGATGGAGTTTCTGCCAGTTTCACCCACCCACCCCTTGTCGAGCCAGGTGGGGATAGGATTCCTAGGAAAAGCTCTGGGACTCTCAATTCCCCCAACATATCCCAGACTCCTTCAACTGAAACCTTGCCTCAGCCACTTCTTACCTCGATGGCCTCATTACACATCCCTCACGTCAGCTCTTGAGATTGGAGTTCTATTCCATCCTAGATGCAAATGGGCCCAGTTCAGACTGGGACCATGGTGAGCAGGTGAGAAGGCCTTAGATCTTCCCCTCAAACCATTTTCCTGACCTGAAAAGGACCCCAGAGAGCCACTAGTGGGTCCCATAGCAGACTCCATGTGTACTGATGAGCTTTAGTGTTTCCAGGTGTAAGCCTGGCAATCCTGGGAGGCTTGGGGGATGGGACATGGGGAAGGGAGCGTCTCTTGGTGTGGTGGTCTCATGGATACGTCAAGCTGCCTTAGACTGAATCGAACCCTTGGTCCATCAAGATCAGTATTGTCCACTCTGACTGGCAGCAGCTCTTCGGTGGTCTCTGGAAGAGGTCTTTCACATCTCCTCCTACCTCATCCTTTAAACGGGTGGTGCTGGAGATTGAACCGGGGACCTTCTGCAAATCATAAGAACATAAGAGAAGCCAATGTTGGATCAGGCCAATGGCCCATCCAGTCCAACACTTTGTCACATAGTGCCCAGAAATACCAGGTGCCATCAGGAGGTTCACCAGTGGGGCCAGGACACTAGAATCAAGCAGATGCTCTACCACTGCGTCTCCACTGGGGAGTGATGTAGCTGTGTTACAGAATACTGTTTCCCTCTTTGTTTTTGCTCCTTCTGCCACATCAAGTGGTGCCAGGGGGCAGGACCATGGGGAGGGATGTTGACCATAGCGGACAAGTTGGCTACCCTAGATGAGCTACAACTTACACTTCCCTGGTGGGGTAAATAGCAAGTCCTTTGGCCACTTCAGGGCTGGAAGACAGCATGGGGGGGAGGTCCAAGCCAGAGGGGTCCTCCCCAAAGTCCTGATCTGGATTGGGCCTGTGAGCACCAGAGAATCTTGGAACACATCTCCGTATCCGACACAGAGTCCTCCCCAGGGAAAATCTGTAGTGATGGGGTTATCATAAATCAGCTGCAACTTGATGGCAAAACAACAACAACAAAACAAAACAAGAAGTTATTTAGGCCCTAAGTGGGTAGATCATCAGTGGCTCAGAGAGGGGTCTTTGTGGACTCTGCAAGTGAAGAGCTTTGCAGCTGGAGAGGCCAGGGGCCGTCTGCAAGATTCTCTGCATGCAAACTATTTACCGCTGAGTCTGTCCCCTCCAGTTACTGCGGAACATCTTGCGGGAACATCTGTCCAGCACATTTTCAAACCCGTGTCGTCAGCCTCGAGAGCTGGCATAAAAGATCGGCCAGTGCCGCTTGTTTTTTTTTTTTTATTCCCAGTTCTCAGATTCTTCCTCCGTCTCCGACGGTTTCTCATCTCGATCCCCTGTAATCTCCGCCAGGCTGACGTCCGCCTGTCTTCTTTTCCATCAAATCAGAGAGTCTCTGCCAAATTAATTTCTCCCTCTCGCTCCTTTGATCACGCTACCCTCTTTTGAAGTCTTTCCGCCAGGCCCCCGCTTCTTATTTTGCACCTCCCTTTGCCCACTTTATCTTTCAAGCCCTTGCCCAGTTTGGCTTTCCTCTCATTTCCTCCTGCTTCCGTCCTCATTATTTGATTCTGCTGAAGCCAACGGGTCCCAAACGATGGGGTGGGGATAGGACTTGCAATAATGGGTTTCAATTAAGGGCAGGAAGGTACTGGCTGGGTTTTAGGAAAAACTTTTTTACAGTATGATTCTGTGACATCTTCAAAAAGCAAGCCTTGAACTACAGCAGGGACTCTAATTCGGGAGAAATGGGTTTGATTCCCCACTCCTTCACATGCAGCTGCTGGTGCGACCTTGGGTCAGTCATCAGTTCTTTGAGAGCTGTTCTCTCAAGGGCAGTCCTCGGAAGAGCTCTCTCAGCCCCACCTATCTCACAGGGTGTCTGTTGTGGGGAGGGGAAGGGAAAGGAAATTATAAGGTAGTGAAGGGTGGGATATAAATCCAATCTCCTCCTCCTCCTCCTCCTCCTCCTCCTCCTCCTCCTCCTCCTCCTCCTCCTCCTCCTCCTCCTCCTCCTCCTCCTCTCCTTCTTCTTCTTCTTCTTCTTCTTCTTCTTCTTCTTCTTCTTCTTCTTCTTCTTCTTCTTCTTCTTCTTCTTCTTCCATAGCTGAAGCCTGGCGCATACAAATCATGTGCTGTTCCACTGATCTATGGGTCCCCTCCTTGAACATTTATTTCTTTGGAACAATTTCATCTTACATTTCTCACACAGACGTAAAACCACTTACCATAAATAACTAACATTAAAGATTCCTGTCTTGTCATAGAGTTTTCGAGGTACGAGTTTGTCCAAAGTGGCATACCATGGCTTTCTTCCATGCAGGGTTAGCTGAAGTGGCAGTGCCATGGTCTACGAAAGATCCTCCACCAGAGTTCCGTCTAAACTGAGTTACGGTGAGTTAGCTCACAGTTTTTTAGCCACCAGTTCACAGATTTTTGTCTTCGCTCAGGAAGGAGGGCTCCAGAGCAAACTAAGTTATGCATTAGCCAAATCGTTTGCTCACAACTGTAATGCCAGTAGCTCGCAAAGTAGAATTTTTGCTCACAAGACTGCACAGCTTAGAGGGAACATTGTCCTCTACCAATGTCACCTTCCCCCTACTGCTGCTGCCCAGTAACTAGCTACCTGTCAAGGATCCCTCACCTCTATCACCGTCAGAACTGTCTGTTCTCTTCTGCTGATGTGGCCACTGATTCCTGAAGGGGGTGGATCCTTCTTAGTCTGGTGTCTCAGCTGTGACCCTTCCGCCTTGAGTGAGTCTACTGGAAACTGGCAATGAAGCAATAGTTTAAGATTTTCTGTCCCTTGGCTCCATCATCAACCAGAAGGGATTTTCTGTCCCTTGGCTCCATCATCAACCAGAAGTGATGTTCTGTCCCTTGGCTCCATCATCAACCAGAAGGGATTTTCTGTCCCTTGGCTCCATCATCAACCAGAAGGGATTTTCTGCCCCTTGGCTCCATCATCAACCAGAAGGGATTTTCTGTCCCTTGGCTCCATCATCAACCAGAAGGGATTTTCTGTCCATTGGCTCCATCATCAACCAGAAGGGATTTTCTGCCCCTTGGCTCCATCATCAACCAGAAGGGATTTTCTGCCCCTTGGCTCCATCATCAGCCAGAAGGGATTTTCTGCCCCTTGGCTCCATCATCAGCCAGAAGGGATTTTCTGTCCCTTGGCTCCATCATCAACCAGAAGGGATTTTCTGCCCCTTGGCTCCATCATCAACCAGAAGGGATTTTCTGTCCCTTGGCTCCATCATCAACCAGAAGGGATTTTCTGCCCCTTGGCTCCATCATCAACCAGAAGGGATTTTCTGCCCCTTGGCTCCATCATCAGCCAGAAGGGATTTTCTGTCCCTTGGCTCCATCATCAACCAGAAGGGATTTTCTGTCCCTTGGCTCCATCATCAACCAGAAGGGATTTTCTGCCCCTTGACTCCATCATCAACCAGAAGGGATTTTCTGTCCCTTGGCTCCATCATCAACCAGAAGGGATTTTCTGCCCCTTGGCTCCATCATCAACCAGAAGGGATTTTCTGTCCCTTGGCTCCATCATCAACCAGAAGGGATTTTCTGTCCCTTGGCTCCAACATCAACCAGAAGGGATTTTCTGCCCCTTGGCTCCATCATCAACCAGAAGGGATTTTCTGCCCCTTGGCTCCATCATCAGCCAGAAGGGATTTTCTGTCCCTTGGCTCCATCATCAACCAGAAGGGATTTTCTGTCCCTTGGCTCCATCATCAACCAGAAGGGATTTTCTGCCCCTTGACTCCTTCATCAACCAGAAGGGATTTTCTGTCCCTTGGCTCCATCATCAACCAGAAGGGATTTTCTGTCCCTTGGCTCCATCATCAACCAGAAGGGATTTTCTGTCCCTTGGCTCCATCATCAACCAGAAGGGATTTTCTGTCTCTTGGCTCCATCATCAACCAAAAGGGAGGTGGCACCCAAGAAATCAAGAGGAGACTGAGACTGGGGAGGGTAGCCATGAAGGAGCCAGGAAAGATTCCTAAGCGTACAGATGTGTTGCTGGTGATCGAGATCGAGTTAATTCACGCCATGGTATTCTCCATGACTATGTATGGGTCTGAAAGTTGGACAGCAAAGAAAGCTGACAGGGAGAAAGTTGATTCCTTTGAAAAGCGGCGTTGGAGGAGAGTTTGACGGAGACCGTGGACCACCCAAAAGGCAGAGAAGTGTGTTCAAGATCAAATCAAGCCTGAACTCTCCGTAGAAGCTGAAATGACTCAACTGAGGCTCTTGTACTTTGGTCACATGATGAGAAGATGGGAGTCACTGGAGAAGACAATCATGCTAGGAAAAGCTGAAGGCAGCAGGAAAAGAGGAAGACCTGACAGGAGATGGGTTGACTCCATCAAGGAAGCCTCAAAGGCCCTCCATTTGCAAGACCTGAGAGAGGCTGTTGATGACGGGACGTTTTGGAGGGCATTAATTCATAGGGTCACCGGAAGTTGGGAGTGACTTGGTGGCACTTAACACAGAGAGATATTTCTGTGGAGCACCCGACAAAAATCTTCAGCAGGTGCTCAATAGATCTTCATTCCATCCTGAACATATGTCTCTTCTACCTTGATGTTTCTTGTTCTTGACCCAAAAATACCCTCAAGAATAATTTGGGGGTAGTATTAATGGCATGTTCCAATTGACATCATTAAGCTTTGGGTGCAGTTCTTCATTCCATCCTGAACATATGTCTCTTCTACCTTGATGTTTCTTGTTCTTGACCCAAAAATACCCTCAAGAATAATTTGGGGGTAGTATTAATGGCATGTTCCAGTTGATATCATTAAGCTTTGGGTGCAGTTCTTTATTCCTTTCTGTTTAGTTATTTATTGGAAGATTTAAATCATTGTACAAACATCCCCATACAAGGTAAACTAAGCCAAGAAAATATAACAAAGGGGGGAGAAATGCACCCCTAAGTCAGATCTTTAACTACAATTCCTGAGCTTCCTATATGGTTTTGTGTATTTATGGCATTGTGTGTTTATATGTTTTCACTGAATTATGTTAAATATTATTTTAAATACTATTTTAATGTTCACATATTTCAATATCTTTGTATTTGCCACCTTCAGGACCCTATGGAAAGATGTCATAAGTAATAATAATCAGCGCTTTTTTTGTAGAAAAAGCCCAGCAGGAACTCATTAGCATAATAGGCCACACCCAACAGCAGAAACTCATTAGCCTATTAGGCCACACCCCCATGTTAACAGAATTGTGATCATCCAGCCACACCCACATTCTGCTTCTTATTCTGTTTACCTTGCTTGTTGTCAAAACCCAGGGCTTTTTTTGTAGCAGGAACTCCTTTGCATGTTAGGCCACACACCCCAAATGTAGCCAGTCCTAATAAGTTTTTGCTGTTGGGTGTGGCCTGTTATGCTAATGAGTTCCTGCTGGGCGTGGCCAACTTGGGAGCCAGCCGGAACTCCGTTCCTGTGCGTTCCTGCCCAAAAATAGCCCTGATAGTAACAACAACAGCAAAAGCCACAACATGTAACTTTGGATGTGGACAGAATGGAGCGGGTGCAGAGGAGAGCAACGAGGATGATGGGGGGCCTGGAGACCAAGCCCTAGGAGGAAAGGCCAAGGGACCTGGGAAGGTTCAGTCTGGAGAAGAGGAAGTGGAGGGGGGACATGATGGCTCTCTGCGAAGTATTTGAAGGACTGTCACTTAGAGGAGGGCAGGGAGCTGTTTCTGTGGGCAGCAGAGGAGAGGACTCGCAATCATGGGTTTAAATTAAAGACAGGAAAGCACCGGCTGGTTCTTAGGACAAACATTTTGACAGTCAGAGTTGTGCAATGGTGGAATCAGCTGCCCGGGGAGGTGGTGTGAGCTCCCCCCTCCCTGGCAGTCTTTAAGCAGCAGCTGGACAAACACTTGTCAGGGATACTCTAGGCTGATCCTGCGTTGAGCAGGGGGTTGGACTAGATGGCCTCTGTATGACCCCTTCCATCTATCTGTGATTCTAGGATTCTATGGCATCCCTCCCATTTGCTCAAGCATTTTTAGGTCCTTTCCTCCCACACTGATTCCCTCACTGCGCCTCTCCATGGCATCCCATTTTCCCAACAGAATATAACCAACTCTCTGACTGTCAAATGGACTCTAACCCAGCCTTGGATTCTCTTAAGCATCCGCCGATCAGATGTGCCGTTGTTCATCCTGACCAATCGCAGGCAAGCCAAGCATTAGCCAATCCCCTTTCAGCTCCACTCCGCACCCCACTTCAAAGCACACTCTCTTCCCTGGGTCGTTTCTCCTTCCTTTCCGTTGCATCTTTTGGTACGTAACTAAAACCCTCAGTTTGTTGGTTAAGAAAAGATGGGTGCTCCACTGGCCGGCAAGACGTGAGGTGCACTCGGGGCCATTACTCTTCTCCCTTTCTTCAGTTACTGTGCCCTGGCACAGTACCAGCTGTGCCAGCAGTGGCAGGCATAGCTAATAGACGTGGCAAAAGAGTCCATCTCTTCATCCTCCTCCCAGCCCTTTTGATTCCTCTGAGGATGATCCTTGTGAAAACGACTGAGGAAATAGCTGTCTCCCGGAAGTGATGAATTAGGCACCGTGAACTGGATAGCCCAGACTAGCCCCATCTCGTCAGATCTTGGAAGCTAAACAGGGTCAGCTCTGGCTCGTATTGGGAAGAGCAACCTTCAAGGAATACCAGGGTCATGACGCGGAGGCAGGCAATGGCAAACCGCCTCTGAAATGTCTCTTGCCTTAAAAACTAGTCGAGCTCGCCACCTAGCGGTGCATAATGCTAAAGACCTGGAGCTCCTGGCTGCCAGAAAATCTTAGGATCTCCTGGCTATACTACACACAATGCCATGTGATGATGATGATGAAGAAGAAGAAGAGGAGGAGGAGGAAGGATTAGGCCACCATGTTGGACACTTCCATTACTCACTGCCCATTGGCATAGGAAGGAGGTCTTCAGTGGCATTGATTCCCCCGCCCCCACCAACTTACATGTTACGGTTTTGTCTTGAGTGATACCGTAAGCTTGTACTGGGACTCCCTGATGTTCCATGTAAAGGGCAATCTTAGTAAAAGTAAAGGTTCCCTTGCTCGAAAGCCAGTCGAATCCGACTCTAGGGCTGCAGGTGCTCATCTCCATTTCAAAGCCGAAGAGCCAGCGCTGTCCGAAGACGTTTCTGTGGTCATGTGGCCGGCATGACTAAATGGAACGCAATCTTAGAAGCTCGCTATCACCGACCTCTGACTCACCAGCTAATGGAGCACGCAGAATACAGGCGACCTGAGCTCTAACACAATCGCAAGAAAGATGTTGATTAATCTGGGTGCTGGAGGGGGAAATATATCACGTGACAGCTGCTAACCATCTCTTTTGTTAGGTGCGCAGCTTGCCGATAGTTGAGGGTGATAAGCTGACATTTTGTCAATGGGAGATAATGAGAGGAGATGTTCTCCTGACAGTTAGAAGTCTCTCTACTTTTAAGAGTGTAATCGCCATGGGAGCATGCAGAAAGGGATACCCCATTAGCAAAGAGGAAGGGGTGGAGAAGTTGTGTGGGGCACATCTGGAGGTTTGAATTTGGAGACAGAGAGAGAGAAAGATGCAGGGAAAGCGGTGAGATGGCTGGGAGGCAGGGTCTCTCCTGGGAAATCCGATGCAGGCAGAGTCCATTTGCCACCCCTTTGCTCTGCTCGTATGTTTGTAAATAGCTCAAGCATTACAAAGATGCTGGAGGTCTCTCTAATGCTCTCTCATCCGAAGAAAATGAAAGCCCAGAGCATTTGCCCCGGAACTGTCATTGCTTGAAGGAATGGGCCGCAGATAACAGCATGTGGCTTATTTAAAATATAAAGAAATGTATCTCCAGTTTTAATGAGGCGAAAAGGTGGCCCAGCAAAAATGTGGCTCAGTTAACAAAAATAGGGAACAGTGAGTTTGAACACGTTCCCCATAATTAGGGGACAGGTTGGCAGCCGGCGAGAGTCCAGGAAACTGGGGACATAAAGTGTGCTATCTCGCTTCCAGGAGAAATCCAGGAATCAGCAGGAACTCGATGGTAAAACCACAGAATTTCCAGGGATTCCTAGAGAGGACTGATGTCAATTCCAGGTTTCCTTTGGAAGTGATAGCATGCTGTCAGCCTATAAGAACACAACAGAAGCCAAAGTTGGATCAGGCCAATGGCCCATCTACTCCAACACTCTGTCACACAGTGCCCAAAAAATACCACCCCCGGCACCAAGAATACAGAACATCCCTTGCCCCAGACTGAGAGTCCCTGTCTATACCTTGTGGCTAATAGCCACTGATAGACCTCTGCTCCATATGCTTATCTAATTCTCACTTGAAGCCGTCCATGCTTGTAGCTGCCACCACCTCCTGTGGCAGTGAATTCCATGTGTTAATCACTCTTTGGGTGAAGAAGGACTTCCTTTTATCTGGAAGTAGAAGTGCTTCCTTTTATTTTTTGTTTATTTTTCCCTCTTTGTTTATTTTCCTCCCACTCTCAGTAGGTTGTCACTGGGGAATCTCCCACTCAGCCCCACACCTAGAACATTTTTGTTGCGGAGGGGGGGGGCGTGTCCAAGGGAGCAGTTCAGTGCAGTGGAGCTGACTACATCACAGGGTGGTGGTTGTTATGGAAAAATAGAGGAGAGACATGGCTAGGCAAGACTTGACAGGTAAAACCAGGGGGGAGCAGCACCTGGGGCGGTTTGGAAATAATAAAGAAAGGTCAGGAACAATGCTCCTTCTAAGCTGCGGAGTCCTGTGAGCAAAAATCCTACTTGGTGAGCTCCTGGCATTGAAGTTGTGAGCGAGCGATTGGGCTGCTGCATAAATTGGTTTGCTCTGGATCCCTCCTTCCTGAGCTAAGACAAAAATCTGTGAGCCAGAGGCTAAAAAACTGTGAGCTAGCTCACACTGACTCAACTTGGAGGGAACACCGGTCAGGATTTGTGTCCGGGAGTTGTATTCTCTCTGAAGCGCTGTGCATTGCTCTGGAATCAAAGCCTATCCCCCACCCCCAGAAGATCCAAGATGTCTGGCAGGCATTGCTGAAGGAGCTGAGAGAGCCCCTCGAGGTTTTACAGACACAACCTGGTTCCATGGGCTGGCTAGCAGCAGCAGGACAATAATCCCTTAAGCATCCTATGGCATCCTCGCTTATCGGGGAGACAGTTTCTCCTTTAAACCACACTCTGTGTACATGAACTTAGTAGATTTCTGCTGCCACCAGGAATTAAAAATTCCGAATCTCTCTCTTTTGGTAGAATGACCTAGGGTCTGGGCGCTTCAGAGGACTATGTGGCCCTGAGGAAGGACTGTTCTGATTGCTGGGATAAGTTTAAACAAATAATGATTTATTTATAAAAGAACAAAATAGGTTTCTGGGTATTTTTGAACTGTTGTTGAAGAAAGAAAATATAACTGACAGGGCTTGACGTCACACACAGTCTCTCATACACCAAAACTCAACTTTGATGGGCTTATCTCTCTCACTCACTCATATATAGCCACACAGGCTGAACTCTCTTGCTCATATAGCCACACAGGCTGAACTAAGCTCCAGCTGCTTCCTCTGTCACACAGACTCTCACAAAAACTCTCCACACTCATCTCTTCATGAACACTGAATCACCTCAGAGATATCTCTCCTCCCACACTCTCAGTCATCAGCCAATCACATCACACTTCTCTCCCTCTATCACTCTCCTTACATTACTGCAATCACACTAAAACATTTAAAGAAACACACGCACCAAAATATGAAATCATTACACAGCCCCTTAATTCCTGGTGCCAACGGGCAATTCTCCTGATGTCCCCTTCCTACACCCCCCTGCCTTTGCAGGCAATCCTAGATAAGATCAAAGACAGGAATGTCATCTTGTACCTCCCAAAGCAGCTCAGCTCTTATCTGTGGCGGGGTCTCTTTCCTCCCACTGGGCATTTAAAAGCAAACCCCCAGCCCACCTCCTTGATGGCTCCTCTCCGACTTCCAGTGTGGTGCAGTTGGTTAGGAGTGTGGACTCTAATCTGGGAAAACCGGGTTTGATTCCCCACTCCTCCACGTGTGGCTGCTGGTGTGACTTTGGGTCAGTCCAAGTTCTTTCAGAGCTGTTCTCTCAAGGGCAGTCCTCAAGAGAGCTCTCTCAGCCCTGCCTGCCTCACAGGGTGTCTGTTGTGGGGAAGAGAAGGGAAAGGAGATTGTAAGCTGCTCTGAGACTCCTTCAGGTAGTGAAGGGTGATGTATAAATCCAATCTCCTCCTCCTCCTCCTCCTCCTCCTCCTCCTCTTCTTCTTCTTCTTCTGAAGGCAGGGCCAAGCCTAGAGGTATTACAAGCACATCAGCAGCAAGCCAAGCACTGGCTGAGACACGCTTCCCCTCCCCTAACAAGCCAGACAGGTGCTTCCCAGAGAGGGGGAAGGGGGGAGGCATGGCTTTTTGGGGAAGGTGCCAGTATATTTGGGGAAGGTGCTGGGCACCCCATGCATACGGAACTGCTCCCACTGTAGCATGGACCTGGCAACCTTGCCCAAACTGGTTTTAAACCTCACCTCTCGTCTTCTTTCACTGTGTGAATGTGCTAAGTGTTATCCAGTCACTTCTGATTTATGGTGACCCTATGAATTAATGACCTGCAAAACACCCTGTCGCTAACAGCCTTGCAAGTGGCTTCCTTGATGGAGGCGATCCATCTCACGTTGGGCCTTCCTCTTCTCCTGCTGCCTTCCACTTTCCCTGGCATGATTGCCTTTTCCAGTGACTCTGCTTCCATTAATCCTCATGAACAGAACAGTCCATGTCTCATCCACATTTCCTGTGTTTGGTGTAGTGATTGAGTGCGCAGACCCTAATCTGGGAGAACCGAGTTTGATTCCCCCACTCCTCCACTTGCAGCTGCTGATGTGACCTTGGATCAGTCACAAGTTCTGGCATAGCTATTCTTGAAAAAAAAGAGCCATTTATGTCAGAGCTCTCTCAGCCCCGCCTACCTCACAGGGTGTCTGTTGTGGGGAGAGGAAGGGAAAGGAGTTTGTAAGCTGCTCTGAGACTCCGAGTGAAGGGCAGGGCATAAATCCAATCTCCTCCTCCTCCTCCTCCTCCTCCTCCTCCTCCTTCTCCTCCAGTTTTAAAAGGAGATAAGATAGATTCATAGAGGAGAAGTCTATCAATGGCTACTAGCCGTGATGATTGAGGGGAACCTCCCCATTCAGAAGCACTAACTATCTATGCCCTGTTGTTGGACATTCAAAGGAGCTGGTTGGCCACTATGTGAAACAGGATGTTGGACTAGATGGGCCAGTGGACTGATCCAGCAGGGCTCTTCTGATGTTCTTATTAAAGCCTTGACCTCTATGCCCTGTTGTTGGCCCTCCAGAGGAATTGGTTGGCCACTGTGTGAGACAGGAGGCTGGACTAGATGGACCACTGGTCTGATCCAGCCAGGGTCTTCTTTTTTTTTTTCTGAAATAACTCTCCTAAAGAGGAGAGAATTTTATTCTTTTTATAGGAAAAGGGTAGGGTAGACAGATGGAGAAAGAAAAAAAGATGGAGTGAAGTTTTCTTCTGTTAAAAAAAGTTAATTATAGTTAGTAATCAATACCGTTTTAGGCATCCATCACGGTTAGAAGATCTTCTTTTTAACTTTACAAAGTCCAAAATCACTCTGTTAGTATAGTTAGTAAAGTCCATTGGGGTTAGTTATTAAACAGCTCCTTTCGGATGCTACACGAACAGTTAGTTCTCAAGGTGTCTTCTTTTTAAGTCTCTTCCAGTCATGGATTGAGTCCTTTTTAGCCTTGATGCCTTCCGTTCCGTCACCTCCTTCCCCTGGGCTGCTGTCTTCATCACTGCTTGTAGTAATCCAAATTATGAGTGCTGCGTCTTCCTCCATGCTGGCGTGTCTCTTCAGAAGCTTTTGTGTTTTACAGATGCAATCCATCTTCTCTCTTTTCTCTTTCTCCTTATACTTCTGGCGTTCAAATTTCCTGGGCCCCATAAACACTTCACAAGAGATTAGATCTCTGATATATTGCCTGCTATGCCCAACAACCCCTTCTGCTGGCAGATTATTTTCTTTTATAAAAGCGGAATAGGCTTTGGGAGCCATGTCCACCTCTTCTTTTAATTCTTTCGCTTCACTGCCAGTTAGGGGTGTCAAGACATTTGTCAAGGTAAATCCGAGATCATTTTTCTCTTTTTCTTTTATGCCATGGAAACTTATAGTTAGATTCGATTTCTGCGCGATTTCTGCCATCTTCCTTGTTGTTTCCGATATTTGTTTCTGTCTGCTGATGAGAACACTTTCCACTTTAAACAAAGTTTCGTTGATTTTCTGCATTTGCTCCAGCAGGGGGCACAGTATCTCATTTCCCATTTGATTGACAGCCAGCCCTGGGGGGGCTACCCGGACCGGAAGTCCCTCCCCTCTTCTCTTCCAGTATCTGCAGGACTTTTTCCAAAGTCAACATTTTCTTTTTGTTTACTTTTTCCAAGTTCGTGCCGCATCCCCCAGGAAGCTAATCAGGTCGCAATCTTCCGTAAAACCCCAACGGTACTTTCACCAACACTTTTTTCTCTCTGCCCCCTTTCACGCTCCCTTTGTAGATCTCGCTTCTCAAAGGGGGTGGAGATTCCTCCCTCCTCCCATACGTTTATACGCTTGCGGGGGGTTCCAAATTACGCTTCAAAGTAGATCTTCAACTCACGATTCGATGCCACTTCTTCTTTTTATGTTAAATCATAGCGCTGTCTTCACTCCTGGAAGTCGGTGGTGCTGCTAAGTCCCATTACGGGCACGACGCAGCGGGGCCGATTGGGGCGGGGAGAAAGCCTCAATTTCCCGGCTATCTGCCGGCAAAGAGGCTACTCCCCAAGCGCCCCCGGTTCGGAGCCTTTGCCTAAGGCTCACTAAGGTCTTTCACACATGCGAAGACCCCCCCTAACTGCGTGTGGGCTGACCGCCTCCGGGAGCGTCCCGAGAAGCGGCCGCCATTCGCAACGCCGAAACCGAAACCCCCAGCCAGGGTCTTCTGATGTTCTTATGAAGGCCTCAGCTTCTCTGCCCTCTTGTTGGCCATCCAGAGGAACTGGTTGGCCACAGCGTGAGACAGGATGCTGGACTAGATGAATCACTGGACTGATCCAGCAGGGCTCTTCTGATGTTCTTATGAAGACCTCAGCCTCTCTGCCCTCTTGTTGGCCATCCAGGGGAACTGGTTGGCCACTGTGTGAAACAGGATGCTGGACTAGATGGACCACTGGACTGATCCAGCAGGGCTCTTCTGATGTTCGTATGAAGGCCTCGGCCTCCATGCCCTGTTGTTGGCCCTCCAGAGGAACTGGCTGGCCACTGTGTGAGCCAGGATGCTGGACTAGATGGACCACTGATCTGACCCAGCAGGGCTCTTCTTATGTTCTTATGCTCTTTGAACTTTTGATAGCAGAATTTATAGGACAATTATTACTCTTTCTGCTCTCAATCCTCTGTGAGACAGGCAACTGAAGAGTGAATTGATACCTCATTTAGCGTGCAGAGAAAAGTCCATCAGTAATGCACAGCAGGGCCATCAATAACTCTCAGACGTGACTGATTTATTTGCTTTATTTATTTACAAAATTTATATCCTACCTTTCTGCCCTTACAAGGGCCAAGGAGGCGGCCAACCATTTAAAACATACATGATACAATCAATGCTTAAAACCATTAAAATCTGCCCCCGTCAAGCACACATCATTACAACCACATTAAAAACAGAGTTAAAACACGTCCAAAACATAAAAACAGAAAGTAGAATAGTGGTTAGGAAGTTGGGATCATAAAGGATATGACCAATGAAACCCTGAAGCCTGGTGCAGAAAATCCAACAGGAGGAGCAGACGGCTGCAATCCGACCAATGTGGGTGTGACTCAGTCAACCACTGGTTGCTACTGGGTCCTAAAGAGACTCATCTCATCGCAGATGAGCTCCAACAGGGAGATGCAGGCTCATATCGATCGGGGGGTGAGAGGGCCAGGGGAGGGGGAGCTGAGGATCGGGGGAGGGGCCCGCAAAAACAGCGGGGGGGGCAGGCCTCATGGGCCCCATGTTAGCTACGGGCCTGGTCTGGAGCCACGTTGCTTATATGAAGATGTCCACAATGTCTCTATAATTTTTTATTCATTGATTTGTACTATATGGCTCCTTCATGGTGCAACCTCATTTGGAGTACTGTGTACAGTTCTGGTCACCACACCTTAAAAAGAGGATTATAACTTTATAAAAAGTGCAGAAAAGGGCAACTAGAATGATAAAAGGGTTGGAGAACTTTCCCTATGAGGAAAGGTTGAGGCACTTGGGGCTCTTTAGCTTGGAGAAACGACAGATGAGGGGTGACATGATCGAGGTTTATAAGATAATGCATGGGATAGAGCAGTTAGAGAAAGAGGTACTTTTCTCCCTTTCTCACAATACAAGAATTCGTGGGCACTCCATGAAATTGCTGAGTGGTCGGGTTAGAACGGATAAAAGGAAGTCCTTCTTCACCCAAAGAGTGATTAACGCATGGAATTCACTCCCACAGGAGGTGGTGGCAGCTACAAGCATGGACGGCTTCAAGAGGGAATTAGATAAATATATGGAGCAGAGGTCCATCAGTGGCTATTAGCCACAAGGTATGGATAGGAACTCTCAGTCTGGGGCAAGTGATGCTCTGTATTCTTGGTGCTTGAGGGGGTGGCTCAATAGTGGGAGGGCTTCTGGTGTCCTGGCCCCACTGGTGGACCTCCTGATGGCACCTGGTATTTTTAGCCACTGGGTGACACAGAGTGTTGAACTGGATGGGCCATTGGCCTGATCCAACATTGGCTTCTCTTATGTTCTTATGTTATGTTCAATGTTATGAGCCAGGTTTCATTTATGACTTTTTGCTTTATGTTTGCATTGTAACATTGATTGTTAAATTTATTTTCTTGAAGCCATTTGATAATATCGTTAATAAAGTTTCTATTTTAGAGCAGTTTAGGGCCACACAGCATTTATGCTCCCTTCTGCTGATTTAGCTGTGTTCCCAGTCTTTTTGTAACTACTAGCTGGCAGCAGTTGGTGGGGTTAGACTCTGTGTCTCTGCTGTGGATCTTTGAGGCATCTAGAAGCAGGATGGTAGACTAGGTGGGCCTTTGGTCACCTCAAGCAGAGCTCTCCTTGTGCTTTTAAGTCATCAAGCAAGGCTGTTCAGTGTCAGGTGGTGCAAGAGCATCCTTGTTTTCACCTCTGTCACACTGGAGGGGGCGGAGCTCTGACTAGTTCTTCCCACTAAGTGGCTCTCCGGAGCTCCAAGCCATGCCTCAGTGGTGGAGGATCTTCTTAGCATACAGGAGGCCCCACCACATTCAATCCCTGGCATCTCCTGTTAAAAAGAGCAGGTGGGAGGGGATATTAAAGACCTCAGCCTGAGACCCTGAAGAGTTGCTGCCAATCTGAGTAGACAATACTGACCTTGATGGACCAACAGTCTGAATTAGTAGAAGGCAGCTTCATCGGCTATCCAAGATCTTTTTAGCTGGAAATGGAAGGGATTGAACCTGGGACCTTGTGTGAGCATCTTCTCACTGAACCAAGGAGTCGCCAAACACTTTGCTCTTCAAGAAGTGGGGGAAGGTCTCAAGGGAGAGTTCTTGATGGAAGTTTAAGGTCACAGCCTTAGCAGGTAGGGTTGCCAGCTCTGAGTTGGGAAATTGCTGGAGATTTTGTGGGTGGAGACTGGGGAGGGTGGGGTTTGGGGAGGGGAGGGGCCTCAGCAGGGTATAATGCCATAGAGACCGACTTCCGAAGCAGCCATTTTCTCCAGGGGAACTGATCTCTGTCATCCAGAGACCAGTTGTAATTCTGGGAGCTCTCCAGCCACCACCTGGAGATTGGCAACCCTACTAGCAGATCTCCTGCCCTTAAAAATAAGCATTCTGTCACTGTGTCATTCATTTGACATCTGCATAAGGGGCTTCATCAGGGAGTAACAATAAAAGATAGCGTGTCTGAGGACAGGTAGAGTACATTCCTATTATCTGTGAATAGCCACAAACTTACCCGGTCCAATCTGGAGTCAGGAGCATCTCTCCTTATATATAAAAGAGTCTTCGTGTCCCTCTTGCCTGAACGTTCCACATGCTCCCACAGCCTTTGGCTCCCTGGACTGTCATTCCCACAGAGTGCCAATCCAGTGCCTGCGTTGCTGCAGTCCCGCCCACCACAGAAGCAGCGGCCAGCATCACCGCCTCAGTGTGGGGTGAGACAACGAGTGGGAAGGACGCTCAGCCAGCCCGGCACTGAGAAGGCTGAGGCTTCCCCCCCTCCTGGCCCACCTGCCGAGGCAGGCGAGCCAGGAAAGGCCCAGGAGGGAACAGGGGGCATTTAAAAGCCTCCCCGTGGCTTCTCCTGCCTGCCTACCAAAGCGGGCGGACAGGAGAAGCCTCCCAGAGCCCACCCACCCCCTCCTGGCCCACTCACAGAGGTAGGCGAGCTAGGAAGGGCCCAGGAGGGAGCGGGGGGCATTTAAACGCGGCCTATCACCGGCCTCTGGGGGACAGGCGCCTGCTGGGTGGGTGGGACACGGGGCAGGGGGCACCGACGACTGCTGCAGGACGCCGCACTCACCCAGGCCCTCTTCCTAGAGGCCGTTGCATTCATTCCCGCAACAGGCCTTCCTCCTAGTGGCTCATAAACCAGAGTTTGTGACCTCCTGGCAAATTAAATCTCCCAAATCTCTTTTCAGAAACAAACTCACAGAGACGGCTCCTAGGCACTTCTCCGTTTTTCATAAATTAATTCCTGCGTGGTTGTCGCCTTCTTTGGAGCGAGGAGCTTTTCTGTCGGTATGAGCAGGAGAACAAAAAATTTACACTGATGCAATTTCCTAAGAACAATGAAGAGAGAAGTCCGGAGAGAGAGAGAAAAAAACCCTGATCCGAGAATAAGCGAAATTAAAAAACGAGAGGCTTAACTCGTTCAATATTTACCTCTTCGTCAGTTGTGTACTCTGATTCTCCGAGAGCCTTATTTCTCACCCGCATCGATTTTCGAACGCGCTTTTTAAAATGCCAGAAATAGCGAAGCAATCTGGCACAGAAGAGAAAATGCTTTTTTTAAAAAAAAAAAGTAATAATTATTTAATCCATTCTTTCTGCAAACGGCTCACACAAAAGCCGATTCAGCTCGCAGACACCAGTGAAAGGACTCTGGCTTTCTGCGGGGCTTTGATGGATTGCATCGGAGTCTTTCTAATTATCTCTAATTAGGCTTACAAAGCTTCCCTTGTGTTCATACCTGGCTAATTCCAGCTTTCTGCTTATCGTCTTTATTTACTTACTTCCCACCTCCCATTCCTCAAGGCCCATCACGTCATTCAAACAATCCACCTCGTGCCAGCGAGTGAGAGCCATCTTACCTAAGAGACAGCACAAATTAAAATCAACAACTGAACCCCAAAAGGAGGAAAGGAACTCCACTGTTCTCGGCTCCTCGTTCAAGCTCATACTCCCAGGTCTGGCTGCCTCTGGGTTGTCTGGCTGCCTCTGAAGGCTGATTCACGTAGAATCATAGAGTTGGAAGGGACCTTCAGGGTCATCTAGTCCAACCCCCTGCACAATGCAGGAAATTCACAACATGACAAGAGGTGCAGTACATACAACAGCGGTGTTCAGTCTTTCCTGACCTGGGCCCCACCCATAAGCTTCCAGGTAGGGTCACTAGCTCTGTTCTGGCAACCCACGGGAGCACTTGAGGAAGAGCTTTGGGAGAGGATGACAGTGCTGATGCTGTGATGTCATTTCTAGGCAGGCACCTGGAAGTGACATCACAGCAGCCACGATGCTGTAGGAATCCCGCCCCCCACCCCCAATCTCTGCAGTTAAAATCATAGAGATTTGGGGATGTTCCTACAGCATCACAGATTTTGTGTTAGAGGGTGCAGGGAGGGGCAAGGCCCATTCGGGAGGGGGCATTGCCCCTAGAAGTCCCTCCCCATGGCTACAGGCCTGACATGATGTCATTTCCAAGTGCTTGCCCAGAAAGGACAAGGACAATGGGCAGCAGACCAAGAAAACCAGGGACAGAAATCTCAGCTAGGCTTCCCAGCACTGTTTGGGCAAATGCTGGAAGATTTGGGGGCGGTGCCTAGAGAGGGTAGAGTTTGAAATGAAGGTGATGTCACTTCTGAGTGATGCTCTTGGCTGCCTCCTCTGGATTCTATGGTCTTTACCATACAGGCCACTGGAAACTCCTAGAGCATTACTACATGGACACTATGGTTTTCCCCACTCCTCAATGGGGCCAGTTTGGTGTAGTGGTTAAGTGTGCAGACTCTAATCTGGGAGAACCGGGTCTGATTCCCCACTCCTCCACTTACACCTGATGGATGACCTTGGGCAAGCCATAGTTCTGGCACCGCTGTTCTTTGAAAAGAGCAGTTTCTGTCAGAGCTCTCTCAGCCCCACCTACCTCACAGGGTGTCTGTTGTGGGAAGGGGAAGGGAAAGGAGTTTGTAAGCCACTCTGAGACTCCTTTGGGTAGTGAAGGGTGGGGTATAAATCCAATCTCTTCTTCTTCTACCTCACAGGGTGTCTGTTGTGGGGAGGGGGAGGGAAAGGAGACTGTAAGCCGCTCTGAGACTCCTTTGGGCAGGAAGGGTGGGGTATAAATCCAATCTCTTATTCTTCTTCAATTTATTGGGGCCAGAAAGCTGAGACTTTGGATGGGTAATTCCCACCCCAGGCTGATAAATAGGAGACCTAAGCACAAGCCAAGCGCCAGGAGAGGTACCATACTGAGGACCACTCTAAGGATTATGGCCATGGAGGAATCCTTTCTACAGCTGATGGACCTCACTTCGTGGTCCTGCCCCTCCTATCAGCATACATGCAAAGAAAAGCATGAGACACGATGCCCTTGATCTGTGCACATGCATACTAGTACTGAGTAGCACCCCTGATCTGTGAAGAGCATTCACGTTAGCTCATTTTAATGTTCTCCCTTCTGCTGTATTGTACAGGAGGTTCAAGAAAATCCCATACTCTTCTAGGTTTTGTGCCTGTGGCTTGGGGGAGTTTGAAAGTATCGAACACGTTCTCCTGTACTGTTCTTTTTACTGTGACATTCGTGCGGTTTTTCTACAACCTCTTTATCAGAGTCAAGTAGGGCAATCCAATGACCATACGATCGTTTCACTATTATCTTCCCATAATCCTGAGATCATAGAATCTGTAGCTAAATTTCTCTGCTGTGCTACTAAGAGGAGAAGATTGTTTCAGTTGCAAGAGTAAAAGACGTATCCTTGTCTCCCTGCTGAATGTTCCGTCAACATGCCAATAAAGGTTCTGATTGATTGATTGAGTACCTAGTAGCTTATCCTTAAAGCAGTAGAAAGCGTGGCTGTATGATGGTCTGCAACCCAGCAGGCATGGACTGTGACCCAGCTGAATGGGCCCTGTTTGTGGAAGTCGTACACACTGGCTAAGATTGTGGCTCAGTGGCAGAGCATCGGCTTGGAATGCAGAAGGTCCCAAGTTCAATCCCCAACATCCCCAGTTAAAAGGACCAGGCAGTAGGTGATGTGAAAGACCTTAGCTTGAGATAGGCTTCCCAAGAACTTACCGCATGCCGGCGGGGGATGGATACGTCCTCGCAGGACCATCCCCAGGGGAAGGAGAGGCATGGAGCACCATGCCGTCGCCAGGAAGGGATGGTAGGCGACGCTCTGGCAATGGGGCTGAAAACTCGATGGTACCATCGAGTTTTCAGCCCCATTGGCAGAGAGTCACCTACCGTCCCTTCCTGGCGACGGCATGGTGCGTTACCAGGAAGACTGGTCCGGCCGGGGAGCATTCGTCCCCCGCCCCCAGATGGTAAGTACTTGGGAACCCTAGCTTGAGACCCTGGAGGGCTGCTGCCAGTCTGAGTAGGCAAGGCTGACTTTGATGGACCTGATTCAGTAGAAGGCAGCTTCATGTGTGAATCCTTAGAGGCCAACATGAGCAAATCCCATCACATGTGTAACAGACACCCAAGTTTATTCCACTCGGCATGCCCATCAGTTAAGATGTTGTTGAGGGAGCGGGGAACGATGCTGGAGAAACACACAGGTCCTGTAAATAAGAACGTAAGAGAAGCCAATGTTGGATCAGGTCAATGGCCCATCCAGTCCAACAATCTGTGTCACACAGTGGCCAAATATACCAGGTGCCATCAGGAGGTCCACTAGTGGGGCCAGGACACTAGAAGCCCTCCCACTGTTGCCCCCCTAAGCACCAAGAATACAGAGCATCACTTGCCCCAGAGTCCCTATCGACACCTTGTGGCTAATAGCCACTGATGGACCTCTGCTCCAGATGTCTATCTCATTCCCTCTTGAAGCTGTCCATGCTTGTAGCTGCCACCACTTCCTGTGGCAGTGAATTCTATGTGCTAATCACTCTTTGGGAGAAGTGTTTTCAGGGAACGCCTGTGACCATTGCACAAAGCAAGAGTAGCAGAGAGGCTAAGAGAATGAGCTGGGAGCTGGCCTGTTCAAATTGCACAACAGCTACAAAGCTCACTCAGTGACCTTACGCAAGGTGAACTCTCTGCAGTATGAAAGAGTCATGATGCTGTTCTACCTTGCAAGACTGTTGGAAGTATAAGAATGCTATTGTTATGTGATGCAGGCGAAGGCAATGGCAAAACCCTACAAGATCACCATAAGTCAGCTGTGACTTGACCATGCTTTCCACCACCATTGCTATTGTTACATGTACCTAAGGTTACCAGACAGGCCCGTGGGGCTTTTGGGCTCCGCCCCCTTTCTTAAAGGCACAAGAATTTCTACTGTAAATGCTTTTTTCCCAATCATTTTTAAACATTTCTTAAAGGTATGTACTCCTTTAAGCAGAGCGGGGTGCTGTTGTTGACTAATTCCCGCACTGAGCAAGGGGGTTGGAGTAGGTGACCTCTAGGGTCCCTTCTAACGCTGTGTCAAGGAAATGGTCTCCTCTAAGAGAGTTTTTCTGCCTAAGTGTTAGCTTTCTTGACTACAAAAGTCATCACCCCCATCTGCTGGCTTGTTCTCAGAATTGTTGCTTAGGCTGGCGGAAGTGATTAACTTGCAGCAGCTGAGAGCTGTCATCTAAAGTGGTTGACAGCTTGCAGCTTAGAGAACTCTCCTGGGAACAGTTTTCTATTGGCTAAATGGCTTTTCTTTCTGCACTGAGAACTACAGCCCCACCCGGGGGGGGGGGGAAATTGCCCAAATAGCTACAAAATCCTGGAGCCAGATCCTCCTCCAGAGATGCTATTGGCATCAAAGGCACTGAGACAGAGAGATGTGATCACGTAGGTAGCTGACCTACAGAAGTCCCATGTAACTCAGCAGGTGGTCAGCTGACCCACAGGGTCCTCACATGACTTGCTCAGCTGAACTTCAAAGACATCATCTGGTGAAGCTTTGGTGTATAATGAGGGGGTAAGGTTAGTCATTGGCTACAAACATAGAAAGTTCATGTCTGGCTTGGGCTACGCTAATGCTCCCTCTAAGCTGTGGAGTCTTGTGAGCAAAAATACTACTTTGTGAGCCACTGGCATTAAAGTTGTGAGTGAGCAATTTGGCTACTACGTAAATTAGTTTGCTCAGGAGCCATCCTTCCTGAGCTGAGACAAAAACGTGTGAGCCGGAGGCTAAAAAAACTGTGAGCTAGCTCACACTAACTCAGCTTAGAGGGAACACTGGTTGGTAACTGTAGTTGGTACGTTGTTGAAGGCTTTCACAACCGGAGTTCATCAGCTGTTGTAGACTTCCTCGGTTGTATGGCCGTGGTCTTGGCATTGTAGGACCCGAGGTTTCGCCAGCGGCTGTGACTGGCATCCTCAGAGGTATAACATAGAAAGATGGAGGACTCTCTGTGTTAGTTGTTTAATTAGAGCAAGTCATCTGAAGATTGTAATGTTTCACAGAGAAATTGCATCCGTTGTAGCTCCTCACCTGATTCCCCACAGCTTTTCGAGCAGAAACCTTGGTCTCTTGTTTTAAGAAGCCGGCATCTGTCTTCAGCACTAAGTTTTTTAGCCAAAGTCTGTGAAAACAACTTACGGTACATTGACTGGCAATTCAAACATATCAGTCAATCAATCACATGAGGATTACCATGAACGACAGCTTATTTATTGTTCCATCAATGATGGAAACTGACAAGTTATAACTGAATAGGAAAGGTAATTACAGAAATTACAGCAGGAAATAAACGGAATAGCCAAGACAATGGAAATCTTCAATGTGACCAAAGTGACTAATCTAGTGTGATTAAAATATTAAGCTTTCCTCGGAGAACAGAAGAGAGACTGAAAATTCCTAACAGAAGTTAGAAGAAGAGGAGGAGGAGGAGGAGATTGGATTTATACCCCGCCCTTCACTACTCAAAGGAGTCTCAGAGCAGCTTAGAATCTCCTTTCCCTTCCCCTCCCCACAACAAACACCCTGTGAGGAAAGTGGGGCTGAGAGAGCTCTTCCGAGAACTGCCTTTGAGAGAACAGCTCTGAAAGAACTTGTGACTGACCCAAGGTCACACCAGCAGCTGCATGTGGAGTAGTGGGGAATCATAGAATCATAGAGTTGGAAGGTACCTCCAGGGTCATCTAGTCCAATCTCCTGCACAATGCAGGGAATTCACAAATATCTCCCCCTCTATACCTGCAGTGACCACTGTTCTGTGCCCAGAAGATAACATAAAACCTCCAGGATCCCCAGCCAAACTGGCCTAGAGAAAAATTGCTTTCTGATCCCAAAGTGGTGAGCTGCATTTCCCTGGGTGTGACAGAAAGGGCCACGAGAACTGAGCCCTGAGGCAACCCTTCCTGCTCTCCCTCTCAGGATCTGCCTCAGTTCACAGAATCAGCATTGCTGTCAGAAGGCCATCTAGCCTCTGTCTGAAAACCTCCAAAGAAGGAGAGCCCACCACCTCCTGAGGAAGCCTGTTCCACTGAGGAACTGCTCTGTCAGCATTATAGCATTGGAAAAAGTGCAGAGAAGGGCAACTAGAATGATAAAAGGGTTGGAACACCTTCCCTGTGAAGAAAGGTTAAAACGCTTGGGGCTCTTTAGCTTGGAGAAACGACGGCTGAGGGGTGACATGATCGAGGTTTATAAGATTATGCATGGGATAGAGCAGGTTGAGAAAGAGGTCCTTTTCTCCCTTTCTCACAATACAAGAACTCGTGGGCACTCCATGAAATTGCTGAGCAGTCGGGTTAGAACAGATAAAAGGAAGTACTTCTTCACCCAAAGAGTGATTAACATATGGAATTCACTGCCACAGGAGGTGGTGGCAGCTACAAGCATGGACAGTTTCAAGAGGGAATTAGATAAACATATGGAGCAGAGGCCCATCAGTGGCTATTAGCCCCAGGGTATAGATGGGAACTCTCAGTCTGGGGCAGGTGATGCACTCTATTCTTGGTGCTGGGGGTGGTGCAGCAGTGGGAGGGCGTCTGGTGTCCTGGCCCCACTGGTGGACCTCCTGATGGCAAGTGGTATATTTTGGCCGCTGTGTGACAGAGTGTTGGACTAGATGGGCCATTGGCCTGATTCAACATTGGCTTCTCTTATGTTCTTATGTTCTTATGTCAGAAAGTTCTTCCTAATGTTTAGCCGAAAACTCTTCTGATTTAATTTCAACCCATTGGTTCTGGTCCGTCCTTCTGGGGCAATAGAAAACGGCTCCGCACCATCCTCTGTATGACAGCCCTTCAAGTACTTGAAGATGGTTATTGTAATGTATCCACTCGGGAACCTGGGCTCAGGACAGCCATGTGCTCGGACTGGTTCTAACCAGTCCGCCATGTGGCCAGGCGAAGGGCCTGAGCTTCGGCCCCAAAGACAATGGACTGCAGGATCCTAGCTCCCCTCCAATGGAGGAGCCGGAGATAACTCAATCACTGTAAATAACGGATCACGGGTTGTGGTGTGTGTTGGGGTGTGGGTTCTCATGGGAATAAAAGCCGGCCTGCGAGCCGGCTTCTCTTGTCTTGTTCTTCAACTAATAAAGTATGTGAGAGCTGAAATCGCTCGTCAGTCTCAGTACTTTTCAGTTATCATATCACCTCTCAGTCGTCTCCTCTCCAGGCTAAACATACCCAGCTCCTTCAGCCTTTCCTCATAGGACCCCTCCAGACCCCTCACTGTCTTTGTTGCCCTCCTCTGGACACGTTCCAGCTTGTCTGTATCCTTCTTAAATTGTGGTGCCCAAAACTGAACACAATACTCTAGGTGAGGTCTAACCAGGGCAGAGTAAAGTGGTACCAAATCAAACCCGGTTCTCCCAGATTAGAGTCTGCGCTCTTAACCACTACACCAAACTGGCTCCCAAGCTAGAAGTTTTTGACTAAACATTGGGAGGAATTTTGTGAGAGTTAGAGCGGTTTCTCAGTGGAACAGGCTTCCTCGGGAGGTGGCGGGCTCCCCTTCTTTGGAGGTTTCCAGACAGACGCCAGATGGACATCTGACAGCAATGCTGATTCCATGAACTTGGGCAGATCATGAGAGGGAGGGCAGGAAAGGTTGCATCGGTGCTTAGTTCTTGTGGCCCTTTCTTACACATCCAGGGAATTGCTGATCACCACTTTGGGGTCAGGGAGGGGGGTTTTTTTTTTTTTTTGTAATCTTTTGGGCATGGAACAACGGTCACCAGGGGTGTGGAGGGGGAGGTATTTGTGAATTCCCTGCATTGTGCATGGGGTTGGACTAAATGACTCTGGAGGTCCCTTCCAACTCTGTGATCCTATGATTCTATGACTCGGGGCTCTCCATTCCTCCTTGCATCTGATGAAGGGAGCTTTGACTGTAAGGTCTCTAAGGTACTACTGGACTCAGAACTAGCTGTTCTACTGCAGACCAACGTGGCCACCCTCTAAAACTTATCATGGCTATGTGGGAGACATCCCACCAGGACTTTCTGTAGTACATTGAAGGGCCAGTCTGCCTCTGCTGGCACTGAAAGGCGAACTGAAGTATCTACAGAATGGCCTCCTGGCCACTATTTTGACCCAAATGACCCAAATTTCTTGGAGTCCACCTCCACATGGCTCAGTTTTGAGAGGGGGGGTTATTTATAGAAAAAGATTTGTCCTTGGTTTGATTACATCACCATACTTTGAGTCCAAATTCCACATACAGTTGAAGGTGGAATGATAGATAGGTAGATAGACATTGTTGTTCAGTCGTACAGTCAAGTCTGACTCTTCACGACCCCATGGACCACATCACACCAGGCCCAACTGTCCTCCACCGTCCTCTGGAGTTTTCTCAATTTCATGTTCATTGCATCGATAATGCTGCCTGACCATCTCATCCTTTGCCGTCCCCTTCTTCTTTGACCTTCAACCTTTCCCAGCATCAGGGTCTTCTCCAGTGAGCGCTCCCTTCTCATTTTGGTGGTCAAAGTATTTGAGCTTCAGCTTCAGTATCTGGCCTTCCAGGGAGCAGTCAGGGTTGATTTCTTTTAGGGTTGACTGATATAAACTTATAGCTTTGGAAAAAGTGCAGAAAAAGGGCAACTAGAATGATAAAAGGGTTGGAACACTTTCCCTATGAAGAAAGGTTAAAGCACTTAGGGCTCTTGAGCTTGCAGAAACAACGGCTGAGGGGTGACATGATAGAGGTTTCTAAGATAATGCATGGGATAGAACAGGTAGAGAAAGAGGTACTTTTCTCCCTTTCTCACAATACAAGAACTCATGAGTACTGAATTAAGTTGCTGAGTGGTCGGGTTAGAACAGATAAAAGGAAGTACTTCTTCACCCAAAGAATGATTAACACATAGAATTCACTGCCACAGGAGATGGTGGCAGCTACAAGCATGGACGGCTTCAAGAGGGAATTGGATAAGCATATGGAGCAGAGGTCCATCAGTGGTTATTAGCTGCAAATTTTAGATAGGGACTCTGGGGCAAGTGATGCTCTGTATTCTTGGTGCTTGAGTGGGGGGTCAACAGTGGAAGGGCTTCTAGTGTCCTGGCCCCACTGCTGGACCCCCTGATGGCACCTGGTATATTTGGCCACTGTGTGACACAGAGTGTTGGACTAGATGGGCCATTGACCTCATCCAGCATTGGCTTCTCATGTTCTTAATTTCCTTGCAGTCCAGGGGACTTTCAAGAGTCTTCTCCAGCACCATAATTCAAAAGCATCTATTCTTCAGCACTCAGCCTTCTTTATGGTACAACTCTCGCAGCCATATCCCATGGACAGTAACAAGAGAGAGAGACAGAGACAGACAGACAGACAGACTTAATCTGATTTTTGGTTTATGGCAATCCAGTGCAGGTATAACTTGAGCCAAATGGATGTGAAAACTTTGGCGGGAGTAAAGCTCTGAATAGCTAGGAAATTGTTGCTAAACATGAATCATCCTCCCTCTGTCTCTTCAGAACAATGACATAGGTCTCCATCGATCTTTCTCCTTCAGCCTCCATTTTTCTTAGACTCTGACAACGGTCGAGCAGAGTTCCCCAGAAACTAGGGATGGCTGGTTGTTCAAAACTAACACTGGTGGCAGAAAGTTCCACCAAGTCCAAACCAATTTGTGGCAACTCTGTAGGGTTTTCGAAGCAAGAGACAAACAGAGGTGGTTTGCCATGGCCTTCCTCTGAGTAGAGGCCCTGGTCTTCCTTGGTGGTCTCCCATCCACATACTAACCACAGCTGACCCTGCTTAGCTTCTGAGATCTGATGAGATCGGGTTTGCCTGGACCACCCTGTCTTCTTCCCATCTGCGACTGGCGGGACACTCTAATTGTAGGGGAAATTCCAGAATTTTGGGCAAAAGAGGTGCTTCTTCCCAATGGAGGCTTGGTTCATAGGAAGAGGCTGACTTTGCTGAAAGATGACCAAGAATGAGGGGATTAGACAGAAGAAGAAGAGGAGGAGGAGAAGAAGGAGGAGATTGGATTTATACCCCACCCATCACTACCCAAAGGAGTCTCAGAGTGGCTTATGATCTCCTTTCCCTTCCCCTTCCCACAACAGACACCTTGTGAGGTAGAAGAAGAAGAGATTGGATTTATACCCTGCCCTTCACTACCTGAAGGAGTCTCAGAGTGGCTTACAAACTCCTTTCCCTTCCCCTCCCCACAACAGACACCCTGTGAGGTAGGTGGGGCTGAGAGAGCTCTTTCAAGAACTGCTCCTGAGAGAATAGCTCTGAGAGAACTTGTGACTGACCCAAGCTCTGACAGAACTATGGCTTGATGCAGGATAAGTCTTTCAATATCTACTAGCCATGGTGACTGAGGGGAACCTTCACATTCAGAGAGTCCCAGAGCCAGAAGGCAGCTTCAAAGGAAGGCCTTGGCCTCTATGTCCTGTTGTTGGCCCTCCAGAGGAGCTGGCTGGCCACTGTGTGAGACAGGATGTTGGACTGGGTGGACTATTGGTCTGATCTAGCAGGGATCTTCTCATGTTGGTGATCCCTGTGTTGGGATCTTCTCCACAACTTCTATCCACCTCCTTGAAATTCTGCACCAAGTTCTCTAGCACGCATGCAAAGGTAGGGCGTCCTTCAGTTTTTATGGCAAAACCAGGTGTTTCCATCAAGCAATCTGAACCAACAGACAGCGCTGAGGCCCATCTGGAAACAAAACATGTCCGTCAGTTAAAAGTATTCCAGTTAAATAAATGTTGCGGGCAGGGACATACATATTCATTAGCCTTCGTTTGGTTGTTATTGAAACAGAGGGAGGAAGAGCTATTTAAACAGATATTTTTTAAAAAATAGTCTTGTGGTCTCTTTAAAAGCTGCGAACAAGTCAAGACCAAATGAGACAGTCATATTTCCTTTCAGATAAAACATGAAAGCTGGTCCAAGAAGCAGGATTCATAATCAAGACTCTAAATGTGTGTGTGTGTATATATATATATATATACACACACAAATGAGGCTTCCATTTCCCAAAATTTCCTTGGAGGTTATGAGATCCCTTTGAAGTACATCTTTAAGAAATGCATGACGTCTTGATTTCCCCCTGCCTCAGATTCTAAGTAGACTTCATGCACAAACATGAACTTTGGCTGGAGATCCTGGAGGGTTTTTTTTGTCATCTTCTGGGCATGGAAGAGCAGTCACTGGTGTGGGGGGGAGGTATTTGTGAATTTCCTGCATTCTGTGGGGGGTTGGACTAGATGACCCTGGAGGTCCCTTCCAACTCTGTGATTCTATGATTATGCCCGGTGGTCAATTTTGCAGCTTCCAGGAGGTGATTTACAAATAGAGTTGCCAGGTTCCCCCTAGTCACTGGTGGGGTAGGACTGCCAGATCCAGGTTGGGAAACTTCTATAGATTTGGGGGATGGAAGAAGAAGAGGAGGGGGAGGAGAAGATTGGATTTATACCCCACCCTCCACTACCCAAAGGAGTCTCAGAGCAGCTTACAAGCTCCTTTCCCTTCCCCTCCCCACAACAGACGCCCTGTAAGGTAAGTGGGACTGAGAGAGCTCTGACAGAAACTACTCTTTTTCAAGAACAGCTGTGCCAGAGCTACAGCTTGCCCAAGGTCATCCAGCAGGTGCAAGTGGAGGAGTGGGGAATCAAACCCGGTTCTCCCAGATTAGAGTCCGTGCACTTAACCACTACACCAAACTGGTTGGGGAGGACAGGGACCCCAGTGGGGTACAGTGCCACAGAGTCTGCCCTCCAAAGCAGCCCTTTTCTCCAGGGGAACTGATCTTTCTAGTCTGGGGATGAGCTGTAATTCCGGGGGATCCCCAGGTCCCATCTGGAGGCTGGCATCCCTTTTTACAAAGGGGAAGGAGGAGGAAGCACTTAACCCATCCCACTCCCATCCGCTTCACTTTTTTTTTTCTCAAAACCACTCTTTAACCCACATGGCATTTCAAACACGCAACTTCTTCAAATGCACATTTTGAACTCCGGTGTGTTCGTGGAGGGGAGAGTGATTCGAAGCAGAGAAACGGTAGGAAGTGAGAGTTAAACAAGCGTACATTCATACTGATTCTCTGCTCTAATATTGCTCGGGACCAAGCTTGCTTTTAACCACCTCTGCTTCTCACTTGCTTTGAAAGCCCCGTGCTGGGATTCCACAGGGATGCCAAACTCCAGGTGGGACCTGGGGATCCCCTGGAATTACAGCTCATCTCCAGACTGCAGTTTCCCCTAAAGAAAATGGATGCTTTGGAGAGTAGACTCTATGGCATTCTACCCCACTTTCAGGAACTTCAGGAAGAGAATGGAAAGGGAAATTGCTGAATTGCAAGTCATTACAACTCTTGGAACAAAAACCTCCCCAGGACTCAACAGGGATATTGGTCTCTTATTTCATTACATATGCTAACTCATTCAGTTCTCACATATGTTGTCTCAACATATGGGGCCAATACATCCTCTGTATTTTAGCGTATTTCTTTTTCAGAATAGTATACTAGAATACTGAATGTAATGCAAGGGATATTGGAATGTTTTGCTGATGTAACACTGCACCCACTTCAATGAAGAGAGAAAAATGCTGTTCAGTTACCTCCGTGCCTGAGAGGAGTTGAATGGAGAGTCTCAGTTTACTTAAGAACATAAGAACATAAGAGAAGCCAATGTTGAATCAGGCCAATGGCCCATCTAGTCCAACACTCTGTCACACAGCGGCCAAAATATACCAGGTGCCATCCGGAGGTCCAGCAGTGGGGCCAGGGCACCAGAAGCCCTCCCACTGCTGCCCCCTCCAGCACCAAGAATAGAGTGCATCACCTGCCCCAGACTGAGAGTTCCCATCCATACCCTGTGGCTAATAGCCACTGGTGGACTTCTGCTCCATATGTTTATCTAATTTCCTCTTGAAACTGTCCATGCTTGCAGCTGCCACGACCTCCTGTGGCAGTGAATTCCATATGTTAATCACTCTTTGGGTGAAGAAGTATTTCCTTTTATCTGTTTTAACCCGACTGCTCAGCAATTTCATAGAGTGCCCACGAGTTCTTGTATTGTGAGAAAGGGAGAAAAGTACTTCTTTCTCAACCTGCTCAATCCCATTCATAATCTTATAAACCTCAATCATGTCACCACCCCTCAGCCGTCGTTTCTCCAAGCTAAAGAGCCCCAAGCATTTTAACCTTTCTTCATAGGGAAGGTGTTCCAACCCTTTTGTCATTCTAGTTGCCCTTCTCTGCACTTTTTCCAATGCTATACTTCCTTCAATTAGAAAAGATACCTTTACACATTAATCACCTATTTTGACATATTTATTGTTTTACTGTTCTATCCCCCTTAATTAAATCAAAACTATTGACCTTATAACCTTCGCTTGTTATTTAGTTTTGTCTTTGCATATCGTAAAACATCTGCATCATGTTACATGTGTGTTTTTTTTTTTATTCAATTTATATACCGCTCAGACCCCAAGGGGTCTCAGAGCGGTTTACATAGTATATATATATAGTTCTTCCTACCTAGGGCCACAATGAAATGGGGGAGGGACTTCCTATCGGCACCCTGAGCAGGGCTTCCTGTTCTTCCCGGCGGGGCTCCAGGCGTAGAGGCCTGCTGCAGCCTTGGTGCACCCTCGAGTCCCCGGCGTAGATCTTTGCCTCCTGGGCCAGGGGACTTCCGCGGCCGGCCTCCTTCCGCCGTGCAGGCCCGCGCCGGCCTCGGCTCCGTGTCCACCAGACTCGTGTTGCGCCGTTATGTCGCCCGCGGCTCCGCCCATGGCTCCACGGCTCCGCCCACCAGGTTCACCGTCCTGCCTGCCGCCGCCGCTGCCGCCATCACCGCCGCTGCCGATGTCCTCCGCCGCCGCCGCTGCCACTGCTACACCCCCCCGGGAGGGAGGGTGCCCCCCGCCTTTCCTACAGGCAGGTACCCATTTATCTACTTGCTTTTGCATGCTTTCGAACCGCTGGGTGGGCGGGAGCTGGGACGAGGACCGGGAGCTCACCCCGGTCGCGGTGGGACTCGAACAGCCATAGTGGCTGTTCGTTTTTTGCTGTTATAGCAGGTGATTTACCACCTGCGCCACCGCTCCCTTTGCTGTTAATTTGCTGTTCAGCCCCTGTCTATAAGTTTGAACTCTTACCTTCCATTCCAATGTATCTGACATAGTGTCCATGCACACGAAAGCTCATACCTTGAATAAACCTTTGTTGGTCTTAAAGGCGCCACCAGACTCTAAATTTGTTCTTCTCAAAAAACCTCATTGGTCTCCCAGGTGCCAGTGGACTTGAATCTAGCAATGCCTCCTAAAGGTATGACTATGACTTCACCCAAAGAGTGATTAACACATGGAATTCACTGCCACAGGAGGTGGTGGTGGCTACAAGCATGGACGGCTTCAAGAGGGAATTAGATAAGCATATGGAGCAGAAGTCCATCAGTGGCTATTAGCCACAAGGTATAGATAGGGGCTCTGAGGCAAGTGATGCTCTGTATTCTTGGTGCTTGGGGGGGGGTTGACAGTGGGAGGGCTCCTAGTGTCCTGGCCCCACTGGTGGACCTCCTGATGGTACCTGGTATTTTTGGCCACTGTGTGACACAGAATGTTGAACTGGGTAGGTCATTGGCCTGATCCAACATTGGCTTCTCCTTCTGTTCTTACGTCTCTGTTCAGGTAAGTTCACCTTTGTTCCTCTCCAAATGCCATTAGCCAAAAAAAGGGGCTCAAATTCCGTAAGGCCATGCCTTCGTCTTTTGACCCACCATTTCCCTTGTGCTCTTTCACTGGCCCAAAAGGTGTCTATTTCCATTCTGCATTCCCCTTTCAGGGTTTCGAGGACTTCAATCACATTTGAAGCCTATCACACTGGAACAGCAATGCCGACACCATGAAAAGCTTTCAATAAATGCATCAGAGACATTGTTGAGTGTGAGTTACTAGCTCGGCCGCCGAAAAAGGAACCCTTTATGTCCTCCCGATAACTCACCGTATCTCAGTCCTCTCTCTTTTCTTCCTTCTGTATAGTGGAGCCAAAAACAGGTTCCCGAGGAGCAAGAGATCACAAAGAGACCTGCGTACCTATCAGGAAGGGCGATCTGTTCTTTCATCCTGGGATCATTGCCTAATCAGTGTACTGTGTTCAAAAGGTGACAGGTTTGCCCTGAAAGAGCTGGGTTTTGTTTACCTGATGGTGTTGACCTGTTATCAGAAAGTTTGCCCTCTTGTGCGAGAAGCCATTTGCCAGCGAGCATCTGAATTGCAGGTGCAGAGCAGAGATAAGTGAGATCTTCCCCATGTCTTTTCTTCCTGTGCCTTAACAAAACAAAACAAAAAAGTCTTACATGAATTGTGCAGATAAGACACGGTGAATGTGCAGTGCACCCCCGGGGCAGATTTGGGAAATGCTCATAGCTCAAAGGCCATCGTCCACAAGCAACTGTCTTGGTTCTTGTGATCTTTCGACTGATGGCACGGCATCAAAGAACAGGCGGGTTCTTCTGGAGACAGACTTCTGAAGAAGAAGGACTTTGACCTGGATGCCACTGACAATCGCCATGGCCTCCACTACTTTAGGCCAATCAGAAGACTCCGGGAAGTTTGTCAGCAGAGCAAGAAGACATCACCTGTTATGAGGCTGCCTTCTACCAAATTGGACCATCGGTCCATCAAGGTCGATATCATCTATTCAGACTGGCAGCAGCTCTCCAAGTTCTTGGGTAGAAGTCTTTCATATCACCTTCTACTTGGTCTATTTTAACTGGAGATGCCAGGGGTTGAACCTGGGACCTTCTGCATGCTGGGGATTGAACCTGGGACTAGGGCCGGATCACCCATTGGGTGATCTAGGCGCTCGCCTAGGGCGGCCCGGCCTCAGGGGCGCCAAATGGCACCCCACTCCCCCCCGAAAAGCACCCTCCCACCTCCCTAACCAGGTGCCCTCCGCAGCCGCTAGATCCTGGCCCCCTTCCTGGCTTTCCTGGGGGCCCGCAGCCGCGGAGCCCCGAGGAAAGCTGGCTCTGGGAGGGAGGGGGTGGCAGCTAGACCCCCCTGCCCCTTTCCCAGCTCTCCTGGGGGTCCCGTAGCCACGGAGCCCCGAGGAAAGCCGGCTCTGGGAGGGAGGAGGTGGCGGCTAGACCCCCCGCCCCCTTCCCGGCTCTCCTGGGGGTCCCGCAGCCACAGAGCCCCCAGGACAGCCGGCTCTGGGAGGGAGGGGGCGGCGGTTAGACCCCCACCCCCTTCCTGGCTCTCCTGGGGGTCCCGCAGCCACGGAGCCCTGAGGAAAGCCAGCTCGGGGAGGGAGGGAGGGGCGGCGGCTAGACCCCCGCCCCCTTCCCTGGCTTTCCTGGGGGCCCTGCAGCTGCGGAGCCTCCAGGAAAGCCAGCGCTCTGCCGCTGCCCCCCGGTCTCTAGGCCCCACCGGGAGGTTAGCATCCCCGGGGGGGCACCCCAGGCTTCCTGCCTAGGGCGCCCAGACACCTGGAGTCGGCCCTGCCTGGGACCTTCTGCCTGCCAAGCAGATGCTCTACCACTAAGCCAGAGCCCCTTCCAAATTGAACCTGCCCTTTACTGAGTTAGACCCTTGCTCTACCTCATCCTTTCAGCTGGAGATGCTGGGGATTGAACCTGGGACCTTCTGCCTGCCAGGCAGATCTTCTACCCTCTAAGCCAGAGCCCCTCCCTTGTTATCTCTTGTAGCGATGTCACATACTTCACTGTGAACAAGTTTGTCAGGCAGACCTACCATGTTTGATGTGGAGCGATTACAGGTAGCCGATCCCAGGATTACTTTCCTTGTACAGTGAATGTCATCAACTCCCTTGCAAACTGGATGGCAACTGTATGATGACGGGGGGTTGCTACTTCTTCCCCCATAACAGAGAAGTTAGTCAAATGGAGGCCCAAAATGGGAAGAATTTCATAATGTGGGGAGGAGCACAGTGGGGGGGGGAGAGAGCTGCCAAAACAAGGCTGCCGAAGAGAAGAAATTCACTCAGGGAGGAGTTTTTCCACTGCAGAAACAGAGCTGCCAAAGGGGAAGGAAAGCCTCCGTGTGAAAGCATCCCTCCTTTGCTGAACCATGCAATTGTGACACATAACGGGCATGTGTGAAAGCTGATTGTGCTCATGTCCATGTTGATGTCCCTTATAATGTCGAGACAGTGTGCGACTGCAATAAAAAAAGGCCAATGCTATGCTGGGGATTATTAGGACGGATATCGATAACAGATCAGCCAATATCATAACGCCCCTATATAAATTGATAGGGCAACCTCATTTGGAATACTGTGTACAGTTCTGGTCACCACACCTTAAAAAGGATATTATAGCTTTCAGGACCGGCCCCAGGTGTCTGGGCGCCCTAGGCAGGAGAGCCTGGGGCGCCCACCCCACCGGAGATGCCAACCTCCCGGTGGGGCCTGGAGAACCGGGGAAGGGGCGGCGCGGCTCTCCCGGGCCCCTCGCAGCCGCGGGGCACCGGGGAGAGCCGGGGAAGGGGCGGGCAGCTCTCCCGGGCCCCTCACAGCCGCGGGGCACCGGGGAGAGCCGGGGAAGGGGCGGGCGGCTCTCCCGGCCCCCTTGCAGCTGCGGGGCGCCGGGGAACGGGTGGCGCGGTTCTCCCGGGCCCCTCGCAGCTGCGAGGGGCCCGGGAAGAGCCGGGGAAGGGGCGGCCTTGGAACGCCCGCCCCTTCCCTCCCAGCGGACGGGCGCTCAGACTGGTGGCGGCCAGCGAGCGGGGTCTGTCCCTGCTGGCCGGCCGCCGCCATGCCGCCCCACCTCTCCACCCCCCAAGGGCTTCTGAAGCGCCCCGGAAGGGCGCTCAGACTGGCGGGGGCGGCGGCAGCGGGGAGAGTCCCCGCTGGCCAGCCGCCGCCATACCGCCCCACCTCTCCACCCCCCAAGGGCTTGGGGGGGAGCCGTGGGTGGAGCGCCGGCCGCCCCTTCCCTCCCAGTCCCAGCGCCGGCTGAAGACAGGGGGTGGAGCGCCGGCTTCACCGGGGGTGGGGCCGGGGGCGCTTTGGCGAGCCGGCAGTGATAGCTTTGCAAAAAGTGCAGAGAAGGGCAACTAGAATGATAAAAGGGTTGGAACACCTTCCCTATGAAGAAAGGTTAAAACGCTTGGGGCTCTTCAGCTTGGAGAAACGACGGCTGAGGGGTGACATGATCGAGGTTTATAAGATTATGAATGGGATTGAGCAGGTAGAGAAAGAAGTACTTTTCTCCCTTTCTCACAAGACAAGAACATAAGAACATAAGAACATAAGAACATAAGAACATAAGAGAAGCCAATGTTGAATCAGGCCAATGGCTAGTCCAACACTCTGTCATACAGCGGCCAAAATATACCAGGTGCCATCAGGAGGTCCAGCAGTGGGGCCAGGACACTAGAAGCCCTCCCACTTGTGGGCACTCCATGAAATTACTGAGCTGTTGGGTTAGAACGGATAAAAGAAAGTAGTACTTCACCCAAAGAGTGATTAACACATGGAATTCACTGCCACAGGAGATGGTGGCGGCCACAAGCATGGACAGCTTCAAGAGGGAATTAGATAACCATATGGAGCAGAGGTCCATCAGTGGCTATTAGCCACAAGGTATAGATAGGAATTCTTGGTCTGGGGCAGGTGATGCTCTGTATTCTTGGTGCTTGGGAGGGGCAACAGTGAGAGGGCTTCTAGTGTCCTGGCCCCACTGCTGGACCTCCTGATGGCACCTGGTATTTTTGGCCGCTGTGTGACAGAGTGTTGGACTGGATGGGCCATTGGCCTGATCCAACATTGGCTTCTCTTATGTTCTTATGATGCCCAGAACCAAAGAAGAATTCAACAGCACACCAGACAACAAAGGGGCTTGAGCAACTAGCGCTTCGGCAGATGTCTGGATCCCTGCCTCTCCTTCTGGCAAGAGGACCTTTCCTTGGGAAATTCTCCCAGTGCACACAATTGGAATGGTCAGTTGCCCCAGAGGCAACAAGCAAGTTGAAGTTGTGTTGCTAAAAACTTGTCTGTGACGCCAATTAGTCAAAGAAAGGCATAAAAAGTAATTTCTATAGTATCTCTTTTCAGTACAATTATTGCCCCTCAGATAAGCATGCCTAACCAGGGATGGGCATGAACTGGCTCACAAACTTAATTTCGTCACAGATTTTGGACAGTAATGTTTGTGAATTGAAGAACTGCCACAAACTTCCATAAATTTTGATGCAGTTTGTGGCAGTTCATGAAGAGCAGAAAAAGGGGGTTAACCGCATTTTTGCAGTTTGGTTCAGAGTTCATGGCTGAACCACAAACTGATACATTGATTCACAAACCAAACTGGTTCGTGTGCCATTTAAAGTTTAACACCCTGCTTTCTGCTCTCTGTGAAAAGTGGTGGGGAGCAGAAAGCAGGGGCTTAAATAGCACTGAGGCATTCAAACAGCCATGTGCAGCCCAAAACAGGAAGTAGGGGTTTAAAGGGACTTGGAGTCCCTTTAAACCCCTGCTTTCTGCTCCATTCACAAACCACTACAAATGCTTTAAAAGTTCATGGGAGGTCATGAGGGTAGACCCATCACGAACTTCTGTTCACGAACCGTGAACAGGGAAGAAATCATCACCAATTTTGCTTTGTGATTAAGTTCACACCTATCCCTTGTAGTCTGAGCAACTGCATCAGACAGTCGGAGTTCAGATGACTGAAGTTAAAACCAGACAGTGTCAGAAGAGTAGTGATGGCTGGTTCCAGAGGGCCGCTTTGTCTTCCAGATGCAATCACCTCAATGGCACAGAAAGCAAAAAGGTCCAACTTTCTGCTATGGAGATTCATTTACTTGCTGGTGAGGCTGTGCCAGGAAGCAAAGAGCATAATTAAACCCAGTCTTTGTTTGAAAGATTTGCAATTATCAGTGTTACCCATTTTGGGAAGGGGGTTTAGTTCAGTCCTATGGTAGCGTTTCCCAGTCTGTGTGTCAGGACGCAAAAGTGGGTTGCAAAGCCTCTGAAAGTGGGTCATGAGCCCTTCCTTTTCATTATTCTCCTTTGTATTTTGGAAACCAAAGATCTGACCCTGGAAACAGAATCTTAGGGGCATTAGAGGGCATAACGGAGAAGGAGAGCGTGGTCAAACACGGGAATGTGCAAATGCTGTGTATGTCAGAATGCCATTCGCTTGCGGTTCACAGTGTGGGCTGCTGCATCCTTTGTGTGATGGCTGTTGGTTTCTCAAAAACATCTGGTTGGCCACTGTAGAAAACAGAATGCTGAACGAGATGGGCACCAAGGTCATAGTCTGCCTAGGGCACTTGAGCCAGCTCTGGCTGGGTCACCATACAAAGTAACTTTGGGAGGAAGTCCTTCTTCACCCAAAGAGTGATTAACATATGGAATTCACTGCCACATGAGGTGGTGGCAGCTACAAGCATGGATGGTTTCAAGAGGGAATTAGATAAACATATGGAGCAGAAGTCCATCAGTGGCTATTAGCCACAGGGTATAGATGGGAACTCTCAGTCTGGGGCAGGTGATGCCCTCTATTCTTGGTGCTGGAGAGGGCAGCAGTGGGAGGGCTTCTAGTGTCCTGGCCCCACTGCTGGACCTCCTGATGGCACCTGGTATTTTTGGCCGCTGTGTGACAGAGTGTTGGACTGGATGGGCCATTGGCCTGATTCAACATTGGTTTCTCTTATGTTCTTATGTTAAGTCACTGTCACGAGCTGGGGTGCAGGCAGGGAGAGAAAGAGTCCAAGTCCAGTCCGAGGTCAGAGCCAAGAGGTAGCCAAAACAGGAGCCAGTCGCAAGAGTCCAAAACACAAACCAGGAGCGGAGTCGTTCAGAACCAAGGTCAAGGAGCTGAGAGTTCAGGACACGGGGAGAGACCGGAAACACGGGCGGGGTGGGTGCAAAGCGTCGTCAGATCGACTAGTTGCTGCCACAAGGAACAAGCGTTGAGTGGGGAGCTAAATGCCCCTCAGCTGCTGCTGCTAATTAACGTTCGTTCTGAGCAGCCCAGCATCTGCTAAAACTCAGGGCTGAGTGAGCGTCTGCCCTGAAGGCGCGCCTCCCGTCACCTGGACATCAAGTCCTGGCGTAGTCAGTTCCTCAAACATGCAACCTGCAGAAGCGAGTCAGGGGGGCTGTTCGCTGCTGATTGTTCCTCATCAGCTGTTGCAGATGCAGGTGGTCAAAGCAAACTCTCGGCCTCTGACACATCATCGGGGTCAGGTGTGTGCTCTGCTGAAGCTGGAAGCTCACCCTCGTCAGCACTGGTGACACTCACTGTACCCAGAAAGGTTGGGAAACACCACCCGATGCCATTCATAGGAGCTGGGCATGCAAGTTATGGGGACAGGGTCATCTTTTTGCTTGGTTTCTAGGTGGCATTGCCAACTCTGGGTTGGGGTATTCCTGGAGATTTGGTGGTGGAGACCAGGGAGGGCAGGGTAAACTCCCAAAAGTGATTTCTATGTACTATTATACCTTTTTCTTTTTTCTTTGTAATGAAAAACTGATAAACTTATTAAAAAAGTGAAGAAAAAGAGAAGAGAAAGGTGAAGAAACATACCATTAAAACTTCCAAGATCTCTCGACGACGACGACAAAAAACAATCACTTATACTAAAGCTAAAGGGAACGATTACTTACTCTAAAATTACCTTACCGATTCTTCTTTCTTGTCTGCTATTTGAAATTAGAAGTTGGAGAGGTCATTAGACGGTTAATTTGGCTGCAAAACCATTCAATACACAGATACCGAAGGGGGTGATGTTGCCGAGTAACTAATTGGGTTTTTGAAGAAGTTTTTGCTTCTAGTTTCTGTTTTGCTTGTTCCTTCTGCACTGTAATTGGTTATCCATTCCATGTAGAGTTGCCAACTCCTGGTTGGAAAAAAACTGGAGCCTTTGGGGGTGGAGGCAGTGAAGCCTGGGGAGGGCAGTGTTTGGTGAGGGGAGGGACTTCTGCAGGATAGAATGCCACACAGTCCACCCTCCAAAGCAGCCATTCCCTCTAGCTGAACAAATCTCCAAGGTGTGGAGATCAGTTGTAATTCTGGGAGATCTCCAGGTTCAACCTGGAGGCTAGCAAGCCCAGTGGTTTGTGTCTGAAAGCTGAGTAAAGGTTCAACTTCTGGAAAGAAACTTCAGTCTAGACTTACTCTTCTTTGCAAAACCGCAACATCTACCATGCCATTTCCTGGGTGAAAAGAAGGCTTCTGTTATTTATTTATTTATTTATTTATTTATTTAAGCAGATTTGTATCCCGACCTCCCTGCATAGCAGGCTCAGGGCAGGTTCCATCAGGGGTCATTTCCTGCAGGAGCGCACAGGAGCAGAGCTCCGGCAGTAAGGAGCCCAGGGGGCAGGCACATGCAACAAGCCCCACCCCCTGCTCCCAGCAGCCCTCAGTCAGGTCGCAAGGAGCAAGGAGCAAGTTGCAGAGCCCCCCCCGGCCCGCCTTCAGGGACAAACTCTCCCTCCTCTGCGAGGGCAGATCTGTGTGTTCCCCCCCCCCAATAGCTAGCAATCCAAAACAGTCCAGTGGCACCTTTAAGACTAAGTTTTATTTAGGTACAAGCTCTCCCTCTTCTGCGAGGGCAGATCTGCACATTCCCCCCCTCCCCAATAGCTAGCAATCCAAAACAGTCCACTGGACCCTGAGCGGTGGGTGTTGCCTTCTGACACAGTTCCAGTGATGTCAGGGGATGTGGCATATGCAAATATGTTATGTTAATGTTATGCTAATGAGCTCCTGCACCTCTTTTTCTACGAAATGACCCCTGGGTTCCATCATAGATCATATACAAACAGTAAAAGCAACTAAAATACACCACCTAAAATATAACTACGACTAATTCCTGTGTTTCAAACCAGTGCCTCAACAGGTGAGGTCTACTACAATTTAGATTCCAAATGATGACACATCTGATCCATTGAAGGGGAAGCCCAATAGAGTGCGGATGCCCACTCCATCTTGCAGGCCCTGCAGAACTGTAGAAGGTCCCGCAGAGCCCTGATCTCATATGGGAGCTCATTCCACCAGGTGGGGAGCGGAAAGCAGGGGTCTAAATGGCTCAGAGTCATTTAACCCTCTGCTTTCTGCTCCGTGCCATTTTTCACAGGGAGCAGAAAGCAGGGGTCACGAACCGCTCCAAACCAGTTCAGTTCATGAACCAACCTCCCAGTTCGTATCAGTTTGTGGTTCAGATACGAACCGAAATGAACCACAAGATACGGTTCATGCTCATCCCTCCATGCAGGCTTGTGTCTGGGAACTTGGTGGTGGAAAATAGCTGTCAAATCACAGCTGACTTATGGTGAGCCTGCAGGGTTTTCAAGGCCAAAGATGAACCGAAGTGGTTTGTTATTTCCTGTCCCTGTATCAACCGATGACCACCCTGGGTAACCTTGGAGGTCTCCCATCCATGAACTAACCAGGACCAACCCTGCTTAGCTCCCAAAACTGGGCTCCAAATCCCCCCCCTTTGTTCATAACTCAAACATCTTAAGAGTGAGCCACAAGTAATCCAGGATGCTTTCTTCCTCACGCGTTACTCTCCCTTCCTGTTTCCGAGCTTGGTTTCAGACAAAAGAAAGCTTCTTCCCTTGCACTCCTCAACTGCTGCTCATAACTCAAGCCTGCTGACCTTCAGCGGAAATTACAAGTCATACCATTTAATAAAAGAAAGGGGGGTTGCTGGAGAAGCACATTGCGTTAGGAGTGATTTATTGGCAGCTGGGGAAGGGTTTGTTAGGGGGTGGATTAGTCGCTACCCGGTTATCTCGCCTCATTACAAAGCAACGTCTCCTCTTTTGATTCATTGTCTGTTCCAAGGATTCGCTGGAGGGCCCAGATGGGTTTCGGAACTCTCTGCTTCATCTCCCATAAATCTGAACCAATCAAATGACGTGTTCTGACCTCAGAAGCAGGCGAGAAACCACTCAGCCGGACCAAGGAGGAATGCCCAGGGGAAGCCAAAGGAGTATTCCCTTGGTTGCCCTAGACTTTGATTAACGGTTGGCAATACAAGTGATGTGAGTCTATCTCTACTTTCCAGGTTCCCCCTCCCAGAAATAGTCTACCCCTAGTCTGGGGTAATGATTTCTCTCATTAGGTATCTGCTTCTGAGATTTGTTACTGGGAAATCCTTTGGGCATGAAAGATGTTATGCATCAATGCTTAGTTCTCGTCAGGGGTCATTTCGTAGAAAAAGAAGTGCAGGAGCTCATTTGCACAACTCATTTGTATAACTCATTTGCATATGCCACACCCCCTGACAAAGGGCACCTGGAGAAGATCGGGCAGGGAACCCAGGCATGTTTAGAATGCCTTTCTTTCCCTTCCCCAGATGGAGAAGGGAAAGAAAGGCATTTATATCCCCACCACTTCCCTGAGTTTCATAGAATCATAGAATGTTAGAGTTGGAAGGGACCTTGCAGGTCATCTAGTCCAGCCCCCTGCCCTCTACAGGAGCACAGCCGAAAGATAGCTCTATATACCTACAACATACCCCAAAGATAGTCGTCCAGTCTCCGCTTGAAAACGTCCAGCGAAGGAGCATCCACCACCTCCCGAGCCACGCTATCCTGCTGCTCAACCACTCTTCTCCTGATATTTAACCGGTAACAACTCCCTTGTCATTTCCACCCATTAGATCTAGTCTTGCAGTCCGGAGCAAGAGAGAATAGATCTGCTCCATCTTCTACCTGACAGCCTTTCAAATACTTGAAGACTGCAATCATGTCCCCTCTAAGTCTTCTCTTTCCCAAGCTAAATATACCCAACTCTTTCAGCCTTTCCTCATAAGACTTGGATTCCAACCCTCTCACCATCCTGGACACCCTCTTCTGGACACGCTCGAGCTTGTCAACATCCTTCCTAAAATGTGGTGCCCAAAACTGGACACAGTACTCCAGGTGAGGCTTGACAATAGCAGAATAGAGCAGAACTACCACCTCCCATGATCTGGACATAATACTTCTGTTAATGCATCCTAAGATTGCATTCGCTTTCTTCACAGTCACATCTCACTGCAGGCTCATGTTGAGCTAGTGATCAACCATAACACCTAGATCTGTTTCACATGTGCTGCTGTCAAGCCAAGTCCCTCCCATTCTAAATCTGTGCCTTTGATTTTTTGTGCCCAGGTGTAGGACTTTGCACTTATCTCTATTGAATTTCATTTTATTCACCTCAGCCCACTGTTCCAGCCTATCTAGATCATTTTGAATCCTGACTCTGTCTTCTTCAGAATTAGCAATCCCACCCAGCTTTGTGTCATCTCTACATTTGATAAGCATCCCCTCTATGTCTTCCTCCAGGTCATTTATAAAAACCTTAAACAACACCAGGCCCAGGACTGAGCCCTGTGTTTCTCCACAAAAGTGGAGAGGCTCAGGGGAAAGGGGGGGCATGTCTGCCTGCCTGCCCTTCCCCTTCCCAGCCAACCCAATGCCTGGGCTTGTTACTCCCGGAACACCATTCTGGCTCGTTCCCCCTCAAAATGACCGCTAGTTCTCATGGCCCTTTCTTACATGCCCAGGAAAATGCTGATCACCATGTTAGGGTCCGGAAGCCATTTTTATCCAGGCCAATTTGGCTGGAGATCCTGGAGGGTTTTTTTTGTCATCTTCTGGGTGTGGGACAGCAGTCACTGGGGGTGTGGGGGGAGGTATTTGTAGAAGAAGAAGAAGAAGAAGAAGAAGAAGAAGAAGAAGAAGAAGAAGAAGAAGAAGAAGAAGAAGAAGAAGAAGAAGAAGAAGAAGAAGAATATTTATACCCCACCCTTTACTCAGAGTGGCTTACAAGCTCCTTTCCCTTCCCCTCCCCACAAAAGACACCATGTGAGGTAGGTGGGGCTGAGAGAGTTCTTTCGGGAACCGCTCTTTCAAGAACAGTTCTGACAGAATGATGGCTTGCCCAAGGTCATCCAGTAGCTGCAAGTGGAGGAGTGGGGAATCAAATCCGGTTCTCCCGGATTAGGGTCCACACATTTAACCACTACATATAGCAGCTCAAGAAGTTTAGTCCCAGCTGACGGGTCAAACTGGTGTTGTAGCACCTCGTTTCACCAAAGCTTTATCCAAGATGGAATGGTAACAATTTAACAAGATCCAAAATTACTGCACAGTAAAACATTTCATAAACGTCTAACCATTTGGGAGAATGCAGGGACACAAAGTGACATGAAATGTTTTACTGTGCAGTAATTTTGGATCTTGTTAAGACACAGGCTGAGTCTCCCATCTCCTCTCCTGATCATGTTCAGCCTTGAGGAGCTGACAAATGATGAGCTGCAGTAGTGGCAGTGGGGTGGCGACAGGGTTCCCGACGCTGCTTCAGGAAATGCCAGATTCGTGGGGCAATGCTTGGGGAGGGTGGAGTTTGGAGAGGATGTGATGTCACTTCTGGGTGATGGTCTAGTCTGCCTCCCATAATCTTTGTGGTCTTGACCATAGAATCATAAAATCAATATGTTATTGAAGGCTTTCATGGCCGGAGTTCATTAGTTGCTGTAGATTTTCCGGGTTGTGTGGCCGTGGTCTTGGCATTGTAGGACTTGACGTTTCGCCAGTAGCTGTGACTGGCATCCTCAGAGGTATAACACAGAAAGATGGGGTACTCTCTGTGTCAAGGTGAGAATCGTAGAGTTGGAAGGGACCTCCAGAGTCATCTAGTCCAACCCCTTGTACAATGCAGGACATTCACAAATACCGCCCCCTCACACCCCCAGTGTCTTCTATTCCACACTCAGAAGATGACAAAAAAAACCTTCAGGCTCCCCAGCCAAATTGGTCTTGAGAAAAAGTGCTTCCGGACCCCAAAGTGGTGATCAGCATTTCCCTGGGTGTGTAAGAAAAGGCCACAAGAACTAACCACTGAGGCAACCCTTCCTGCCCTCCTTCTCATCATCTGCCTCAGTTCACAGAGTCAGTATCGCTGTCAGATGGCCATCTAGCCTCTGTTTGAAAACCTCTATAGAAGGAGAGCCCACCACCTCCCGAGGAAGCCTGTTCCACTGGGAACGTAAGAACATAAGAGAAGCCAATGTTGATTCAGGCCAATGGCCCATCTAGTCCAACACTCTGTCACACAGTGGCCAAAAATACCAGGGGCCATCAGGAGGTCCAGCAGTGGGGCCAGGACACCAGAAGCCCTCCCACTGCTGCCCCCTCCAGCACCAAGAATAGAGTGCATCACCTGCCACAGACTGAGAATTCCCATCTATACCTTGTGGCTAACAGCTGCTGATGGACCTCTGCTCCATATGTTTATCTAATTCCCTCTTGAAACTGCTTGTAGCTGCCACCACCTCCTGTGGCAGCGAATTCCATGTGTTAATCACTCTTTGGGTGAAGAAGGACTTCCTTTTATCTGTTCTAACTCGACAGCTCAGCAATTTCATGGAGTGCTCATGAGTTCTTCTACTGTGAGAAAGGGAGAAAAGTACTTCTTTCTCAACCTGCTCTATCCCATGCATAATCTTATAAACCTCTATCCACTCTGTCAGGAAGTTTTTCCTCATGTTTAGCCAAAAACTCTTCTGATTTAATTTCAACCCATTGGTTCTGGTCTGACCTTCTGGGGCAACAGAGAACAACCTTTATATGACAGCCCTTCAAGTACTTGAAGATGGTTATCATATCACCTCTCAGATGTGGGGAAATTCCTAGAGCGTCACTATGTACAAAATGGTAGAGAATGATGGTTTGGTAAAGGGACAGGGAAACATGAAGCTGCCTTTCTCTGAATCAGACCAGTGGTCCATCGAGGTTAGTATTGTCCACTCAGACTGGCAGCGGCTTTCTGGTGTGTTAGGTAGAGGTCTGTCACACATCACCTGCTACTTAATTTTTAACTAGAGACACTGGGGATTGAACCTGGGGCCTTCTGCATGCCAAGCAGATGCTCTACCACAGTAGACTTTACTAGTGTGTACTGTCTGTCGCTGTAAGTACTCTCCTATTAGGTAATTTCTGTATTGTTTAATGTGTTGTGGTGAAATGCTTATCCTTTGTTCCAGCAATGCGTCAGCTCTGTATCAGATTTCTGCTTGTATCATGTAATCCAAACCCTTTTGTATTTTTCATTGGATGTCCCATTCTGTTGATCAGATTTATATTTACCCTATGGAATCTGTGTTCAGGCTCAGTGAGAAAGATGGACAGTAAATAATACAAATGAATATGTGGACACCATGTTTTCCCTCACTCCACAGTTCCTGAGCATTCGGAAACTGGAGCTGGGTATAGGTAAAGCCCTGCCCTGGGCAGTAAATGGGATGAACATAAAGAACATCAGAAGACCCATGTGAGTGGCTTATAATCTTCTTTCCCTTCCCCTCCCCACACCCTGTGAGGTAGGTGGGGCTGTAAGAGCTCTTTCAAAGACTGCTGGTAAGAGAACAGCTCTGGGAGTACTTGTGACTGACCCGAGGTCACACCAGCAGCTGTATGTGGAAGATTGGGAAATCAAACCCGATTCTCCCAGATTAGAGTCTGCACTCCTAACCACTACACCAAACTGGCTCTCAGGTGAATGGGTTTTTTTTTTTAACGTTTCCTAGACTGATGAGGTTGCTTTGTGAGAGGATCGTGTTTGAGGGTGCGTGGGTGCTTGCAGCCTGTTGGAGAGTGGTGTTTTGTTCAGTTCTGTATGGTTCTTTAGTCTGATTGGTTGCTGATTGAGGAAGGTCTGTTTGCCAGGGGTTGATTGCTGGCCCCACCCAGCTCTCTGTGCATGAGTGTGTGCACATGCACACATTCAGGTTGGGTCGGGGTTAATCTTACACGTGAACACATGAACCTGCTTTATACTGAATCAGACCCTTGGCCCACCAAAGCCAGTATTGTCTACTCAGACTGGCAGCGGCCCTTCAGGGTCTCAAGCAGAGGTCTTTCACATCACCTCCTACCTGATTTTTTAAACAGGATATGCCAGGGATTGAACCTGGGACCTTCTGCATGCCAAAAAGAAGATTGGACTTATACCTTGCACTTCACCTGGAGTCTCAGAGCAGCTCACATTTACAACCTCCTTTCCCTTCCCTTCCCCACAACAGACACCCTATAAGGTAAGTGGGACTGAGGAGAGGAGAGGAGAGGAGAGGAGAGGAGAGGAGAGGAGAGGAGAGGAGAGGAGAGGAGAGGAGAGGAGAGGAGAGGAGAGGAGAGAAGAGAAGAGAAGAGAAGAGAAGAGAAGAGAAGAGAAGAGAAGAGAAGAGAAGAGAAGAGAAGAGAAGAGAAGAGAAGAGAAGAGAAGAGAAGAGATTGGATTTATACCCCACCCTTCACTAACCAAAGGTGTCTCAGAGCAGCTTACAAACTCCTTTCCCTTCCCCTTCCCACAACAGACACCCTGTGAGGTAGAAGAAGAAGAAGAGATTGGATTTATACCCCGCCCTTCACTGCCCAAAGGTGTCTCACAGTGGCTTACAGACTCCTTTCCCTTCCCCTCCCCACAACAGACACCCTGTGAGGTAGAAGAAGAGAAGAGATTGGATTTATACCCTGCCCTTCACTACCCAAAGGTGTCTCAGGCTGCGATCACATGGAAGGGGGAAGAGGCGGGCAGGAAGCGAGGCTGTTTGCCCCGCCTGCAATAACGTGCCTTTGCGCAATCAAACTTCCCGCCACGCATCCGCAGTTCCCCAGACTACTGAGTTATCGGCAGTAGCTTTTTCCACGCTACTGCCGTGCGCAACAACGCCCCGATGACGATTCCGGGATGCCAGACAGATGTGTCTGTCTGATCATGTCCCTTTAATCTGCAGGGGAATCGCATGGCTGCCGTTGCTTCCGGTACGTATGATCGCACCCTCAGAGCGGCTTACAAACTCCTTTCCCTTCCCTTCCCCACAACAGACACCCCGTGAGGTAGGTGGGGCTGAGGGAGCTCTGGACAGAACTGCTCTTTTTCAAGAACAGCTCTTATCAGAACTACAGCTTGCCCAAGGTCATCCAGCCAGGTGCAAGTGGAGAAGTGGGGAATCAAACCCGGTTCTCCCAGATTAGAGTCCGCGCACTTAACCACTACACCAAACTGGCTGAGAGAGCTCTTTTGAGAACTGCTGGTGAGAGTGCTGCTCTGAGAGAACTTGAGACTGATCAAAGGTCACACCAGCAGCTGCATGTGGAGGAGTGGGGAATCAAACCCGGTTCTCCCAGATTAGAGTCCGCGCTCTTAACCACTACACCAAGCTGGCCAAGCAGATGTTCTACCACTAAGCCACAGCCCTTCCTTCGAGTGAGATTTCCACATGAGATTCCAAGGCCCGCTGTTAAATTTATTCATGATTAAACTTGAAAAAGGAGGGATCTGAAAATAAACGGGAGAAATGGTGGCACCACCAATTAGGTATTCCGGTGGGGATTTCCAGGCAACGGGGCCAGCGCGTGAAAATCAGCTACCGCCAACGGGCCTACCCTATTAAATGCCACTCAAAGGTCGGCTCCATTTCTTCAAAAATTGGACTCTCGAAGGTCGCCAGGTCAAACTCTGGTACAATTACATGATGACAAGGCATTGACTTTCCCTCCGTCCCTCATTTAAAAATCCCTGACTTTTACCTCAGCTGGTGTATCATCTCCGGTTGGAAAGGTGGGGGGGGAGAAAACGTCTTCTGAAGGTGAATCCAGGAAACCCTTTTGCAGAGCCTGAGTGGAGTTGGGGCTGGTTCGCCAATCTTTTTGTGTCGTCAACAGTAATTCGCTGTAAGGTGTGCGAATGATTTCTCTCCCGCCGATCGATACCATGGGGGGGGGCTGCTATTTCACATTCCTGGGAGAATACAGGGACCAAGGACTCCTTTCTCCCTCAGCTCTTAGCGCGGAGTTAAATATAACCTCTATAAAGAACGCCAGAGCTTTTAAGTAACTTTCTCTTGTGTGTGGGAGGGGGGGACACACACAGTGACTGGATATGAATCATATACTTTTGTACAAAATAGATATATTTTTTCCTTGTTGCACAGCGGTTCCCCGCGGCCGTTATCCTGTCTTAAAATTGTGCAGGGTTCCCCCCCATAAAAAAGTGTTTTCAGCTAAAATTTTCTCGTTTTCAGGCTTATAGTAACAAGAAGGAGACGAAGCCCTGTGAGGAAAGGCCGAGGGACTTGGGAATGTTCAGTCTGGAGAAAAGGAGGCAGAGGGGGGACAGGATTGTTCTCTTAAAGTCTTTGAAGGGCTCTCACTTGGAGGAGGAGGGCAGGGAGCTGTTCCTGTTGTCAGCAGAGGAGAGGACTCGCAAGAACGGGTTTCAATTAAGGGCAGGAAGGTAACTGTTGGATATTAGAAACAAAAAATTACCATAAGAGTTGTGCAACAGTGGAATCAGCTGCCTGGGGAGGTGGTGGGTGGACTAGATGGCCCCGTATGCAGTGTTCCCTCTAAGCTGAGTTAGTGTGAGCCAGCTCACAGTTTTTTTAGCCTCTGGCTCACCCATTTTTGTCTTAGCTCAGGAAGGACGGCTCCAGGGCAAACTAATTTATGCGGCAGCCAAAGCGCTCGCTCACAACTTGAAGGCCAGTAAGCTCAGTTTGATGTAGTGGTTAAGTGAGCGGACTCTTATCTGGGAGAACCAAGTTGATTCCCCACTCCTCCACTTGCACCTGCTCATGTGACCTCCGGTCAGTCACAAGCTCGGCACAGCTGTTCTCCCAAGGACAGTTTCTGTCAGAAGTTCTCTCAGCCCCGCCTACCTCACAGGGTGTTTGTTGTGGGGAGGGGAAGGGAAAGGAGTTTGTAAGCCGCTCTGAGACGCCTTTGGGCAGTGAAGGGCAGGTTATAAATCCACACTCCTCTTCTTCTTCTTCTTCTTCTTCTTCTTCTTCTTCTTCTTCTTCTTCTTCTTCTTCTTCTTCTTCTTCTTCTTCTTCTTCTTCTTCTTCTTCTTCTTCTTCTTCTTCTTCTTCTTCTTCTCCTCACAAAGTAGACTTTTTGCTCACAGGACTCCACAGCTTAGAGGGAAGCATTGCCTGTATGGCCCCTTCCAACTCTGGGATTCTATCATTCTATGAACAATTGAAACACCTTAAACAATGAAGACATTGGTCAGGAAAGAGGAGTAGGAGGATCGTGAAAGAATCTATAATGGCTCCGCATCCCCAATTGTCGTTTTCTTGGCTTTCTTCTTCTTCGTTTTTTGGTCTGTCCCACCCAGTTGTTTCAATGAGTGTAGATATATGCTGACGCAGCCTGTGATTCTGAGGAACTGTAAAATCTATTCTTTGTATATATCAGCTAATGGCAGAGTCGAGTAGCTGTTCTGTTACACAGATGGATGCTTAAAACTGCGGAGAAATCTCTTGGTAGTCACTGTTTAAATGGACGTGCATAAGCTTCTCTGTCTCAAAATTACTTAAGTCCACGGCTATTTTTGGGCAGGAACGCACAGGAACGGAGTTCCGGCTGGCTCTTGAGATGGCCACGCCCAGCAGGAACTCATTAGCATAATAGGCCACACCCAACAGCAGAAACTCATCAGGACTGGCTACATGAGGGCTGTGTGGCCTAACATGCAAAGGAGTTCCTGCTCCAAAAAAGCCCTGGCTTTTGACAACAAACAAGGTAAACAGAATCAGAAGCAAAAGGTGGGTGTGGCTGGATGACCACACTTCTGGTAACAGGGGTGTGGCCTGATATGCTAATGAATTTCTGCTGTTGGGTGTGGCCAATTATGCTAATGAGTTCCTGTTGGGCTTTTTCTACCAAAAAGCCCTGCTTAAGTCTGTGAAAGCAGGAACACAGACAAGTTCCAAAACACACACGTTCCAGTTTTCCTTCTTAAGCTCTTGGTTGGAATCACCCCCTTTTCACTAGGAGCTCTTTTTCTCAGGGAAGGACTGCCAGCCCCACTTCCCTGATGCCGGGCCCTCTCTCGATCCTTCACTTCTCTTAACTGAACTAACGGCTCTAACTGCCGCTCTCAACTGTCACTCTCAACTGTAGAATTCCATTTGAAGTCTGCACGTACACCAAAACTTATACCCAGAATTAAGCTTTGTTGGTCTTAAAGGTGCCACCGGACCAGTGTTCCCTCTAAGCTGAGTTAGTGTGAGCTAGCTCACAGTTTTTTAGCCTCCAGCTCACACCTTTTTACCTCAGCTCAGGAAGGACGGCTCCAGAGCAGACTAAAATTTGCAGCGGCCAAATCGCTCACTCGCAAGTTTTAATGCCAGTAGCTCACAAAGTAGAATTTTTTGCTCACAAGACTCCGCAGCTCAGAGGGAGCATTGCACTGGACGCAAACTTTGTTCATTGGAGTCTCCTGTCACTCTAGGTCCTCAGCCTGGGCTAACACATTAACGATTCTCAGTCCATTACAGGACCTCTGCACCAATTATGCTCCAACAACAAACATCTTGTTGGGGTTTAATTTCCCAGGATGATGAGAACAACTGTGGTGAGAAGACAGACATTTACTCTAATAGCCCCAGCACTCCAGAATGGATTACTGCTGGAGATTTTAGGCTCATGTACAGCCATTCTTTCTTAGGAAGGCCTGTAATGGCAATGCTTTTCACAGGACCTTTGCTCCTTAGCTGGCATCGGCAACTGAAGTTATTTTTATGAGGAAGGTATTTACACTGAAGTATTGCATTTTAAGACATGCAGAGTTCTTTAAAGAAGTGATATAAGCAACCTTGGGTCCCCTTAGTCTGGGGGAAAGGCAAGGTGAAAGCTTTTTTGAAAAAACAGAAATAAAAGCGTGGTGATATCACTGGAGGGTGAGTGAGGGCAAGTGAGGGCAATGTGAATGAACGTTTTTGGAAAGAGTTTCAAAGAATGCTGAAAGAAGGTGGTCTTTTCACTGATACTTGAAAAAAATGTTAGCACTTTCAGCTCGGCCGTACATCATGCTCATGTGAACCCAGTCTGACCTTTTTTAAAAAAAAAAAAAAAATAGAGCATTTGAACATTGGCAATGCCCAAATGAATGAGGAACAAAAATGAATTCAAATGATAGTTCTGGGAAACAGGGCATCTATTTCACATGAACTCACAGTCGCCCTTTTGTCTTGCTCCAGTTCCACCATTTCCGGCTTCCACAATAGGCACGGTCTGTTTGAAAGAACATTTGTTCATTTATTTTTTTTCCCTCCTTTCTTTCTGTTCCTCAGCGGAATGAAGCAAAATGAGTGGGGGAGTTTATATATATATATATACACATATATATATTAAAGGCATTCGGAATGGACCAAGAGCCAGGTTGGTGAAGTACTTAGGAGCATGGACTCTAATCTGGGAGAACTGGGTTTGATTCCCCAGTCCTCCTCATGCAGCTGCTGGAGTGACCCTGGGTCAGTCACAAGCTCTCTCAGAGCGGTTCTCTCACCAGCAGTCCTCGAAAGAGCTCTCTCAGCCCCACCTACCTCAGGGTGTCTGTTGTGGGGAGGGGAAGGGAAAGGAGACTGTAAGCCATTCTGAGCGAAGGGCGGGGTATAAATCCAATCTCTTCTCTCTCTTCCCTCTTCCTTTGTAGTTGCAGGAGGTTTGCTGTATTCTCTGCCTTTAGAACATGCCTCAGCCCCAGAAGTCTAGGACCTCAATCGACTGAAGGGGTCCTCAGATTTTTGAGCCTGCGGGCACCTTTGGAATTCTGACGCAGGACACAACCACAAAATGGCCGCTGGAAGAGGTGGAGGAAACCCAAGTGCAGAGGAGAATAGGGATGGGGTTTTTTTAAAAAAAGACAACACTGTGAAAGAGAATAAAACTGACACTGTGGTGACAGCTGCCATTGAAACAGGGCCAGAGCTTTCTCTGCCTGCCATGGTACCATTGGCCTGATCCAGCAGGGCTCTTCTTAACTTCATAGGGTTGAGAAGTTAAACCCCATATTACAGGAGAGGAGGGAAACGTTCCCTGTGTCCAGGGCTTTTTTTGTAGAAAAAGTCCAGCAGGAACTCGTTAGCATAATAGGCCATACCCAACAGCAGAAACTCATTAGAATATTAGTCCACACTCCTGATAGCACAGCTCATTAGCATATTAGGCCACACCCCCATGCTGCCAGAAGTGTGGTCATCCAGCCACACACCTTTTGCTTCTTATTCTGTTTACCTTGTAGGTTGTCAAAACCCAGGGCTTTCTTTTGGAGCAGGAACTCCTTTGCATGTTAGGACACAAAGCCCTAATGTAGCCAATCCTAATGAGTTTCTACTGTTGGGTGTGGCCTATTATGCTAATGAATTCCTGCTGGGCGTGGCCAACTCGGGAGCCAGCCGAAACTCCGTTCCTCTGCGTTCCTGCCCCAAAATAGCCCTGCCTGTGTCCTCTTTCTTCGCAGCAGGAATAATTTCATAAACCTCTTATCTATCAGTTTTTCCCCCCCAGCCGAAGAGCCTCAAACTGCTGATTTTGTGACTGGCCCTTCCTCTATACCAACAATTTCATGGTGACATCGACAAATCTTTCTGAATATTTCAAACTCTACTGTGAGTTCAGTGAGTTGGGGGGGGACACACTGTATTACAGGTGTGGACCGACCCAATGAAATTATATCATTTTAATCTGCCCAGCTAATCGGGTCTCCAGTGGCCAATCAGAAGTCATGGTGGGCAACTACTGGGCCTGGCCCCATCCACTTTCCAAAAATACTTGGTGGGCAACAGGGAAGATGTCAGGAAGCGCCACAGAGCCCCCAGTCAATACTCCCTCTAAGCTGTGGAGTCCTGTGAGCAAAAATTCTACTTTGTGAGCTCCCGGCATTAAAGTTGTGAGCGAGCGATTCGGCTCATGCATAAATCAGTTTGCTCTGGAGCCCTCCTTCCTGAGCGAAGGCAAAAATGTGTGCGCTGGAGGCTAAGAAAACTGTGAGCTAGCTCACACTCACTCAGCTTAGAGGGAACACTGGTGGGGAGGTGCGAATAACTTGCGCTTTCCCGTCAGCCCAACCGAGGGGTTCCTTTAACCAACTGCATAAACCAGTCCAAGGAGATGGGCCGGAAACCGTTTCGATTCCTCCCAGCCACGTTACAATGCGCTGCGCCAATAAAAAAGTCCCCTCCTCGTTGTTCTTTCCCCCCTCCTTACTAATTTTAAAAGGAATTAGTCCAGCACAGTCTGTCATCCCGAAATGATTGACAGAGAGCAAAAAAAAAAAAAAACAACCCACCCCAAACTAATTAACTCTTTCCTGATAGGGATTTCCATTTCCTTCCTTCTCCTCCTGTCGTTTGAGCAGAGGCAGAAATCCACTCTTGGCTGATTTGTTTCACTCGGAACGTCTGCGACAGGAACCGCTTCCTCTATGGAATGCTAATGAGGCCCGACCGTAGCCTGACGGTTTCTATTCCTCCCGCCTCCCCTTCAAGTCGGTCATGTCAGACTCATCAGAGAGTCCCCATCATGGACCTGTCTTGTCACTAAGGAGTCCCCAGGGACTGCCAGATTCCGCTCCCGTATTAAATACAAACCTCTCCATTCTGGATGGGTTTTTTCTTTTATTACGGCAAGGGGGAAAAAAATGCATATCATTGTCTGAGATGACGGGACTCATCCTTTGCAAAAGAGGACACTGTGTAGAAGGCAGCAAATTATCTTAACGTTTGTGACGCCGAGGCATTTTCAATGTATCCCACCTCTCAGCAGAGCTGCCGAAGTCTTTGTTGATGTCTGTGGAACCTGTTAATTGAAAGCCAAATTGTACACGGGGGATCTGTGATTAGATTCCCCCAATGTGTCATTTAGCCGCAGGAACAGCAGCTATGGGGGAACCTCAAGCATGTCCAGGGCTATGGTGTCACGGAAGAGGGATGAACAAATTATCTCCTCGCTGTTTCTGAGAACCTAAAATTCCCTTTTTACACTATGGACCTTGTGGTCTGTTGAAATCAGGTTCCATCCACATAAACTGAGGAAGTCGAAGGAAATGCATTTTTTAAGTATCTAGAGCAGGCGCCTTTGCAAAGGCAGTTTGGAAAATGTTATGACTATGTGGGCCCCTCCTATCAGGAAGGGGGAAACATTGTGGCCGATTTCCCACAAGAAGAAGAAGAAGAAGAAGAAGAAGAAGAAGAAGAAGAAGAAGAAGAAGAAGAAGAAGAAGAAGAAGAAGAAGAAGAAGAAGAAGAAGAGGAGGAGGAGTTTGGATTTATACCCCGCCCTTCACTGCCCAAGGGAGTCTCAGAGCGGCTTACAAGCTCCTTTCCCTTCCCCTCCCCACAACAGACACCCTGTGAGGTAGGTGGGGCTGAGAGAACTTCTGACAGAAACTGTCCTTGAGAGAACAGCTGCGCCAGAGCTTGTGACTGACCCAAGGTCACATCAGCAGATGCAAGTGGAGGAGTGGGGGAATCAAACCCGGTTCTCCCAGATAAGAGTCCGCACGCTTAACCACTACACCAAACTGGCTCTGCTCTGCGCTCACTCTTCCCTTTGCCCCAATGGTACGTGTCAATTTCACACTAAGTGCTGCATGGCCACATTTCCCCCCGCAGCTTTGCATGATTTTCCCCATATCTACTAAAAAAAAAAGGATTGAGTAGATGCGGGGAAAATAGCGTGAAGCTGCGGGACAAAATGCAGCCATGCAGCACTTAGTGTGAAATTGACATGTACCATCGGGGCAAAGGGCAGAGCCAGAATGGAGCAGCAGCTTGTGGAAATTGGGCCTGTATCTTATGCCTTATCAGAGCCAGTTTTGTGTAGTGGTTAAGTATGCGAACTCTAATCTGGGAGAACTGGGTTTGATTCCCCACTCCTTCACGTGCACCTGCTGGATGACCTTGGGCAAGCCATAGTTCTGGCACAGCCGTTCTTGAAAAAGAGCAGTTTCTGTCAGAGCTCTCTCAGCCCCACCTACCTCACAGGGTGTCTGTTGTGGGGAGGGGAAGGGAAAGGAGATTGTAAGCCACTCTGAGACTCCTTTGGGTAGTGAAAGAAATCCAATCTCTTCTTCTCTTCTTCTTCTTATAGTATGCACTAATTTTGTTGTTGTGACATCACCAACTTTATATTTGTTAAGTATAGTTTATATTTTGGCAATTTCTGATGGTGTTTCTACTAGTGGAATTTGTATATCTGGGACCTCTGGGCTATCCAAGTTTGGTTTTTTTCCCTCTTACTGGGGGTTAAAGGACCCTGGAAGAGGCATTTCTGGTTGAAGGAATGGAATAAGCAGAAGAGTGAACTCTCCGTTTCCCAGCACCATGGGCCCAATCCGTATCTCCAGGGCATTTTTTTAAGAGGTTCTGGAACTCTCAAGGGGGAAATGAAGTTTTCAATCTGTGTACTGAAAAGTCACAAACTTTTAAACATTTTTAAAAGAATTTTGTCAAAGAGGTTCTGGAACTCCATTCCAGCATGTTCCCCAGGAGGAGGAGGAGGAGGAGGAGGAGGAAGAAGAAGAAGAAGAAGAAGAAGAAGAAGAAGAAGAAGAAGAAGAAGAAGAAGAAGAAGAGGAGGAGGAGGAGGAGGAGGAGGAGGAGGAGGAGGAGGAGGAGGAGATTGGATTTATACCCCGCTTTCACTACCCAAAGGAGTCTCAGAGCGGCTTACAATCCCTTTCCCTTCCCCTCCCCACAACAGACACCCTGTGAGGTAGGTGGGGCTGAGAGAGCTCTGACAGAGACTGCTCTTTTTTCACGAACAGATGTGCCAGAGCTTGTGACTGACCCAAGGTCACATCAGCAGGTGCAAGTGTAGGAGTGGGGAGTAGAGTCCGCACACTTAATCACTACACCAAACAGGAAAAAAGCCCTGCATATTTTCCCATTTCCCATAAGCGCTTTTCCAGGACCCCTAATGGCACACGCTCCTTGGATCTTAGCTGAACAAGGTTACAATCCAGAATTATCTATCCCTCCATTCGAAGTCAGGTCGCCGCCAGTTTCCATTGGGAAGCGATACATTTTCTCTCCTGTCAATTACTAGAGATTACTTACCATTGAGGACTGTCATCTGCAATAGCATTCTTTAAAAAAAAAAAAAAGATCTCAGAACTGCTGTGGGGAGGACACCTGGGAAATCGATATCAATTGCATTTTAATAATTTCCAAAGTACTCTCAAAGAATATGCGTGTCCAGAAGAGGAGAAATAGATCAGGGTTTGGAAGCGAACAAGCATTTGGTGGGGTCCACTCATGCAAGGACAGCAGTACTTCCCTGCTTTTCAGCAGTCCTTTCTGAGCCCGTTAAATTTGATTCCCAGGATGACAGAACCCCTGTGGGTGGGCTGCAGTGCGGAGGAGGAAAGGGGTGGAATTGCTCCCTTTAGACTTGGTGGTTCCTTTCTTCACTTCAAGTGTCTTAATGTTCTTCACTGAGGGTTAGGGGACTCAGGATGCCAACCTTCAGGTGGGGCCTGGAAATCTCCTGCTATTACAACGGATTTACAGATAATAGAGATCAGTTCCCCTGGAGAAAATGGCTGCTTGGAGGGTGGACTCTATGGCCCTGTGCCCTGCTGAGGCCCCTCCCCTCTCCAAACCCTGCTCTCCCCAGGATCCACTCTCAAAATTTCCAGGTATTTCCCAACACATAGCTGGTGACCCTATCCCTGAGTTAGCACAGGAGAAGAAGAAGAAGAAGAAGAAGAAGAAGAAGAAGAAGAAGAGGAGGAGGAGGAGGAGGAGGAGGAGGAGGAGGAGGAGGAGGAGGAGGAGGAGGAGATTGGATTTATACCCCACCCTTCACTACCCAAAGGTGTCTCAGAGCGGCTTACAATCTCCTTTCCCTTCCCCTCCCCACAAGAACACCCTGTGAGGTAGGCGGGGCTGAGAGAGCTCTTGACAGAAACTGCTCTTTTTCAAGAACAGCAGTGCCAGAGCTTGTGACTGACCCAAGGTCACATCAGCAGGTGAGAGAACTGTCCTTGAGAGAACAGCTCTGAGAGAACTATGGCTTGCCCAAGGTCATCCTGCAGCTGCAAGTGGAGGAGTGGGGAATCAAACCTGGTTCTCCCAGATTAGAGTCCGTTCACTTAACCACTATACCAAACTGGCTCCCATTTGGCTAAGACTTGGAAGGCATGGGTTCATATCCCTACTTTGCTCCGATGAAGTTCACCTGGTGATTTTGGAGTGGTACTCCCTTCCAGCCTAACCTACCTTTCAGGGTTGTTTTTGAATCAGAAAAGCAAAAACAGAGCCAGTTTGTTGCAGTGGTTAGGAGCGCGGACTCCAATCTGGGAGAACTGGGTTTGATTCCCCACTCTTCCACATGCAGCTGCTGGTGTGACCTTGGGTCAGTCACAAGTTCTTTCAGAGCTGTTCTCTCAAGAGCAGTTCTCTCAGAGCTCTCTCAGCCCCACCTGCCTCACAGGGTGTCGGTTGCAGGGAGGGAAGGGAAAGGAGTTTGTAAGCCGCTCTGAGACTCCTTTGGGTAGTGAAGGGTGAGGTATACATTCAATCTCCTCCTCCTCCTCTTCCTCCTCTTCTTCTTCTTCTAATCCTAAAAAAAATGTAACGGATGAAGACAGTCTGAGCTTTCGCTCCTGTAGGTGGAGGAGCTTTTCAGAAGAGTCCAATCGCACATCTTCCGCGATCCCCTGTGGAACCGGAGCTTCTTTGAGCCTTAGGCAGTGGCTACTGTAGAGACCACACAGTCCCCTGGAGTCTTCAGATTGCCTTGGGGAACTTTCGGCCAGCGAGCTGAAGAAAGAGCGCCGATCGTGGATGAAAGGCAGGGGAACGCTTTTGATTTTATGTGGGCGGGCGAGATTTGCAGCGGTTCTTCCTCCTTGGCAAACTGTGTTTTGACATAGCAAACAAAAAAAAAATCCCCCAAAACTGGGCTTAGAAAATGACATTAGGTCCTGGCAGGGCTCTTTTTGTAGAAAAAGCCCAGCAGGAACTCATTGGAATATTAGGCCACACCCCTGTATTACCGGTACTGTGGTCATCCAGCCACACCCACCTTTTGCTTCTTATTCTGTTTACCTTGTTTGTTGTCAAAACCCCACGGCTTTTTTGTAGCAGGAACTCCTTTGCATGTTAGGCCACACACCCCTAATGTAGCCAGTCCTCATGAGTTCCTGCTGTTGGGGGTGGCCTGTTATGCTAATGAGTTCCTGCTGGTCGTGGCTAACTTGGGAGCCAGCCGGAACTCCGTTCCTGTGCGTTCCTGCCCAAAAATAGCCCTGGGTCCTGGAAAATGGGCTTCAGTCCTGCTAGAAGGAGGAATGCAGCGAATTTTGCAGCTGGTGGATTCGGCAGGTGAGCGAGCCGTGCTCGACTGCCACGACTACCCATGGCAGACTTGCCCGCTCTCTCCAGCTTCTGTGGGGGATGGGGAAACATGGCAGGCCTGTGGGGTGAGCTCTGGTGTCAGGGTTGCCAACCTCCAGGTGGTGGCTGGAGATCTCCCAAGATTACAACTGATCTCCAGAGTCAGTTTGGTGTAGTGGTTAGGAGAGCGGGCTCTAATCTGGGAGAACCAGGTTTGATTCCCCATGCCCCCACATGCAGCTGCTGGTGTGACCTAGGGTCACTCACAAGTTCTCTCAGAGCTGTCCTCTCACAAGCACTTCTCGAAAGAGTTCTCTCAGCCCCACCTACCTCGCAGGGTGCCTGTTGTGGGGAGGGGAAGGGAAAGGAGTTTGTAAGCCGCTCTGAGACTCCGAGTGAAGGGCGGAGTATAAATCCAATCTCTGCTTCTTCTTCTTCTTCTACCTCGCAGGGTATCTGTTGTGGGGAGGAGAAAGGAAAGGAGTTTGCAAGCCACTCTGAGACTCCTCTTGGTAGTGAAGGGTGGGGTATAAATCCAACCTCTTCTCTTCTTCTTCTAGCTCACAGGGTGTCTATTGTGCGGAGGGGAAGGGAAAGGAGATTGTAAACTGCTCTGAGACTCCTTAGGGTAGTGAAGGCTGAGGTATAAATCCAATCTCTTCTTCTTCTTCTTCTACCTCACAGGGTGTCTGTTGTGCGGAGGGGAAGGGAAAGGAGTTTGTCAGCCACTCTGAGACTCCTTTGGGTAGTGAAGGGCGGGATATAAATCCAATTTCTTCTTCTTCTTCTTCTACCTCACAGGGTGTCTGTTGTGGGGAGGAGAAGGGAAAGGAGTTTATAAGCCGCTCTGAGACTCCTTCGGGTAGTGAAGGGAGGGGTATAAATCCAGTCTCCTCTTCTTCTTCTACCTCGCAGGGTGCCTATTGTGGGGAGGGGAAGGGAAAGGAGTTTGTAAGCCGCTCTGAGACTCCGAGTGAAGGGCGGGGTATAAATCCAATCTCTGCTTCTTCTTCTTCTACCTCGCAGGGTATCTGTTGTGGGGAGGAGAAAGGAAAGGAGTTTGCAAGCCACTCTGAGACTCCTCTTGGTAGTGAAGGGTGGGGTATAAATCCAACCTCTTCTCTTCTTCTTCTAGCTCACAGGGTGTCTATTGTGCGGAGGGGAAGGGAAAGGAGATTGTAAACTGCTCTGAGACTCCTTAGGGTAGTGAAGGCTGAGGTATAAATCCAATTTCTTCTTCTTCTTCTTCTACCTCACAGGGTGTCTGTTGTGGGGAGGAGAAGGGAAAGGAGTTTATAAGCCGCTCTGAGACTCCTTCGGGTAGTGAAGGGAGGGGTATAAATCCAGTCTCCTCTTCTTCTTCTACCTCGCAGGGTGCCTGTTGTGGGGAGGGGAAGGGAAAGGAGTTTGTAAACCGCTCTGAGACTCCGAGTGAAGGGCGGGGTATAAATCCAATCTCTGCTTCTTCTTCTTCTACCTCGCAGGGTATCTGTTGTGGGAAGGAGAAAGGAAAGGAGTTTGCAAGCCACTCTGAGACTCCTCTTGGTAGTGAAGGGTGGGGTATAAATCCAACCTCTTCTCTTCTTCTTCTAGCTCACAGGGTGTCTGTTGTGCGGAGGGGAAGGGAAAGGAGATTGTAAACTGCTCTGAGACTCCTTAGGGTAGTGAAGGGCGGGGTATAAATCCAATCTCTTCTTCTTCTTCTTCTTCTACCTCACAGGGTGTCTGTTGTGGGGAGGGGAAGGGGAAGAAGTTTATAAGCCGCTCTGAGACTCCTTTGGGTAGTGAAGGGAGGGGTATAAATCCAATCTCCTCCTCCTCCTCCTCCTCCTCCTCTTCTTCTTCTAATCCTAAAAAAAATGTAACGGATGAAGACAGTCTGAGCTTTCGCTCCTGTAGGTGGAGGAGCTTTTCAGAAGAGTCCAATTGCACATCTTCCGCGATCCCCAGTGGAACTGGAGCTTCTTTGAGTCTTAGGCAGTGGCTACTATAGAGACCACACAGTCCCTCGGAGTCCCTCGCTCTGAGACTCCTTCGGGTAGTGAAGGGTGGGGTATAAATCCAATCTCTTCTTCTTCTTCTTCTACCTCACAGGGTGTCTGTTGTGGGGAGGGGAAGGGGAAGGAGTTTGCACGCCACTTTGAGACTCCTTCGGGTAGTGAAGTGCGGGGTATAAACCCGTCTTCTTCTTCCAGGCAACAGAGATCAATCCCCTGGAGCAAATGGCCACTTTGCAAGGTGGACTCTATGGCATTGTACTCCTTTGAAGTCCCTCCCCTCTCCAAACTGTACACTATGCTCAGGCAAATGGCATCCCTAAAGCGTCAGGATGCTGTGGCAGATTTGGAGCGGTGGTTCATCTGGGGGATGCTAAGAGGCAGCAAGCACGTGGTGGCAGTGGCATGGCAAATCTAGGGTGATGGGCTGCGGAGAGGCCAGCTGTGTTTGTGGAGCCGCCATGCAGAGCACGGGACAGTGGAAGATGCAAAATGCCGGACGCTACTACAAGGAGTTCTCCCCATGAACAGGCTTGGGTACGTTGTGTCCAGACAAACAGCCCATCGAGGGATCGGCTCATTGGTTGGACTGAGGGACTGGGAGTGAGCTGAACTGGTGGGTCTTCAAGCATCCTTAGCTAGAAGAGAGATGGCTGCAGAAGCAGGGAACTACTAAGGGCAATTCTGCGTCTAGCATTCGTTCCACATTTTCTCAACTGGGAGGGGAAAGTGCAGCTCAAAACCACATTCGAATACCCCGGGGGCATTGCCGTACTGACTGCAAAGTCACCTCTGAATGGCCATCAATCTATGCAGAAGGTCCCATAAAACCCGATGATCACAGGAAGTGAAAGCAGCATGGAGTGCGGAGGGCAGTGTTCCCTCTCAACTGAGTTAGTGTGAGCTAGCTCACAGCTTTTCAGCCTCCGGCTCACACACTTTTGTCTTCACTCAGGGAGGATGGCTCCAGAGCAAACTAATTGATGCAGCGGCCAAATCACTCACTCACAACTTTAACGCCAGTGGCTCACAAAGTAGAATTTTTGCTCGGAAGTCTCCACAGTTTAGAGGGAACATCGGTGGAGGGTACCATAAAATCCGACGACCAAAGGAAGCGAAAGCAGCACGCAATGCCGAGGGGAATTTCTGTTCCAACGTGGGTTTCGTAAAACAACAGAGGGAAAAAGCCAAAGCAGAATCAGCCCAAATGCATTCCAAACGCACAAGGAGGTGTCTTTGGGAAGCCACAGACCCAGGCTAAGCAAATCTTTAACCTCCCACTCCGTCCCCAAATAGATCTCTGAGGGCCAATCCAGCCTCATCCCATCAGTGCGAGAAATGAAACTGCAGGTATAAATCTGTCTCACACTGAGACAAGACTCCCTGCCAAACTGCCAGTGGCTTCGTGTAGAATTTTCTACATCCCAAGTCTCATGCCGTCACTATTCCCTCTCCTTTATTTCTGTAGGGTTATCTAGCTGCACGTAAAACCACTTTTGAATCTAATTCTTTGCTGCTCTGTGGGACTTTGACGTATGACGGGTACTAGGAAGGACGCGGGGGAGCCCTGCTTCTTAGAAAGAGATGCAAACCGCTGCAGAACATTTGCTCGGGAACAGCAGGAAAATAAAGTCAGCCTGTCTTCTCCCCAAAGGCTTTGCATTTGGGGATTTGTTCTGACTGCAGAAAGACACATTTCGTCGGAATAAATGCAGCTCGAAATAGGCCAGAAGATTTTTTTCCCCACCACCGGAGCAAAAAGTCAGGGGTTAATTTCAACAGCAGAGGACAGGAGGGGGAAAATGTTTATGTCTATATACCACAACCAAGAGCCAATTGACATGGTTTCAACTTCAGCTGAAATCAATAGGGGGAATGAAGCACGGGTTTTGCAGCATGCCAGTGAATCCAGTAGAGTTTAGAATGGCTTTGCGTTTGTTAGACCTTGCCCTCCATGTCTACAGCTACCATCACACACACACACTAAATAATCCACTTTGAATTCACTTTCAGTCCACTTTCCAACTGGATTTTACGGTGCGAACTGGCAAAACCCAGTTGGAAAGTGGACTGAAAGTGGGTTTAGAGCGTTTGACTGCAGCCTATGTTTCGATAGGTTTGGTGTAGTGGTTAAGTGTGTAGACTCTAATCTGGGAGAACTGGGTTCGATTCCCCACACCTCCACTCGCAGCTGCTGGATGACCTCGGGCAAGCCATAGTTCTGTCAGAGCTGTCCTTGAAAAAGAGCAGTTTCTGTCAAAGCTCTTTCAGCCCCACCTACCTCACAGGGTATCTGTTGTGGGGAGGGGAAGGGAAAAGAGATTGTGAGCCACTCTGACACTCCAAGTGAAGGGTGAGGTATAAATCCAATCTCTTCTTCTTCTTCTTCTTCTTCTTCTTTTTATTCCCAGAAAGACCTTCTCTCATCATCACATTTAGGAAAATGTCCTGGCCCCACTGCTGGACCTCCTGATGGCACCTGGTATTTTTGGCCACTGTGTGACAGAGTGTTGGACTAGATGGGCCATTGGTCTGATCCAACATTGGCTTCTCTTATGTTCTTATGTAAAGTCCGGGGAAAGCTTCCAGAAATCAGATGCAGGCTTGCCAACCTCCAGATAGTACCTGGAGATCTCCCACTATTACAACCGATCTTCCGATAACCAAGCTCTATTCCCGTGGAGAAAATGGCTGCTTTGGAGGGCGGAGTCAACAGTGTTACATCCTGCTGGGGTCCCACCCCTCCCCAACCACCACCATCACCCCCATCTCCACTTGCAAAATCTCCAGGTATTTCCCAACCCCGAGCTGGCGACCTTAACAGAGGCAACGAAGGAAGTCACACGCAATGTTCCCTCTAAGCCGTGGAGCCTTGTGAGCAAAAATTCTACTTTGTGAGCTACTGGCATTAAAGTTGTGAGCAAGTGATTTGGCTGCTGCATAAATCAATTTGCTCTGGAGCCATCCTTCCAGAGTTAAGACAAAAATCTGTGCACTGGAGGCTAAAAAACTGTGAGCTAGCTCACACTAACTCAGCTTAGAGGGAACACTGGTCACACGTTGAGACAACAAGTAATGGATCTGGAGGCGGAGAAGCACCGTCTTTGAAAGACTCCGGCGTGGCTGCGAGCTCGAGAGGCGACTGTGAAAGGCAAGTCGGATGGATGTGAATTACTCTCTCTTTTCCACACCTCTTGCAGGTGACAGCTGCAGCCCCTGCCGCCGAGTGGCACCTTCAAAGGGAAAGTGCCACACAGCAGCCGATCCCCCGCCAGTTCTCTTAGTACTCCGGCGCTGTTTTCTTAAGGGGTAATGATTCCTTGTCAGGTCTAATTCTTTAAGTAGCATAAAAGCCATTTATCAGATGACTGGTGTCACCAGCTGCTGCTCACACATCCACGGCGGTGCATCTGTCCTCCTGCATACAGAGTGAGCGTAAATTATGCCACTTTCGGGCGGAAGCGAAGTGGGGGGCTGCGGAAGGAAGGAGGGGTGAAGGCTCGTGACGTTCCTCTTGCAAGGATCAGACAACAGGAAGCAGGCCGGAGTGGGGATTATTCTTCTTCCCACCGAGAAAGGGTTTAGACGGTTCTTTGGGGATTAAGGAAGGACTGCAGAGGGGGGAACGTGACGGAGGTCTCTAAAACCACTTATGGAGCCAAGGGAATTAATTTTTTGGGGGGGGAGATATTCAGCTGCTCCAATGTTCATTTATTTTACTTATTTATAATTTCGATGCGTGAGTCATTCCGTCCCTGGATACTCGGGGCCGTGAGCGATGAACGGCGATACGAAAATGCATCAGGATAAACGCAAGGAGGGAAAACTGTTCGGCGATGAGGATCCAGATCTTCTGAATGAGTGTCAGATAACTGCCGTGTTTTCTGTATAACTTCATTCTTAGGTTACTCACATGCGCATAGCTTTGCTTTGCTAAGGCAACCGTGGGAGACATTCCTCTGCTAGACACAGCTATCAGTGTAACCTTGACAGAAGGGAGGGCTTGGGTTCCCAGCTGGTGTGAATATATTGGCCCTATGGAAGGGGGGGGGTATCTCCCATTCATGATGTAATGTCCCGCCAGGACAGTTCCCGCGCGCACGCTTGGATTTCATTTGCTTGGCTAGGTGAAGCATCAGAGTATATCCACAGCCCCCCATGCAATACCCGTTATTCCTGACAATGAACCTGTACTACTTGGCAACAGACTAGTATTCCAATAAAGCATAACTTTCTGAGCGAAGTGTGCCTGGACTTGCTTGCTGTTGAACCTGACAATGAGACGGGCAGCGAGTCGAGAGCACATCTGTTTCTGAAATAAACCAAAGGAAGACATCCCTAAAGAGGTCACACAAATGAATCATATAGAATCACAGAGCGGGAAGGGACCATACGGACCACCGTCCAACCCCCTGCTCAATGCAGGATCAGCCTAGAGCTTCCCTGGCAAGGGTTTGTCCAGCCGCTGCTTCAAGACTGCCAGGGAGGGGGAGCTCGCCACCTCCCTGGGCAGCTGATTCCACTGTGGCACAACTCTGAGGGCCAATCTGCATTTAGCATTTTTACCAATCCCACACTGGAACAGAAAAAGATGCAGTTCAAAACCACATTCAACTACCCCAGGCCAACACCGTACTGACTGCAGAGTCACCCCCGAATGGCCATAAAACAGCCATAAATCTATGCAGACAGCCACCGTAAAACCAGAGATCAAACCAAGTGAAAGCGGCATGCAATCTGGACACTGCCATAAATTGTGACACTCGATCAAAGTGAAAGTGGCATGCGATGTGGATGGGGATTTCTGTTCCAGTGTGGGTTTGGTAAGACAGCGGAGCAAATGCTAGATGCAGATCGGGCCTGACTGTCAAAAAGTTTTTCTTAAGATCCAGCCAGTACCTTCCGGCCCTTAATTTAAACCCATTCTTGCAAGTCCTTTCCTCCGCTGCCACCAGGAACCGCTCCCTGCCCTCCTGGACACACCTAAGGCCAAACCAGGTGCTTGCTTTTTTTAACAGGTTTCTTTTTAAAAGGGTTGCTTTTTCAGGTTCACAGGATCCATATAGCTATTAAATCACAGGGAATGGCTATTAAAAAAAAATAAGCCATGTCTTTGCCAGACACTGGAAGAATCTCTTCGGAGTAAAAAAAAGAGAGAGAGGTTCAAGAAGTTAAAAGATAGGTTTTGTATGATTGAATTGACAGCTTATTTTAAAGGAGAAGCTATAAATAATATTGATGGTTGGAGACGAATGGTGAATCGAACGGACAATTGATTTTGGTTTATGCGAAATGGGTGATTAAGGCCGTGATTAAGTTAAATATTCCTATTCTGCCAGTCACACAGAATTTCGAATTAAAATGCTGTATCAATAGGGTTGGTAGCATGCTTATCTCATGGAAATTTCCTGCTAGACATATTTTTGAGGTGCAGATAATTTTCCCCCAAAAAAGATAAAAGATAAAGTAGAGCCCATTTCGACTTGGAACACCACTACAGGGAAAGGAAGGGCTTCTACATCCCCTCCAGTGGGTTTTTTGTGCATGTGCTGAAACAACACGGGGTGGGAGTTGATTTCCTGTTTTTGCTGCTCCGTGTTCATAGAACACTTCATGTGGAGCAGCAAAAATGGGGAAATAACTCCCCTCCCAGCACTGAAAACAGCTCAAACTGGCTCTGTTGTGTTTTTTTAATAGCCATTTCCCCACAGCTGCTGTGTAGCTGTGGGGAACCCAAGTTTGGTGTAGTGGTTAGGAGCATGGACTCTAATCTGAGAGAACCAAGTTTGATTCCCTGCTCCTCCACATGCAGCTGCTTGTGTGACCTTGGGTCAGTCACAAGTTCTCTCAGAGCTGTTATCTCAAGAGCAGCCCTCGAAAGAGCTCTCTCAGCCCCACCTACTTCTCAGGGTGTCTGTTGTGGGGAGGGGACGGGAAAGGAGATTGTAAGCCACTCTGAGACTCCTTCGGGTGAAGGGGGGGTATAAATCCAATCTCTTCTTCTTCAAGTTTTGTCTGGAGGACTCAGACACAGCTCTTTTTTAAAAAAGCAGATATCTAGTTTAGTGCTAAACTGTTTGAATGCAAGTGAAAGGGCCAGTAAAAAACCAGCTCCCTATTTGTAACCAGCGAGCAGGACACAAATCGGACTGACAGTTGGCGAGAGAGCCCTGACTGTAATGTAGAGAAGGAAAAGGAATAAGGAATGGAAGGATCAGAACACCACTGCAAACCCAACACACTCCAATTTTGATTTTTGAACTTGGGCAAATCATGAGAGGGAGGGCAGGAAGGGTTGCCTCAGTGCTTAGTTCTCGTGGCCCTTTCTTACACGCCCAGGGAAATGCTGATCACCTCTTTGGGGTCAGGAAGCCATTTTTCTCCAGGCCAGTTTGGCCGGGGATCCTGGAGGTTTTTTGTCATCATCTTGGCATGGAACAGTGGTCACTGGGAGTGTGTGGGGGGAGAGATTTGTAAATTTCCTGCATTGTGCAGGGGGTTGGACTAGATGACCCCGGAGGTCCCTTCCAACTCTATGGTTCTATTCTTTGATTTTTGTTTATTTGTTTATACATTTCTATCCCACCCGTAACATACACATGAAGCTGCCTTATACTAAATCATACCCTTGGTCTACCAGTATCAGCATTGTCTACTCAAGACTGGCAGTGCTCTCCAGAGTCTCAGGCTAAGGTCTTTTACATCACCTACTGCCTAGACCTTTTTAACTGGAGATGCCGGGGATTGAACTTAGGACCTTCTGCGTGCAATGCAGAAGTTCTGCCCACTGAGCCACAGCCCCCCCCCCTTTTTTGGTTCAGGGTGGCTTTAGAGATTCTTTTCATTAAACTGCCATTCAGAAAGAATGGAACTTCAAGCAGCGCAGACCCATGTCAGAGTGAAGGACCAGATAAACAATGGAGAGCCAGGCCCCTGCAGTGAGTCCATCCTCATCTCCAGGCTGTTACAGAAACACCTCTTACATCAGCACAGAGGACAACAACTTCCCCTTTGGGGCTGGCACACTTCCAAGAAATCTGTATTTGAGGTTTTAATCAGCTTCTTTGGCATCAATTAAACCACTGTCGCAACCCCTTTTGGAAGAAATTTTCTGGCTTTGTAGCTCTCTGGATGAAGAATTCTAACCTTTGTTTCAAAGATAAGGACCCCCTTAATCCCAGGTCATTCCCAAACATCAGACCCATATGTTCTAACAATTGTGCCACATTGGTGCAAGTTAAAAGATGGACTTGGTGGCCACGTGGGTTGTGGAAGACTGTTCAGAAGTTATTCCCACATGAATACTCAAAGCTGCCTTCTATCGACTGAACCCAGCATCCACAGTCAAACTGAACTAAAAGGAAGTACTTCTTCACTCAAAGAGTAATTAGCATGTGGAATTCCCTGCCACAGGAAGTGGTAGTAGCCACAAGCATAGATAGCATCAAGAGGGGATTGAATAAACATATGGAGCAGAGGTCCATCAGTGCCTATTAGCCACAACAGAGAGAACATTCTGTCCGTTCTGTTAAGAGCATAAGAACCCTGCTGGATCAGACCAATGGTCCATCTAGTCCAGCATCCTGTCTCACACAGTGGCCAACCATCTCCTTTGGAGGGCCAACAACAGGGTAGAGAGGCTGAGGCTTTCATAAGAATACAAGAAGAGCCCTACTGGATCAGACCAGGGGTCCATCTAGTCCAGCGTCCTGTCTCACACAGTGGCCCACCAGCTCCTCTGGAGGGCCGACACGAGGGCACAGAGGCCGAGGCCTTCCCCTGATGTTGCCTCCTGGCTCTGGGCTTCAGAGGATTAGTGCCTCTGAATGTGGAGGTTCCCCACAGTCACCATGGCTAGTAGCCACTGATAGGCGTATCCTTCATGAATCTATCCCATCCCCTTTGAAAGTTGTTTATTCTTGTGACCGTCACAATATCCTCTGGCAGCGAATTCCACAATTTAACCACTCTCTGTATGAAGTAGCATTTCCTTTTGTCCATCCCAACCCCACTGCCCAGCAGTTGCATTGGAAGCCCTCAAGTTCTAGTATTTGGGGAGAGGAAGAAAAAATTCACAACATTTGATGCATCCACGTTCCCATCTGGGAAGTGTAGCTTGGGGCAGCCATACGACTGGCTTATCTGGCCAAATTTTCAATCACTGGTTGGGTCGCCACGCACAGTCATTTTTAAAAAAAAATAAATGCTTTCCTCCCCTCCTTCTTTCATTTGCTTTTTGGAAAGGTCATATTTGCAAGAGGCAAGCCCTGCCCTTGGGCATGCCAGTCTGGGCCTCCTGATTAGATTGCTGAAGTGCAGCTGGCCTGGCCATTGTTCTTTAAATTGCACTGCCATTTAAAAAAAAACACCAAACCTTAATTTTGGCTTTTGGGATGGGAGCACAGTCCCTTGTCTAGACTGGGTGAGGAGCAGAAATAATTAGGTTCCAGAGATGCAGAATGGCAGTGGCTAAGGCCAACCTTGACTGCCTGGTCTGGAAAAGACAGTCAGTAGAGTGAGGCATTTTCTCCAAAGATTGTTGGTGTTGTTGTTCAGTCACACAGTCAAGTCGGACTCTTCACAACCCCCTGGACCACATCACGCCTCTTCACAACCCCCTGGACCACTGTCTTCTGCTGTCCCCTGGAGTTTGCTCAACTTCATGTTCATTGCCTCGATAGCACTGTCTGACCATCTCATCCTTTGCCGTCCCCTTCTTCTTTGACCTTCAGTCTTTCCCAGCATCAGGGTCTTCTCCAGGGAGGGCTCCCTTCTCCTTTGGTGGCCAAAGTCTTTGAGCTTCAGCTTCAGTATCTGGCCTTCCAGGGAACAGTCAGGGTTGACTTCTGTTAGGATTGACTGATTTGATCTCCTTGCAGTCCAAGGGACTCTCAAGCCTCATCTCCAGCACCATAGTTCAAAAGAATCTACCCTTCGGCACTCAGCCTTCCTCATGGTCCAACTCTCGCAGCCATACATACATTACATTCCTACTACTGGGAATACCACCGCTTTGTCCAAAGATAGCTTGTTATTAACAAGGCATGGTGAAAGAGTTGGAGGGTCAGGGTGCCCGAAATGATATAGCATCTAAACAACAGACAGTGGAAATTCACCTTGAGTGTGTTAAGTGTCGTCACTTGTGTCTTCTGGTGACCCTACGAATTAATGACCTCCAAAACATCCTACCGTGAACAGCCATTCTCAGGTCTTGCAAACTGAGGGCCATGATGGCTTCCTTGATGGAGCCAACCCATCTCATGTTGGGTCTTCCTCTTTTCCTGCTGCCTCCAAGTTTTCCTTGCATGATTTGTCTTCTCCGGTGACTCTTGTCTTCTCAGAATATGACCACAGTACAGTAGCCTCAGTTGAGTCATTTTAGCTTCCAGGGAGAGTTTGATCTAAATTCCAAGAAAGTGGCCGAGGACAGACTGGCAATTTGCCCCGGTAGCCAGTCGCGGCAAAAAAACCCCGGAGTAAACGATACCGGGTTTTCCCGTCCACACAGCGGGGGCCTCTGCCGGAAGATACGGGACGGAGGTGCGCGGGAGCGTTCAGACTGCCGCACCAGAGGCATGCTATATTTGCCGTTTCCCCATTAATTCGGCTGTGGGTGTATGTGCGCATGAGCGCATAAGCGCATTTTGCCGATTTTTTTTTTTGCCCTGCAACGCCGGCACCGCATTGGGCGGTGGAGTGGAGCGTGGCCAATCACACCGCTGCTGCCTCATGCCCAACGCGGGTTGCTCCCAGCTTTTCGGCTGCGCGTTCAGACTCCCCGGAAGCAGAGAAACGCGCGACGAACGCAGGCTTTCAAGATTTGCGCGGGCTTTTATCAGGTGTTTTTTTAATCCGGCAGTGAAGCGCGAGAGCACCGGTAGGCTACGGGTGGGGGACGCCAGGCAGATGTGCCTGTGTGAACATTCCATTTAATCCGATATTGAGTCGTTGTCAGCCCGGTTCCCATCCCGCGGCAAATTAACACATGCTGCAGGAAGTGGTGGTGGCTACAAGCATAGACAGCTTCAAGAGGGGACTGGATAAACGTACAGAACAGAGGTCCATCAGTGGCTATTAGCCACAAGGTATAGGTTGAACACTCTATCTGGGACAGTAGTGCTCTGTATTCTTGGTGCTTGGGGGGCAACAGTGGGAGGGCTTCTGGAGTTGTGGCCCCACTGGTGGACCTCCTGATGGCACCTGGGTTTTGGCCACTGTGTGACACAGAGTGTTGAACAGGATGGGCCACTGGCCTGATACAACATGGCTTCTCTTATGTTCTTACATTCACCTTGCAATCCTATTGTTTCCAGCATCTCTAGAAATGAGGTACTGCTCCTTAACACAGCAAAATCACAAACATATATACATACATACATACAGGGCTATTTTTGGGCAGGAACGCACAGGAATGGAGTTACGGATGGCTTCAGAGTTGGCCACTAACACTACAGCAAAAACCTCTGTGTGGGTGGCTACAGAGGGAAGGCCTGGAGAGCGATCCCCTCCCAGTGACTCTGAGGCTGGCAGGCCAGGGGGGACCCTGGAATGATCGGGGAGGCATTTAAATACTGCCCTGTGCCTTCCCCAGCCTGTCCAAGGGCCAGCTTGCCCAGGCTCCCTGCAGCCACGGGGCGCCTGGGCAAGCCAAGGGAAAGTATGGGTGTGGCTTAATATGCTAATGAGCTGTGCTGTCAGGGGTGTGGCCTGACATGCTAATGAGTTTCTGCTGGGCTTTTTCTACAAAAATAGCCCTGCATACATACATACATACAAAAACAAGAAGGCTGATGATATAAACACAGCTTAGCTTTTAAGGATCAGTTTTGGCGGGCATTTTGTCAACATCTTGATCCTCCAGCAGATAACTGCACGCATTAAGAGCTTTTCTTTCCCCCTTGCTGGGGACAAGCGTGTGTCTTTCCGGCCTGCATCAGCCTTTGGATTTTGATTTTGCAGAGCAGCAGGTGCCCAGAAACATCAGCTGATACAGCAAGGTAAGGATGGGCTCGTGCGTTCATGTCCCGTTCTGCAATAGATCAAGATGGGTCACCGTGTTAGTCGGAAAGTAGGAAAGAGCCAGAGTCCAGCATAGCACCTTAAAGACTGACAACATTTGTGGCAGAGGAGGAGCTTTCGTGAGTAACAGCTCACTTCTTCAGATAACTGAAGCAAAGGAGCAGTGACTTCGGAAAACTGAAGCAGTGAGCAGGGACTCATGAAAGCTCCGCCCCTGCCATAAATCAATCTATCTGTCATCTATCTATCTATCTATCTATCTGTCTGTCTGTCTGTCTGTCTGTCTGTCTGTCTATCATCTATCTATCTATCTATCTATCTATCTATCTATCTATCTATCTATCTATCTATCTGTCTATATCTATCTATCTATCTATCTATCTATCTATCATCTATCTATCTATCATCTATCTATCTATCTAATCTATTTAATCTATCTATCATCTATCTATCATCTATCTATCATCTATCTGCCTATCTAATCTATCTATCTATCATCTATCTATCTCTCTATCTAATCTATCTATCTGTCTGTCTGTCTGTCTAATCTATCTATCTATCTAATCTATCTATCGTCTATCTATCTATCTATCATCTATCATCTATCTGTCTGTCTAATCTATCTATCTAATCTATCATCTATCTATCTGTCTGTCTAATCTATCTATCTATCTATCTATCTATCTATCTATCTATCTATCTATCTATCTATCTATCTATCATCTGTCTGTCTATCTATCTATCTATCTATCATCTATCATCTATCTGTCTATCATCTATCTATCTATCTATCTATCTATCTATCTATCTATCTATCTAAATCTATCTATCTATCATCTGTCTATCTATCTATCTGTCTATCATCTATCTATCTGTCTATCTAATCTATTTATCTATCATCTATCTATCTGTCTATCATCTATCTATCTATCATCTATCATCTATCTATCTATCATCTATCTATCTGTCTATCTAATCTATCTATCTAGCTACCATCTATCTATCATCTATCTCTCTAATCTATCTAATCTATCTATCTATCATCTATCTATCATCTATCTATCTGTCTATCATCTATCTATCTATCATCTATTTATCTGTCTATCATCATCATCTATCTATCTATCATCTATCTATCTGTCTACATCTATCTATCTGTCTATCTAATCTATCATCTATCTATCTATCTATCTATCTGTCTGTCTGTCATCTATCTAATCTATCTAATCTATCTATCTATCTATCTATCTATCTATCTAATCTATCGATGTATCATCTATCTATGTATCATCTATCTATCTATCTATCTATCTATCTATCTATCTATCTATCTATCTATCTATCTATCTATCATCTACCATCTACCATCTATCTATCTATCTATCTATCTATCTATCTATCTATCTATCTATCTATCTAGTACTGCTCATAGAGCTATCACCTTAAGCAGAAATTAGAACCAAAGAAAGTATTTTAAAAGACCTTACTCAGTATTATTTCTCTTATATCTGATCTTATCGTGCCTATGAATTTTGCCACTGAGAGGGTGACACCATCATTGGTATCCAACAGTAGCCATGACACCTGGGCTCGCACGTTTAGCAGTTCCGTATCTTTAAGTAAAGGGATGTGCCAGTTAGTCTTTAAGGTCCTACGGGACTCTTGCTCTTTTCTACAACAACAATCCTGCGAGGTAGGTCTGGCTGAGAGTGTTTGACCAGCCCAAGGTCACCCAGCAAGCTTTCCCCATGGCAGAGTGGGGACTCCATCTTGGGTCTCCAAGTTCCTAGTCTGGCGCTCTAACCATGGCGCCATAAGCGGGCATGAGCCTGGAACTGAGAGTACATCCCATGAGGCTTCACCATTCCTCCCAAGAAGATCTGTCCTTATCAGCAAGCACTTACATTCTATCCATATATCAGCTGGGTTAAAGCTAATCTACTTTGTGTTTTAGTGAAGATGCAGCTTCGTGACGATACATGCTGTTGACAACGTGAACACAAACGGGATCACCAGGCAAACTTTGCTTGATTGGGCTTCCTCACTTACACGCCAATTTATTCATTCACTTATGTACTTTGTCTATAGCCGGCCTCTCTGACTGCGACTCGAGGTGAATTAAGCAGTGTGAGTCAACCCAAGCAATAGGATGAGACATCTAATTAGTAGTGTAATAGGAATGGGATTATAGCACTCTGGAACAAAGCCTCAAGCTGGAGTCCTCAGCATGTTGCCTGTGGGAGGAGGAGGAGGAGGAGGAGAAGAGGAGATTGGATTTATACCCCACCCTTCACTGCCCAAAGGTGTCTCAGAGCGGCTTACAAACTCCTTTCCTTTCCCCTCCCCACAACAGACACCCTGGGAGGTAGGTGGGGTTGAGAGAGCTCTGACAGAAACTGCTCTTTTTTCAAGAACAGCTCTTATCAGAACTATGGCTTGCCCAAGGTCATCCAGCCAGGTGCAGGTGGAGAAGTGGGGAATCAAACCTGGTTCTCCCAGATTAGAGTCTGCACACTTAACCACTACACCAACTGGCTCTCAGGAGGAGGAGAATGATCATCCAGTGGACTCCTGCTTCCCAGACCAAAGCTTCTATTGGCTGATTCTGAGCACCAATCCCATTTTCTCCTCTGTTGCCAGGGTAAGTTTCACTACTTAACTTGTTGCAGCACTCCTCCTAGGGCCAATCAGGAGGAGGCAGGAGGGCCATGTGGCTTGAACCTCAAGCAGAAACCCTTTTTTTCTTGAAGTCTGATAAGTTTTGTGGCTTGTTTTTATGCACATCCCTTGCATAAACACATGAAGTTGCCTTATACTAAATCAGGCCTTTGGCCCACCAAGGTCAGTATTGTCTACTCAGACTGGCAGCTGCTCTCCAGGGTCAATCAATCAATCAATCAATCAATCAACCTTTAATGGCATATAAATATTAAACATTAAAAAAAAACAAGGACAGTAAATGACACAATCAGCTAGAAGTCTGAGTTAATTTATAAAATCATAAAACATAGTTTCCCAAATTTTTTACTCTTATCACGTCAACTAGAAAATTAGCCACTGCCATGGTAATCTCTGCTGATATATCATTCAGTAGAAATTGGCATTTTATTTCATTGGAAAGGTGATGTTTACCATGCAACCAAGTGTTTAACCATTTTTCCCTGGCAGATACATGCCACGAACAATCCAACAGTATGTGATCAATTGAATCAAGAGAATTAGAACCGCAGTCACATCTCCGTTCGTGCTTGGGAATATTTTGAAACCTACCATACAATAGTTTTGAAGGAAAAGCATTTACTTGAGCAAGGGAGAAGGCTCTTCAGTGGCTAGGACTATCAAGATTATACAAATACAGGGGGATACATCCCACAACATTCTTGAGATTTAATGTAGCCGAAGAACAGACCGGGGGATGAAGAGGTTGCAGTTTTTGAAGTTCGATATCTAGCAGCCTCTGTTTGATTGTTTGGAAGATATACACTTCAGAGGAAAAAGCTAGCTCCTCCAAAGAAAGGCCCAAAGATCTTATTTTGGTTCAAATATTGTAGTCCCAAGAGGTGCTATGAATTTCTTTTAACAGAAAAGAAATAAGAGAACCATCTTCGATGTTAAAATACAAGTTAAGCCAGTAACGAACCGTTAACACCCATATCTTGGTTTCAATCAAATTAAGTCCTAATTCAGAGCACAATGCATGTTAAGAGACACAGTTTGGGAAACCCATAATTCGTCTAAAAAAAGATGATTGTATTGATTCAACTTCACAGTTAAAAGCATTGAACCATATAGGAACACCATATAGAACTTGGGATAAACGTTTAGTATTAAAAACTTTAATGGCGGCAGGCACAAATTGGTTTCCTTTGGAGAAAAAGAAAGATTTTAATTGATTGGAAGATAACTTCCCCAAACTAATAGATCTTCTTCTCAGGAGGTCTTTCCCATCACCTATCATCTGATCCTTTTAACTGTAGATGAAGAAGAAGAAGAAGAGATTGGATTTATAGCCTGCCCTTCACTGCCCAAAGGCATCTCAGAGCAGCTGACAAACTCCTTTCCCTTCCCCTCCCCACAACAGACACCCTGTGAGGTAGAAGAAGAAGAAGAGATTGGATTTATACCCTGCCCTTCACTGCCCAAAGGAGTCTCAGAGCAGCTTACAAACTCCTTTCCCTTCCCCTCCCCACAACAGGCACCCTGTGAGGTAGGCGGGGCTGAGAGAGCTCTGACAGAAACTGCTCTTTCAAGAACAGCTGTGCCAGAGCTTGTGACTGACCCAAGGTCACATCAGCAGGTGCAAGTGGAGGAGTGGGGAATCAAACCCGGTTCTCCCAGATCAGAGTCCGTGCACTTCACCACTACACCAAACTGGTGGGGATTGAACCGGGGGCCTTCTGCATGCAAAGCAGGGGCTCTACCATCGAGCCACAGGCCCCTCCTCTAAATCTTTAATGGGAAGCAGACTCTCCTTTTCACTTGAATACACATGAAGCTGCCTTATACTGAATCAGGCCATCAAAGTGAGTATTGTCTGTTCAGGCTGGCAGAGGCTCTCCAAGGTAGAGGTCTTTCCTGTTGTCTATTGCCTAGTCCTTCTAAGTGGAGTCATCGGGGATTGAACCTGGGACCTTCTGCCTGCCAGTCAGAGGCTCTTCCACTGAGCCACAGCCTCTCCCCAAATCATATTCAGAAAGCACACAAAGCTGCCTTATATTGAATCAGACCTTTGGCCCATCAAGGTCAGTATCGTCTACTCAGACTGGCAGAGGCTCTCCAGGGTCCCAGGCTAAGGTCTTTCACCTCACCTCCACTTGGTGCTTTTAACTGAAGATGCCGGGGATTGAACCTGGGACCTTCTGCATACAAAGCAGATGCTCTACCGTTGAGCCACAGCCCCCTCCCTGGCAGCATAGGGATGCAAATTGAAAGAGATATAAGATGTGGTTTGGTAGAAATGATAGTTTATGTTTCCTGAGAAAGATTTGCTCCATCCTCTGGGGCAGGTGATGCACTCTATTCTTGGTGCTGGAGGGGGCAGCAGTGGGAGGGCTGCTAGTGTCCTGGCCCCAATGCTGGACCTCCTGATAGCACATGGTATATTTTGGCCGCTGTGTGACAGAGTGTTGGTCTAGATGGGCCATTGGCCTGATTCAACATTGGCTTCTCTTATATTCTTATGTTTATGTTAAAAGTCTTGACCTCCAGGCGTCAGCGGGGGTGTGGGGGGGAGGTATTTGCGAATTCTCTACATTGTGCAGAAGGTTGGACTAGATGACCCTGGAAGTCCCTTCCAACTCAATGATTCTTTGGGTCTTTAAGTGGACCTGCCTCCACCACTGATGGAATTTTGGCCTTTTCTCAGACGCACCTTTTTCTTTACTGGCAGGTTGAGACTTTCTTCCAGACTTCGGCAGAATTCAGCATCCAAAGTTCTCGCAAATCATCTGGGTAAGAGAATAGATCCTCCCCCTTGCTAACTTCTTTGAAGCTCCGTTGACATTGTCCGTCCTTGAAGGATGTGATTCATTACTGCTAAATCCTGGGCTGTGTGCCGAAAGTCATTCGACCTCCCAGCCCACGCTGGCCCACAGTGTTCGGGATTGGTGAACAACGACCGGTTGATCATTCTTCAAGTGTGGCACCAGCGATGTCTCATTGAAGGGAAGTCCTTCTCCGTTAATTAAGGGGAAGGAGAGAGGCATGGCCGAGCCCGTTGCAAACATCTATTTCCTCCTCCTGGCATTAAAATACTGATGAGTTGCCCCTTCTGGTCAAGATAGTCTTGTCTTACCATCATTCACCTTGCAGAATCTGGGCTCTGCAAAGCTGGCCATGCTGGCATCCGGGTGGCTTCCCAGTGACTTCTTGTTTTTCACTCCTCTCTCTCAAGAACTTGACTTTGACCAAGGTTGAATGGGGGAACAGGTAATGGTTCTTTTTTATTCATTCATTCATTCATTCATTCATTCATTCATTCCGTTTGTACCCTGCCCTCCCCGCAAGCAGGCTCAGGGCGGCTTATGTAGTTGGTACAAGAATAACCAATAAAACCACATAAAATCCATTAAAACAATTCACATAGAAATGGAATTGTAAAATCGTAAGGTGCTAGTGATAATTCATTAGTTGTTTAAGGTGGTGTGTGACAAAAATGCTTGCAAGCAGACAGTTTTCCAGTTCAGTGATCTTCCTGAGTCATGCGGTGGCATAGGCCAGATGTTAAGGCTGCGGGCCGGGCTTGTTGGTGGTAGTAGTGAGGGTGGCTCCTTAGTTGACCACCTGGTGGAAGAGCTCCATCTTGCAGGCCCTACGGAACTTGGCAGTCCTTAAGACCAATTGCTCAGCAGCAGCAGCAGCAGCAGCAGCAGCAGCAGCAGCAGCAGAAGAAGAAGAAGAAGAAGAAGAAGAAGAAGAAGAAGAAGAAGAAGAAGAAGAAGAAGAAGAAGAAGAGGAGGAGGAGGAGGAGGAGGAGGAGGAGGAGGAGGAGGGGTTGGCTTTATACTCCGCCCTTCACTTGGAGTCTCAGAGAAGAAGAAGAAGAGATTGGGTTTATTCCCCATCCTTCACTACCCAAGGGAGTCTCAGAGCAGCTTACAAACTCCTTTCCCTTCCCCTCCCCACAACAGACACCCTGGGAGGTAGGTGGGACTGAGAGAGCTCTGACAGAAATGGTTCTTTTTCAAGAACAGCTCTGACAGAACTATGGCTTGCCCAAGGTCATCCGGCAGGTGCAAGTGGAGGAGTGGGGTTCGCACACTTAACCACTACACCAAACTGGTAAGCACCTTACAATGTCTTTCCTTTCCCCTCCCCACAACAGACACCCTGTGAGGTAGGTGAGGCTGAGAGAGCTCTGAGAGAACTGCTCTTTTGAGAACCGCTCTGAAAGAACTTGTAACTGATCCAAGGTAACACCAGCAGCTGCATGTGGACAATATCAGGTAAGCAAAAGAACGGGGAAATCATTGGTAGACAAGCCAGCTCATTGTCCATTAAGGCATGGAGGGCAATAGAGTACATGAGCTTCCTTCCCGTTTCTGCATGCATGTATTCCGAGCAGCCACATAGACTGGATTGATTTTGATAACCTTCCTAATCCAAAACAATCTCAGATAGAAGGTACTGGTTCAATGCCAGCTTTAGCCTTTTTGTTGCCCCCAAATGAAAGACTTCAGTTCCCCCCCCCAGCTCTCCTGTGTGTCCCCTTCCCCAGTCCTGCTACACTGATTTGCAGAGGGGCTGCAGCTCAGTGGCAGAGCATCTGCTTGGCATGCAGAAGGTCCCGGGTTCAATCCTTGGCATCTCCTGTTTAACCAGGCTAATCTATGTCATTGTATTCCCCACGATATAGAGAAGGGCAACTAGAATGATAAAAGGGTTGGAACACTTTCCCTATGAAGAAAGGTTAAAACGCTTGGGGCTCTTTAGCTTGGAGAAACGACGGCTGAGGGGTGACATGATCGAGGTTTATAAGGGATAGAGCAGGTTGAGAAAGAAGTACTTTTCTCCCTTTCTCACAATACAAGAACTCGTGGGCACTCCATGAAATTGCTGAGCAGTCAGGTTAGAACAGGTAAAAGGAAGTCCTTCTTCACCCAAAAAGTGATTAACACATGGAATTCACTGCCACAGGAGGTGGTGGCAGCTACAAGCATGGACAGCTTCAAGAGGGAATTAGATAAACATCTGGAGCAGAAGTCCATCAGTGGCTATTAGCCACAAGGAGTAGATGGGAACTCTCAGTCTGGGGTAAGGTGATGCACTCTATTCTTGGTGCTGGAGGGGGCAGCAGTGGGAGGGCTTCTAGTATCCTGGCCCCACTGCTGGACCTCCCGATGACGCCTGGTATTTTGGCCACTGTGTGACAGAGTGTTGGACTGGATGGGCCATTGGCCTGATTCAACATTGGCTTCTCTTATGTTCTTATATTCTTATGATTGCGTATGGGTGTGAATGCAGGACAATGAAGAAAGCTGACGTTAAGAGTGTCGATTCGCTTGAAATGTGGTGTTAGGGGAACATTTTATGGATGCCGTGTGGACCACCCAAAAGTCAAATAAGTGAGTTCGAGATCAGATTGAGCCTGAACTTTCCCCTGAAGCTGAAATGACCAGACTGAGGCTATTGCACTTTGGTCACATTGTGAGAAGATGAGAATCACTGGAAAAGACAATAACGCTAAGAAACGGTTGAAGGCAGCAGGAAAAGATGAAGACTCAACATGAGATGGATTGATTCAGTCAAGGGAGCCAGGGCTCTCAGATTCCAAGGCTTGAGCAAGGCTGTTAAAGATAGGAGATTATGGAGATCATTAGTTCATAGGGCCACCATGTTGGAAGTGCCTTGAAGGCACACCCGTACACAGGAGGTGATGGGGAAGACCTCTACCTGAGACCCTGCAGAGCTGCTGGCAGCTTTATGTGCTTTCTGAATATTATTTGGCTGAGTTCAGACTGGCAGTTTGCCCCGAGACAGGCACGTTTCAGCAACGTTTCACAAGCGGATTAACGGGGCCGTTCACACAGGCACATCTGTCTGGCGTTCCCCACCCGTAGTCAACCCGTCATGTACCACTTCGCTCCTGCGTTTAAAAGATACCTGGTGAAAGTGGTAGCAAATCCCAGAGAATGCGTTTATCCCGATTCATTCTGCTTCCGGGAAGTGTGAACGCTAACCCAAAAAGCCGGGAACAACCTGTGGTGATAATGTCCGCTGGGTGTTTCTGCGCAAGGTGCACTTGATTGCCCCAGAGAGGCAGCAGCGATATGATTGTATGTGCTCTGCTCTACCGCCCAATGCGGTGCTGGCACAATGGGATCCTCCCCAAATCGCCCTGATGTGCTTATGCGCATGAGCGCATATGTGCACATGCGCACATAGCTTCCAGGCCAGCAGTCTGAATGCTCCCTCACGCCTCCTCCTGGTATGCTCCCACATCAGTCGGCGCAGTGTGACCGGGAAAACCCGGAACAGTTTGTTCCGGGGCTTTTTTGCCACGACTCGCTGCCACTTCAAACTGCCAGTCTGAACTCAGCCTTTGAGGAGAGGCTGTGGCACAGTGGAAGAGCTTCTGACTGGCATGCAGAAGGTCCCAGGTTCAATCCCCTCTTGAAGCCGTCTATGCTTGTGGCCACCACCACTTTCTGCAACAGTGAATTCTACATGTTAACTACTCTTTGGGTGAAGAAGTACTTCCTTTTAGTTCAGTTTAACTGGAGATGCCAGGTTCAATCCCTGGCATCTCCAATTAAAAAGGGCCAGGCAGTAGGTGATGTGAAAGACCTCTGCCTGAGACCCTGGAGAGCCACTGCCAGTCTGAGTAGACAATACTGACTTTGATGGACCAGGGGTCTGATTCAGAAAAGGCAGCTTCCTGTGTTCAGGCGTGTTCTGCCTTCTCCTCCAGCAGCGTCAAAGAAGAAGCAACTCAGAGTTTAGGACATGAAGACCTGGGAACATCCTGCAGCAATTGCTCTAGGAAGCACGAAAGCTACCGCTTGCCAAAGTATCCTGTAGTTCAGCCCCTAACACTGGAGATGCAATAAGTCAAAACTATTTGCATTTGCTTCATTTTCTTTTTTTTTGGATACCCCCATCTTCACCCCACAGGGCTCCAGACTGCTAACAGGAGAAGACAGAAACAATCAAACTGTTCCTATGGAAACAATACTAGCCACTTGGGTGGAAAATTCCACTTTTCGTCGGCAGAAATGCATAGAGAATTTGGCTGCACGACTCTGTCCCTTTAGGATGTTGCTATCGGCATGTTAGTGAACAAGGCCCCCAAAGTATAGCCGTTTACCGATGACAGTTTTCTTTCCGTGAACAAAAAGGAACCTGGGGGCAGAAAACGTCCCCATAATTCTATTAACGTGCCATTTCATCATGCTGTTTCCAAAGGGTTAGGGCTGCTACGGATCTATACTGGGAAATCCCAAAGCACCTGTTTCAGTAGATCTGTTTGTTGCATGAATCTAACCAGACAGGATTGTTAATATGGTGAAATTTACTCATTAAGGAACTTGGCCCGTCCTTTGGGCAAATGAGATATTTGTCCCCGGGGGCGAACGCGGCGGGAGGCACAAAGCATCAGCTGTGTGGTGTCTCTGTGGCTGTTGCCGCCGTGCCTTCAAACAGCTTCTGGCTGGCAGGATGATTGCGCACTGCAAACCGCACCAGCCGGCGAGCAAAAATGTTTTCTATTTATTGAACACTCAAGAATGGACTCCTCGGTTGCTTGGTTAACGCTTTGCTCATGGCCATTCCCACAGCTTTCTCGTGGCTATCCCCTATTGGGATATTTGGTTAAAGTAGCAGAGTTCTGCCCAGTCACAGAAGCATGATCCTGAGTGCAGTAAATAGACCTCCCAAGGAGTCTATTGCAAAAAAAGCCAAACTTAACTTTATTTAAGTTGATCCAGGTCAAACTCACATTGCAGCCAAAAGAAGACAAGGGAGCCTAATCTAAGAGCCAGTTTGGTGTAGTGGTTAGGAGCACTGACTGTAATCTGGGACAACTGGGTTTGATTCCCCACTCCTCCACATGCAGCTGCTGGAGTGACCTTGGGTCAGTCACAAATTCTCTCAGAGCTGTTCTCTCAAGGGCAGTTCTCAAAAGAGCCCCAGTTACCTCACAGGGTGTCTGTTGTGGGGAGGGGAAGGGAAAGGAAAGTTGCTCTGTGACTCCTTTGGGTAGTGAAGAATGGGGTATAAATCCATTCTCCTCCTCCTCCTCCTCCTCCTCCTCCTCCTCTTCTTCTTCTTCTTCTTCCTTTACCTATCACAAATGGCCAGCTTGTCCGATATCATGTCTGTGGAAGTATGACATCATTGTATCTACAGGAGAGACCAGCAACATCGTGTGTCTCCATGGAAGGCCATGTGAAGAGAGGGAGATGACAAAGCGAAAGAGAGAGGTGGAGTCAGAGGGCAGCTCCTGGGTTAAGACAAAGAGAGTCATCCCATTCAAGGAGATAACACCGTTAGAGTGATGCAGCACCCCCCAGTGTCCAGGTATGCTGTGTTGCCCACTCCAACATCCCTGTCCCTCATTTTCTTCACTGCCCCCCATTCTGCCCATCTGGAAAAAAAAGCTTTCTCCTTTTGTGCATTGGCTTTAGGGAGGGGGCAAGCTGTGTGGCTCGTCTCTCTCCTACACCACCTGTTCACGTTCTGCCTGCCTGACTCTTAACACCACAACAGCTTTGCTCGTCTGTACAGGGCCGTCTGCAGGTACCAACCTGCAAATGAGCAAAATCACCAACTGCCCGTACACGTGCCTTCTCCGTTGTGGACCCCACCTTGTGGAAAGGTCTGCCTGGGGAGGTCAGGAAGGCTCCCGCTCTCCTGGCTTTCTGCAAACCAGGCAAAACTGAATCTGGCTCTTCTACTGCAGACCAACATGGACTGTTCTCGAGAGAACAGCTCTAAGAGAACTTGTGACAGGCCCAAGGTCACCCAGCAGCTGCATGTGGAGAAGTGGGGGATCAAACCCGGTTCTCTCAGATTAGAGTCTGTGCTCCTAACCACTACACCAAGCTGGGAGCCCAGGTGACAAAGCACTCACAAGCAGACAGTGGAAGAAGAAGGAGAGAAGAGATTGGATTTATACCCCACCCTTCACTCCCCAAAGGAGTCTCAGAGTGGCTTACAAACTCCTTTTCCTTCCCCTCCCCACAACAGACACCCTGGGAGGTAGGTGGGGCTGAGAGAGCTCTGACAGAAACTGCTCTTTTTCAAGAACAGCTGTGCCAGAACTATGGCTTGCCCAAGGTCATCCAGCAGGTGCAAGTGGAGGAGTGGGGAATCAAACCCAGTTCTCACAGATTAGAGTCTACACACTTAACTACTACACCAAACTGGAAGGGGGTGAATGCAAGCATCAGAGGAGATGTGTAGGTCTTTGGGGTGAGCGACTCAGCATGCCTGGACATTGGGGGGGGGTGCTACATCACTCTACATGTGTATAAGTGTTATCTCCTTGAATAGGATGCCGCCCTTGGTCTTAACCTGGGAGCTGCCCTATGGCCCCTCCTCTCTCTCTCCTTTGTCCTCTCCCTTTCTGCACATGGCTTTCCATGGAGACACATATCTCTGCAGGTCTCTCCTGTAGAGACGATGCCCTCATACTCCCACACGCATGATGCCAGACAAGTGGGCCCTTTGTGAGAGAGAATGTACTCTTTAGATTAGACTTCTCTCTCTCTCCTTTCGATTACAACCCGAATGTGAACTGGATCGACTTGAATAAATGTGAGTTGACCCTTTTTTGCAACATGCTTCTTGGGAGATTGATTGACTGCACTCAGCATCAGACTTCTAGGACTGGGCAAAACTGTGCTGTATTAAACAAATCTCCCAATATAAGTAGGGAGTCAACACTGCAGCAGTGGGCCCCACTAGAAGCCATGGCCCCCCCAGCACCTGCCCCAACTCAGTGTATACCAACACCAGCCCTGTCCAAGCCACAAGGAGGTTCTCTGAAAACCCAAACTTGTGACATTCTCTGAAAACCCAAACTTGTGACCTTGTGATTATGAGGAAGGGAATTGAAAACAAACCAGTCAGTATCATCATGCCCCTGTATAAATCATTGGTGCGACCTCATTTGGAATACTACGTACAGTTCTGGTTGCCACACCTCAAAAAGGATACTATAGCATTAGAAAAAGTGCAGAGAAGGGCAACTAGAATGATAGGAGAGTTGGAACACCTTCCCTATGAAGAAAGGTTAAAACGCTTGGGGCTCTTCAGCTTAGAGAAATGACGGCTGAGGGGTGACACGATCGAGGTTTATAAGATTATGAATGGGATTGAGCAGGTTGAGAAAGAAGTACTTTTCTCCCTTTCTCACAATACAAGAACTCGTGGGCACTCCATGAAATTGTTGAGCAGTCGGGTTAGAACAGATAAAAGGAAGTCCTTCTTCACCCAAAGAGTGATTAACACATGGAATTCACTGCCACAGGAGGTGGTGGCAGCTACAAGCATGGACAGTTTCAAGAGGGAATTAGATAAGCATATGGAGCAGAAGTTCATCAGTGGCTATTAGCCACAGGGTATAGATGGGAACTCTCAGTCTGGGGCAGGTGATGCACTCTATTCTTGGTGCGGGGGGAGGCAGCAGTGGGAGGGCTTCTAGTGTCCTGGCCCCACTGCTGGACCTCGTGATGGCACGTGGTATATTTTGGCCGCTGTGTGATGGACTAGATGGGCCATTGGCCTGATTCAACATTGGCTTCTTTTATGTTCTCTTATGTTCTTATGACATTATAATTATACGAATCGGTTAGCTGTTCTGCAGTCCCCCCGTTCCCACCTTTCTTCACATTAGCATCCAGCACCATCTCTCCGGCACCTCTCTTCTCTGACCTCAGACATCACCTGGTATTAATATTCCTTTGAGGACCAGGGTCAACTGTCAGACTGTTAATTTGTTCTGACAACGTCGGAGGTCTTTCTCGTCCCTTCCCCCCCACCACCCCAGTTTGTCGAGCATTTTAAATCGCTGGTTCCCACACCTGCCCTTCAAGAGTTTAAAATAGCAGAGACGGGGAAACAACACAAATGAAAGGAGGGCAGGAAGAACTTCTCTTTGTCTGGCACTGCAAGAAGATGGCTCTCCTCTGTAAGTTTCGATGCCCTTATGGGATGGGCTTGGTGCACATCACCTTGGAGGGGGTCGAATGGGAGCTGTTTATGCAGCATAGTCCTCAGAGGAAAGAATCCGAGGTTTATAGAAGAAAGGGCATCATAAGAATATAAAAAGAGCCCCGCTGGATCAGACCAGTGGTCCACCTAGTCCAGCATCCCGTCTCACACAGTGGCCAACTAGTTCCTCTGGAGGGCCAACAACAGGGCAGAGAGGCCGAGGCCTTCATAAGAATATAAGAAGAGCCCCACTGGATCAGACCACTGGTCCATCTGGTCCAGCATCCTGTCTCACACAGTGGCCAACTAGTTCCTCTGGAGGGCCAGCATCAGGGCACAGAGGCTGAGGCCTTCCTCTGATGTTGCCACCTGGATCTGGTAAGGTTTGCTGCCTCTGAATTTGGAGATTCCCCACAGTCACCATGACCAGGAGCCATTGATAGACTTATCCTCCAAAGGGTTCTCCTGTTCTCAAGATATTCTCTGGTAATAATTGCCTAGCTGGATAAAGCCACAGTCTGTCCTCTCCTGTATCCTCTTTCTCAAAGCAGCTCACTAGATGCTTCTGGAAAGGAGAAGTTCCACATCCTGGAGGAACTTAATGATGAATGTTAGAACATCAGGAGAGCCCTGCTGGATCAGACCAGTGGTCCATCTAGTCCAGGATCCCATCTCACACAGCAGCCAACCAATACCTCTGGAGGGGCAACAACAGGGCACAGAGGCTGAGGCCTTCATAAGAACATCAGAAGAGCCCTGCTGGATGAGACCAGTGGTCCATCTAGTCCAGGATCCCATCTCACACAGCAGCCAACCAATTCCTCTGGAGGGCCATCAACAGGGCACAGAGGCTGAGGCCTTCATAAGAACATCAGGAGAGCCCTGCTGGGTCAGACCAGTGGTCCATCTAGTCCAGGATCCCATCTCACACAGCAGCCAACCAATACCTCTGGAGGGGCAACAACAGGGCACAGAGGCTGAGGCCTTCATAAGAACATCAGAAGAGCCCTGCTGGGTCAGACCAGTGGTCCATCTAGTCCAGGATCCCATCTCACACAGCAGCCAACCAATTCCTCTGGTCAGCCAGCAACAGGGCCTAAAGGCCGAGGCCTTCATAAGAACATCAGAAGAACCCTGCTGGGTCAGACGAGTGGTCCATCTAGTCCAGCATCCTGTCTCACACAGTGGCCAACCAGTACCTCTGGGGGGGCCAGCAATACTTCTCCTCATTTGTGAATGTCAGACCACCTAAGGAGGAACACAAACCACAGCTCAGGTTTCTGCTTGTCCCCAAGAAATAATTCATGTATCCAGAGCATCGGGGGACGGGGGGGTTGATGGTCTAAAAAGAGCATGTACCTCAGGGTAAAAAAAAAAAAAATCAGCCTTTTGACTGGAAAAAAAGAGTCCGGAGGAGGCTGCTGCGTGAGGTCTGACTCACCAGAATAGGAATTCAGCACAATTAAAGAGGAGGTATATCTGGGATTAGATTTACAGCTTCCTACAAGGGAACGGTAGAAACGCTGTCCAAGGTCCTGAAAAAACAAAACCACAGAATCTCAGGGCTGTGGAATGCAGAGGCTCATTCCCTGGAGACGCTGTCCAGGGTACTGAAAAAAATCAAACCTGTAATCTCAGGGCCATGGCACAGTAGTAGGGTAATTCTCCATCAGAAGACAAGACCATGCTGACAGAGAGAGAGAGAGAGAGAGAGAGAGAAGCCATTATCCAAAGCACAATAAGCCACAAGCAGGGAACAGATGTGGCACAATAAGGTGCCTGCAGGGCAAAGAGCTTCAATGAAGGCAAGCAAGCTGCGAGCCACACTGTCACACGGACTGATCAAAGGCTGTTGGTTTTCATTCCTGCCCTATCAGCTGAAGCTGTGTGGCAAGCCAAATGTCGGAGACCCCAGCCCTGAATGTCCCACATTGGTGTTGCTGCCTATAACACAAAAATGCCAAAAAGATGCTAAACATCACATGGAAATAATGTTACGGTGTATTGGGCAAAAACCTTGTATAAACAGTGCACACGAGGTCCAGAAATGGTGGCAGCTTGGTTGCAGTTGACGAAGTTCTCCAGAATATCATTTCGTGAGGACTTCCTCTGAACGGGACCCCCACAGCAATCGTGTCTTCTATTCCTTGTTCATCTTTGTGTAAACTAACAGAGAAAAATGCAGCTTCTCAGAAGTCGTATCCTCAATTGTCACGTTTAAGCATGGTATATTCAAAGCAGGCATGCTGAACGAAATATACTATGGACCTTGTTTGCACTGTTTATACAATGTTTTTCCCCAATACACTGTAACATTATTTCGATTCGATGTTTAGCGTCTGCTTACAGCTTTTGGGGGTCTTTGTGTTATAGTTTGAGCTATTACCTTCAGTGTGTACATTTATCTTGTTGCTCCATCAGCCGATACAGAAATCATAGACATGTAGAATCACAGAGTTGGATGGGGTCTCCAGGGTCATCTAGTCTGACCCCCTGCACATAGCGGAAGATTCACAAATATTCACAGATTCACAAATCGATACGAGCAAGGTGGAAGGGACATGACAACATGTGGACGCACAGACGTATGTCCGTGGAAATGAAAGGTTTTAAAAAAATTAAAAGAAAGACAAAAGAGAAAGAAAAAGGAGTAATATAAAGGGGGGAGGACTTTGATTTCCTTCACGACAAATATTGGCATAGACACAGAATTCACAAATGCTCTGTTATTATCAAAACAAAAATCCTCAGTTTTCTATGATCCTTTTTGCCTTCTTAATCTTCAAAAGCACAAACCATCAGTTCATTTCTTTCCATTTCACACCGAAAGTCAATAAAGGGTTTCCAGTTTGTTATAAACGTGGATAATGTCTTCTCTCTAATCAACAACAACAACAACAACAATACAGTCCACAGTAAGCAATGATCAAGAAAAAACAGAAAATAACAACTGTGCACTGCCAAAACCCGCACAAAAGCTTACAAAAAGAGACTTCAACACAATAAGTGATTCAACACATGTAACACATCATAGGAAAATATTAACGTCCACTATATCCCAAAGGGAAAAAAACAAAGTCCAGAATAGAAATCTCTCAAAGGGAAGCAATGAAGTCTGGAATAGATGTCCAACACTTTTCCTAGGTATTGATCAGTGTTTTGAACTTCAGGTCCTTCCTCAGGAACTAGAAGCCACTATAGGAAGTCTCATTGCCATTTCTTAACAGGTAAACATTATTCAGTTTCTATGTGGGCCAGGTCTCCTAAGCTTTAGAAAGCACCTGCAAAGGTTGCTACTATGTAAGTTGGACCAAACATGCCAAACATTAATAGCTGGTCCAACTTACATAGTAGCGACCTTTGCAGTTGCTTTCTAAAGCTTGCAATTTCTTGCTTTCAAACTGCTAGAGACGGGAGCTCACTCTGTCTTGCGGCACCCGGGTCTTTAACTGCTGAACTACTGACCTTCCACAGCCTGCAGTTCAGCGTCTTAACCACTTGAGCCACCGCAGCTCCTGGGTAGTGAAGAGCAGGGTATAAAAACCAGCTCTTCTTCTTCTAGGAACACCAGGGTCATGAAGCGGAGGCAGGAGATGGCAAACTACTTCTGTTACTCTCTTTTGCCTTGAAAATCCCACCAGGGGTCAACATAAATCAGTCGTGACTTGATGGCCCTTTCCACCCCCACATACTTTTAAACTATTTGCCTGTGTCCTGGAAACTAACTGATGGTCAACAGAAATGCACCTTCTGCGCCCTTACCGTTGCTAAAAGACTTATACAAGAGCACTGCAAAGAGAAATGCCAACCAGCCACAATCCAGTGGACTGAGGACCTTTACGACCTTATCAGCATTTGAAGGTATGGTATTGACAGCATTTGGTTATATTGCTGGCAAGATGTCAGTGAGCTATGTTAGATCATGCAGATCTAATCTGACAGCTAGTGAGGTCAGGTGACAAGAACTGTGTCACATTTCTGGACAGTCACCGTGACTCAGCGATTGTACATACTGTTCTGTGATTGGTTGATGTAAATATATATGGGAACTCAGGGCTCTTTTTGTAGCAGGGACTCCTTTGCATATTAGGTGACACACCCCTAATGTAGCCAGTCCTCCAAGAGCTTACAGAGCCCTTCTCACAGCAGCTACTATAAACTCTTGGAGGATTGCCTACATTAGGGGGTGTGTCACCTAATATGCAAAAGAGTTCCTGCTACAAAAAGAGCCCTGTGGGAACCTGTACAGCCTTCCACACTCCAGTTTGGAGAGCAACTGTCTGCGTAGCACTTTGTCAGTCTGTATTCTGAATTTGCTACTGAAGCTGTGTCCAGTGTAAATAAATGTAAATACTCTGTATAAAGAAACAGAGGTGCTCTGCTATTCTTTGCAGCGGCTAACAATACCGTCAGGTATATACACTGCAACTGAGCATGGTTTTCATCTAAGGTCCCTTCTGCACTAGACCTTAAATCCTGGTTCAACCCTGTCCCTGAACTTACATTCTACACTACACGGAGTTCACCCTGTCATTATCTTGGGTATTTTGCATTCTACACTACACGGGAGTTCACCCCTCTAATTATCTCAGGGTATTTTTTGTTTCCACATGACATTGGGGTCACCCTGGTTTCGCCCCACACTTGTCCTGGGCAATGCTCCCTCTAAGCTGTGGAGTCCTGTGAGCAAAAAATCCTGCTTTGTGAGCTACTGGCATTAAAGTTGTGGGCAAGCAATTTGGCTACTGCATAAACTAGTCTGGTCTGGAGCCATCCTCCCTGAGCTAAGACAAAAAAATGTGTGAGCCAGAGGCTAAATAAACTGTGAGCTAGCTCACACTAACTTGTCTTAGAGGGAACACTGGTCCCAGGATAAACGGATGCTGTTATAACCAGGGATAAATGCAAGGTATCGTGTCGCAAGTTGAATGCTGATAAAACCAGGGATGAAATCCAAGTGCGGAAAGAGAAGAAAAAGAGAGAAGAGAAGAGATTGGATTTATACCCCACCCTTCACTATCCAAGGGAGTCTCAGAGCAGCTTACAAACTCCTTTCCCTTCCCCTCCCCACAACAGACACCCTGTGAGGTAGAAGAAGAAGAAGAAGAGATTGGATTTATACCCCGCCCTTCACTATCCAAAGGAGTCTCAGAGCGGCTTACAAACTCCTTTCCCTTCCCCTCCCCACAACAGACACCCTGTGAGGTAGGTGGGGCTGAGAGAGCTCTGACAGAAACTGCTCTTTTTCAAGGACAGCTCTTGTCAGAACTATGGCTTGCCCAACGCCACATCAGCAGGTGCAAGTGGAGGAGTGGGGAATCAAATCCGGTTCTCCCAGATTAGAGTCCGCATACTTAACCACTACACCAAACTGGCTCCTTGGTTACTTGGAAACCTTTGATGGACTCTTACCTGTTGACTTGCCACCACTGTTGTTATATTTTGGGGGGGGTGGTTATTCTGTCTGGGGGCATAAAAAATACAATATATTTTTTAAAAAACTAAGCAGTTATTTCAGACAGACCCAAGAATGAGGACAGCGACACGGCCTTCGTTCTCTGCTTGGCCCTGTCTCATTCCATTCTCTCACTTGAAGTAGTCTATTATTTTCTCAACTGTACATAAATAAAGGATTAAGCCGCCAAGCCTCCCACTCCTTTCTATGGGGGAGGGGAGGAATAAGTCCGCCTTAGCTGTATATACATTGCCGGAAGGATTTTTCCCTGGAAAAAAAAAAGGAAAAGGAGGCAGGCAGAGGAAGAAAGTGTCCCGACTGGGTAATGAACTGGCAGGTTCAGGGAATGTGGGTGAATGTTGTTTATTAGTGGATTTTTTTTTTTTACTCTATGCATCAGAAAACTGGGACAATGTACCCTCACCTGGATAGCCCCAGCAAGCCCGATCTCATCAGATCTCGGAAGTTAAGCAGGGTCGACTCTGGGAAGTACTTGGATGGGAGACCGCCTTGGAATACCAGCACTCGGGAGGCGGGGGCAGGGTTTCTTCAGCCACCTCTCTGAATATCCTCCAGGTCCCCAGTAGAAGTCAGTCATGAGAGGTCACCATGACTTCCAGGTGCACACACATATGCACACATTAACACATGGGATTCACTGCCACAGGAGGTGGTGGCAGCTGCAAGCATGGACGACTTCAAGAGGGAATTGGATAAACATATGGAGCAGAGGTCCATCAGTGGCTATTAGCCACAAGGTATTGATAGGGACCCTGGGGCAAGTGATGCACTCTATTCTTGGTGCTTGGGGGGGTCAACAGTGGGAGGGCTTCTCGTGTCCTGGCCCCACAGGTGGACCTCCTGATGGCACCTGGTATTTTTGGCTGCTGCGTGACAGAGAGTTGGACTGGATGGGCCATTGGCCTGATCCAACATTGGCTTCTCTTATGTTCTTATATAAAAATTACAAAAAAAAAACCCAACCCCGACGAAAATAAAAGAAAACTGGGACAATGTAGCCACAATTTGTCTGCATCTTGGCTTAACCAGGGAAAAAAAATGTTTAGAAACATTTATTAATTATTCTGTAGATATTTGCCACTGTTTTTGCTGCAGGGAAGTTCATAGCGTTTTACATTTTTCTCAGGCTGTCAAACTGTTCTCTTTAACTAGGGGAGAGGGAACGAGCACGCTTTTCTAAAGTTATAGTTTCCCGGTCATTAACTCCAGTGTGCTTCTTGCTACAATGTCTGTTTCTTAATGTGTGTTCTGGAGGGCACAGTCAACAGTTTCTGGCTTGCTGCTCAGTTCCTTTGTGGCAGGATCCACCAGTCCTGGGCGCGAGATCTGCTTTTTGCCAATCCTGCATGGGAAAACCGGTTGTGGATCGTGAGCACCTGGAAGAGAAACTTCTCGGAAACCCCCCAAAATGCTTTCTAAAGCACAATCCAGATATAAATAAAATGATTATAAAGGCTCAGCGCTTTATTAGTGTGTCACTCATGCATGTGAATGAATGAGCATTTATTTGCGGTCAAAGACTATTTTTCGTAAGAATACAATATTATACAGTGTTATGTATTAAGATGGCCACAGCAGCGCTGGCCTGGCCACGCAGTCAAGCCGACCTTCGGATCTAGAACAATGGACAAGTCGGATCCAGATGCGGACCAATGGGCCCGCACGGACCCTAGTTTGTACCTATGAGGACAGGGTAGTCTAAATAGAGCCTATGATTGGGAGTGGGGGGGGTGTTTGGAGTGTGTGTGTTCACAGATATAAGCAGGTCACGGACCGGCTATTTTTGTCTTCAGTTTGAGCTACTTAATAAAGAATGAGCTGATTTCACCATGCCACAACTCCAGACTCTGTAGTTTATATACAGTCAAAGGCTGAGTTCAGATTGGCAATTTGCCCCACTTATAGCCACTTTTCAGCCACGTTTCCCAACCGGATTAAAGGGGGCATTCACACAGGCACATCTGCCTGGCGTTCCTCACCCGTAGGCAACCTGTGCTGTTCCACTTCGCTCCCGCATTAAAAAGATATCTGACAAAAGTGGTAGCAAATCCCAGAGAGAGCCTTTATCCCATGTTATTCCGCTTCCCGGAAGTGTGAATGCGAAGCTGAAAAGCTGGGAGCAACCTGCTTCTACAGTGTGAGCTGGGTGTTTCGGTGCATAAGGCAGCAATGATTGGATTGGCTGTGCTCTGCTCTACCGCCCAATGCAGTGTCGGTGCAATGGGATCCACCCCAAATCGGCCAGATGCGCTTATGCGCATGAGCGCATATGCACCCATGCACACACACACAGAGGAAAAAGCCGTTTGTAGCTGTGCCTCTGGGCCAGCAGTCTAAATGCTCCTGCGTGCACCTCCTCCCCAGTATGCTCCAGCATCTGTCAGCCCCATGTAACCGGGAAGACCCGGAACCGTTTATTCTAGGGCTTTTTTGCCATGACTGGCTCCCGCTGCAAACTACCAGTCTGAACTCAGCCAAAGAGATTCATTCCAGCACAGAAAATATGTCTAGTCATAAAAACCTTAACATATTTATGAACTATAATAATCCAAAAAAAAACCCTTAAGATATATCTAAAATGTCTAATATATGTAAAATGATTACGAGTCCTACAAATAAAAACTATACATAACCTTTTGGTGAAATTCTACCAAGTAGAAGCAGAATTTGGCTATTTGTCTGGAGATAATTGGATTTTCATGGAATAAAAGTCTCTCCTGGCAGGTCTCATCTGCTGATGATCTGTCTAAAAATGGGGATATAAACTTATCCCTATGAACTTGATGGAACGGGTGCCGGAAGAACATATGAATGTGCGTTAGATGCCATCAATAGGAAAAGAGCAAGAATCCAGTCGCTCCTTAAAGACTTAACAAAATGTGTGGCAGGGTAATTTTGTGACTCTTTCAGGTGCTACTGGACCCGTGCCCTTTTCTGCTGCCGCAGACTGACCAGCATGGCTACCCATCTTGATCTATATGCCACCAAGTCACTCCCGACTAAGGGAGAGTCTATGAATTATAGGCCCATTCTGCACTGACAGCTTACTCCAGAGAATTGGAGTAGTCAAGTCTTAAAGCCTTAAAGCCTGACCTCGGGTTTGCCTGCCTGCCCATTGCACTAGCTTTCCCCCCCCCTCTGGTTTATTTATTGTGTATTCAGTCTATGCAGTCTGCATCCACAACCAAAACCCACATTTTCCACTCAATTGGGGTGAGCACGTCAGTTGTGGCCAGTGCTCCCTCTAAGCTGTGGAGTCTTGTGAGCAAAAATTCTGCTTTGTGAGCTCCTGGCATTAAAGTTGTGAGTGAGCGATTGGGCTGCTGCATAAATTAGTTTGCTCGGGAGCCCTCCTTCCTGAGCGAAGACAGAAATTTGTGAACCGGAGGCTAAAAAAACCGTGAGCGAGCTCACACCAACTCAGCTTAGAGGAAACACTGCTCTGGAGCCCTCCTTCCTGAGCTGAGACAAAAATGTGTGAGCCGGTGTCAGCTATGGTGCTGCCATAGCTGGGGGGGGGAGGTGATGGATGGTATGTTGCTGTATTGGAATCTTAACTTTCATTTCTTCCTGACCCATCTTATCTTCTAGCTTAGCCTGGTTACCTTGGTACCTTGTTGCTGCTTTCGCTGGGAACATAGACCTGTTAAGTTAGGCAGGCTTTTGCTTGATCCCTGATTGGCCCAGGTCCATCATGGGGACCCCTTTGAATTATGTATAACTCCCCATTGCATGCGCTTGCAATCAGTGCTAACACGGAATGTATGCACGGATGACCTGCCTTTACTGTACTCAATAAACTTCAGTCTTCTGAATGGGAGTTGTTGGGAACTGATTGCTATGGGACTCTGACAGGAAGAGGCTAAAAACCTGTGAGTAAGCTTACTCTAACTCAGCTTAGAGGGAACACTGGTTGTGACCAATGTTCCCTCTAAGCTGAGTTAGTGTGAGCTAGTTCACAGTTTTTTAGCTTCCAGCTCACACATTTTTGTCTTAGCTCAGGAAGGATGGCTCCAGAGCAAACTAATGTATGCCGTAGCCAAATCGCTCGCTCACAACTTTAATGCCCGTAGCTCACAAAGTAGAATTGGAGAGGCTGATGCTATCAATCATATTTTGCTTCCGTGTGGGTTCTATCAAGATACAGAAGCTACATTTATCCAACCCATCTGGGAAAGGCTTTCAGGCCCTTCGGATTCTGATATTAGTATTTTGCTTATGATAGATGCCAATCCACAGGTGACATTAGCATGTGCCAAATTTTTGGCAGCAGCCTACAGAATTAGGAAAGATCTCTTAAAAGCGTGACTTAAAGACTCTTAGGCTAATGCAGCGTATTATCTCAAAAATGATTTTGAATTATTTTGAGGCGGATGGATGTATGCTTGGTTGGACTGTTTGTGCTGGTTACGAATCATAATAAAGACTTCTGTTCTGCCCAAAGTAGAATGTATGCTCTCAAGACTCTGCCGCTTAGAGGGAGCATTGGTTGTGACATGTGGGGGTGGCATCCAAATTGTCCTTTCTCAGCTGTGCCGTAGCATCCAGCGCCCCCCCCCCTTCAGAGCAGGGTCACACCTCCCACTCTGGTGAAGCCCAGCTGGGAGCACAGCACATGTGTGATGGCTGGTTTGCACGCCTCCACCCAAAAAGAATCTGACCAGCCAGGCCCTGTGGAGTAACAAATGGTGGTACGAGCGACACCTTTTCCCCTCAAAGGGACGGCCTCCTCCAGCCCACTCTCTGCCTTATTTCTCCCCCCTCCCTAAAAAAAAAAAAAAGGCTGGGCAGCACAAGTCTGCATGTATTATGCACCATTATACAAATGTTAAAAGTAAACAATCCCCCCATATATAAACAATCCCCCAGCCTTTTATTTCCTCCCTCCCCGCCCAGTTTGGTGTAGTGGTTAAGGGCAGCGGACCCTAATCTGGAGAACTGGGTTTGATTCCCCACTCCTCCACATGCAGCTGCTGGTGTGACCTTGGGTCAGTCACAAGTTCTCTTAGAGCTGTTCTCTCAAGGGCAGTCCTCAAAAGAGCTCTCTCAGCCCCTCCTACCTCCCAGGGTGTCTGTTGTGGGGATGGGAAGGGAAGAAGATGGTAAGCCGCTCTGAGACTCCAAGTGAAGGGTGGGGTATAAACCCAACTCTTCTTCTTTTTCTTCTTCCCTCTTTCCCTCAGCAGCAGCTGGAGGAGCTGCCAAAACTTCCTCTCAGCTGCCCTCAGCCAGCCAACCCAGCTGCGGCCTCCGCCTCCTCTTCCCCTGGGGCAGGGGAGAGGGCAGAGAGCCAATGGACGATGAAGCAACGGCTGCCTCATCCTCATCAGCAAGGCAGGAGGAGCAGGGTCACCACAACTCATGGCTCCTAGGGTCTGTGAGGGACTCAGCAGAGGAGCTGGGTTCTCCTCCATCAGGAGGAGGAGGAGGAGGAGGAGGAGGAGGAGGAGGAGGAGGAGGAGAAGAAGAAGAAGAAGAAGATGATGATGATGATGATGATGATGTTTCTTTAGCTTGTTTCTCCAAGCTAAAGAACCCCAAGTGTTTTAACCTTTCTTCATAGGGAAAGTGTTCCAACCCTTTTATCATTCTAGTTACCCTCACTGCCTTCACCTAACAAGCTAAATCAAGATGCTAAACACAATGAGAGAAGTTGGGAGGAGCCGTTACTCAGAATTGCTGCATTTCACCCTCTTATCACAATCATCTTGACCTTTCATTTTAATATACTAGAATGGGGGGTGTATTTAATGTAGAGGCCAGGACATAGCTCTGGGGATAGATAATCTCTGCTTATGATATTTTTATCCAGGGTTCTTCCGCCCCTGCAAAAGGATTAGGATAATTCTGTCCCTTCGGCATACCGGAGGATGATTATCACCCTCCCTCTTTCAACTCTCCTTTACAATCCCATCTCCCGTTCCAGAAGGATGACCCAGGCATCACCCCCCTTTCCAAATCTGTTCTGTAGTTTTGCTAAAGTAAGCTTGGGATGTTCAAAGAAAAATATGCAGAATGTAACCACACGACAGTCAGGCACGCATTTTTTTAAAAAGCGCAGATGAACAGATTTTTGATTCCAGCTGACCAAGCTGTTTGCAAACAGTTTCTTGCAGTATTTGAAGGAGTTCTCATTCAACATTCCACCAGTTGGGTGCCACCAACAAGAAGTCCTTGTTTCTTGCTGCTTGCAAAGGCAACTGGGCAGAAACCCTTTGGGATGATCTCTAGCACCTTGGATGACTAGGCTAGAAATTTTTTAGAACACCAACATCTCAGTCTATGGGAAGGTTCATTGTAACCCCACCAATTATCCTGACAAAACAATGTAAATACAGAAAAGAGCAATGAGGATGATCGGGGGCCTGGAGACCAAGAAGCCCTGTGAGGAAAGGCCGAGGGACTTGGGAATGTTTGGTCTGGAGAAGAGGAGGCTGAGAAGGGATATGATGGCTCGCTTGAAGTATTTGAAGGGTTCTCACATCCCCGTGCCTTTTCCATTAGTCTTAACACGGATCCTGAAATGCGGATGTTCTGCCAATACTGTACCAATAAACTTAACTTCTGGAGAAGAGAGTTGTAGGGTCTGATTGCTGCAGGAGTCTGACAAGAGTGTTAAGACTCACTACAGTTCCTGCTTCCACACCCAGCTATGGAAGGCGAAGAAGACAGGAATGTGCCCAACCACTACCGAGGGTGAAACCCCAGTAACCTGGTGACGGTCAGTGGGGCTACTGGAGGTGCGCAGGAGTCTGACAGTAGTCGTGTTAGTCAGTCCGTAGCAGTAGAAAAGAGCAAGAGTCCAGGAGCACCTGAAAGACTAACAAGATTTGTGGCAGGGGAAGAGCGTTCATGAGTCACTGTCTCGCTTCTTCAGATAACTTCAGATGTCTGAAGAAGTCCTGGCCTGGATAGCCCAGGCAACCCCAATCTCGTCAGATCTTGGAAGCTAAGCAGGGTCGACTCTGGCAAGTGCTTGGATGGGAGACCTCCGTGGAAGACCAGCAGAGGAGGCGGCAGCAGGCTTTATTCAGCCACCTCTCTGAACATCCTCCAGGGCTCCCAGTAGGGGACAGTCACCAGAGGTCGCCATGACTTCCAGGTGCATTCACACACGCAAATATGAAAAAACACAACCAAAAAAAGGATATCTGAAGAAGCGAGCAGTGACTCACGAGAGCTCATACCTACCACAAATGTTGTGAGTCTTTAAGGTGTTAGTGGACTCTTTCTACATTGTCTCTTAGAATCCCTGGGGTTTGGCCACTGTGACACGGCATGTTGGACAGAAGAAGAAGAAGAGATTGGATTTATATCCCACCCTTCACTTGGAGTCTCAGAGCGGCTGACAAACTCCTTTCCCTTCCCCTCCCCACAACAGACACCCTGTGAGGTAGGTGGGGCTGAGAGAACTCTAACACAAACTGCTCTTTCAGGAACAGCTGTGCCAGAGCTTGTGACTGACCCAAGGTCACATCAGCAGGTGCAAGTGGAGGAGTAGGGAATCAAACCCAGTTCTCCCAGATTAGAGTCCACACACTTAACCGCTACACCAAACTGGCCCTTGGCCTGACCCAACATGGCTTCACTTATGTTCTTATAGGTTTTCTTTCAAAATAAACTTTAGGAAAAGTTTATAAAGTTTATATATCCTCACTCAAAGGCTTGAGCGTCTGTGATAACCGTGCTTCCAAACAAAGAACATAAGAGAAGCCAATGTTGGATCAGGTCAATGGCCCATCCAGTCCAAGACTCTGTGTCACACAGTGGCCAAAAACACCAGGTGCCATCAGGAGGTCCATCAGTGGGGCCAGGACACCAGAAGCCCTCCCAATGTTGACCACCACCACCCCAAGCACCAAGAATACAGAGCATCACATGGCTACAGAACATGAGCCAAAGAGAGTCCCAAATGGGCTATTTTTATCTGCCGATTCATTTGGTAATCTCCAATCTGTGTCCTGTTCAGTCTCTTTTCTTCATCATTCTCCCTTTTATCTCCCTCTCTCATTGGAGGTCTTGAAGGGTAATTTGTCTGTTTCATGGTATATGGCAGCTCTGTCAAAAAAAAATAATAATTAATCATCCATTCGGGAGTGAAAGAAGGTCCCAGACTTCAATCTGCCCAGTTTCCGTTTCTTGGGGTTTACTGAACAGCTCCCTGCATGGCGATTATGCTCTAATCTTAATTAGGAGAGGAAGGGAGTCGAAGAGTTTTTAGCCGGTATTATATGTCTTTGATCCGCCTCCTTTGCTTTTTTATCCGCGAAGAACGACCTTTTCAAATACTTCCAGATTGCTTCTGCCTTAAGAGGATTGACCGGAGGCACCATGAAGCCGGGAAGTGGAAGGCTTTGTGGCGTCATTGACAATGTCTTGCAACATCTTACAATACTCTTCCATTAAAAAAAAAAAAATCCTTAAAGGGCTACTCAAACTGTTAGGACAGGGGTGTCAAACATGAGGTCCAGGGGCCAAATCAGGAACTGGCTGTCTTCTGCTGCTTCTTCCAGTTCTGCTGCTGCTGCGTCATCGTAGGTTTGCGGCTGACAGATACGCACCTGAATAGCATACTCAAGATTGCAACAGCACAGACGTTTTGATGCACTAATTCAGAGCAAGGGGTGTCAGTTCTCAGACACTGTTAAATAAACAAAATCTTGCAAGAGTGCTGATGTTTTAAGCATGTTTTTATTTTAAGTAAAAAAAAAAATGACCCTTTGTGTTTATGTCCTTTGTAAAGTTTATCTCTCCGCCACCTGGCGTTGCATTTTATGACACACACGTGGCCCAGCCCAACAAGGTCTCATTTATGTCAGATCCAATCCTCATAACAGATGAGTTCGACACCCCTGTGTTAGGAACTGCTTCGACGTGGATGTTTTCCTCCTTCTTTGATTACAAACTTTGAGCACTGCTTTGGGGAAGAATTGTCCACTTTCCAGGTTTCTCCTACCCTCCGGACGGTGGTGGAGAGTGTCATCAAAGACACAGTGGACTGCACAACACAACCCTGGTGATCCTTGGCGGTCTCCCATCCAAGTACTGACCAGGGCCGACCCTGCTTAGCTTCTGAGATTTGAGGCACTTGGACTGGCCTGGGCCATGCAGTTTAAGGCTACACCTCAGTATGCTCTTTCTCAAATCTGGTTCGCTACAACCTTTTCCAAAACAGCACAATCCATGAGCATTTAGTGTGCATCTGGACAGGAAGGTGCATATGTTCAAAGGGCCCACCCACACTGGCACTCTTTTCCTTCTGTCAGTCCCTTGAGGCTGACATCTTCTTGGCCACATCACTGGACTGAAGAACTTTAGGACATGAGAACGTCAGAAGAGCCCTGCTGGATCAAATCAGCGGTCCATCTAGACCAGCATCCTGTCTTGCACAGGGGCCAACCAGCTCCTCTGGACAGACAACAACAGGGCATAGAGGCCAAGGCCTTCATAAGAACACCAGAAGAGCCCTGCTGGATCAGACCAGTGGTCCATCCAGCAGCCTGTCTCAGACAGTGGCCAACCAGCTCCTCTGGAGGCCTTCATAAGAACATCAGAAGAGTGCTGCTGGATCAGACCAGTGGTCCATCTAGCCCAGCATCCTGTCTCACACAGTGGCCAACCAGTTCCTCCGGAGGGCCAACAACAGGGCATAGAGGCCGAGGCCTTCATAAGAACATCAGAAGAGCTCTGCTGGATCAGACCAGTGGTTCATTGAGTCCAGCATCCTGTCTCACACAGGGGCCAACCAGTTCTTCTGGAGGGCCGACAACAGGGCATACAGGCTGAGGCCTTCATAAGAACACCAGAAGAGCCTTGCTGGATCAGACCAGTGGTCCATCCAGCACCCTGTCTCAGATAGTGGCCAACCAGCTCCTTTGGAGGCCTTCATAAGAACATCAGAAGCCTTCATGAGAACATCAGAAGAGTGCTGCTGGATCAGACCAGTGGTCCATCTAGCCCAGCATCCTGTCTCACACAGTGGCCAACCAGTTCCTATATAGGGTCAACAACAGGGCATAGAAGCCGAGGCCTTCATAAGAACATCAGAAGAGCCCTGCTGGATCAGACCAGTGCTCCATCCAGTCCAGCATCCTGTCTCACACAGTGGCCAACCAGTTCCTCCAGAGGGCCAACAACAGGGCATAGAGGCCGAGGCCTTCATAAGAACATCAGAAGAGCTCTGCTGGATCAGACCAGTGGTTCATCTAGTCCAGCATCCTGTCTCACAGAGGGGCCAACCAATTCTTCTGGAGGGCCGACAACAGGCATAGAGGCCGAGGCCTTCATAAGACCATCAGAAGAGCCCTGCTGGATCAGACCAGTGGTCCATCCAGCACCCTGTCTCAGACAGTGGCCAACCAGTTCCTCCAGAGGCTCAACAACAGGGCATAGAGGCCGAGGCCTTCATAAGAACATCAGAAGAGCCCTGCTGGATCAGACCAGTGGTCCATCTAGCCCAGCATCTTGTCTCACACAGGGGCCAACCAGTTCCTCCGGAGGGCCAACAACAGGGCATAGAGGCCGAGGCCTTCATAAGAACATCAGAAGAGCACTGCTGGATCAGACCAGTGGTCCATCCAGTCCAGCATTCTGTCTCACACAGTGGCCATCCAGTTCCTCTGGAGGACCAACAACAGGGCATAGAGGGCAGGAGATTAGCATGGTCAGTGTATAAACATTTTAATGGTCCCTGTAATTCCTTCTCCTTGCCCCATCTTTTCCCTTCTCCCCCCTTCCTCTGAGTGTCTAATCTTTTTCGATTCTAAGCCTCATTTAGGGGCCCGTCTCTCTCTCTTGATATAAGCTGCTTAGGGAGACAGTCGTTCTGAAAAGCAGCACATAAATACGACAAATAAATACACAGTAAAAGAATGGAGTGTGGAAAATCCTCTGGTCCCCAGCTGTGAAGGGCATCCATTCCTGGAGACTGGAAATCATTCATTCAGTCATTCTTCAGAATTTACCAGTCGACCTGGATTCTGTCCTTTTACCAGCCACTGCTTTAGGGTTGCCAGCTCTGGGTCGGGAAATTCCTTTAGATTTGGGGTGTGAAGCCCGGGGAGCATGGGGTTTGGGGAGGGACTTCAGCAGGGTATAATGCTACAGAACCGATATTCAAAGCCAAGCAGCCATTTTCTCCAGGGCAATTGATCTCCATCAGCTGGAGGCCACTTGTAATTCTGGGGGATCTCCTGGAGGTTGGCAACCCTACACTCCTAGCCTGGGCTTTTTTGGTAGAAAAAGCCCAGCAGGAACTCATTAGCATAATAGGGCACACCCAACATCAGGAACTCATTAGCATATTAGGCCACACCCCCGTGTTACCAGAAGTGTGGTCATCTAGCCACACCCACCTTTTGCTTCTTATTCTGTTTGCCTTGCTTGTTGTCAAAACCCAGGGCTTTTTCTGGAGCAGGAACTCCTTTGCATGTTGGGCCACACACCCCTGATGTAGCCAATCCTAATGAGTTCCTGCAGTTGGGTGTGGCCTATTATGCTAATGAGTTCCTGCTGGGCGTGGCCAACTCGGGAGCCAGCCAGAACTCTGTTCCTGCCCAGTGAAGGGCAGGGCATAAATCCAATCTCTTCCTCTCCTTCTACCTCACAGGGTGTCTGTTGTGGGGAGGGGAACGGAAAGGAGTTTCAGCCACTCTGAGACTCCTTTGGGTAGTGAAGGGCAGGGTATAAATCCAATCTCTTCCTCTTCTTCTACCTCACAGGGTGTCTGTTGTGGGGAGGGGAAGGGAAAGGAGTTTCTAAGCAGCTCTGAGACTCTTTTGGGTAGTGAAGGGCAGGGTATAAATCCAATCTCCTCCTCCTCCTTTAGGAAGCAGTTGTGTGTAGCAGTTAGAATGTCACCCTGAGGAGACACGGATTCAAATCTCTACTTGTCTGCGAAGCTCACTGAGTGACTGTTAAGCTCACTCAACCTTTCCTCACAGGGTTGTTGTGAGGATAAAATGGGGATGGGGGGAACCACATACGCCACCCTGAGCTCCTAGGATGTGCTAAGGTGCAACACGTGAGTGAGGTCCTTCCCTGAAATCTCTCCCTCCTGCCTTCATATATCTCTTCCATATAGCTCTCCTTTACACAGCAGGTGATTAAAAATGTGGGATTCGCTGCCAGAGGGTGTAGTGATGGCCAAAGGCCTAAACAGCTTTAAAAGGGGACTAGACAGATTCAGGGAGGAGAGGTCAATCAGTGGCTACTCGCTGTGGTGGCAAAAAGAAGCCTTCAACTTCAGAGGCAGTTGGCGTCTGAATCCAAGTACTAATAGGCAATATCAAGGACTCAGGATCTAAGCTCTGTCGTTGGCCCTCCAGAGGAACTGGTTGGCCACCAGGGCCGGCTCACTCACTAGGTGAACTAGGTGTTCACCTAGAGCACGCCAGTACTTAGGGGCGCCAAAGAGCTTTGACAAAGAGAGCCAGTTTGGTGTAGTGGTTAAGTGCACGGACTCTAATCTGGAAGAACCAGGTTTGATTCCCCCACTCCTCCACTTGCACCTGCTGATGTGACCTTGGGTCAGTCACAAGCTCTGGCACAGCTGTTCCTGAAAGAGCACTTTGTGTGAGAGGTCTCTCAGCCCCACCTACCTCACAGGGTGTCTATTGTGGGGAGGGGAAGGGGAAGGAGTTTGTAAGCCGCTCTGAAACTCCAAGTGAAGGGCGGGGTATAAATCCAATCTCTTCTTCTTCTTCTTCTTCTTCTTCTTCTTCTTCTTCTTCTTCTTCTTCTCTCAGCCCCATGAACCTCAGAAGGGTGTCTGTTGTGGGGAGGGGAAGGGAAAGGAGTTTGTAAGCCGCTCTGAGCCTCTGAGTGAAAGGCAGGGTATAAATCCAATCTCCTCCTCCTCCTCTTCTCTTTCTTCTCCTCCTTCTCCTTCTTCTTCTTCTTCTCCTTCTCTAGAGGAACTGGTTGAGGCCACTGTGTGAGTCAGGATGCTGGACTAGATGGACCACTGGTCTCATCTAGCAGGGCTCTTATGTTCTTAAGTTTGAGTTATAAGAGCCGTGTGTCAGGAGCTTCTAGGCCAAAAGGAGGCCAGTTTGTCTTCAACCTAAACTAATCAGGATGTCGGTATTTTGCCTCAGAAATATGGTCATGCACGTGGGATGTGCTGTCAAGTCACTTCGGACTTACGGTGACCCTATGAATTAACCACTTCCAAAGTGGCCTGTCATTAACAGCTTTGCTCAGGTCTTGCAAACTGAAGGCCGTGGCGGCCTTTCTAGGGTCCAGCCATCTCGTCTCGGGTCTTCCTCTTTCCTCACCACCTTCAATTTCTCTTAGCATTATAGTCTTTGTAACGAGTCTTTTCTTCTCGTGATGTAAGCAATGTAGGACAGCTCATTTGAGTTATTTTAGCTTTGACCGCTTTTTTAAATTTTTGCCACCGAGTCGCAACTGACTTACAGTGACCCTGTACTGAGAGCCAGTTTGGTGTAGTGGTTAAGTGTGTGGACTCTAATCTGGGAGAACCGGGTTTGATTCCCCCACTCCTCCACTTGCAGCTGCTGATGTGTCCTTGGGTCAGTCACAAGCTCTGGCACAGCTGTTCTTGAAAAAGAGCGGTTTCTGTCAGAAGTTCTCTCAGCCCCACCTACCTCACAGGGTGTCTGTTGTGGGGAGGGGAAGGGAAAGGAGTTTGTCAGCCGCTCTGAGACTCCCTTGGGTAGTGAAGGGCGGGGTATAAATCCAATCTCTTCTTCTTCTTCTACCTCACGGGGCATCTGTTGTGGGGAGGGGAAGGGAAAGAAGTTTGTAAGCTGCTCTGAGACTCCTTTGGGTAGTGAAGGGCGGGGTATAAATCCAATCTCTTCTTCTTCTTCTACCTCACAGTGTGTCTGTTGTGGGGAGGGGAAGGGGAAGGAGTTTGTCAGCGGCTCTGAGACTCCCTTGGGTAGTGAAGGGCGGGGTATAAATCCAATCTCTTCTTCTACCTCACAGGGTGTCTGTTGTGGGGAGGGGAAGGGAAAGGAGTTTGTCAGTGGCTCTGAGACTCCCTTGGGTAGTGAAGGGCGGGGTATAAATCCAATTTCTTCTTCTTCTTCTACCTCACAGGTCGTCTGTTGTGGGGAGGGGAAGGGAAAGGAGTTTGTAAGCCACTCTGAGACTCCTTTGGGTAGTGAAGGGCGGGGTATAAATCCAATTTCTTCTTCTTCTTCTACCTCACAGGGTGTCTGTTGTGGGGAGGGGAAGGGAAAGGAGTTTGTAAGCCACTCTGAGACTCCTTTGGGTAGTGAAGGGCGGGGTATAAATCCAATTTCTTCTTCTTCTTCTACCTCACAGGGTGTCTGTTGTGGGGAGGGGAAGGGAAAGGAGTTTATAAGCCACTCTGAGACTCCTTTGGGTAGTGAAGGGCGGGGTATAAATCCAATTTCTTCTTCTTCTTCTACCTCACGGGGCGTCTGTTGTGGGGAGGGGAAGGGAAAGGCGTTTGTAAGCCGCTCTGAGACTCCAGGTGAAGGGCACGCTATAAATCCAATCTCTTCTTCTGTAGGGTTTTCAAGGCAAGAGACGTTCAGAGGTGGTTTGCTATTGCCTGCCTCTTCATTGCAAACCCTGGGCTTCCTTGGTGGTCTCCCATCCAAATCCTAACCAGGGCCGACCCTGCTTAGCTCACAAGAGCTGACAAGATCAGACCAGCCTGAGCTATCCAGGTCCAGGCATCCCTATTATTGGTGGGGATAGAAAGCGCCATCGAGTCACAGCCAACTTACGGTGACCTCATAGGGTTTTCAAGGCAAGAAACATCCAGAGGTGGTTGGCCATTGCCTGCCTCTGCACCACAATCCTGGTATTCCTCTGGAGTCTACCATCCAAGTACTTGCCAGGGCCGACCCTGCTTAGCTTCCAAGATCTGATGAAATCAGGTCAGGGCTTTACTGCCATACAGGCTTGTAGCTATGATGGGCCTTGGGGGGCTCTGCCCCCTTTCTTAAAGGCACAGCCCCACAAGAATTTCTCCTGTAAATGCCTTTTCCAGGCATTTTAAAATGTTTTTTAAAGGCGTGCACTGCAGCAGAGTGGGGTGCTGTAGTTGACTAATTCCTGCACTGAGCAAGGGGGTTGGAGTAGGTGACCTCTAGGATCCCTCCTAACTCTGTGTCAAGAAACCGGTCTCCTTTAAGAGAGTTTTTCTGCCTAAGTGTGAGCTTTCTCGATTATAGAAGTCATCACCGCCACCTGCCGGCTTGCTCTCAGAATTGTTGCTTAGGCTGTCAGAAGTGATTAACTTGCGGCGGCTGAGAACTGTCATCTAAAGTGGTTGACAGCTCACGATTTAGAGAGCTTTCCTGGTAACAGCTTCCTATTGGCTAAATGGTTTTTCTTTCAGCCCCACCAGGGGAAAAAAATGCCCCACAAGCCACAAAATCTTGGCTACGGGGCCTACTGCCATATTGGAAAGCATTTGCTACAGGGAGAGTTTTGCACGGCAAGGGTAAGAAGCTCTTCTAGTGTTCGTAGCCTCTTGCTGCGGCAGTCCCATCCTGAGTTTGACTCCTGTGATGACAACTTACTGGCTGGTGTCCTTCCGCCTTGGTGTTCACGTTTCACGCTCTGCTGGTTTAGTCATTCCGATGTCCTATTCTCCGGAGTGGGCCTCGCCGTTGGCACTAATGCATTATTAACTTTCCGTTTCTGGGCACAAGTGCATTATTAACTTTCCGTTTCTGGGCACAAGCAATCAAAAATTAATAAACGCATGCAAAGTATTTCCAGTTCAGCTCCCACCTCTCTCTCTCTCATAGTCTCTCTCTCTCTCGTAGTCTCTCATGACGTGTGCATGTCTCCGTCCCCTCCCCCCACCTTTGTTAGAAAACATAATCAATGTGCAGCATCCCAGCCGCTGTCACAACTCACTTGCTCCGAAAATGGCATTTGGTGCGCCTGAGTAAATGGAGCGTTCAGCCCGACATCTTAATCCAATTCTCTGCTCCCAGAAGAATAGCCTTTGTTTCCTCTGTGGCTTGGCTAACCATGACCTCTTTAAGTCATCGGGGGTTTGTTATTGGAGGCTTAATGGATCCCAAAGCGGCAGCGGAGGGGGGGAGCATTGGAACGCCATGGTCTCCGTTGGGCTCTCTGGCTAAGGAGGCAAGTGAGCTGCTAGTTAAAGTTCACATTTACACCTGTAGGACAAGCAGATAGATATTGTGGGTTGTGATTCTGCAAAACAGACTGCTGCCCTTAGGTGTCTTTTATTATATTTTCAGGTCGGTAGCTAGCCATGCTATTCGGCAGTAGAAGAGCAAGATTCAAGTCCAGTAGCAGCTCAATGACCAACAAGATTTGAAGGAGGAGGAGGTGGAGACTGGATTCATGCCCTGCCCTTCACTCGGAGTCTCAGGTTGTGTTCGGATGGGCAGCCAATCCCACCATCGCCCCGCCTCTCATTTGATCCTGATCTTTTTTATCCAGTGTTGCATGACCAGACAGCTCCCCTGTTAATCGTCTTACTGCATGCAGACTCCGTGGTGGATTGGCACAGGTCTTTCACATCACCTACTGCCTGGTCCTTTTTAACTGGAGAAGCCATGGATTGAACCTGGGACCTTCTGCATGCCAAGCAGAGGCACTACCACTGAGCCACAGCTCCTCTTTACAGCTCTCCAGGGTCTCAAGCAAAGGAGGTTGTTCACATCACCTACTGCTCTTTTTAACTGGAGATGCCAGGGATTGAACCTGGGACCTTCTGCACACCAAGCAGAGGCTCTACCACTGAGCCACGTCCCCTTCCCTATTAAATTTGTTGTTGTGTTCATTTCTGGATGTAGAGTGCTTTTACATCTTTTGGTTTCTACATTCCATTCCAAACATATAAAATGCGGATTTATTAATTTTCACTGCTCTAAACCCTGTGGTGTCCTAAAGTGTAAGGATTACCATGCTGGCTCAAACCAAAGGCTCTTTCAATCTTGTGTCCTGTGTCTGAGAGATTCCTCTGAAATGTCCGCGAGCAGGGAATGATGGCTGTGCTCAGTTATTTGCTTGCCAGCATCTCTGGTATACTGCTGCTGAACAAGGGGGTTCGATTTAGCATTCATGGCGAGTCGCAAGCCTGCCCTTTCTAAATTGGTCTAATTCATTTTTAAAAACCCTAATTAAGTCTGGGGCCATTGTTGGGTTCATAGCAATTAGTCCCATAAGCAGAAGAAGCAGAAAAAGAAGAAGCAGAAGAAGAAGCAGCAGCAGACGAAGAAGAAGAAGCAGAAGAAGCAGAAGAAGAAGAACAAGCAGCAGAAGAAGAAGAAGAAGAAGAGGAGGAGGAGGAAGAGGAGGAGGAAGAGATTGGATTTATACCCCGCCCTTCACTACTCAAAGGAGTCTCGAAGCAGTTTACAATCTCCTTTCCCTTCCCGTCCCCAGAACAGACCCCCTGTGAGGTAGGTGGGGCTGAGAGAGCTCTTTCAAGAACTTACGACTGACCCAAGGTCACACCAGCAGTTGCATATGGAAGAGTGGGGAATCAAACCTGGTTCTCCCAGATTAGAGTATGTGTTCCTAACCACTACACCAAACTGGACAATGACATATTATTTCATTTACTTAGTTACTTAATTTTAACTTGCCCTTCTGCCCAATTCAGAGGAGCTTTCCTTCTCCTGCTCTCCTTCATTTTTACTCTCACAACAACCTAGTGAGTCACTGCTCACTTCTTCAGATGCAGCTGTAGCTGAAGAAGCGAGCAGTGCCTCACAAGTGCTCCTCCCCTGCCACAGATTTTGTTAGCCGTTAAGGTTCTCCTGGACTCCTGCTCTTTTCTGCTGCTACAGACAGACTAACATGGCTACTCATCTTGATCTAACATCCCTGTGAGGTGAGAGCCAGTGTGGTGTGGTGGTTAAGAGTGATGGACTCTGATCGGGAGAACCAGATTTGGTTTTGCACTCCCCCATATGCAGCCAGCTGGGTGATCTTGGGTCAGTCACAGCTCTTTCAGAGCTCTCTCAGCCCCCAAAAATAAGTCTAGCTTGCCACCTAGTGGTGCATAACACTAAAAGAGCTAGAACTCTAGGCTGCCGGACAATCTTAGGATCTCCTGGCTATACTACATGCAATGCCATATGATTTTTTTTTAAAGAAATTTTATTAACAGGATATATTAGTACATTCCATACTTGATAACCAATTCTTGACATATCCTTTTTCACAATTTTTTGTCTTCCCCCCTCCCCTGGCTTCCAGCAATGCTCCACCCCCATTACTATTTCAATCAACATTTTCTTACATTCACATCTTATTCAATATTCAAAACTTCATTTTCAGTATTTTCCTTTTCCATTTCTCACTGTTAGGTAACATTTCTAATGCAATTCGTTTTCTTACTACACTTCTATATTTAATAATTGTCAAAGCAAAGCAACCTGTTTTCCACATCCCAATTGGATTCTAAATAGTCTTTAAAATCTTTCCAATCTGATAAAAATTCTTCATCGTCTTTTCCATTGAGTTTTCTTGTCAATTTGTCCAATTCTATCATAAAAATCATTTTCCTTATCCATTCCCACTTATCTGGTATCTGCTCCTGCTTCCAGAGTTGAGCATAAGTCATTCTTGCGGTTGTAATTAAATACCATAACAATGTTCTCTTTGTCACTTTAACTTCTTTGAGTTTGAGCCCTAAAAGTAACATTTCTGGTTCTTTTTTCAAAGATGCAATGCCATATGATAATTATTATTATTATTATCATTACCCTGTGAGGTAAATTAAGCCGAGAGTGTGTGCCTGGCCTCAAAGTTATCCAGGAAGCTTCCATGGCAGAGTGTTCCATGGCTTCTAGTGTCCTGGCCCTGCTGCTGGACCTCCTGATGGTGCCTGGTATTTTTGGCCACTGTTTGACAGAGTGTTGGCCTGGATAGGCCATTGGCCCGATCCAACATTGGCTTCTCTTACGTTCTTATGTTATGTAGTGGGGATTTGAACCTGGGACTCCCAGATCCTGATCGGACACTCTAACCACTGCCCCAGACTACACCAACCTTTACTTTGCCTGATACCCTGGCTACTGGAAGTATCCGAAAGAACTGCTGCACAGAAAACCCAGTTTTGCCCAAATCTGATGTCGCTCTCCCAGGAGAAAGCTGATCTCACTGAACTGCATTCCTCGTCTGGTATTTTTATGACTTGGCATTCTCTCTGGGACTTTCCTCATTTTTATTAAGCCGATCCCAAGCATTTTCCTTCGGAGAAGAAAGTCTCCTCCCGGCTGCTGACATCGTCTGCGAGACTGCAAAGTACAGATGAATCATTATCACCGGAACAAGCCAAAAGCGTACTGGAACGGCTTCTTTAAATTATGTATGTTATGGCGTCACCCACGGAGCACTCTGCAAATCTTACCTCATTCATTCCCCTCTTCTGAAATGCAGTACTTAGGCATTAAGTCCCTTTGGAAATCAATAGGAGCTACTTACATCTTACACATAAACAGGCTTTGCACAGGGAGGTCTGTTAGCATCCATCTGCATTCATAGGATGAAATGCTTACCATGTGACACAAAGGGGAAGGGGCTGGGGCTAGGGTTCCCACCCTCCAGATGGTACCTGGAGATCTGCTGCTATTACGAGTGATCTCCAGACAACAGAGAGCAATTCCCCAGGAGAAGATGGCTGGACCCTACTGAGGTCCCTCTCCTTCCCAAATCCCGCCCTCCCTAGGCTCCACCCCTGAAATGTCCTGATATTTCCCTACCCAGAGCTGGCAACCCTAGCTGTGGCTCAGTGGCAGAGCCTGTGCCAGACATGCAGAAGGTCCCAAGTTCAGGGCTATTTTGGGGCAGGAACGCACAGGAACGGAGTTCCGGCCGGCTCCCGAGTTGGCCACGCCCAGCAGGAACTCATTAGCATAATGGTCCACACCCAACAGCAGAAACTCATTAGGACTGGCTACATTTGGGGTGTGTGGCCTAACATGCAAAGGAGTTCCTGCTAGCAAAAAAGCCCTGGGGTTTGGACAACAAACAAGGTAAACCGAATAAGAAGCAAAAGGTGGGTGTGGCTGGATGACCGCACTTCTGGTAACGTGGGGGTGTGGTCTAATATGCTAATGAGCCGTGGTTTTGGGGGTGTGGCCTAATATGCTAATGAGTCCCTGCTGGGCTTTTTCTATAAAAAAGGCCCTGCCCAGGTTTGATCCCCAGCATCAACCATTTAAAAGATCAGGCAGTAGGTAACATGAAAGGCCTCCCCCTGAGACACTTGGAGGGCTGCTGCTAGTCTGAGTAGACAAGGCTGACCTTGATGGACTGATGGTCTGACTCTGTATAAGCTGGGCTCTTTTTGTAGCAGGAACTCCTTTGCATATTAGGCCACACACCTCTAATGTAACCAATCCTCCAAGAGCTTACAAAGCTCTTCTTACAGGGGCTACTGTAAGCTCAGGGAGGATTGGCTACATCAGGGGTGTGTGGCCTAATATGCAAAGGAGTTCCTGCTACAAAAAGAGCCCTGAGTATAAGACAGCTTCATGCGCGTTCAACACACAGTTGAAGGACAGGTCAAGATTTTCTATAAACTGAAGGCAGAGGGGGGCGTTTTGGGAGCAAGTCCTCGAACTGTCCACAAACCTAAAGAATACAATAGGCTGTATGCCGGTCGCACGGTCCGATGTCCCTGTTCCATAAATCATTCCACAATTGTGGTTGTTTCAGCAACAACTGGAGTTGAAGTGCGTTTGCTCTCCACAATTATTTCCCTGTGAGTGTTGCTGTTAAATATTTATAAGCCTTTCTCATCTCCCTCCCTTAGTCATCTCTCTTTCTAAATCGGACTGGGGCAAGCGCTTAAGCTGTTCCTCAGAGGGGGAAGCACTCCTGAATGCTGGGCTTGACCTGTGATGCGGCTGCGTCCGCGTGACGATGTTTTTCTCTGTTGTTGTCGCAGAGGACAAACAGACTGGCAGAACAGCGCTTAGGCCCATTGTGTGTTCTGCACGCTTTCTTCCATCAGCCCTTTCCAGCCACCATATTTATTTGTTTGGGTTTTTTTACTTAAAACATATGGAGACTGGGAAGGTATAGGGGAAGAAGAAGAAGAAGAAGAAGAAGAAGAAGAAGAAGAAGAAGAAGAAGAAGAAGAAGAAGAAGAAGAAGAAGAAGAAGAAGAAGAAGAAGAAGAGAGAAGAAGGAGAAGGAGAAGAAGGAGAAGGAGAAGAAGGAGAAGAAGGAGAAGGAGAAGGAGAAGGAGAAGGAGAAGGAAGGAGAAGGAGAAGGAGAAGAAGAAGAAGAAGGAGAAGAAGAAGAAGAAGAAGAAGGAGGAGAGAGGAGGAGGAGGAGGAGGAGGAGACTGGATTTATACCCCGCCCTTCACTACCCAAAGGTGTCTCAGAGAGGCTTACAATCTCCTTTCCCTTCCCCTCCCCTCAACAGACACCCTGTGAGGTAGGTGGGGCTGAGAGAGCTCTTGACAGGAACTGCTCTTTTTCAAGAACAGCTCTTATCAGAACTACGGCTTGCCCAAGGTCTGTCAGGAAGTGGTGGTTGGGTCTGGTGAAGCCTCACCAGTGCAGAGTGGTACAGCGTGCTGTAGAGCTAAGTCCCACAAAGTCCAATGTCCACACAGGTAGTGGGGAGGGGATATATACAAGGATTTATTCACACTGTTACGTGATGCAGGTATACACAAGTCAATCCAACAAAGTGCTCCGCCATACATCCACATACAAAGAGAGAGATGAACAGACTGTACACAGAAAGCTTATATACAAAGACTGACCAATCAGCACTGACTGCTGAGTCACTCTGACACTCCAGCAGAGGTGCTGCTCAGAACCGGTTTGCTCCAGCTAGAGCCACTAGCCTGCAGCTGTTAACTGTCACCTAAATGGACTGTCTCTAGTTCCAGCTCCTGCCAACCTAGCAGTTCGAAAGCTAGAAATTGCAAGTAGATCAATAGGTACCACTTCGGTGGGAAGGTAACAGCATTCCGTGCACCTTGGTGTTTAGTCATGCCGGCCACATGACCATGGAAACGTCTTCGGACAGCGCTGGCTCTTCGGCTTTGAAACGGAGATGAGCACCGCAACCCTAGAGTCGGATTCGACTGGCTTTTGGGCAAGGGAACCTTTACCTTTAAATGGACATGATCTGAATCTGACAGCTCAGGTCTTTCATACACTGACAAGGTCATCCAGCCAGGTGCAAGTGGAGGAGTGGGGAATCAAACCAGGTTCTCCCAGATTAGATTCCACGCACTTAACCACTACACCAAACTGGGGAAAATGAATGTGATTTCTGAATGTGGGTTCTGACATTTGCTCTGACACGTTTATATGACAGAACAGAAACCTTTATTGGCATGACCTGGCAAAGCCGAAGCAAAGGAGAAGTTTAAGGAGTGACACATAAGACGAAGAACAACATCGACTGGTATTCTCGATGACTCAAAGTACAAATTGGTCTTAACATAGTTTGCAAGATTTGCAAAGCGCTGCTCTTGACTTCCATGCGTAGGTCAAAAATTCAGCAACAGATAGTGTTATTGTTGGACGCTTGTCTGCTAAAAATAAATAAATAAATAAATCCTCCTCCAGAAAGTCTCTCTGCAAGAGGAGAAGAGGACGAATCAAAATATTGCGCATAACAGAATATTTAGGGCAGCGCAAAAGAATATGGGTGATAGAATCAGGTTCCCCACAATTGCAACTGCATAGCCTATCCTTGTACGGAACGCCCCTATATCTGCCAGAAACCACTTCTGAAGGGAAAAGGTTAAACCTAGCAAGCATGAAGACCCTCCTAGAAATTGGAGATGTCACGTTGGCGATATACGGTACCATGGAGGTATGCAAGGGGAGGAGGGGTAATGAGTAGGGAGAGCAAACTTCAAGGCTACCAGCATTAATGGTCTGCGCCTCGATATCCCAGATTCTCCTCCTAACCACCTGCAAGATTGCTACCTCACCACAGTTATAGAGGGATTCCAGGTCAATGCCTAGGATACCCACCTTTTTCACTATGGCCTGCGACCACTTTGATACATAGGGGTCTGCTAAAAGTTGGACCATTAGACTAGTAGGGAGAGGCCGAAAGTAGAGCCGAAGCCAATATTTGATCATAATGATCTAGGCCTGAGATTCTACCAAGTGGAGGCCCAGCTCCTTATAAAGAGCAAAAAGTGGCATTGAGTTAGAAACACCAAGGATCCTGCGTAGGAACATGTTTATATGCTGACAGCTGTCATTGTGCCTTCAAAAGTCTAATTATTAGGGCTCTTTTTGTAGCAGGGACTCCTTTGCATATTAGGCAACACACCTCTAATGTAGCCAATCCTCCAAGAGCTTACAGTAGCCCCTGTAAGAAGAGCTCTGTAAGCTCTTGGGGGATTGGCTACATTAAGGGGGGTGTCGCCTAATATGCAAATGAGTTCCTGCTACAAAAAGAGCCCTGCTAGTTATAATAGATCCAGATCTTGGTATGTAACCTAGAATCTCCTGATTAGAGAAACTTATAGTAGAATACATATTTTATAACTACATTTTTGGTATACGGAGCTATAAATTAAGGAAAAGCATTATTAGAGGCCTTTGGGGATCGAATTAGGATGCGATAAGAATGGGATGCGTATTCGAGAAGCTGCAAGGACGTCAAGAGCGAAGTTGAATGTGAATCTCAACCCTTCTCACCCAGCTCCCCAGAAACAAGGGAAAGAGGGGCTAGCTTCGCTAAGGTCAGAAAGGATCTCAGCGTTCCCTAATGTTCCCGTTGCTCCGAAGAGCAGATAAGCAAACACAATCCCTGACAATACATGACCAGTGTAAGGAGCGACCGATAGAAAGGTTTAAAGTCAAAGGATGCTTGTATGATGTTAACTGCCTGGTACCAATTAAAGACCCTTGTTAGGAGATGTACTTTGAAATTGCTTTTATTTGTTATTTTCTGACCTACACGGACACCTGTATGGTGCTGGAAAGTGTCATTGGTTTGGGAAATGTGTGCTTTGTTTGATGTGACTCTCTGCACTGAGAAAGCAGTCACACAGCCTGTACTTTCATGCTAATGAAGTCACAGACACACACACCTTGCATGCCTTTACCCATCAGACACTGGGAACAAGAAAGCATCTCCATTATGGTCTGCTAGAAGGATGTTCTGAACAACAGCCTGTCCACCATCGAGGAATCTGTACCTCACACGTAACCCACAGGATGCTTGGCATTTGCATGTGTTAAGATTGTTTCCTGTTTGTCACTTGGACCAAGCCAGAGTCATCTGCACATCCAAGGTTTCCTTGACAACCCATCTTTGCACCTTGGACCAAATGTTCTCTTTAGTAAAGGTGTAGACTTTCAATATTGCCCCACCTTAGTAGGAGGGTACCCCACATCCTATAGCCAATGATATAGGGATGGGACAGACTAGAGAAGACGCCAAGCCAGCCCCCAATACTAGCTGATAAAAGCAAGGTTCATCTTTTGTTCTGCGCTCCTAGCCAGCGCTTCTTGCCACTTCGCCTTGGCTCTCCCCCTCCCCTGCACCTACGATAGATAGCTTTACTGTGCTTCCTTGGAGTCGCGACCAAGGAGCCCTTACACGTGTTGGCAGGTTCCAACTGTGTTAAGTGAAAGTAAGAATATCCTTAGTAAGAATTCCTATCCTTATATTCTTCACTGTGGAAAGGTCGAGCTACAGGAACAGATAAGTATCACGTGCTTTTCCCCTTCCTAAATACTTTAGTTTGAAACCCCAAATTGTTTTCCATTACTACTGTATCTAAAGGAACTTGTGTGTATGTGTGAATGAATCAGTTTTGTTTGCCTGTGTACTAAAAAGATATTATTCAGTAAAGAGAATCTTTGATTTTACTAAGAAACCTTGTCAAGTGTTCTCTTTGGGGAAAGGGTTCTCAGTGTGAAGGTGCTTTCTCTGTATACACAGACCAGTAACTCAAATAAGTTAGTCTGGCCACTGCGTAGAAAAGCAATTCGGCTAACACCCTTTAATGTGTAAACTATACATGATGTCATCTGGGGTATAAGACCTTCAGCCCTTCCTGGTTATGGCAGAATACAGTTTTGGAATTGCTGAGTGCAAAGGCACTCAGCTCTGTATTCCCTGTTTCGATGCATTAAATATTCATCTAACTCGTTGGACTCTGACTGTATGTTTCCATTTCGACCAAAGGGTCATGCAGGGCACAGATTTGTACATCAAAGGGCAGCCATGAAGCAGCGAGAAAAGGCTGTTCATTGTACAGTTGCACGGTTGACCCGATGGACCAGATCACACCAGGCCTTCCTATCTTCCACCGTCCTCTGAAGTTTGCTCAATTTCACGTTTGTTGCATCAGTGACACTGTCGGACCATCTCATCCTTTGCCATCCCCTTCTTCTTTGACCTTCAGTCTTTCCCAGCATCAGGGACTTCTCCAATGAGGGCTCCCTTCACATCTGGTAGCCAAAGTATTTGAGCTTCAGCTTCAGGATCTGGCCTTCCAGGGAACAGTCAGGGTTGATTTCTTTTAGGATTGACTGATTTGATCTCCTTGCAGTCCAAGGGACTCTCAAGAGTCTTCTCCAGCACCACAGTTCAAAAGAATCTATTCTTTGGCGCTCGGCCTTCCTTATGGTCCAACTCTCGCAGCCATACATTACTAATAAGGCTCTATACGGCACCTTAAAAGGTGTTCAAAGGGTGTATTTTCTAATGACTTGGCCTTCTTGACTTGCTTTCCCTACAGCTACCGGTAGCGTTGCCAGCTCTGGTTCAGGAAATACCTGGATATCCAGGTGGGTGGAACCTGGGGAAGGGTGGAGTTTGGGGAAGGACGGGACCTCAGCAGGGTCTGATGCCCTAGAGTCCCCCTTCCAAGGCAGCCATTTTATCCAGGGGTTATCTGATCTCTGTCGGTTGAAAACCAGTTGCAATTCTGGGAATCTCCAGCCACCACCTGGAGGTTGGCGAACCCAGCCACACAGCAACTACAAGGAAGAGTAAGCAGAAGCCCGATTTGGCCTGGGACCATAGAGTGGTAGGAGGAGGGTGTGAGAGCCAGTTTGGCATAGTGGTTAAGTGCGCGGACTCTAATCTGGGAGAACCGGGTTTGATTCCCCACTCCTCCATTTGCACCTGCTGGATGACCTTGGGCAAGCCATAGTTCTGGCACAGCTGTTCTTGAAAAAGAGCAGTTTCTGTCAGAGCTCTCTCAGCCCCACCTACCTCACAGGGTGTCTGTTGTGGGGAGCAGTGTTCCCTCTAAGCTGAGTTAGTGTGAGCTAGCTCATAGTTCTTTAGCCTCCAGCTCACACATTTTTGTCTTAGCTCAGGAAAGATGGCTCCAGAATAAACTAATTTATGCAGTAGCCAAATCACTCGCTCACAGCTTTAATGCCAGTAGCTCACAAAGTAGAATTTTTGCTCACAAGACTCCATAGCTTAGAGGGAGCACTGGTGGGGAGGGGAAGGGAAATGAGTTTGTCAGCCACTCTGAGACTCCTTTGGGTATTGAAGGGCGGGGTATAAATCCAATCTCTTCTTCTTCTTCTTCTTCTACCTCACAGGGAGTCTGTTGTGGGGAGGGGAAGGGAAAGGAGTTTGTAAGCCGCTCGGAGACTCCTTTGGGTAGTGAAGGGTGGGGTATAAACCCAATCTCTTCTTCTTCTTCTACCTCACAGGGAGTCTGTTGTGGGGGGGAAGGGAAAGGAGTTTGTAAGCCGCTCTGAGACTCCTTTGGGTAGTGAAGGGTGGGGTATAAACCCAATCTCTTCTTCTTCTTCTACCTCACAGGGAGTCTGTTGTGGGGAGGGGAAGGGAAAGGAGTTTGTCAGCCGCTCTGAGACTCCTTCGGGGAGTGAAGGGCGGGGTTTAAATCCAATCTCTTCTTCTTCTTCTACCTCACAGGGAGTCTGTTGTGGGGAGGGGAAGGGAAAGGAGTTTGTAAGCCGCTCGGAGACTCCTTCGGGGAATGAAGGGCGGGGTATAAACCCAATCTCTTCTTCTTCTTCTACCTCACAGGGAGTCTGTTGTGGGGAGGGGAAGGGAAAGGAGTTTGTCAGCCGCTCTGAGACTCCTTTGGGTAGTGAAGGGCAGGGGATAAATCCAATCTCCTCCTCCTCCTCCTCCTCCTCTTCTTCGTCATCCATCTTCATCTTCGTCTTCTTCTTCCTACCCCCGTCAGCACTTTCCTGAGCCAAAACAGTCCGGGGAGGGGTTATTTCCTCTTGTTAGGAGCTGTGTCTGGTTGGACTACTGTATGTGCAGCTCCAAAGTGGATTAAATAACTCTTCTGGGGGGCGTTTCAGCTTGGGAAAATAGCCCAAAGGGGGTGGGAGGCAGGGGCTGCTCCTCTTCCCATGCTGTAGTCTTCAAGCTAATTTTTTAAAAAGCTGCATTCCCCTCAGGCTATGGGGAAAGTAAGCTGGCTTGCCAACAACAGGGCATAGAGGCTGAGGCCTTCAGAAGAACATCAGATGAGCCCTGCTGGATCAGACCAGTGGTCCATCTAGTCCAGCTTCCTGTCTCACACAGTGGCCAACCAGTTCCTCTGGCGGTCCAACAACAGGGCATAGAGGCTGAGGCCTTCCCCTGATGTTGCCTCCTGGCTCTGGGATTCAGAGATTGACTGCCTCTGAATGCGGAGGTTCCTCTCAGTCCCCATGGCTAGTAACCATTGATACACCTATCCTCCATGAATCTATCTAATCCCCTTTGGAAGCTGTTTATTCCTGTAGTGGTTAAGTGCGTGGACTCTAATCTGGGAGAACCAGATTTGATTCCCCACTAGATGACCTTGGGCAAGCCATAGTTTTGTCAGAGGTGTTCTTGAAAAGAGCAGCTTCTGTCAAAGCTCTCTCAGCCCCGCCTACCTCACAGGATGTCTGTTGTGGGGAGGGGAAAGAAAAGGAGTTTGTCAGCCGCTCTGAGACTCCTTTGGGTAGTGAAGGGCGGGGTATAAATCCAATCTCTTCTTCTTCTTCTTCTTCTTCTTCTTCTTCTTCTTCTTCTTCTTCTTCTTCTTCTTCTTCTTCTTCTTCTTCTTCTTCATCCTCTGGCAGCGAATTCCACATTTTAATCACTCTCTGTGTACTGTAGTATTTCCTTTTGTCTATCCTGAACCCACTGCTCATTTGCCTTCTTGATCATGGCACCAAAGCTCTGGAACTGGAAGATTCGACTGTCCCAACTTTGGTTGCCATCTTCTGCCAGTGGGTGAAGACTCTTTTGTTTCATTTGCTCAATGATCCCTCAATGATCCCCCCCTTCCTAACTAATGTTTGAATTGCTGTTTTTTAATGTTTTAGATGTCTTTCATAAATGTTTTTAATTGCTTTAAGGGTGTGTGCTTGGGGAAGGGCGATTGTAATTGTTTTAAAATGGGATTTTATCGGGCATGTTTTAAATTTTTGGCCACCACCTTGGTGGCGCTTGCAAGAGCAGAAGGCGGGATATAAATTTTGCTGCTGCTGTTGTTAATAAATCAGGGCTCTTTTTGTAGCTGGAACTCCTTTGCATATTAGACGACACACCCCTAATGTAGCCAGTCCTTCAAGAGCTTACAGAGCTCTTCTTCTACATTAGGGGTGTGTCACCTAATATGCAAAGGAGTTCATGCTACAAAAAGAGCTCTGTTAATAATAACAATAATAAACGTCTGGAGCATAGCATCCCTGATATCACAACTATAGGGGGAAATGAGAAACAGGGTTTGGGTCATTGACACTGCAATCCCAGGAGACAGCAGAATATTAAAGAAAGAACAAGAGAAGACCATAAAATACCAAGACCTACAAATAGAGTTAGAGCACCTTGGGGAGAAGAAGGTGACCAACTTGCCTTGGAGTGGTGCCTAGACAACTCAAGAAACACCTAGACATTGTAGGCATTGAGCAAATAACACCAGCTCAGCTCCAGAAAACAGTGTTGACTGGAACAGCAAGGATCCTGCAAAGATACCTTTGTGATTCCCAAGAACTTGGCTAGATCTCAAATTGCAGAATACCACCTACCAGTCAATTATCTGGCTGTGAATAATAATGATAATGATAATAACAGTAACAACAACAACAACAACAACAATAATGTCTTTACCAGGTGAAAATCTGCCTCTTTTTTCCAGTGCCTGTACACAGTATGAGCTTCCGCAGCTGGAGTGAATTTCAAAATGACTCAGGGAGCAAGAAGGCAAAACAACATGAGTTATTCATAGGACGAAAAAATAATTCCTTTGAGATGGGGGGAAAAAAAAGTAAACGAAGCACCAGGGAGTAATCTTTTCAAGGACTTTGCTTTGCTGTGGTTCTCACCTTCAACAAAGAAAGTTGTTTTCCAGCAGCGAGGAAACACTACTTAGCCCCCTGTCTTCTTTTTAAAAAAAAGATGCTTAATGTCAGCCGCTTTGGTTCCATCCAATTTTTGTTAAGAAGAAACCTCCACCTCCTCCACGCACACCCCTGCCCGATCTCAGACAATCCATCATCGCTTTCTGATACCTCTTCTCGGCTTGTCGATCAGTGACAATCATTTGCCGGGCCTGAATGTGCCGTTTGAATTTAGAATGCTAATCCGACCCCCAGTGGCAGATTAACCATTAAGCAGGCTAAGCACGTGCTTAGGGCGTCAGGGCCAAAGGGGGCACCACAAAGTTGGGGAAAGGGTGAAAGAATGTAGAACAATGCCTTTCAGGTCACGAATATTGGAACTTTGATACATTCCACTTGTGAAATATTAAAATAGACGTTGCATTGTATTTTTGTAGAACTTTATGTCTCCAAAGCTTGGCTTAGTTTGCACAGTATATTGTGTTATCGTATGAATAAATTTTTGTATTGCTGCGACCTGCATTGTATATCTGGTCAGACAGGTCGACAACTAAAATGGACGGGGTCAGTGTGGAAAGGAGGGGGGCACCAAGTGTGGTCAGGGCTTAGGGCACCAGTGAGCCTTAATCTTCCCCTGCTGACCCTGGTTTATAGAAATCCAAAGTCAAATCTGTTGCGCCCAGAAACGGGGGTATTTATAAGGCCCTTTCGGGGGGGAACTATAGGAGCCCAGCCATTCTTCTGCACAAATGCCAAGAATCGATAAAATAGTAAAAAGCCCAGTAGCCCCTTTAAGACTAACAAACCTTATTATGGCATAAGCCTTCGAGAAACACAGCTCTTTTTGTCAGATGCATGGAGGGTATGAAGAAACTGGCCAGAGATATATAGGTGGTAAGGGGGGGAGGAAAGTGCCATGGAAATGCAAAGCTGTTGCAAAAGTCATGACTCCCCCCCTCCCCTTCCACCTATATATCTCTGGCCAGTTTCTTCGTACGCTCCACGCATCTTATTTATTTATTATTTATTTTTATTTATTTGTTTCAATTTGTATCCCGCCCTCCCCGAAGGTTCAGGGCGGCTAACAATGGGCATAAATGCCAATTTAAACAACATAGAACAATATCAACAGATAAAATTATAAAATCAGACGATACAGCATCACAACAACATTTAAAACCAAGATGACGGTAGTGCGACGGCACAGGTTATCGAGGTGGGATATCGAAGGTGGAATAGCAGCAGTGGCAGCTCCTACTCAAAAGCCTGGTGGAAGAGCTCCGTCTTGCAGGCCCTGCGGAACTGGACAAGGTCCCGCAGGGCCTGGATCTCCTCTGGGAGCTCCTTCCACCAGGTAGGAGCCACCACCAAAAAAGCCCTGGCTCTTGTGGCAGCCAGCATCACATCTCTGGGGCCTGGAATTTCCAGGAGTTGTCAGCCCCCAGACCGAAGTGCCCTTGGGGGAACATGTAGGGAAAGGCAAAGAGAGCTGTGTTTCTCGAAAGCTTATGCCACAATGAAGTTTGTGAGTCTTAAAGGGGCCACTGGGCTTTTGACTGTTTTGCAGCAACAGAGTAATACGGCTGAACTCCTCTGGATCGACGACAGTCCTGGATAAGCCAAACGCGAACCAAATGAATCCCCTCGAGTTGCCCAATCAACTACAGAAGCACGACTCGAAGGATGCTCTTGGCCCTCCCTCTCCATCCCCCTTTGGATGCACATTTTAATCACTGTTTGAGGTTCAAGATGGGGGAGGGGGGATGGAATCATTCTTCTACCTTTCAAGGGCTCTGCGAAGACAATCGTCGTCTTCCAGGCTCTTATCATTCTGTCTGAAACCGAGGTCCGGCAAAGCTTTTTAACTCCGTCCAGGAAAACATCAAGGGACGAGCTAATACATTTGTCATTGGGTTCCGGAACGATAATCCTGCCTGAGCAGCAGCTCAATGGTGTTGTGTTCTGCTTAGGAAACGGGAAATTAAACAGTTGAAAAGATGGAGAGAAGTTGAACGGGGGGGGGGGCGTTTCAGATGTGCTGCCCTTGATGCAGGAAAGTCAGGGCAGGGAGCTTCTTTCTTGCAATTCTGGAAGAAGGAGAAGGAGAAGGAGAGGAGGAGGAGGAGGTTGGATTTATACTGCGCCCTTCACTCGGAGTTTCAGAGTGGCTTGCAATCTCCTTTCCCTTCCCCTCCCCACAACAGATACCCTGTGAGGTAGGTGGGGCTGAGAGAGCTCTTTTTAGGACTGCTCTTGAGAGAACAGGAGGTGGTGGCAGCTACAAGCATGGACAGTTTCAAGAGGGAATTAGATAAACATATGGAGCAGAAGTCCATCAGTGGCTATTAGCCACAGGGTATAGATGGGAACTCTCAGTCTGGGGCAGGTGATGCACTCTATTCTTGGTGCTGGAGGGGGCAGCAGTGGGAGGGCTTCTGGTGTCCTGGCCCCACTGCTGGACCTCCTGATGGCACCTGGTATATTTTGACCGCTGTGTGACAGAGTGTTGGACTAGATGGGCCATTGGCCTGATTCAACATTGGCTTCTCTTATGTTCTTATGTTCTTATGTTAACAGCTCTGAGAGAACTTGTGACTGTCCCAAGGTCACACCAGCAGCTGCATGTGGAGGAGTGGGGAATCAAAGCCAGTTCTCCCAGATTAGAATCCACTGCTCCTGACCACTACACCTGGCTCATTGTGGTTGGGAAAGAGTGTGTTAAATCATGCCTAAGTAGAAACAGTTTCAGCACCATGGACAGAGTTATTAAGGGACTCTAATTGAACTTTTGGTTCAGAAGGAGCCTTTTTTTAACTTAATTTTTTTTTATTTTACCACAACTAGCATACAATGTCAAACATGTGTCATACATTCTACAAGGAAACCTAGAAATCAACCATTACCGAGACTTGAACAAAGGAAAGGAAAACATGGCAAAAATAATTAATCTGATAATATTGACGGGTTCAAAAATGAGCTAATATACTATAATACTGCTTTGACTGCACAACTTCTTTCAATGTGTCATTGGCCGTATCAGGTAATCTATCACCGGGAGCCATTGTTCCACAAATTTGGAGTTATAATGAGTTGCCTCTGATAATGAAACGCGATCTGTTATCTTCTTGATTATAAAATAATCCCACCATTTACGGTGCCATTGCATGTGATGGTTGGTGGATGGATAGTTTTCCAGTGAGATGCTATTACAGATTTTGCAGCTGTCAGTAAAACACCAATTAGATTCCTGTTTTGGGAGCATATATTAGAATCGTTCCAAAGATTCAACAATACGGTCTCTGGGAGCAGGCAAACCTCATCACCTGTTACTAATTTTATACATTTCACTATCTTGATCCAGAATTTTCTAATAAGTTTACAACCCCACCAAAAAAGGATAAAAGTAATTGTTTTTCGTGTTTGTAACTATTCTTGCAAGCTATGACATCCATAATGAACTCTGAACCAGAATCTCGGTGCTAATCTCTGAGAGCCAGTTTGGTGTAGTGGTTAGGAGCACAGACTCTAATCTGGGAGAACTGGGTTTGATTCCCCACTCCTCCACGTGCAGCTGCTGGTGTGACCTTGGGTCAGTCACAAGTTCTTTCAGAGCTGTTCTTGAAAGAGCAGTTCTCTCAGAACTCTCTCAGCCCCCCACCTACAGAGTGTCTGTTGTGGAGAGGGAGAAGGAAAGGAGATTGTGAATTGCTCTGAGATTCCTTCAGGAAGTGAAGGGCAGGGTATAAATCCAATCCCTCTTCTTCTTCTTCTTCTTCTTCTTCTTCTTCTTCTTCTTCTTCTTCTTCTTCTTCTTCTTCTTCTTCTTCTTCTTCTTCTTCTTCTTCTTCTTCTTCTTCTTCTTGTCCTGCAGTGAGTCCATAGGAGCTAAGCAGTGTGTGTGTGTATGTGTGAAGACCCTTGTAAATTACAGCAATTGAAGATTTTACCTCTTTTGGTGGGCTCCGAGCAGCTGTTTCTGGTTTAACAACATTCGACGTGCCAAGGATTTTGAAAAATGTATTGGAAATTCAAATCAGCCTTTTCCCATCATTTCTTTTAACAAGAGGGATAAAGAGAGGGATCTGTATTCTGATGTGATAATTGAAATGCCTCGGAGAATGGAAGAGAGGGGGGGCCAAAAAAAAATGGTTGTTTCTAGCTGGAACATGAAACAAGGCCATGAAGGAACACTAATCATACTTTTCTTCCTTTCTCACAATACAAGAATTCGTGGGCACTCAATGGAAGTGCTGAGCGGTTGGGTTAGAATGGATAAAAGAAAGTCCTTCGCCCAAAGAGTGATGAACACATGGAATTCACTGCCACAGGAGGTGGTAGCAGCTACCAGCATGGATGGCTTCAAGAGGGAATTAGATAAACATATGGAGCAAAGGTCCATTAGCCACAAGCCGTGTTCCCTCTAAGCTGAGTTAGTGTGAGCTGGCTCACAGATTTTTAGCCTCCAGCTCACAGATTTTTGTTTTAGCTCAGGAAGGATGGTCCCAGAGCAAACTAATTTATGCAGTAGCCAAATCGTTTGCTCAGAACTTTAATGCTAGTAGCTCACAAAGTAGAATTTTTGCTCACCAGACTCCACAGCTTAGAGGGAACACTGGGGCCCACAAGGCATAGATGGGAACTCTCAGTCTGGGGCAAGTGATGCTCTGTATTCTTGGTGCTTGGGGGAGGGGGGCAACAGTGGGAGGGCTTCTAGTGCCCAGGCCCCACTGCTGGACCTCCTGATGGCACCTGGTGTTTTTGGACTGGATGGGCCTTTGGCCTGATCCAACATTGGCTTCTCTTGTGTTCTTATCATTTCTCATGTTGGCATCCTGCTTTTTTTTTTTTGCCAACCTGAGGCAGTGTCCCTAGAATCACCAGGACGTCTCCTATTCAGCTTGGATCCTTTCCCCCTCGAGCTGAGTTTCATGCCTGTCAAAACACACGGCTCCTAGCATTTGTCTTGCTCATGCCTTTTGACTCCTGAAGAGACAGTCGTGGTTGTCAGGGGCAGGGCATCGGAAGAGTCTGTCTCCCGTCACTTAGGCAGTGACAAAGTGCTTCTCATCGAAGCCGGGATGTCTCACCACATCCAGTTGCTGTTAGATAGGCAAAGGAAGTGATTTCCCATCAAGATACTTATACCTGAGGCCAAGGTGGGAATGTGTTGTTGGGTCACAGGAATACTCTGACCACTGAAGGAGAGTAATGATAACAGACTTGATTTATTCACTGCTTGTGGTTCTCAGGAAACCAAGAAGTGGCTTCATCTCTTTTTTCCCCCAAAATTGATCTGCAAGGAGCTTCAGAAAAAGTGTTCAGCCTAGTATCTTTATAATCTGCCTTCCCTCCAAAAGAGTTCATACACAGTTTGCTGCTTTGGTTGCAGAGGTTTCAACGGAAGACTTTCCAGTTTTGTTAAGATGTCAGAGTAGGACCTGGGAGCCATGACTTCAAGTCCCCGTTCAGCTGTGAAGGTCACGGGGCATCTTCAGGCCAGAAAGAAGAAGAGATTGGATTTATACCCTGCCCTTCACTACTTGAAGGATTCTAAGAGCTGCTTACAATCTCCTTTTCATTCCCCTCCCTGCAACAAGACACCCTGTGAGGTAGGCGGGGCTGAGAGAGCTCTCTCGAGAATGGCTCATGATAGAACAGCTCTGAGAGAACTTGTGACTGACCCACGGTCACACCAGCAGCTGCAAGTGGAGGAGTGGGGGGATCAAACCCGGTTCTCCCAGATTAGAGTCCATGCTCCAACCGCTACCTCAAACTGGCTCTCATCTTAACCTACCTGACAGGTTTATTGGGAGGATAAAAGGCAGATGGGACTGAGCTTTGTGTGCTGCCTGGGATCCATCAGAAGCTTAGCAGCATATCTGAGCCTGAATACTTATTGAGATCAGTGTCCTATCTAACTGTATTATCTTTCTGGATTTTTTGTAAAGCACTTTATAAGTGTGAGAGCTTTTGTACTACTATAATACTTCCTGAGGAAGATCTGATTTTGAAACGTTGTTATATAATCCGGAGACGACGTTGATGTCTATTTACACAAGGATTTTCTTATGATTTGTAGGAACTTGTTCATTGTGTTGTAGTGCTTGTTGACAATAATATACAGGAAGCATTTTCTTTTCAAGTCTTGTTGACTGCCTGATTTGTGGGTCAGGCTCTCACGACTGTTTTCTTTACATTTGTTCTTTGGCCCCTGTGTGAGACAGGATGCTGGTCTGCAGGGCTCTTTTTGTAGAAAAAGCCCAGCAGGAACTCATTAGCATAATAGGCCACACCCAACAGCAGAAACTCATTAGCATATTAGGCCACACCCCCTGACAGCACAGCTCAATTGCATATTAGACCACATCCCCATGTTGCCAGGAGTGTGGTCATCCAGCCACACCCATCTTTTGTTTCTTATTCTGTTTACCTCGTTGGTTGTCAAAACCCAGGGCTTTTTTTGTAGCAGGAACTCCTTTGCATGTTAGGCCACACACCCCTAGAGTAGCCAGTCCTAATGAGTTTCTGCTGTTGGGTGTGGCCCATTATGCTAATGAGTTCCTGCGAGGTGTGATCAACTCGGGAGCCAGCTGGAACTCCATTTCTGTGTGTTCCTGCCCCAAAATAGCCCTGCTGGTCTGATCCAGCAGTTCTTATGCTGACCACACTGACTCTCAGCAGCATTGAGGGGGGGTATTGTCCAAGGAGCCTGTACAGATCAAATCTAAGCACATTATGTATGTACTGTATAACTAACCTTAGTCTGGTGGCTTTTTTAATTTTCTTTTTCCTTTTTGCTTTGTTGCTGTCTTGGACTCCGTTTGGGGCTGTTACAGTTTGGCCTGTAATCCCCAAAGGAATGTATTCAGATTCAAGAAAGAGCGAAGGGACAGATCATCCTGAAAGAATATGTGTATACACACACACACACACATATATATATATATATATATATATCCCCTGTTTCAGCACTGTTGGCTGTCCTTGTAAGGAAATCCCCTGTGTCAATTATAGCGTCAGGAAAGTTACCAAGGCATGAAATTCCCTCTGCGGCTGCAGTGTATTGAAAGGGAAGACTCTTCTCAGCATGAAAAGTGCTCCACGCTCAGTGAAGAGAAAGCCTTCCGTTTGCCCAGAACACCCCCATGCATTTTAGAAAAAGAAGCCTGTGCGTCTAAGCACATGTGAGCCCCAAAAGGAGAAGAAATGCCTTCAGATGTTACCATTATTTCCCTTTCCAAAGTGAAATGAAACAGAATTCTTGATGCTCAAAGCCTGCTAAGAACTACAAAGCGGACTTTCTTCACGAGCAAAACCTTCCCAAGGAGGATTTATTTTTTTTACCACATGTTTGCACCGGGAGGGCTGCTAAGAGCTGACAGGGCTTCCCCCCCCAGGCAATGACTCCCTCCGGGACCCCCTCTCTTCTTCACACGTTTAAAGTAACATAAAAGTGTGAAGGAAAGGAATCCACGGAGAAATGTGTTGTGCAAACAATGGGAAAAGAGAAATTAGCCCCACTGACCTCAGTGGGATTTCCTTCGCCTTCATTTCCCCACACACCCCTGTTTCTTATTTACTTTATTTAAACGCCGGCCTTCTCTCCCAATGGGAACCAAAGTGGCTTACGTTGTTCCCCTCTCTTCCATTTTATCCTCGCAACATCCCTGTGAGGCGGGTTAGGCTGAGAGTGTGTGACTGGCCCCAAGGTCACCCAGCGAGCTGCCATGACATGAGTGCGGATTCAACCCAGGGTTCTCATAGATCCTCATCCAACACTCTTAACCACCACACCATGCTGGCTTCCGTCACAACCTCTTGTGGCAGTGAGTTCCACGGGATGATTAGGGGTGAAGAACCGTTGTTGCTGACTTTGTCTCTTCTGAGCCTTCTGCCGATCCACTTCGTTGGATGACCCTGGATGCTACTGTACAGAGCAGGGGTGGCCAAACCTGATTAACAGTCAGGGCTCTTTTTGTAGCAGGGCCTCCTTTGCATATTAGGCGACACACCCCCTAATGTAGCCAATCCTCCAAGAGCTTACAGTAGCCCCTGGAAGAAGAGCTCTGTAAGCTCTTGGAGGATTGGCTACATTAGGGGGTGTGTCACCTAATATGCAAAGGAGTTCCTGCTACAAAAAGAGCCCTGAGCGACACACCCCTAATGTAGCCAATCCTCCAAGAGCTTACAGAGCTCTTCTTACAGGGGCTACTGTAAGCTCTTGGAGGATTGGCTACATCAGGGGTGTGTCTCCTAATATGCAAAGGAGTTCCTGCTACAAAAAGAGCCCTGAGTAACATTAATGCTCCCTCTAAGATGTGGAGTCTTGTGAGCAAAAATTCTGCTTTGTGCGCTACTGGCATTAAAGTTGGGAGCGATCTGGCTATTGCATAAATCAGTTTGCTTCGGAGCCGTTCTTCCTGAGCTAAGACAGAAATGTGGGAGCCGGAGGGTCAAAAACTGCGAGCTAGCTCACACTAACTCAGCTTAGAGGGAACCGTGCTTAACGTAACAGCCACATAGAATAAACGTCAGATGTTTGAGAGCCGCAAGACATGGACAAATATTACACACATGTTTTTATCAGGAAATATGGACATTTTGCTTTTCATTAACATTAAATTGGACTGTGTGGAGGAGGAGGAGGAGGAGGAAGAAGAAGAAGAAGAAGAAGAAGAAGAAGAAGAAGAAGAAGAAGAAGAAGAAGAAGAAGAAGAAGAAGAAGAAGAAGAAGAAGAGGAAGAGGAAGAGGAGGAGGAGGAGGAGGAGGAGGAGGAGGAGGAGGAGGAGGAGGAGGAGGAGGAGATTGGATTTATACCCCGCCCTTCACTACCCAACGGTGTCTCAGAGCGGCTTACAAACTCCTTTCCCTTCCCCTCCCCACAACAGACACCCTGTGGGGTAGGTGAGGCTGAGAGAGCTCTTGACAGAAACTGCTCTTTTTCAAGAACAGCTCTTATCAGAACTACGGCTTGCCCAAGGTCATCCAGCCAGGTGCAAGTGGAGGAGTGGGGGACTCAAACCCGGTTCTCCCAGATTAGAGTCCGCGCACTTAACCACGACACCAAACCACTACACCAAACTGTCATGCGGCTCCCGAGCTGCAGTTTGGCCACCCCTGGTATAGAGAGAGGAGAAATTCTCTCTGCGCTTTCCTCAGAACTTGCATGACTCAATAAAACATCCGTCATGTTTCCTGCTTCGAAAACGCATTCTTCGCTCCTCTTGTCTGGCTGCTAAAAGAGGTCTGCCTATATTAAGAACATAAGAACATAAGAGAAGCCAATGTTGGATCCGGCCAACACTCTGTCACACGGGGCCAAAAATACCAGGGGCCATCAGGAGGTCCACCAGTAGAGCCAGGACACTAGAAACCCTCCCACTGTTGACCCCACCAAGCACCAAGCATATAGAGCATCAGTTGCCCCAGGGTCCCTACCTATACCTTGTGGCTAATAGCCACTGATGGACCTCTGCTCCATATGCTTATCTAATTCTCTCTTGAAACTGTCCATGCTTGTAGCTGCCACCACGTCCTGTGGCAATGAATTCCATGGTAGTGAATTCCATATTCTGCCTAACCCGCCTCAAGAGGAAATTAGATAAACATATGGAGCAGAAGTCCACCAGTGGCTATTAGCCAGGGTATAGATGGGAACTCTCAGTCTGGGGCAGGTGATGCCTCTATTCTTGGTGCTGGAGGGCAACAGTGGAAGGGCTTCTGGTGTCTGGCCCACTGATGGACTTCCTGATGGCACCTGGTATATTTGGCCGCTGTGTGACAGAGTGTTGGACTAGATGGGCCATTGGCCTGATTCAACATTGGCTTCTCTTATGTTCTTATGTTATATTCTAGGCAGGTCACATCGCTCTGCCTGTTAGAGCTAACCCTCTGGAATTCTGAAAGTTCACTGCATGGCACACCTCAAAAGCTGACTTATACTGAATCAGACCATCTGTCAGGTTTAAAAGCAAGTTGATCCAAGCATTCTTAACCAAAAGAAAGGCTTTATTGGAATACACTGCTAAAACCCACAGTTGGGGTCATTGTCAGGAATGGGGGGGGAATAAGCAATGCAAGCAGAGTTATAGTGTGATGCAAATTGCGACTAGCAAATGAACTGTAAGCGCGCGCGCGGGAAACTCCCGCCGGGAGAATTACTTAATAGGCGGGAGACGACTCCCTCCTCCCCTCGTCTTCACAGGACTGGAAAATTCTCATAAGCTCAAGAATAACCCAAAGCCCACATTCAAGGCCACCGTGATAAGACCAGGCGGCAGGGAAGAAGCTCCCACGTTACTGCCAGCATACTTACGCAAGCGCAAAGCGATACAGAGAACACAGAACAATGAACTCAGTGAAAATTAGCAAACAGACATTTTCTGACACCATTGGTCCACCAAAGTCTGTACTGTCTACTCAAATCGGTGATGATGGCTCTCCAGGGTCTCAGGCAGAAATCTTTCACAGATTTATTTATTTATTTACTGTATTCATACCCTGCCTTCCTCCTCAGTGGTGACCCGAGGTGGCTTAGATCATTCTCCACTCCTCTGCTCGTCCAACAGCTCTGTGAGGTAGGCAGGCTAAGAAAGGATGACTGGCCCAAGGTCATCCAGTGACCTTCCTTGGCACAAGTGGGGATTCGAACCTCTTTCACTTGGGGAAATGATGGCTGAGGGGTGATGTGACCGAGGTTTACAAGATTATGCATGGGACTGAGCAGGTCGAGAAAGAAGTCCTTTTCTCCCTTTCTCACAATACAAGAACTTGTGGGCACTCCATGAAATTGCTGAGCAGCCGGGTTAGAACGGATAAGAGGAAGTACTTTTTCACCCAAAGAGTGATTAACACATGGAATTCACTGCCACAGGAGGTGGTGGCAGCTACAAGCATGGACGGCTTCAAAAGGGAATTAGATAAGCATATGGAGGAGGAGGAGGACACTAGATTTATACCCCACCCTTCACTACCTGAAGGAGTCTCAGAGCGGCTTACGATCTCCTTTCCCTTCCCTTCCTGACAACAGACACCCTGTGAGGCAGGTGGGGCTGAGAGAGCTCGCTCAAGAACTGCTCCTGAGAGAGCAGCTCTGAGAGAACTTGTGAATGACCCAAGGTCACACCAGCAGCTGCATGTGGGAGGAGTAGGGAATCAAACCTGGCTCTCCCAGAATAGAGTCCATGCTCCTAACCACTACACCAAACTGGAGCAGAGGTCCATCCGTGGCTATTAGCCACAAGGTCTAGATAGGAACTCTCCGTCTGGGGCAAGGGATGCTCTGTATTCTTGGTGCTGGGGTGGGGCAACAGTGGGAGGGCTTCTAGTGTCCTGGCCCCACTGCTGGACCTCCTGATGGCACCTGGTATTTTTGGCCACTGTGTGACACAGAGTGTTGGACTAGATGGGCCATTGGCCTGATTCAGCATTGGCTTTGCTTATGTTCTTATGAAGCAGTTGAAACTGGCATTGTGTTTGAGTAGAACTTGGAAGTCTAGATTGTAACTGGAGATCAGAACACCCCCAGGACTACATGTGGTCTGCTCAAGGAACACATTGTGTGTGAACAGCGAGAGTAAACCTGCAGGTATCATATGGAAACTAGATAGTTCGGACAGCCTTAACCCTGGCTATGGACTAAAGGATGAGACAGAGGGGGAGGGAATTCACCACTCTTTAAGGAAACAAGAGCATCTCTAGCAACCCAGCATTGGAAAATGTTGTGCCCCTGGTCCTCCCTACAAACACAGCAGCCCTGCGTAGCAGCAATTGTTGGTCAATTTGGTGCAGTGGTTAAGAGTGGCAGACTCTAATCTGGAAAACCGGGTTCTATTCCCCACTCCTCCATATGCAGCCAGCTGGGTGACCTTGGGCCAGTCACAAGTTCTCTCAGAGCTGTTCTCTCAAGAGGAGATCTCTCAGAGCTCTCTCAGCCCCACCTGCCTCACAGGGTCTCCATAGTGGGGAGGGGAAGGAGATTATAAACCGCTCTGAGACTCTGAGTGAAGGGTGGGGTATAAATCCAATCTCTTCTCTTCTCTTCTTCTTCAGTACAATGAACTTGTTTTTTAATAGCATGCCTCTCCAGTTGCGGGGTTCCCCAAAACATAATTTGCTTGTGTATTCTTTGGTGCACTACCAAGATGGTGACCAGCAAGTAAGTCCATCAAACAGAGTCCATCAAAGTCTTAACAAGGATATGCCATCAGACATGGAGAACAAAGCAAGGGCCCACAGATGGTAACCACTCTTACATTCCAGTTCCAAAAAAGGAGATGTCAAAGACTGCAGCAACTACCAGACCATTGCATTAATTTCTCACATGAGTAAAATGATGCTCGAAATCTTACCATGAGGACTCTTACCGTATACGGAATGAGAAATGCCAGATATTCAAGCTGGATTCAAGAAAGGAGGAGGCAACAGAGATCCTGTGGCAAATTTACATTGGTTACTGGATCATACGAGAGAATTTCAGAAGAACATCAGCTCGTGTTCCATAGATTACAGCAAAGCTTCTGACTGTACAGACTATGAAAAGCTCTGGTAGGTTTTAAAAGAAATGGGTGTGCCACAACATCCCATTGTTTTGATGCGCAACCTGGACCCCAGACAAGAGGCTACTGTTAGGACAGAATATGGAGAAACGGAATAATCTGCCAAAAGGTGCACGAATGCCTTTTCAACTGCAGCCCTTCCTTGTGGCATTCCCACTTTTGGCCAAAGGTTCTCTCCAGAAGAGATAGCTTACTTTTAAAGCGAAGGAATGCAGTCCAACCCTCCGTGTACCGCATCATATTCTTGCAAAAAATAGGTTGTAGCCAGAAAATAGCCCCGTTTTGAAAGAGCAGCTTTGTCTTTTAATGACGAGACACGCAGCCGAGTAAGGATGCCATTGAAGGAAGTTTGCAAATGGAAATGCCAAGGCAACCGTTTGCATGAAGAATGAGCCGCTCTGAATGGCAAGGCACAAGGACCACATCTGTCTCCATCAGGTTGCGTTGTCCAAATGTGGGCAGAGCTGCTATTTCTGGCTGGCTGGCTTGGGAAAGATAAAAGACGGGCTCCTATTTCAGAAAACATCATCCCAACTACCTTGGGAGTGTTTTGGACTTGAGAGGGGAGGATACCTGGGATGTTTTGCAAGCTACCTGAATGGGTAGAGGGGGTATTTCAGTAGGGAATGGGGCATTCTCAGAAAGGAAGAAGAAGAAGAAGAGAATGGATTTATACCCCACCCTTCACTTGGAGTCACAGAGTGGCTAGCACAATCTCCTTCCCTTGTTCTCCCCACAACAGACATCCTGTGAGGTAGATGGGGCTGAGAGAGTTCTTTCGAGCTCTGAGAGAACTGTGACTGACCCAAGGTCACCCAACTGACAGCATGTGAAGCAGTGGGGAATCAAACCTGGTTCTCCAGATTAGAGTCTGTGCTCTTAACCACTACAAACTGGAGCCAGAGAAGGAGGAGAAGAAGGAGGAGAATTGGATTTATACCCCGCCTTTCACTTGGAATCTCAGAGCAGCTTACCATCTCCTTTCCCTTCCTCTCCCCACAACAGACAACCAGAGAGGTCGGTATGGCTGAGAGCTCTGAGAGACCTGTCCTTGAGAGGACAGCTCTGAGAGAACTGTGGCTTGCCCAGGGTCACACCAATGGCTGCATGTGGAGAAGTGGGGAATCAAACCTGGTTCTCCCAGATTAGAGTGCACTGCTCCTAACCATTACACCAAACTGGCTGTCATTTCTCAAGCCTTGCTCTTCTCCTTAGATGAGCCTTCGCCCTGCCATGCACACTGCCAGCTTCCTGGATGCTTTGCCCAGCTGACTGTTCTTCGACCTGATGGTTTTCAGCCTGCGTGATGCAGTTCCTGGCCATTCCAGCACGCTGGGTAAGCTGCTTTCAGGGTTCTGGGCCCAGGGGTGGCACTGGTAGGAACAATGCTCCCAGTTTGGTATAGTGGCTAAGTGTGCGGACTCTAATCTGGGAAAGTCAGGTTTGATTCTCCACTCTTCCACTTGCACCTGGCTAGATGACCTGGGGCAAGCCATAGTTCTGACAAGGGCTGTTCTTGAAAAAGAGCAGTTTCTGTCAAGAGTTCTCTCAGCCCCACCTACCTCACAGGGTGTCTGTTGTGGGGAGGGGAAGGGAAAGGAGTTTGTAAGCCGCTCTGAGACACCTTTGGGTAGTGAAGGGCGGGATATAAATCCAATCTCCTCCTCCTCCTCCTCCTCCTCTTCTTCTTCTTCTTCTTCTTCTTCTTCTTCTTCTTCTTCTTCTTCTTCTTCTTCTTCTTCTTCTTCTTCTTCTACCTCACAGGGTGTCTGTTGTGGGGTGGGGAAGGGAAAGGAGTTTGTAAGCCACTCTGAGACACCTTTGGGTAGTGAAGGGCAGGGTATGAATCCAATCTCTTCTTCTTCTACCTCGCAGGATGTCTGTTGTGGGGAGGGGAAGGGAAAGGAGTTTGTAAGCCGCTCTGAGACACCTTTGGGTAGTGAAGGGTGGGGGGTATAAATCCAATCTCTTCTTCTTCTACCTCACAGGGTGTCTGTTGTGGGGAGGGGAAGGGAAAGGAGTTTGTGAGCCGCTCTGAGACACCTTTGGGTAGTGAAGGGCGGGGTATAAATCCAATCTCCTCCTCTTCTTCTTCTTCTTCTTCTTCTTCTTCTTCTTCTTCTTCTTCTTCTTCTTCTTCTTCTTCTTCCTCTTCCTCTTCCTCTTCTTCCTCTTCCTCCTCCTCTTCCTCCTCCTCCTCCAAGGTATAAATCCAATCTCTTCTTCTTCTCCTCCTCCTCCTCCTCTAAGCTGTGGAGTCCTGTGAGCAAAAATTCTACTTTGTGAGCTACTGGCATTAAAAGTTGTGAGTGAGCGATTTGGCTCCTATATAAATTAGCCGGCTCCGGAGCCATCCTTCCTGAGCTGAGACAATAATGGGCAAGCGGGAGGCTAGGAACCTGTGAGCTGGCTCACAAACTAACTCAGCTTAGAGGGAATACTGGTAGGAACCGGGGGCTTCCAGCGTCTTCCCCTGTCCTGTGGAGAAACCAGCCTGGGGAACCATGAGGGGTTGTTGGGGGTCTGGGGTGGTGCCAGGGGTGGGGGTCGGAGCAAGGGCCGTCCACACCCGTGGCAGGACAACCAGAGCTGAGAACGCTTAGCTTCTGAAATCTGATGAAGCTAGCCAGGACTAGCTAGGTCAGGGCATGTCCACAGGGCTCAATCCACCTGCGAGGGGGCGTCCGATGGGCTAATTGATCATTAACGCCATCTGACAAACTTACTGAAGAACGCTCCAATTTAAAAAGTTTCATTTTAATGAGTTGTTATTCGAGGCGGATAAACTAGGTCAAGAACACTTCAGGAGGACTTGGAACAAGATCTCAAGGCAGGGCGGTCTTACCTGTTCCAGCGAATGAAATATTCAACAGCCGCCCATCTGCTAAAAGGAACCATTATGACAAACCGATTTACAGTTTGTATTCAATGGAGTTGAAACTCAAAAGAAACAACCGTTTCTGGGATCAATGCTAGGGGGAAAAGTGGGTAGTCAATTCTTGGCTGAGACCCCGGTACACCCAAGGGATGCAAACCGCAAAAAAATACTGTTAAGACAGGAGCTCTTGCTTGAGACAATGCAGAAATACGTAGCCTTGAGGACGGGTTCGTGAACAGCATTGCAGATACGAATTGCAAAATTCTGGGAATCTCCGAATGCTCCGAGGAGTGGCAGATGGTTAGTTAGAACACAAGAGGTGACAGAGAAGGTCCTCAAAACAACAATGGATAGAACCCCATAGATTTGTTCCTCCGATGAGTTGGGGATGGTGTAAATGGGGCCAGTACCTTGGAAACATGCAACCCTATGGCTACTTTGGCAGGTTACCGGTGTCCAGCATGGGCCAGCGATGTGCCCACACCAGCCACTCCTGGTCACCCAGCAGCTGTGCATTTGAATAGGACTGCAGTACCTGTCCAAAGAGAAAAAACATAAGAATGTATTATTTGTTGTCTTTACTGTTTTTGCAACCAGAGTCATGAACAGCAAAGAACATAAGAACATAAGAGAAGCCATCTTGGATGAGGCCAACAGCCCATCCAGTCCAGTCCTCTGTGTCACACAGTGGCCGAAACTCAGGTGCCATCAGGAGGTCCACCAGCAGGGCCAGAACTCCAGAAGCCCTCCCACTGTTGCCCCCCCCCAAGCACCAACAAATACAGAGCATCCCTGCCCCAGACATAAGAACATAAGAGAAGCCATGTTGGATCAGGCCAATGGCCCATCTAGTCCAACACTCTGTGTCACGCAGCGGCCAAAACCCAGGTTCCATCAGGAGGTCCACCAGCAGGTACAGAACTCCAGAAGCCCTCCCACTCTTGTCCCCCCCATGCACCAAGAATAAAGAGCATCACTGCCCCAGACATAAGAACATAAGAGAAGCCAATGTTGGATCAGGCCAATGGCCCATCTAGTCCAACACTCGGTGTCACGCATTGGCCAAAACCCAGGGGCCATCAGGAGGTCCACCAGTGGGGCCAGAACTCCAGGAGCCCTCCCACTCTTGCCCCCCCACGCACCAAGAATAAAGAGCATCACTGCCTCAGACATAAGAACATAAGAGAAGCCAATGTTGGATCAGGCCAATGGCCCATCTAGTCCAACACTCGGTGTCACGCATTGGCCAAAACCCAGGGGCCATCAGGAGGTCCACCGGTGGGGCCAGAACTCCAGAAGCCCTCCCACTCTTGACCCCCAGGCACCAAGAATGCAGAGCATCACTGCCCCAGGCACAGGGTTCCCTCAATACCTTTTCACTAATAGCCACTGACAGACCTCCGCTGCATACGTTTATCCAATCCCCTCTCGAAGCTGTCTATGCTTGTAGCTGCCACCACCTCTGGTGGCAGTGAATTCCACGTGTTAATGACTCTTTGGGTGAAGAAGGAGCTTCCTTTTATCTGTTCTAGCCCGACTGCTTTCCATCACCACCTCCTGATGCCTCTGGTAAGGCATGACCCACCATGGCGCTCCACGGCAATAGCCGGTGTGCCTCCAGCATATTGGTACGTGAGCTTCCACAGGATACAGATCTGAAATGTAATGGACATTTGCTTTGCTTTGCTTACTCCGTTTACACCCTGCCATTCTCCCCAACGGGGACCCAAAGCATCTTCCATTGTCCACCTCTCCTCCGATTTATCCTCACCACAACCCTATGAGGTAGGACAGGCTCAGAGTGTGTGACTGGCCCAAGGTCACCCAGCGAGCTGCTATGGCATGAGTGGGGATTCGCACCTGGGTCTCCCAGATCCTAGCCTGACATGCTTCATCACCGCCCTGCACTGGGTCTCTGAGCTGTGCTCAGAACATGAGCTTCAAGAAGCTCGTGTCTCACCATAGGATCCTAGAATCACAGAGTTGGGAGGGATCCTAGAGGCCATCTAGTCCAACCCCCTGCTCAATGCAGGATCAGCCTAGAGCATCCCTGACAAGTGTTTTTTCCAGCCGCTGCTTGAAGACTGCCAGCAATGGGGAGCTCACCACCTCCCCGGCCAGCTGATTCCACTGGTGCACAACTCTGACTGTCAAAAAGTGTCTCTTAAGAGCCAGCTGGTACCTTCCTGCCCTTAATTTAAACCCATTCTTGTGAGTCCTCTCCTCTGCTGCCAGCAGGAATGGCTCCCTGCCCTCCTCTTAAGTGACAGCCCGTCAAATACTTCAAGAGAGCCATCCTGTCCCCCCTCGACCTCCTCTTCTCCAGACTGAACCTTCCCAAGTCCCCCAGCCTTTCCTCGCAGGGCTTCTTGGTCTCCAGGCCCCCCGATCATCCTCGTCGCTCTCCTCTGCCCCCGCTCCATTCTGTCCACAGAGCCAGTTTGGTGTAGTGGTTAAGTGTGCGGACTCTAATCTGGGAGAACTGGGTTTGATTCCTCACTCTTCCTCCACATGCAGCTGCTGGTGTAACCTTGGGTCAGTCACAAGTTCTCTCAGAGCTGTTCTCTCAAGGGCAGTCCTCGGGAGAGAGCTCTCTCAGCCCCACCAACCTCAGGTGTCTCTTGTGGGGAAGGGATGGGAAAGGAGATTGCAAGCCACTCTGAGACTCCTTCAGGTAGTGAAGGGTGGGGTATAAATCCAGTCTCTCCTTCTTCATCATCATCCTTTTCGATCTTTTGAATAAGCAGCAATATTTGCTGCTGATTATGTACCTATATAAACAGATGGATTGTGTTATTTTCTCTCTGCACTCTCTCCCCCCATGTCTGCTCTACATTTTAACTTGGAACGAAAACAGTTTGGGAAATGTTGGGCGAAAAACTCCTTTTTGAAGAGGGGGGGAAAAACCAGTGAGTTCTTCTGCCACCATGCGCGTGAAGCGGGATGGAACGGTGCGCTGTTGTCAGAATTCCGGCCGCATTCGAGAGCTCCCCGCTGGCTGGCTTTCGTGTCGGCGCTGCCGACTGAAAACGAATACGTGATTCGCTAATGAACGAGCTGCAAAAACGGCTTTGCGAAGAGGCAGCTTTGAAATTCAAGTGGAGTCTGAGAAAATGTTCCGTATATGTAAGAAACATGGCATTTCCCCCCTTGTTTGGTAAGCCTTCGAGTTCTCTTTTCTCGCTTCCCAAACACTGCTCGCAGAGAAAACACTTTGGGTGCCAACATCATTAGCTACATCTTCGCCATCTCCAGAAGAATGGAAAGGGGTGTTTTTTTCCCCTCCCCATAGGAAACGGACTAATTTGCTTTGACAATATGACGCACTAGACAGAAACAGACTCCCAATTTATTCATAAAAGCTCCCATGGGAGTTAGCTGTGCCAGGGCTTTGTGTTTTTGGCACTTGAAGGGGAAAAGTCCACACAAGGCGCGAAGGCGAGACAAGTTATACAAGCAGAATTGTTCATAAAATTCTATTTATTTAATCCTGGTCCAGAAGGACTGAAACATCTGGATATCAGGATTCACAGTGTATAAAAGCCGACCCAGTCCCCCAGGTTGTGGTGTAGTTGTTAAGAGCAGCAGACGCTAATCTGGAGAACTGGGTCTGATTCCCGACTCCTCTGTATGCAGCCAGCTGGGCGACCTTGGGTCAGTCACAGTTCTCTCAGAGCTCTCTCAGCCCCACCTTCATCACAGGGTGTCTGTCGTGGGGAGAGGAAGGGAAAGGAGTTTGTAAGCTGCTCCGAGAGTACTTCTTCCTCTTCCTCCTCCTCCTCCTCCTCCTCTTGGCTTGACAAGGGATCTAGGTGTTCTGGTTGATCACAAGCTTAACATGAGCCTGCAGTGAGATGTGGCTGTGAAGAAAGCTAATGTAATCCTAGGACGCATTAACAGAAGCATTGTGTCCAGATCATGGGAGGTGGTAGTTCCGCTCTATTCTGCTATGGTCAGGCCTCACCTGGAGTCCTGTGTCCAGTTTTGGGCATCACACTTTAGGAAAGATGTTGACAAGCTCGAGCGTGTCCAGAAGAGGGCAACCAGGATGGTGAGAGGGTTGGAATCCAAGTCTTATGAGGAAAGGCTGAAAGAGTTGGGTATGTTTAGCCTGGGAAAGAGAGGGAACATAATTGCAGTCTTCAAGTATTTGAAGGGCTGTCATGTAAAAGATGGAGCAGATCTATTCTCTCTTGCTCCGGATTGTGAGACTAGATCTAATGGGTGGAAATTCCCGGCTAGATATCAGGAGAAACTTCCTAACTGTAAGAGTGGTTGAGCAGTGGAACAGACTGCGTCCTCGGGGTGGGGGGTGGATGCTCCTTCGCTGGACGTTTTCAAGCAGAGGCTGGACGACTATCTTTTGGGTATGTTGTAGGTATGTAGGGCTATCTTTTGGCTATGCTCCTGCAGAGTGCAGGGGGTTGGACTAGATGACCTGCAAGGTCCCTTCCAACTCTAACATTCTATGATTCTATGATTATTATTCTTCCTCTTCTTCCTCCTCTTCTTCTTCTTCCTCCTCCTCTTTCTTCCCCTCCACCTCCTCTTCTCCCTCCTCCTCTTCTCCCTCTTCTTCTTCCTCCTCCTCCTCTTCCTCCTCTTCTCCATCCTCGTCTTCCTCTTCTCTTCGAGCAGTCCGCAGTTTCTGCAACTCTCTCCTTCTTTTCACTCTGCACCCCGATCACCCTCTGGGATCACCCAATGCACCGTATTGCTGGGTGTCATTTTCATTTATTTCCCCTTGTACTTTTCCAGATCTCCGCTCTCATTGGATCAGGTAGTGGTGTTTTTCTTTGCCTTTGTTATTATTCCGTCTTTATTGCAATTCCCTTCTTGGGTGTTAGGTAGGATGTTGCTGGCACTACTCTACGTGTTGGGTGCACATGTACGTTCAATTCTTACTATTTCTAATAGCTATATTTTCTGAAAAAGTATTTGTATTTTGTTCTAGTCTTTCTGTTCTATTGTAGGTATGCAGGGCTATCTTTCGGCTGTGCTCCTGCAGAGCGCAGGGGGTTGGACTAGATGACCTGAGAGGTCCCTTCCAGCTCTAACATTCTATGATGCTATGATTCTATTTCCCACGAAGAACTGCTCAGAGTGGGACCCCGGTATACAACAGAGAGCAATCCCTTGGCAAAATGTTTCCATAAGGCGCATGTTGACCCTGATACGCAGGTGAGACGCTTCAGATGTCAAGGGGTCCTACACGTATACTCCATTTGAGTAACACAGCAGCTGCACCTGAAGAAGTGAGACAGTGACTCACGAAAGCTCCTATCCTGCCACAAATTTTGCTAGCCTTTAAGGTGCTTCCTGGACTCTCGCTCTTTTCTACTGCTACGGGCAGGCTAACACAGCCACCTATCTTGAGCTACACAGGGGCAGGCGCTGGCACCTCGGAAGATCTCTGCCCTCGAAAACCCGATGCCCTGACCCCACTGCTGGACCTCCTGATGGCACCTGGTATTTTTGGCCACTGTGTGAGAGAGTGTTGGACTGGATGGGCCATTGGCCTGAGCCAACATTGGCTTCTCTTATGTCCTTATTATTTCCACGCCTCCTACCCCTCTGCAGATCACACCTAATCCAACCACGTCTGCTGTTGTCATTCACCTGCTATTGTCATTCAGCATCTGAAATCATTCCAAGTCTCTAAGGGGCTACTAAAGAAGAGGAGGAAGAGCCAGTTTGGTGTGAGAGCCAGTTTGGTGTAGTGGTTCAGTGCGCGGACTCTAATCTGGGAGAACCGAGTTTGATTCCCCACTTCTCCACTTGCACCTGGCTGGATGACCTTGGGCAAGCCATAGTTCTGATAAGAGCTGTTCTTGAAAAAGAGCAGTTTCTGTCAAAAGCTCTCTCAGCCCCACCTACCTCACCAGGGTGTCTGTTGTGGGGAGGGGAAGGGAAAGGAGACTGTCAGCCGCTCTGAGACACCTTTGGGTAGTGAAGGGTGGGGTATAAATCCAATCTCTTCTTCTTCTTCTTCTACCTCACAGGGTGTCTGTTGTGGGGAGTGGAAGGGAAAGGCGTTTGTCAGCCGCTCTGAGATTCCTTTGGGTAGTGAAGGGCGGGGTATAAATCCAATCTCCTCTTCTTCTTCTACCTCACAGGGTGCCTGTTGTGAGGAGTGGAAGGAAAAGGCGTTTGTCAGCCGCTCTGAGATTCCTTTGGGTAATGAAGTGCAGGGTATAAATCCAATCTCTTCTTCTTCTTCTGCCTCACAGGGTTCCTGTTGTGGGGAGGGGAAGGGAAAGGAGTTTGTCAGCCGCTCTGAGACTCCTTTGGGTAGTGAAGGGCAAGGTATAAATCCAATCTCTTCTTCTTCTGCCTCACAGGGTGCCTGTTGTGAGAAGGGGAAGGGAAAGGAGTTTGTCAGCCGCTCTGAGATTCCTTTGGGTAGTGAAGGGCAAGGTATAAATCCAATCTCTTCTTCTTCTGCCTCACAAGGTGCCTGTTGTGGGGAGGGGAAGGGAAAGGAGTTTATCAGCCACTCTGAGACTCCTTTGGGTAGTGAAGTGTGGGGTATAAATCCAATCTCTTCTTCTTCTTCTTCTGCCTCACAGGGTTCCTGTTGTGGGGAGGGGAAGGGAAAGGAGTTTGTCAGCCGCTCTGAGACTCCTTTGGGTAGTGAAGGGCGGGGTATAAATCCAATCTCTTCTTCTTCTCCTGTTGTGGGGAGGGGAAGGGAAAGGAGTTTGTCAGCCGCTCTGAGACTCCTTTGGGTAGTGATGGGTGGGGTATAAATACAATCTCTTCTTCTTCTCTCTACTGCTGGACTCCCGCTCTTTTCTACTGCTACAGATAGGCTCACATGGCTACCCATCTTCATCGAACAGCAGCCCCTTAAAGACTAACGACATTTATTTCCACATGAGATTTCACTTCTCCACCAAGTCGGTTCCAGGCCCCTACAAGAGGAGTCATGCCTGGAAGATTCGTGACAGGGTGCACGCACCAAGCCTCTCTCTGCTCCGACTCGATCTTTTTTTCTCCATTAAAATCTTCATTAAAATCTCCAGAAAGATTTCCTTTCACTTAACATTGGACGGCATGAGTTCTGACTCATGAAAGCTCATGCTGGGATAAATTGTTGTGCATCTTTAAAAGGGCCGTGGGATTTCTGTTTTACTTTTCCTCCAGTAGACGAATACCCCTCTGGAATTATTACTGTGGGAAGAAGCGATTCTTGCATGACGGGATCGAAGCTTCCTTCAAAGACTTGGCCTTCAAAGAGCAAGATTCAAGGCATCCCCATAGCATCTGATAAAGGAAGCTTTGACTCAAAGGGTTGGAACACCTTCCCTATGAGGAAAGGTTAAAACACTTGGGGCTCTTTAGCTTGGAGAAATGACGGCTGCGGGGGTGACACGATCGAGGTTCATAAGATTATGCACGGGATAGAGCAGGTCGAGAAAGAAGCGATGAGTTAGAACGGATAAGAGGAAGTCCTTCTTCACCCAAAGAGTGATGAACACATGGAATTCACTGCCACAGGAGGCGGTGGCAGCTACAAGCATGGACGGCTTCAAGAAGAAATTAGATAAACATATGGAGCAGAGGTCCATTGGTGGCTATTGGTCAGTTTGGTGTAGTGGTTAAGTGCGTGGACTCTTATCTGGGAGAACAGGTTTGATTCCCCACTCCTCCACTTGCACCTGCTGATGTGACCTTGGGTCAGTCACAAGCTCTGGCACAGCTGTTCTCTCAAGGACAGTTTGTGTTAGAGTTCTCTCAGCCCCACCTACCTCACAGGGTGTCTGTTGTGGGGACGGGAAGGGAAAGGAGTTTGTAAGCCACTCTGAGACGCCTTTGGACAGTGAAGGGCGGGGTATAAATCCAAACTCTTCTTCTTCTTCTTCTATTAGCCACAAAGTATAGATAGGAAATCTTGGTCTGGGGCAAGTGATGTTCCTGATGTTCGGAGGGGGAGCAACAGTGGGAAGGCTCCTAGTGTCCTCCTGGCCCCACTGCTGGACCTCCTGATGGCACCTGGTATTTTTGGCCACTGTGTGACACAGAGTGTTGGACTGGATGGGCCACTGGCCTGATCCAACGTTGGCTTCTTTTTATGTTCTTATGTTCTTAAAACCCCTGGGAAATCTTCTTGATCTCTAAGGCGCTAATGAACTTGACTCTTGCTCCTTTAATGCAGACCAACACAGCTACTCATCTAAAGCATGGCCTTCTACGGAACAGATATGCCTGAGATGAGTTTTGGTGGGCCTCAGTTGTGGACTACTACATTAAGCTGCCCTGTCTCCAGAATGTCCTTTTATTCATGAAATCTCCATCTGATCCGTATCGTCTCTGCTGGCCCATTTCTGTTGACACCTGCATGTTCTACGCCAGTTTGATGTCGAGTTAGGAGTGCAGACTCTAAATCTGGGAGAACCGGGTTTGATTCCCCGCTCCTCCACATGCAGCTGCTGGGTGACCTTGGGACAGTCACAAGTTCTCTCAGAGCTGTTCTCTCAGGAGCAGTTCTCTCAGAGCTCTCACAGGCGCCACCTACCTCACAGGGTGTCTGTTGTGGGGAGAGGAACAGAAGGAGTTTGTAAGCCTCTTTGAGACTCCGAGTGAAGGGCAGGGCATGAATCCAACTCTGCTGCTTCTTCTTCAACATCATCATCATCGTTATTCGGAAGGGATTCCGCTCCCGTCAGAAGAAAAACAGCCTGTGTCACAGCTCATTGAAACAAAAGGGCAGAACTTTGGAATGCCTCCCTGGAAGGAATGATGCCTTGACCTTTAACAACAACAATGGAGCCTTATAAACAAGCTTGTTCATTAAGAGAGAATAAGGGATATCTTCAGTGGGCTCTCAAGCTGGTATTTGTGTCCAGTTGGGGATTTTGCTACGGATGGTAATAGCAGACCCCCCCTCCCAGAATCCATCGATGAAGGGGTTGGGGAAAGGAGTTTGGGAGCCGCTCTGAGACTCCTTTGGGTAGTGAAGGGCGGGGTATAAATCCAATCTCGTCTTCTTCTTCTTCTACCTCACAGGGTGTCTGTTGTGGGGAGGGGAAGGGAAAGGAGTTTGTCAGCCGCTCTGAGACTCCTTTGGGTAGTGAAGGGCAGGGTATAAATCCAATCTCATCTTCTTCTTCTTCTACCTCACAGGGTGTCTGTTGTGGGGAGGGGAAGGGAAAGGAGTTTGTCAGCCGCTCTGAGACTCCTTTGGGTAGTGAAGGGCGGGGTATAAATCCAATCTCGTCTTCTTCTTCTTCTACCTCACAGGGTGCCTGTTGTGGGGAGGGGAAGGGAAAGGAGATTGTCAGCCGCTCTGAGACTCCTTTGGGTAGTGAAGGGCAGGGTATAAATCCAATCTCGTCTTCTTCTTCTTCTACCTCACAGGGTGTCTGTTGTGGGGAGGGGAAGGAAAAGGAGATTGTCAGCCGCTCTGAGACTCCTTTGGGTAGTGAAGGGCGGGGTATAAATCCAATCTCTTCTTCTTCTTCTACCTCACAGGGTGTCTGTTGTGGGGAGGGGATAGGAAAGGAGTTTGTCAGCCGCTCTGAGACACCTTTGAGTAGTGAAGGGCGGGGTATAAATCTAATCTCTTCTTCTTCTTCTACCTCACAGGGTGTCTGTTGTGGGGAGGGGAAGGGAAAGGAGTTTGTCAGCTGCTCTGAGACTCCTTTGGGTAGTGAAGGGCGGGGTGTAAATCCAATCTCTTCTTCTTCTTCTTCTTCTTCTTCTTCTTCTTCTTCTTCTTCTTCTTCTTCTTCTTCTTCTTCTTCTTCTTCTTTTTCCACCCCTTCTTCTTCTTCTTTTTTTTCCCACCCCTTCAGTGCTCCTGCCACTGAAATAACAATGTAAGGGGTCCAGTTTCTTCCTGATGTGAAAAAAAAGTTTGGGAAAATTCACCCCAGGGGATTCGCTTGGCCCATTAAAACAAGCAAGCGTAAACTATATCACTGAGCTTTTCTGCAAACCTCTGAGAGTCAGGAACAGGCTGATGTACCAATGACTCCCCTGGTATCCACAAAAGTCAGCTGAGGATAAAGGAAATTTAACTTTCCAGGTGAGGCAGAACGGCTTGATCAGGAATCACCTCGAAGGTGCTGACTCAGCAAGGTAATCCGTTCTCCCTCGGCAGCTGACTATTACAACACTCTGGGCTAGTTGTGCCTGACATCCTGGCTTGGGATCGAAAGCCAGGCAGGAAGCTCATTGTGAAAGGAGATACTTGTGGTTGAATCTCTCATAGATAATAGGATATGTACCCTTCGCAAACACGTGTAGATGACTACCCCGCCACTGTCTCGATGAATCAGTTTACAATGCAAAAAATGCACATTTATGTTATCCAAAAGGAAGGAACATTCCTTTCAATGCAGATAAAAAGGAAAGAACATTCTCTGAGAGTCAGTTTGGTGTAGTGGTTAAGTCTGCAGACTCTAATCTGGGAGAACTGGGTTTGATTCCCCCACTCCTCCACATGCAGCTGTTGTGTGACCTTGGGTCAGTCACAAGTTCTCTCAGAGCTATTCTCTAAAGGGCAGTTCTCGAAAGAGCTCTCTCAGCCCCACCTACCTCACAAAGTGTCTGTTGTGGGGAGGGGAAGCCACTCTGAGATTCTTTTGGGTAGTGAAGGGCAGGGTATAAATCCAACCTCTTATTCTTCCGCTGCTTCTTCCTATGCAGATAACAGTGAAATACTGTACAGAATGGATTCATGTGGGTAGGTGAATTGGTCTGAAGAAATAGAACAAAGTTTGAGTCCAGTGGCACCTTGAAGTTTAATTTGGGGGACAAGCTCTTGTGTGCATGCAAACCTCTCCAGATATCTGAAGAAGTCTGCCTGCACAGGAAAGCTTATACCCAGAATTAAACTTTGTTGGTCTTCAAGTTACCACCAGACTCCTACAGTACAAAATGATTCACAAAGAAGAAGAAGAGATTGGATTTATACCCCGCCCTTCACCACCCAAAGGAGTCTCAGAGCGGCTGACAAACTCCCTTCCCTTCCCCTCCCCACAACAGACACCCTGTGAGGTAGAAGAAGAAGAGACTGGATTTATACCCCTCCCTTCACTACCCAAAGGAGTCTCAGAGCAGCTGACAAACTCCCTTCCCTTCCCCTCCCCACAACAGACACCCTGTGAGGTAGAAGAAGAAGAAGAAGAGATTGGATTTCTACCCTGCCCTTCACCACCCAAAGGAGTCTCAAAGCGGCTGACAAACTCCCTTCCCTTCCCCTCCCCACAACAGACACCCTGCGAGGTAGAAGAAGAAGAAGAAGAGATTGGATTTCTACCCTGCCCTTCACTACCCAAAGGTGTCTCAGAGCAGCTGACAAACTCCTTTCCCTTCCCCTCCCCACAACAGACACCCTGGGAGGTAGAAGAAGAAGAAGAAGAGATTGGATTTATACCCTGCCCTTCACCACCCAAAGGAGTCTCAAAGCGGCTGACAAACTCCCTTCCCTTCCCCTCCCCACAACAGACACCCTGGGAGGTAGAAGAAGCAGAAGAAGAGATTGGATTTATACCCTGCCCTTCACTACCCAAAGGTGTCTCAGAGCAGCTGACAAACTCCTTTCCCTTCCCCTCCCCACAACAGACACCCTGTGAGGTAGAAGAAGAAGAGATTGGATTTATACCCCAGCCCTTTACCCAAAGGAGTCTCAGAGCGGCTTACAAACTCCTTTCCCTTCCCCTCTTCAGTGGTTAAGTGCGTAGTGGTTAAGTGCGCAGACTCTAATCTGGGAGAACCAGATTTGATTCCCCACTCCTCCACTTGCACCTGCTGGATGACCCTGGGCAAGCCATAGTTCTGTCAGAGCTGTCCTTGAAAAAGAGCAGCTTCTGTCAGAGCTCTCTCAGCCCCACTTACCTCACAGGGTGTCTGTTGTGGGGAGGGGAAGGGAAAGGAGTTTGTCAGCCACTCTGAGACTCCTTTGGGTAGTGAAGGGTGAGGTATAAATCCAATCTCTTCTTCTTCATCATCATCATCTCCCTACAAAACACATGCCTGATGTTTAAGAGACCACAGCCGGGCGTGTTTCTTCCTCTTCCTGGCAGCGTTCAGATTTACAATCCGCAGGGCACAGTTCAGGGGGAAGTTTTAAATAATGCAGCATGACTGATAAATTAATGATCAAATAAAAGCAAAACGATGTTTGTCTTCCTCTCTTGCCCTGGATTTGAAGGGAAAGAGGCCAAACGGGGACTGCTGGTGGGATTGAATTGGGGACAGTTCCACAAGGGGGAGGATAAGGTTCTTGAGATACCCCCCTTGGGGCCGAGCACTGGAAAGGGTTTTTTTTTTTAAATCAATGGATGGTCCTTCTCCCCTACACAGCTCAGCCCTGTCTCAAACAGGTGCAAGAATTCAGACAATCCACTCGAAGGTTAATTTCCTCTGACAAAGGAGATGTGCCCTTCTTTATCAGCTGTATCCATCGCCCGCTTTCTCGGAAACCGTTCTTAATGTCCTTTTCAGCTCTGGCCCAAGTGTACTGCCTGTGGAAATATCCCTGAAGTTAGACAAAGGCTGCGGTCACACACGCCATTTGGAGCGGAGAGGAAGCGCCCCCTATTTCCTCCAGAGGAATTTGACTTGCAGTTGCAAGAGCAGGAGTCCACCAGTGGCTATTAGCCACAGGGTATGGATGGGAACTCTTAGTCTGGGGAAGGTGATGCACTCTGTCCTTGGTGCTGGAGGGGGCAGCAGTGGGAGGGCTTCTGGTGTCCTGGCCCCACTGCTGGACCTCCTGATGGCACGTGGTATATTTTGGCCGCTGTGTGACAAGAGTGTTGGACTAGATGGGCCATTGGCCTGATTCAACATTGGCTTCTCTTATGTTCTTATGTTCTTATCACACACCCCTTTGGGCTGCGAGCTCGGCCCGTCACTGTGTGATCAGACGCCACCGTGTGCAAGTGGGTTGGTTTGTTTCTTGCTGTTTGTTTCCCAGGCACATAAATGAGGAATCGCACCTCTCTGCATTGCAGGTTCCCCATGGAGTATACAATTATGAGCATACTGCTGAGTGGGGGGGGACACCATCACTAGTCGGGATGGATTGATCAGACCATCCCGATGGCATGAGAGTGTGCTTGAGTGATCAGACAAGGAAAAGTTCATCTGTAACCCATCGGCAAGCATTAGGACCGGACTTTCCCCGGTGTCTTTTAACTCTGCTTCTGTGGTGGGGCAGTATGGGTTGTTGATGACTGCGGGACCTTTCCCAGATGTTGCTGTCTGGTCATGCCCTTTAAATCCATCAGGCATTCGCAGCTATGTCGGATCTAAAGGCGCATGTGACCACAACCTCATAAAGGCAATTAGCCAGTCAGGAAGGCCGAGTGGTCTAAGGCAGTCTCCCCTGGAGCAGTGTTCCCTCTAAGCTGAATTAGTGTGAGCTAGCTCACAGTTTTTTAGCTTCCGGCTCACACATTTTTGTCTCAGCTCAGGAAGGAGGGCTCCAGAGCAAGCTAATTTATGCAGCAGCCCAATCGCTCGCTCACAACTTTAGTGCCAGTAGCTCACAAAGTGGAATTTTTGCTCATGACTTAGAGGGAGCATTGCCCTGGAGGTGTGGGTTCGAATCCCACTTCTGACAAAGTCGATTCTGGGGTAGGGGCCATGGCTCAGTGGCATGCAGTAGGTCCCAGGTTCAATCTCTGGCATCTGCAGTTTTAAAAGGACCAGGCAGGAGGTGATGGGAAAGACCTCTGCCGGAGACCCTGCCAGCCTGAGTAGGCGATACTGACTTTGATGGGCCAAGGATCTGATTCGGGATAAGGCAACTCCTTGTGTTACGTTTGCCTGTTTATGATCTCATCGCTGTCTCTGTAGCAAAGCACGCCTTCTAATTCTTAAAGGATATGTTCCCATGGAATTCCCTTTTAACTTGGCCAGGAATTGGCCAGAGGAAGTGGCTTCCCAGGTCCCATAACAGAAATGGAAAGAAGACGCATCCAAATTCTGAATTTGCATTCAGGCGACGCTCCTCCTGCTCTTGAATAATACTTTACGGTTACGCTGACAGGCAGCCCAGGGTAAATCCCAGGGGGGAGATCTCATCCATCACTGACACTCGAGGGCATGGTGTGATTTTATCCCCTGCCAAAGATGCAAAACCAAATGCGTAAAACCCGCGACAGGTACATTTGTTTAATCAATTGGCCCTCGCTCGTCTTCTGCAATTACAGCGGAACACATCTGGATCTTGCAGCTGAAAGGGGAGTTCTTTGAACTGGAAACCACAGCCTGCTTGGCTGGCTCTCTCCGATGTGTCAACTCTGCCATCTAGAGGGCATCTAAGGTATTGATTCTGGCCTCTTTCTTCATCTCGAGGTATACTTGCAGGATTTAGTTACATACCGCCGTGCGGCTCAAAAGAGCCTCCTGGGCAGCTTCTAACCAGAAAATATCTCACAGGTCTGTCAACAAAATACGACACATTAAACATGAATACAAGAATACTGGCCACCGTATCACTACTCTAAAAGCGCTGCAATAGCGTACCAGATTCGGTTCAAGGTGCTGATTTTGACCTTTAAAGCCCTAAATGGTCAGGGACCTGCTTACCTGAGGGGCCGCCTTTCCCCTCATGTTCCCCAGAGGGCACTAAGATCTGGGCCCCAACACCGTCTGGCCCTCCCGGATCCTAGAGAAGCCAGGCTAGCGGTGACGAGGGCCAGGGCCTTCTCTGAGGTGGCCCCGCACTGGTAGAATAAGCTTCTGGAGGACATCAGGGCCCTGCGGGACCTTCTGCAGTTCCGCAGGGTCTGCAAAATGGAGCTCTTCTACCAGGCTTTCGATTAGGGGGTCGCCGGTAGCATCGTGGCCCTGGCCCTGACATCAGCACTAGAGTAACATCAGTGCCAAAGCAATATCTGACAGCCTGGCAAGGACCTGGAATATGGCGACTGTTATATCTGGATGGCGAAAGAAGGCCGCCATTGTTTTACTGCACTGCTAGCACTTTGCACTTTGTTGTGATTTTAACTGTTTTAACCAGGGCTATTTTGGGGCAGGAATGTGCAGGAACGGAGTTCCGGCTGGCTCCTGAGTTGGCCATGCCCAGCAGGAACGCATTAGCATAATAGGCCACACCCAACAGCGGAAACTCATTAGGACTGGCCACATTAAGGGTGTGTGGCCTAACATGCAAAGGAGTTCCTGCTCCAAAAAAAGCCCTGGGTTTTGACAATGAACAAAGTAAACAGAATAAGAAGCAAAAGGTGGGTGTGGCTGGATGACCACACTTCCGGTAACACAGGGTGTGTGGCCTAATATGGTAACAAGCCGTGCTGTCCGGGGTGTGGCCTAATATGCTAATAAGCTGTACTCTCAGGGGTGTGGCCTAATATGCTAATGAGTTCCTGCTGGGCTTTTCCCACAAAAATAGCCCCGGTTTTAACTGTTTTATCTGTTTTAATAGTTGAATAATGTTTTTATATACATGACTGTGAGCCGCCCTGAGACTGCCTTCGCGGGGAGGGTGGGATCTAAATTAAATAAATACATTTTTTAAAGGGCATTGCTGAGCTGGGAAAAGCCCAGAGGAGGGCAATCAAGATGGTTAGGATCTTGGAGCACCTTCCCTTTGAGGAAAGGCTGAAGAGTCTGGGGACTTTTCAGTTGAGAAAAGAGATGACTAAGGGGGGAACATGATAGAAGCTTATAACATGCATGTGGGAGGGGAGAGCTGATAGAGAGAACTTTTCCCTCCACTCCCAAAATACTAGAAGTCGGGGGCATCCAATGAAGCTGACGGGCAGTAGGTTCAGGGTGGTCAAAAGGAAAGACGACTTTACACAGAGAGTGGTTAATATGTGGAATTTGCTGCCAGGTGATATAGTGATTCTATGATTTGAAGGGCTGTCATGTAGAAGACAAAGCAGATCTATTCTCTCTTGCTCCAGATTGCAAGACTAGATCTAATGGGTGGAAATTACAAGGGAGTCGTTACCAGCTAGATATCAGGAAACATTTCCTAACTGTAAGAGTGGTTGAGCAGTGGAACAGACTGCCTCGGGAGGTCGTAGATGCTCCTTCGCTGGACGTTTTCAAGCAGAGGCTGGGCAACCATCTTTTGGGTATGTTGTAGGGCTTTCTTTCGGCTATGCTCCTGCAGAGTGCAGGGGGTTGGACTAGATGACCTGCAAGGTCCCTTCCAGCTCTAACATTCTGTGATTCTATGATGGCCACAGGCATAGATAACATTAAAAGGGGATTAGATAGAGTCAAGGAGGAGAGGTCTATCAGTGGCTACTAGTCACGGCGACCAAAGGAAACCTCCATGTCCAGAAGCATGTTTACCCTCCGAGTGCCGGTGCCGGGAAGCAAAATCGGGGAAGGCCTCCGCCTCTATGCCTCGCTGTTAGCCCTCCTGGTCAGCAACTCTGTGAGACAGGATACTGGACTAAATGGACCACTGGTCCGATCCGGCAGGGCTCTTATGTTCTCAAGGGAGGGAGACATTTGGGGTTTGCTTTTTTGTTCTGGAAAATGTTTACCTATTACTGTAAGCTGTTTTGAAGCATGATGGAAGATGAGGTATGAATGTATCAGATCACAAGAGGGAGGGCAGGAAGGGTCGCCTCAGTGCTTAGTTCTCGTGGCCTTTTCTTATAGCCCCAAAGAAATGCCGGTCTCCACTTTGGGGTCAGGGAGCAATTCTCTCCAGGCCAATTCGGCCAGGGATCCTGGAGTCGTCCCTCCCCCTCTTCTGGGCACAGAGCAGGGGTCACTGGGTGTGTGGGGTGGGGATGTATGTGAATTTCCTGCACCGTGCAGGGGGTTGGACTAGATGACCCTGGAGGTCCCTTCCAACTCTATGATTCTGTGATTCTGGTATTCAGAGGCTGACTGTCTCTGAACACGGAGGTTCCCCTCAGTCACTGGTAGACTTATCCTCCGTGAATCTGTCTAATCCCCTTTGAAGGCTGTTTATTCCTGTGGCCATCACTACATCCTCAGGCAGCGAATTCCACATTTTAATCATTCTCTGTGTAAAGTAGTATTTCCTTTTGTCTATCCTGAACCTACTGCCCATTGGATGCCCTTGAGCTCTAGTATTTGGGGAGGGGGAGAAAAATTTCTCTTTGCCAGCTCTCCCTGCCCCATGCAAAGTCATCTTTGCTGATGGTTACAGCTGCTGCTTTGTTCGGATTGGCAACATTTCCACCCATGCACAGTTTTGCAGGTTCTGAAGCCAGCCCGTTTGGCAGGAGTTTGGGTCATCCGATGCCGGACTGAACAGACCCAGTGATCAATCCATGTCTGACTGTCAGACACTTTCGGCACCATATTCGGGGCTTCCCAAGCTTCCTACATGACCACTTCAGTGGGTCTCCAGTAACAACACCGGGAAACATCTCTGGCTGAAATTGTGGATCTCCGTTGCCAATCAGAGTAGACCACATGGGGCTAGACACGTTTACTAGTCTGTTTTGACCCTGCCATTCCAAGAAGGAGGAGGAGGAGATTGGATTTATACCCCACCCTTCACTCAGAGTGGCTTACAAACTACTTTCCCTTCTTCTCCCCACAACAGACATCAGAGTGGCTTACAAACTACTTTCCCTTCTTCTCCCCACAACAGACATCCCATGAGGTAGGTGGGGCTGAGGGAGCTGTGAGAGAACTGCTCTTGAGAGAACAGCTCTGCGAGAACTTGTGACTGATCCAAGATCATCCAGCCGGCTGCATGTGGAGGAGTGGGGAATCAAGCCCAGTTCTCCCAGATTAGCTCCCATGCACTTAACCACCACACCAGGACAGTATGCACCAGTGGTCACTATCCATTTTATCTTGTAAAACTGGCTCACCTGAAGGAGAGTCCCTGTTGAACTGTGCCAGCAGGGGGCAGTGCCAGACAGCAACAACAGACAGCTGGCGCTGTTTGCCTCAATCTCCTTCTCTACTGCCAAGACCCATAGTGGGCCTCACTGCCAGATTCTAAGCAAGGGAAGAGAATGAAAGGTAAGATCATGTACTCCCCACTCCTTACTGGATTGCCTTTCTAGGGCTTAACTCTGGGTTCAAGGGACAGGGTGAGACATCAGGGGAGGGAGGAGCTTTTCTCTGCTGCGAAGGAAGCTGAGCCACGAGCAAGCACAGCCACTGAGCCATGCCCCCCACCGCCCCCAGTCGGGGAAGAGGCTTTCAGTTAATTCTGTCCTCTAGCCAATTGCCTCTGTGCTGGATTCCAATTGCATGAATGCTTCTTCAGATGTTAGCGGGAGCAACCGCATGTAACGATAGGTGTTGCTGCCCCCTGCTGGCAGAGGATGCATTTTGCAAAAAGCTTTTCTGCTTTCCTGTTACAGAGCAAGGGTTCCCAGCTTCCTTGATATGGTGACCCACAAGTCCAAATGTACATGTATGTTGACTAATAAAAAAAAAAAAACAGAGCATGTTTAATCAACAAAAACGCAAAAGTCTGGCACCCACTTTAACAGCCTTCATGACTCGCTTTTGGCTCGGGACCCACAGGAGAGCTAGTCTGGTGTAGTGGTTAGGAGTGCGGATTCTAATCTGGGGGAACTGGGTTTGATTCCCCACTCCTCCACATGCAGCTGCTGGTGTGACCTTGGGTCAGTCACAAGCTCTGTCAGAGTTGTCCTTGAAAATGAGCAGTTCCTGTCAGAGCTCTCTCAGCCCACCTACCTCACAGGGTGTCTGTTGTGGGGAGGGGAAGGCAAAGGAGATTGTAAGCCGCTCTGAGACTCCGAGTGAAGGGCGGGGTATAGATCCAGTCTCTTCTGCTTCCTCCTGGGCGTGTCTGTCTTCATTCTGGTACATGCAGCCGTTCTAAGTGTTCCTTGGCCCAGAGGTCAGAGCTACGTGAGAATAAGAGGGTAACAAACCCACCTCTTTACATGTGGGTCTAACTCCAGCCATGCAGAAAGCTCCCTCTAAGCTGTGGAGTCTTGTGAGGAAAAATTCTCCTTTGTGAGCTGCTGGCATTAAAGATGTGAGGGAGCAATTCGGCTACCGTTTAAATTAGTTTGCTCTGGAGCCGTCCTTCCTGAGCTGAGACAGAAATGTGTGAGCCGGAGGCTAAAAAACTGTGAGCAAGCTCACACTAACTCACCTTAGAGGGAACACTGCTCCGAGATCCATAAAGCTGCACCATCCAATCCTCCCCTGACCAGGACTGGTCTCTCTGCTGGGCTCTTAATGCTCAAAGGGAACCCAGTTGAGATAAAAACACCCAGAGCTGCCACTGCAGGTAGACCAGGATCTCCTCATCCCATGTGATCCTTTTGCTCTTTAAAGCTGGGTCTCACCCTCCGCTTTATACGTGGGGCAGACCCACATTGATGAGGACTGGTTTCTCACTATCACATTCAGTCGGCCCAAAGATTTTGATTATGTTAGGCATACCTCTTTGTCTGTGTGATGTATTAATTATATATATTACAATGGAATAGTCTGTCCCTCCCCCTTTAATAGTGGTGTGTGTTAGTTTAGTTGCAAGGGGTAGAATCTATGGCTCAGGGCATCTGCTTGGCATATGGAAGGTCCCAGGTTCAGTCCCTGGCATCTCCAGTTAAAAGGACCAGGCAGTAAATGATGTGGAAGAAGAGGAGGAGGAGATTGGATCTATACATAAGAACATAAGAGAAGCCAATGCTGAATCAGGCCAATGGCCCATCTAGTCCAACACTCTGTCACACAGCAGCCAAAAATACCAGGGGCCATCAGGAGGTCCACCAGTGGGGCCAGAACACCAGAAGCCCTCCCACTGCTGCCCCCTCCAGCACCAAGAATAGAGTGCATCACCTGCCCCAGACTGAGAGTTCCCATCTATACCCTGTGGCTAAGAGCCACTGATGGACTTCTGCTCCATATGTTTATCCAATTCCCTCTTGAAACTGTCCATACTTGTAGCTGCCACCACCTCCTGTGGCAGTGAATTCCATATGTTAATCACTCTTTGGGTGAAGAAGGACTTCCTTTTATCTGTTCTAACCCGACTGCTCAGCAATTTCATGGAGTGCCCACGAGTTCTTGTATTGTGAGAAAGGGAGAAAAGTACTTCTTTCTCAACCTGCTCTATCCCATTCATAATCTTATAAACCTCGATCATGTCACCCCTCAGCCGTTGTTTCTCCAAGCTAAAGAGCCCAAGCGTTTTAACCTTTCTTCATAGAACACCCTACTGCAGATTTTTGGTGACAAAGGCAACACAAACCCAGCTTCCTTCCCCCACCCCTTAGAAAGGAGCAATTGGATGAGTGTCCCTGTAAGGAAGGTAACATGGGATATTAGCTATCTCTGGAATTTGTACCAATGAGATCCATGCCATGCCAGCTGAGCCATGTCACCCCATTATGGAACTATGCTCTACTGTATAGGAATGTTGGTAATTATTGTATATGTTTTATTGTATAGGAATGTTGTTATTTATTGCACTTTAGTCAGTGGTTTTAAATGAGATTCTTATGTTGTAATGTATATGATATTATGATGTTGTAAGCCAACCTGAGCTGCCTAGGTGGGAGGACGGGATAGAAATGAAACAAACAAACAAACAAACAAACGACTGCTCTTGAGAGAACAGCTCTGAAAGAACCTGTGACTGACCAAAGGCCACACCAGCAGCTGCGTGTGGAAGAGTGGGGAATCAAACCTGGTTCTCCCAAGTTAGAGTCCATGCTCCTAACCACTACACCAAACAGGGGTCAACTGGGGGTGTGGGAGGGAGGAAGTTGTGAATTTCCTGCATGGTGCAGGGGGTTGGACTAGATGACCCTGGAGGTCCCTTCCAATTCTTTGATTCTATGATCCTAAGCCCATAAAGGGAGGGGTGATGGGTCCTTGGCAAAGCATCTGCCAGGCATGCAGAAAGTCCCAAGATCAATCCCCACATTTCCAGTGGAAAGGTTCAGGTAGTAGGTGATGTGAAAGACCTCCACCTGAGCCCATGGAGAGCTGCTGCCACTCTGAGTAGACTTTGACGTCCTGATGGTCTGATTCAGTGTAAGGCAGCTCCGTGTGTGTTCACGTTGTGAATCCTTGCCCCTGCAGCTTAAAATGTCCATGCAGCTCTTTAAGAAGAATAGGTAATCCTAAATAACTTCACGATAGTGAAAAACTTGGGCTTCTGATATGTGCCTTTCCGTATCAAATGCAACAATCTGTTTCATCTCGTATAGGACTTCTCTTCTTCTCTCTCATACATGGCTTGGCGATGTAGCAGGTTAACCTTTTTGAAGTTAATAAACATATGGATAGACATCTGGAGCAGAAGTCCATCAGTGGCTATTAGCCACAGGGTATAGATGGGAACTCACAGTCTGGGGCAGGTGATGCACTCTATTCTTGGTGCTGGAGGGGGCAGCAGTGGGAGGGCTTCTAGTGTCCTGGCCCCACTGCTGGACCTCCTGATGGCACCTGGTATATTTTGGCCGCTGTGTGACAGAGTGTTGGACTAGATGGGCCATTGGCCTGATTCAACATTGGCTTCTCTTATGTTCTTATGTTATGTTCTTAATCTGTTCACAATAAATTAAATGCACCTATATAAATATGTCATGTAAGATATGCTTCTATTTTTTGTAAGTAAAATTTCTTTCTCTCGTTACCGTTGGAGCCGGGTCATCTTTGTAATTTGTTTGAACAGCATTTTCCCCTTAACCGGGAAACGTGGAGATTCGGGGAAGCGAGAAAAGATTCCGTGCTTCCAAGGCAAATGTTTCTTTCTTACATTTAACCCAATAAAAGTAACTCCTGCAGTGTTCCCTCTAAGCTGAGTTAGTGTGAGCTAGCTCACAGGTTTTTAGCCTCCGGCTCACACATCTTTGTCTTGGCTCAGGAAGGAGGGCTCCAGAGCAAACTAATTTATGCTGTAGCCAAATCGTTGTCTCACAATTTTAACGCCAGTAGCTCACAAAGTAGAATTTTTGATCACAAGACTCCACAACTTAGAGGGAGCATTACTCCTGAGCAGTTTTTCCGTTCCGTGGATGCCTTCCTTAATATTCTCCTTCCGTAGAGAAAAATGCAATATGGGGAGGTGGTTTTGACGGGGAAAATAACGTGGTTGTTCCTTATCAAAATCGGAGCCTTCCTTGTATTCATTTCAGTAAGTATAATCAGGAATCTCCCCAGGACTCTGCGCAGCAGAAGTCCAAGGCCAAGAAATGAGAGGAGCTTGCAATTTGGTTGTAGGGGTATCGGGGGGACGACCAAAGTGACACTTTTCTCTGACCTGGGCTAGTTCTTCTATGGGGGGAAATTCCATAGCTCAGCATTGGACCCAAGTTTCCCAAGAACATGATTGGACCCAGGGCTTTTTTTGTAGAAAAAGCCCAGCAGGAACTCATTAGCATAACAGGCCACACCCAACAGCAGAAACTCATCAGTGTCTTAGGCCACGCCCCTGACAGCACAGCTCATTAGCATATTAGGCCACACCCTCATGTTACCAGAAGTGTGGTCATCCAGCCACACCCACTTTTTGCTTCTTATTCTGTTTACCTTGTTTGTTGTCAACCAGGGCTTTTTTTGTAGCAGGAACTCCTTTGCACGTTAGGCCACACACCCCTGACGTAGACAATCCGAATGAGTTTCTGCTGTTGGGTGTGGCCTGTTATGCTAATGAATTCCTGCTGGGCGTGGCCAGCTCAGGAGCCAGCCGGAACTCCGTTCCTGTGCGTTCCTGCCCAAAAATAGCCCTGATTGGATCAAGAAAGTGAAGTTTAAATTTGACTGGGCAGTTTGAAGGTAACTGCCATCAAAATATGTTGGGAAGATTAGGAAGTAACACCTGGCATTCCAAGGTGTGGAAGTTTTAGCATATCAACAAAGAACTCGGGGTTACATGTTGGTAAAACTAAAATGATGGGCACAAACTACATTTTTGCTGTTTGGTTTGTGACTGAACATGAACTGAACCACGAACCTGTAGGCTGGTTCGCAAACTGAACCAGTTCATATCTGTTCATAAGCCATTTAAAGTTTAAACCCCTATGTCTGCTCCCTGCAAAAAGCTGTGGGGAGCAGAAAGCAGGGGTTAAAATGGCTCTGAGCCAGTTGACCCCAGCTTTCCGCTCGCCACAGTTCTTTGTCGTAAGCAGGATGCAGGTGGTGAAATGCCTCCCAGCTATTTCTCCCTCTGCTTTTTGCTCGCCACCAAAAGCCACAGCAAAGCAGAAAGCTGGGGGTCAAATGGCTCTGGGCCATTTAAATCCCTGCTTTCTGCTCCCAGCAGCTTTTTGTGGGGAGCAGATAGTAGTGGTTTAAATGGCTCAGAGCCATTTGAACCAAACAGCTGAGCTTGCTACTGCTCAGTTGCCTTTCATGAAGAGCAGAAAGCAGGGCTTTAAAAAGGCTCAGAGCCATCGAAACCCCTGCTTGATGATCTTCACAAGTCGCCACAAACTGCATCAAAATTTGCGGGATTTCAAGGCAGTTTTTCAGTTTTTGAACATTACGTTGTGAACCACAAACTGGCCAAAATTCATTACCGACTTTTGTTCATTAATTGGTTCGTTCCCATCTCTAGGTAAAACTGTCTTCTTGATGCCCCATCTTGGGCCCATCGGATGTTAAGCTGCTTTGATGGATTGGAGGTGATGCTTCAGGGCAGCCATCAACTGGAAACGGTTCATATTGCTATACTGAAGTATCCCTTGAAGGAGGGATATGATTGTATGGGGGGGGGCTTTGTGAATGCTTTAGGCATTCTGCAACTATGTTGGAATGTGCACCGGATATAGCAGACCAGATGTGCTCTCTGAAACTCATCCCAGGGATCCCCATCACACTTTAGGCTTTCAAAGGGTGCCCTCCAAAACAACTGAGAGGAAAATGGGGATCTGTGGGGGAATTTTATGGAAACTGAGACTGAGCCTCTCTGGTTCATTCTGTAAAGGTAAAGGTAAAGGTTCCCCTGCTTTAAAGCCAGTCGAATCCGACTCTAGGGTTGCGGTGCTCATCTCCGTTTCAAAGCCGAAGAGCCAGCGCTGTCCGAAGACGTTTCCGTGGTCATGTGGCCGGCATGACTAAACACCAAGGTGCACGGAACGCTGTTACCTTCCCACTGAAGTGGTACCTATTTATCTACTTCCAATTTCTTGCTTTCAAACTGCTAGGTTGGCAGGAGCTGGAAGACGGGAGCTCACTCCGTCTTGCAGCCCCCGGGTCTTGAACTGCTGAACTACTGACCTTCCATAGCCTGCAGTTCAGCATCTGTTCATTCTGTATTACCCTCTTATTCCTGGTGTATTCCATCCATTTGGTGTAGTGGTTAAGTGCGCGGGCTGGGAGAACCGGGTTTCATTCCCCACTCCTCCACTTGCACCTGGCTCGATGACCTCAGGCAAGCCATAGCACTGATAAGAGCTGTTCTTGAAAAAGAGCAGTATCTGTCAAGAGCTTTCTCAGCCCCACCTACCTCACAGGGTGTCTGTTGTGGGGAGGGGAAGGGAAAGGAGTTCGTAAGGCCCTCTGAGACTCCTTCGGGTAGTGAAGGGCGGGGTATAAATCCAATCTCTTCGTCTTCTTTTACCTCACAGGGTGTCTGTTGTGGGGAGGGGAAGGGAAAGGAGTTTGTCAGCCACTCTGAGACTCCTTCGGGTAGTGAAGGGTGGGGTATAAATCCAACCTCTTCTTCTTCTTCTTCTACCTCACAGGGTGTCTGTTGTGGGGAGGGAAAGGGAAAGGAGTTTGTAAGCCGCTCTGAGACTCCTTGGGTAGTGAAGGGTGGGGTATAAATCCAATCTCCTCTTCTTCTTTTACCTCACAGGGTGTCTGTTGTGGGGAGGGGAAGGGAATGGAGTTTGTCAGCCACTCTGAGACTCCTTCGGGTAGTGAAGGGTGGGGTATAAATCCAACCTCTTCTTCTTCTTCTTCTTCTACCTCACAGGGTGTCTGTTGTGGGGAGGGGAAGGGAAAGGAGTTTGTAAGCCGCTCTGAGACTCCTATGGGTAGTGAAGGACGGGGTATAAATCCAATCTCTTCTTCTTCTTCTTCTACCTCACAGGGTGTCTGTTGTGGGGAGGGGAAGGGAAAGGGGTTTGTCAGCCGCTCTGAGACTCCTTTGGGTAGTGAAGGGCGGGGTATAAATCCAATCTCTTCTTCTTCTTCTTCTACCTCACAGGGTGTCTGTTGTGGGGAGGGGAAGGGAAAGGAGTTTGTCAGCCACTCAGAGACTCCTTTGGGTAGTGAAGGGTGGGATATAAATCCAATCTCTTCTTCTTCTACCTCACAGGGTGTCTGTTGTGGGGAGGGGGAGGGAAAGGAGTTTGTCAGCCGCTCTGAGACACCTTTGGGTACTGCAGGGCGGGGTATAAATCCAATCTCTTCTTCTTCTTCTTTGGTTCACCTTCCCACAAGGCTTTGCAGCCTAGCTGTTCACAGGCATTGCTTTGCCTGTGCCCTTTTGCCTAGAAACATCGCTTGCATTCCAAGAGAGATGGGCACCAGGCAGAGTCTAAACATACTAATTGCCAGGCTATGAGGTGTCTTAACCCCCCATCCTGGATGGAAAGCTTGTCTGCAGCTTCTTGACCTAACAGATAGTAATCTTAACTTTGAATAGAGTTCATGCGGTGAACGTATGTGGGGCCGGGGGGGTTCTTGACGAGTCCGTCACTTTCTTGATTGACAGTGCAAAAGGTATATTTTGCCCATGCTAGCTTCCGTTCAGGGCTGGTTGCCAACAGCTCTTGTGAAGGTCCTTGGTGAACCACCAGGACTGTTCTCTCTATATTAAATCTAGAGCACTGCGTAACAAGTCTTGGGTTTTTCTGTGGGTTATTGGAATTTTCGATATGCTGTTGGCAGGAAGGGCAGGGTAGAAGTTGAAGTAATAAATAAATAAATAACTACTTGTGTATGGCTTTAAGCAGGGCTCTTTTTGTAGCAGGAACTCCTTTGCATATTAGGCCACGCGCCCCCGATGTAGCCAATCCTCCAAGAGCTTACAGTAGCCCCTGTAAGAAGAGCTCTGTAAGCTCTTGGAGGATTGGCTACATCAGGGGTGTGTGGCCTAATATGCAAAGGAGTCCCTGCTACAAAAAGAGCCCTGGTTTTAAGAAATAATAGTTTTTGTTCAGAGCAACAGTTCTCTCTCTCTCTCTCTCTCTCTCTTTCTCTCCAGTCTCCATCCATTCATTAAAAAAGCAACATTCCGAACACTGAAATAAATACTCAAGATATACATTTTTCTCCTTTTTCTTTTTTTTCTTTTGAAATTTACAGAAGTTACACATTCAAACAAAGGCGGGCGGGGGGGAATCAATCAAGATTCAGTCGCTATAGTACAAGGTAAAGTGTGTCCCATTCGATACATTACAAAAACGTTTGAAAATCGTACATCGGTAACCAAAGGCATTATGAAATATTCTTTGGAGCAGGAACAAATGTGCCAGAAAGCCAAGGCAACAGCGCAAATTAAAGGAAGCAGAGAGGCCGTCCCCACTGTCAAAAGGGACGGCTCGTAACTCGATGCTCGGCCGGGTGTGTTTGTGTGCGGTGAGCAGCGTGCAGAAAATGGGGGGCTGAGGAAAACCCCCTCGGTGGACAAACGACACACGACACCTTTCTCCCACCTGGAAATCAATCGCAACCAATGCTACGTAATGGTCCTAAGATTGCCCTAACCATTGAGACATCTCATTTCACACACGGCCCAGTAAAGGAGGCCACCATTAAACCCCGGCGACAGGCAGAATGCTTAGAATATGATCCACGCACTGTTGTTCGTGCTGAAGTTCTAGTTATGAAAGCCAGCGGGAGAAGTTGAAAGTGAGGTTACGCACAGAGAGATAACCTTCTCCGTCAGAAGAGAAGGGAGTAGCATCAGTGATGCAGAGCAGTGCCCCCCGCGTGACCACCAATCACATGTCTCTTTTTTGTTGCTAGAATCGGGGTCTACCCTGCCCAGTGGGTGGATCCGGCAGGAGTAAAGGGATTTCCAAAATGCAATCAGAAACCAAGGGGGTTCCTAGCGCAGGGGTGGCCAAACTGTGGCTTGGAAGCCACATGCGGCTCTTTCACACATATTGTGTGGCTCCCGGTAGGGCAGCCGGGTAAGCAAAGGGGAGGCATAATTTTTCTCCATCCCTCCCTCTCTTCCTTCCCTCCCATCTCTATTTGTTTTCTTTCTCTCTTTCTCAACCTCTCTTTCTTTCCACCTCTTTCATTCTTTCTTCCCACCTCTCTTTCTCTCCCTCTTAGACAAATAGCATTAGCAAACAAACATAATTGGACAAATAAATATCATTATCAACATCTGTTTTTTTAACCCCTTCTGTTTTTATTTTTGGCAGTCTCGTTTCATGTCGATAACAAGCAAACCTGGATATTTTCCAATAAAAAGGTGAGTAATATTTGTTCAAGTCTTGCGGATCTCAAACGTCCAATATTTACTCTCTGTGGCTCTTACGTTGAGCAAGTCTGACCACTCTTGCTCTAGCGCGTCTGCCTCTTTGCAACTTCCTGCGCCCAAACCCTGCCGACGGACCTCAATGTTGTCTCTCAGTGGTAGCGGGGCCAGCAATAGTCACCGCCTTCTATGGAAAGACACATCCCATTCTTGTGTGTGTTTTGAGCCAGGGCCCAGTGGAACGTTTTACGGCGCACCATCATCTTAAGTACATGCCTTCCATTCATGCTGGGAGACAATGACCCCCGATTCAGCTGTCGCTGGGCCACTCACGAGACGTAACGATGATAACCAATGCTCCCTCTAAGCTGTGGAGTCTTGTGGGCAAAAATTCTACTTTGTGAGCTACTGGCATTAAAGTTGTGAGCAAGCAATGGGGCTACTGCATAAATGAGTTTGCTCTGGAGCCAGCTTTCCTGGGCTAAGACAAAAATGGGTGGCCCAGAGGCTAAAAAACTGTGAGCTAGCTCACACTAACTCAGCTTAGAGGGAACATTGACGATGACCAGAGGCAGATGGCTATCTCCACTCACATCCAGGTGGGTCAATGGGGCACGGATGGTCACCACAATGCACATTAAGGGATGCGCGCCTAGATATGCACTCATCTCAGCACTCGTAAACACACGCCAAAGGCTGCCCAGGTCTCATTTACCGCATCGCTGTGATTTCTTTCTCATTGTGTAAGGATTCTAAGATTTAAGGCTACCTTAATAGTCATACTCTCAGGGCAGTCCACCACGGTGCCAAGAGCTATTTTCCAAAATTATTCTTTTTTCAATGACAAGCCTGATCTCGTCAGATCTCAGAAGCTAAGCAGGGTTGACCTTGGCTAGTATTTGGATGGGAGACCACCAAGGAATACCAGGGTTGTGATGCCGAGGCAGGCAATGGAAAACCACCTCTGAACCTCTCTTGCCTTAGAAACCCTATGGGGTTGCCATAAGTCAGATGTGACTTGACAGAAGAAGGGGGGGAAAGATTGTCAACTGCCTGGAGAAAAAAGAAGTGAACATCCCGTCCCTTGGACAAAAGCTTAAAGGGATGTTATTGACCAGGTGATGCCATTTGACCTCCACACCATAACAATCTTCTGCTGCCCGTTTGCACACATTAAGCCTCCACGAAAGGGAGCAGGACGGCTTTCTCCATCAACCCTAATGACAAAGGCAGTATACCAAAGCATGTGCAGAGAGAACATACACCTCTGCTCCCCAAAGAAAACAGGTATTCAGAGGCAGGTTAACAGCAAACCACCATGGTCCATCTCTTGCCTTGAAAACCATACAGGCTTGCCACAAGTCAGCTACAATTTGATGGGACTTTCCAATCCCATGAGGGTTTTTTTGCCGAATGCCAATCCTCCCTGGGAAGCAGGTACACATCTTACCACAGGAAGTGGTGGCGGCTACAAGCATGGACAGTTTCAAGAGGGAAAGAGAAACATATGGAGCAGAAGTCCATCAGTGGCCATTAGCCACAAGGTATAGATAGGAGTTCTCAGTCTGGGGCAGGTGATGCACTCTATTCTTGGTGCTGGAGGGGGCAGCAGTGGGAGGGCTTCTAGTGTCCTGGCCCCACTGCTGGACCTCCTGATGGCATCTGGTATATTTTGGCCGCTGTGTGACAAAGAGTGTTGGACTGGATGGGCCATTGGCCTGATTCAACATTGGCTTCTCTTATGTTCTTACCCTTCCATGACTACAGTTTCAGAGGACAACCATGTTGGTCTACTGTAGAAGAGCTATATCTGAGTCCAGTAGAGTACTTAGTACCACAGAAGAGCTCTGAGTTCAGTAGAGTACTTAGTACAGTAGGACCTTAGAGAATAAGAACAAGATTTGGGGGGGGGGTATGAGCTTCTGAGCACTCGCTTCATCAGATACAAGTAGGGACGGAGGTCCGTGATCTGCCCCTACACATTTCTCCCCTTCTATTTTGTGTTTCACCTCTGCATCCTGATTCCTGTTTTTGCAACACCCTCCCCCAACTTCAAACTGGGATCGAAGGGCTCAGGGACCCCCATATCTGCTAAAGGGAGCTTTTGACACTTGAAAGTTTATACCCCCCTGCAGTATTTTTGGACCGTGTGACAAAGTGTTGGACTGGATGGGCCATTGGCCTGATCCAACATTGGCTTCTCTTAGGTTCTTACATTGTTGGGCTCTAAGGTGCTACTAGACTCGGATCTCACATGCCTTGCCCTTGTTATCTTCCCTTTTTTTTTGAAACCTGGAATGTGCATGGCTGTCCCTTAACAACGAAAGAAAGGGACATGAGCATTGTGTCCGAGTCCTCTTAATGGAATGACATCGACCTCCTTCCTGACTGGTTCAGAGAAATTTTGCTTCACTATCTCATCTGGCAGGGCTGTATCGAGAGGGGCTACAGCAAGCTGTAGGGGGCCCGGATGCCAAAACCAAATATCAATTTTTACTCTTGGAAAGGGACACTGCTCATTGACCAGGGACTTGGACCAGGCACTCATTGACCAGGCACTGCTGGACCTCCTGATGGCACCTGGTATTTTTGGCTGCTGTGTGACAGAGTGTTGGACTAGATGGGCCATTGGCCTGATTCAACATTGGCTTCTCTTATGTTCTTATGGAAAGAGAGAGTTCCAGCGGAACATCTCAAACGTTCCTACATCACTTGTAGATTTGTGTTCTTTTCCCTATCATCATGCCAAAACAGGGTATTTATGTCACAATTAGAGCCAATAATACCTTCATATCTAAATGCTACTTTCGCTGGGGGGGGGAATTTACCACTCCCATCCTCGATCTAACCAATCAGGGATCCTGAAGATTTGCCATATAAGCTGCCGTTTCAGAGATATCATCACTGAACAACCACTGTTCGCATAGACAAGGAATCAGAGGTGAGGTTTATCAGGGCAGAATTCTAAACACTCTCTAAGGGCTTTTCTGCAGTCTCAGTTTCCTTGCTTCTAAGTTCCTGTTGGTTCCTGTTGGGGAGAGGGTCTGTTCCACACATTCTACTCCCTCTAGTGGTCAATTTGATATTACATCAGTTTATGCCCGGCATAAAAACCTGCAGTTTAAATCTGCAGGGAGATATGCCAGGCATAACAAATCAACCACTAGAGGTATCAAATCAACCACATGTGGAACAGAACCTCCTCCCCAAGAAACAGGCAAGTACAAGCAAGAAAAATGAGTATGAGGGAAAGCCCAGTATTTCTACACTGCAGAGGTTGTTTTTATAGCATGAAGACGCCTTGCAGTGTTCTAAAATATAGACACACAAAAATACACTTTAGCAGGGTGCCTTCCTGCCTGCACACACACAGGTTTTATGCACACGTACAGACCTGCAACCATGTTCTGACATCATCCTCTTGGACTTCTAAAATACAGTCAGCACCTTATCTCATTTTGTGGTGCTTCTAAGCCTACCACGGTCACCCTAAGCAGGCAGAGAACCCTACTCAGGTCTAAGCTATGAGGCTTAATGTTCTTGAGATTGCACTGTTAGTTCCTTAGCAGACTGCGTCCTTTTCCTCTTGAACTACATCAGAGAGAAAAGGTGTATGCCCAGGGGTTTTTTTTGTAGAAAAAGCCCAGCAGGAACTCATTAGCATAACAGGTCACACTCATCAGCAGAAACTCATTAGCATATTAGGCCACTGCCCTGACAACACAGCTCATTAGCATATTAAGCTCGCCACGTTACCAGAAGTGTGGTCATCCAGCCGCACCCACCTTTTGTTTCTTGTTCTGTTTACCTTGTTTGTTGTCAAAACTCAGGCCTCTTTTGGTAGCAGGAACTCCTTTGCATGTTAGGCCACACGGCCCTAATGTAGCCAATCTGGATGAGTTTTGGCTGTTGGGTGTGGCCTATTATGCTAATGAGTTCCTGCTGGGCGTGGCCAATATGGGAGCCAGCCGGAACTCCGTCCCTGTGCGTTCCTGCCCAAAAATAGCCCTGTGTATGCCAATCCTCCCCTTTTATGAAACAATGGCAAAAGTAAATACATGATCAGCAAATTAACCTGCTCTCTTTCACCATCTTGCTCCGTTTGTCTCCTTTCTTCTTATTAAAAAATAAACAGGGTAAAAACTTGTATATTCCCCGCTAAAATATTATGTGTTTCTGCTTTAAATATTCTTTAAAAGCATTCCACTGCAGCATTCATCTAAACGAAAAAGGATTTCTCTGCCTTGCATGGTTCTACAGTGGGGACACGCAGCCGGCAAGTAAACAATGAGCACCGCCTACATTATCGGACAGTGTCAATGCCATGACTTAATGGAAGGTTTATTACGTGTAACAATGCTCACAGGAAGGAAGGAAAACGCAATGCATATCTATTTTTTGCATCTCTGAGAGGTAAACTGGTTCCGTTTTGTTCCCCTACCAATTTAAATTATTTCGTTCCTCTCCACCCACCCCTTGGTGTCACAGCTTATGCGGTCAAGTGACCAGAGTGGTACTGGTGAATAAACAGATCAGGCAGATTTTGCTAGGGTAGCAGCGCCATCCTAAGGAGAATTACACCTTTCTAAGTACACTGAAATCAAGGGGCCAAGAAGGGTAGCTAGATTTGAACCCAGGAGCACTTCAGAGGCCAACACGATTTTGAGGGGCAGAGCACCCTATAACACCTTATTACCCCCAAAATCTTGTTGGTTTTTAAGGCGCTTCTGGACTTGAATCTTGCTCCTCTAAGTTGGTAAAACAGCCTTTTTACAAAGCCAAAAATACCAGCAGATATTCCCTACTGATACTTAAAATCAGACAAGGCCAAACAGATAATCATCCCGGTAACCTATGATGGAAGATTATACACAGGTTAGAAACATTATCAGCAAACACTGGCACCTCTCGCCCAATATCCACAGAAGTCGTCCTGTCCCACTTTTTACCTACAAGAGATCCAAAAATTTGAAGGCTGGTAGTAGACTGAGATCTTCTCCAGTAAAACAGACTGGGATTGATGGCAGTGCTAAAGGTAAAGGTCAAGGTTCCCTTGCTCGAAAGCCAGTCGAATCCGACTCTAGGGTTGCGGTGCTCATCTCCGTTTCAAAGCCGAAGAGCCAGCGCTGTCCGAAGACATTTCTGTGGTCATGTGGCCGGCATGACTAAACACCAAGGCGCACAGAACGCTGTTACCTTCCCACCGAAGTGGTACCTATTTATCTACTTGCATTTTCTTGCTTTCGAACTGCTAGGTTGGCAGGAGTTGGAACTAGAGACGGGAGCTCACCCTATCATGCGGCACTCACGGGTCTCGAACTGTTGAACTACTGACTTTCCACAGCCTGCAGTTCAGCGTCTTAACCACTTGAGCCACCGCAGCGCTAAACTAGTGGGCAATTTCTCCCTGTGGCAGCTGCTGTATTTGTGACCTGTGCTCATGCACAGGTTTTTTGCTCTAATTCACCCAACAGAGAAAACACCATACAGGAGCATTTTTCAACTGCAATCCCAGATCTGTAATTTATGTTATCAAATGCCCTTGCAATCTCATGCACTTCAGATGTACTACTAGATCTGTAAAAACTGGAATTTGTGAGCACAGACTACAGAGACGGGACACCCCCTTGGTCCAGCATTTCATGTCCTTGAGTCATACTGATAAGCGCCCGTGTTTCTGTGTTTGGGAAAAGAACCAAGCTTCCAGCTTGTACAGCGTTTGAGAGCAAGAGAGACTTATTGGATTCTCACTTTAAAGACTCTAAACCCCACATGGCCTAAATGAGGAAGTCGACTGGTTATGTTTACAATAGCAAGCTGTATATTAATTGTGATAGTTTTTTGTCACTCTCCCATAATTCTCCTGTAACTGTTGACTGACATATTGGTACACGGGCAATACATTTTCTTTTGCTTCTTCACCCGACCCTGATTACATCATCCAATCTTGATTGCATCAGAATTGCATCATCCTATAGCTTGTCATATAGTTGTTAGGGTACCTGCCACTTTGCACTACATACTGTTACGGTACATTGGCTCTGAATTGTTTTTGAGACATTTATCTTCTAGACCAAAATAGGAAGGTGATTAATATGTTTTCATTAATTGGACTATTTAAATGTATGCCATGTCTAAATATTAAAATTTTCTATTAGGACCAGGCCCGTAGCTGGGATTTTGTGGCTTGCGGGGCAAATTTTTTTTCTGGTGCAGCTGAAGTTCTCAGTGGGGAAAGAAAAGCCATTTAGCCAATAGAAAGCTGTGATCAGGAGAGATCTCTAAACTGCGAGCTGTCAACCACTTTAGATGACAGTTCTCAGCTGCTGCAAGTTAATCACTCCTGCCAGCCTAAGCAACAATTCTGAGAACAAGCCGGCAGGTGGAGGTGATGACTTCAATAGTCAAGAAAGCTAAGACTTAGGCAGAAGAACTCTTAAAAGGAGACCAGTTTCTTGATACAGAGCTAGAAGGGATCCTGGAGGTCAGCTACTCCAACCCCCTTGCTCAGTGCAGGAATTACTCAACTATAGCACCTTATTCTACTTTAAGCACAGCTTTAAAAAATGTTTAAAAATTAAAAAGCATTTACGGGATAAATTCTTGTGGGGCAGTGCCTTTAAGAAAGGGGGCAGAGCCCCCAAAAGCCCCATCATAGCTACAAACCTGATTAGGACACTGTTTTAATTCTTTTAGGCATCTAATTGAAACACTGCTCAGGTTATATGCACCTGATTATGACATAAGGTGATATCATATGAGGCCCCCATAATATTCCTCTGCCTTATGTCATTGATTATAACTAACTTAAACTGGTCAATTTTTCCTACTATTTTACATTTACAATTAGGTGTTGGATGCAATTTATTAATATAATTTTTTTCCTTTCCTTTTCAACAGAATTCCTTTTTGGTTCTACACTGATTAACTATTTGTATTATCATTGCAATATTGAGCCTAATTGTACTATTTATGCTTGACTGCTAAAGAAGGCCAACTAGGCCGAAATTCATCGGGTTGCATTAGGTTTCATTTGTGTACACTGTACCATTTTATCTTGTACTGAGGTTATAGTTGGACCCATAACTGTTTTTAAATTATCTTGTCACAAATATGTGTATTTTTGATAATTCTATATTATTTATATATTTATGTTGCACATTTATTGTTTTTAGGAATTGGCCCTCAGATCTGCATTCATTTAACCTTTCAAGTTCTTAATTCAATTACTCGGGATAAGTTTTCTGTTCCCCTCCTTTCTTTACTGAAGTTTTTCTAATCATCGAAGTCGAACAGCTCTTGAAACAGAAGAGAATATAGGTGCACATTTGTTCCTGAACTAATGGGAAAAAACAAACCTCCCCAAAATCAATTTGTTAGCCTAAATGATAACAAATGGAAACAGTGACGATTACAATGAAAATGAATGGCACTTCTGAAATACAAATGAATACGACCACACCCCACTGCCAAAACCGCATCTCATTTTAGGCATTTGATTTTTTACAAAACTTTTTTTTTAACTGCAGGTGCCTGCCCCCTCCGATAGCAAACCATTGCAAAAGCATTAGTCATTTCAAAAGCTGTTAGCGTGGAGAACTAGTGGTTCGGTTCTTTGGATGCGGGCCCAGACTAACACTACACACATACTGCCCTCGAAACTGTGGACTGTGAAGGGACTGGTACCGTACCTCTGATTGCACCTGTTCATGACACGGATTACAGCAAGCACTGCATAGGCTGTGTGGTTCACTGAACATTTAGATGTGCAACTCCACGGATGGATTTACACCAATGCAATCACTAGCTCCATGTGGCCTTTTTGCATAAAACCCCACGCACAACATTCCACATCCGGAATACCACCAGGATTAGTATCTCCACCCAAAAGCATGCATGGAAATGACAGGGGGAGATCCATTTTTTTACACCTTCCTAACACTGAGGAGTTCCTACTGGAATGGACCCAGTTGCAGTTACAAACATACTGAGAGCCAAGTCGCATGTTATGATGTGTTCATGTCCCTGATTGATGTGTTCTATTGACAGACAAGTTCTGGGAGATTCATGCTTGGAACTTAATTCAGAGAGACCGAATTCTGATCAGGAGTGGCATGTGGGGAGAGTGGCCTTACACTTCCTCCCAGTGCCTCAAATGCAGCTACAAAGCCACGTACGGCCTCCTTCAATATTTATCCAAAATCTTTCCTCACTTTCTGGAAAATATTTGTTAAAAAGAAGCCACCTCTTGAACCAAAGGTTAGAGCAGGTATGTTTATACCTGGTTACAGCATGGCCGGTAGCTGTATTAGTCTGTCTGTAGCAGTAGAAAACAGCAAGAGTCCAGTAGCACCTTAAAGACAAACAAAATTTGTGGCAGGGCATGATGAGCTTTTGTGAGTCACTGCTGACTTCTTCAGATCCAGGTAGAATGTGACTCCATCTGCCCTTATATCTTGGAAAGTGGAGTGGTTTCAGATGCCCAATGACATTAGCAGACAAATGACAACAGCAGGTGTGATTGGATTAGGTGCGAGATGCAGACAGGTAGTATGCATGGAGAAATCAGCATTGGTAATGAGACAGGAAACCTAGGTCTCGATTCAGTCCAGGTGGATGCACTGTCTTGAGCTTCATTATCAGCTGCAATTCAGCAGTCTCTCTTTCTAAATCTCCCTTTGAAATTTCTTTGTATGATAACAGACAACAGAAAGTTAGGCAAGGCCAATTAGAAACAGTCAGGGCTCTTTTTGTAGCAGGAACTCCTTTGCGTATTAGGCGACACACCCCCTAATGTAGCCAATTCTCCAAGAGCTTACAGAGCTCTTCTTACAGGGGCTACTGTAAGCTCTGGGAGGATTGGCTACATTAGGGGTCTGTCGCCTAATATGCAAAGGAGCTCCTGCTACAAAAAGAGCCCTGGTTCAACCAATCAAAGGGAATTCACTCCGAATTTCCAACCCACTGGATTCTCATTCCATTCTGAACAGATTTAATTCTTTTCAGCTGGTTACTGTACGTAAGTGGCCACTTCCTGTAACGTCTCCCTGCCATCACCTTTGTGTTTCTTGTAACTAACTGTACGCATAAATATTCTAGGAACGTGCACTCCATGCATTGGAAGCAGTGAGCTCTGACTCACGAAAGCGTTTACCGAGATAAATTGTCTTAGTCTTTAAGGTGCCATTGGCCTACTGTTTAATTTGGCAGATCCAAGTCCCCAGAGAGTTTCAGGGCAGAGTGGACATTTGAACCCAAATCTCCCCAGCCCTTGTCCAGCCCCTGAACCACTAAACACCCTGTCTGTTCTCCTAGCTCCCATGTAACAGAAGGTAACAGTTCCCCCATGCTGGTGCAAGAAGAAAGATGCATGTGGTGATATCATAGGCAGTTGAGTATATCAGTTTTATATCTACCAGATCTATTCCTCTGGCAGTGCAGTTTCACCCCAGCATGATGGATTTTGATCGCCGGTGTTCACACATCAATATATGTTCAGCGATGCTCTCTTAGCAGCCTACTGGGAGAGCCGATAGGGTATTGGTTTCTACTTGTCTCGGCCAGCATGCATTTTACAGGCAAGAGCTGAGAGTGCGTTTGGCAAGCTAGCCTGGAAAGCAAACATCCATATATTGTAAAATGAGTTCCGTGCCCCAGCCACATCGGCCGCTTCGTCAAAGAAGAGGCTTACGAACAAGCTAACCGTCGCTCTAAAAAGACAAGCTTTGTTAAATAGCTATCAAAAGATTGTGTTCGTCTCTTCTTCAGACACGTCGTAAGGCAAGCAATGTTGTGCACTAACACAAGTGTATGGTGTGACCCACAAAACCTCCCCTCCGCCCATCCTGTTCCCACAACGGTTGTGCAGGGAATTGAGGAATCTACTCAAGAGAACAAGACCAACAGTTCCTTGCCGGATTCACGGGTGTTGACGTTCTCTCAAAAGATATGGCTGTCATTCGGGTGTCAACCGGGATTCCGTCAAGGTCGTCTTTCAGTAAATGTCTCGGAAACGTCACCGGTATAAACGGCCCATCGCCCTTTTCTTACGGGGTAATGAAACGAACAGCACTGACCCAGAAAAATAAAAGGCATAGGAGGAAGCCCCAGGAGGGATTTGCGCCAGCAAGACTGGGGCTGGTTCTGGATTCAGTTGGCAAGAACCAGAGATGATTAACTCTTGGCAGTGGAAAACCTTTCGACAGAAATCTTGTGTTTCTCTCTGAACTGTGGAGGATACCGTTAAGCACAAAATGCTTACCAGACAGAGCATGAGTGGTTCTCCTTTATGACTAAACTGGGGAACTCGCTACAAAAAGAGAAACCTCGTATGTCACCCAGCGTGAGCCCTGCCTTGGCAATGGGTGGTCTAGGCAACTGCATCTATGAATTTGACGGCTGATAGTGTCACGTATTCTTTTGCTCACAATTTGTTCATTTTTCAAACTCTGCTTCTCAACGGTTCCCCCTTCCAGCATGGTTCTCAAGTATGTATGTGTGTGTGTATGTATGTATACACACAAACACACGTGCATGTACATGTATTCCTGTGTGCACACGAACTATGCCTCTCCGTTGCCCGGCTCCATAAACACCAGCTATGGAACCCCATGCAACGATAAACTTCATTAGTTTACAAAATGACCACAAGATTGTTCTTGATCTAATAGTCTCGTGTACAGAGAATTCATTCTGATGGCATCGTGGATACAAGTTAAAATACGTTTAAAATCCACATGTAAACAGGACTTTCACACATTTATACACATGATGGGACAATACACATGATACTAAAGACCAGACGCGTTTCGGCCATAAAAGGCCTCCTTCGGTGGTCACAAATACAATCTTGTCTAGACACATATTCATACACTAATATACAAATTCTTAAAAACCCTTTGTATAAAAACCAGATGTGATGCCTTTTATAGATGTAATTTAGTTACAGGTATGTAAAATGGGCCATACCAATGCCAATATATATTCTGGTATTCAGGGTATCTAAGGTATGAATACTGTATGAACAGTATTCTTGCATGGATGGAGAGACACACATTCATACCTTAGAAAGGGTTTTTAAGAATTTGTATATTAGTGTATGAATGTGTGTCTAGACAAGATTGTATTTGTGACCACTGAAGAAGGCCTTTTATGGCCGAAACGCGTCTGGTCTTTAGTATTATATGTATTGTCCCATCATGTGTATAAATGTGTGAAAGTCCTGTTTACATGTAGATTTTAAACGTTATTTTAACTTGTGTACACTTTATTAAATTTTGAACTGTTTAATATTACACTAGCTCAACCCTCTTTGTTTCTAGCATAGTCCTGGGTTGAGTTAGTTCTTTTGCTCCCCTTTCCCTCTTGTGCAGTCGGCATCGTGGATGCATCTTTAGGTAAAGGATAACACAAATGGTTCCTCAAATCTAGCATCGTTCCTCACAGTGGCCAAGCACATGCGCCCGGGAGGCCTACAAACAAGGGGTGGCTGCCAAAGTCTTTCCCGCGTTGTCGTCCCCTCTCCAAGCATTGACATTCAGAGAGTTATGACCTCTGAACACGGAATTTCCATTTAGGCACATTGGTTAAGGGCCGCCGATGGACCTGTCCCTCCAGGGATTTTGTCAAATCCCATCCCGTAACAACCAGGGCTCACAGCATCCCTTATTGCCAGCTGGTCTCGCAAAAGAATTATGGACCAGTGCAAGGGGCCCACTCGAAATGTTCCTCCAGGGTACCGGGTCCTTTACGAGAAGGGAACCTCCGAGACTACTGTGTTCACTTATTGGGTGGCCGTATGTGGAAGGCAGGGAGGGAATGGAAACTGCCTCTCCTCACAAGGAGACAAATAACATCAGGGCCCTGCAGGATCTTATGCATTTCCACAGAGCCTGTGAGGCAGAGATGTTCCACCAGGTGTTTGGTTGAGGACAGCGATGGTTTACATCATGGCTGGCATCCTGCCTGCATCCTCTATCCCTTATGGAGTTTACTCCTTCCCCACGGCCACAAAGCGCTCACGGACCAGAAATGGGAGGGACTCGTAGAAAATAAAATCCGCTACTTACTGTTATCTGTGGTATAATATACTGGATATGTTTTTATGGTTGAACAGCTTTTAACTTGTACATCGCCTAAAGCCCCGCATTTGTGGGGATTAGGCGATTCATAAATGTAATGCAAAAAATAAAATAACGAAGCGTTATTTTCAGAAACAACCAACACAGGTTCTGGAAGGACCTTGCCGAATGGCCAAACAGTTGCAGTATGAAAAACTTATGCGCTGTATTGTAACACTGCAATGTGTGCCATGTATGCCTGATAGTGAGACTAACAATGACGGCAGAACGGGGCTGCTCTTCTCTATGTTTAAGTGGGTCAGAGATGCCGCCTAAAACAGCTTTGTCCGTCATGAGCCTTTAATGGCAGTCAACGCATGAAGCCTGAGGCCTTTCGCCCCAAAGGGCGGTAGGAATTCTCACTAGCTGTTCAGGGTCCCATTTCATCTCTCCGGCAACTCCATCTTTGAACACAACCTGGCTGCTAAAATAATAAAATAAATAAAGGCAGCAAACTCCAAACTGGCAGCATTTGTAAATCAGTATCGATCAGAGGTAAGAAGCCCCCGATAACAGAATGAGAAAACAGAAACGTTGGGCGGAAATGACAGGCCATCAGCTGGAGTTGGTGATGGGCTGGAAAGACAACCGGGGACTTTTCTCGGCAGGAAGTACGGGGTGCGCCACCCAGCCATACACAATGGAAAGAGCAGACATAACCTCTTTGGGTTGGTGGCAGGGTCTACTGGCTGTCAGCTCAGATTGACGCTGTGGTTCCCTGTTTCCCACGCAAGCTCCCCCTCACTTCCCTGGCTATCTCATGCTTCGTACGCCTACCATGGGGCTTCTGATCTGTGGCTCGCTGCATGCTTCATTATGGAACTGGAAGCTCACCCCATGCTCTGTTTTGGAGGGACTTCAAGGCATTAAATCCATGGGAAATCGCTCCAAAGCCACTCCCACGAGCGATGCTAAGAAACCTTTTGTTACATCACCCACTTGTCGAACTCGCGGTTATCACAGCACATAATGCAGGAAAAGAGCCTTTCAAATAGCAGACTCGCTAAACGCAGGGAAGAAACGTCTGAAGAACGTAGTGGGCACCTATTGTTCTGCCAACTTGTACAGAGGTGGTCTTAAAGTTGAGTAAATCCTGGTTTCCAAAATCCCCTTTGTTACACAACATGTGCGGGGAACTTTTCTCCCGCATTATCTAATGGTATCCCAAAAAAGTGCAAAAGAGATTTAAACATCTGGGCATGCATATCAAGAAATGTCAGATGCCAACCTGCAGGTGCTTTTTTAAGAATAAAAACACACACACATTATAATTACGTCAAACCAGCCTTGCATTCCGGAAAGATTCTTAGCTGTTGCGCTTGAGTACTCCTGTCGAAGGAGCAGCCCTATCCCTGATGCAACCCCAATGAAACCACTGCCTTTCTTCCGCTGCTTCTCAAACCTTTGTGCCATTTGGACACCACACACTCTGCATGACCCTCGCTGGATCGTGTTCCGTGCTTGGAAGATCCTACTGTTAATTTCTTTGTAACAAACCACCATGCACCTATGATCGGCCTTTCCCCCTCCCCCTATGTGACCATGAGGACATGTTTCCTCGGTAGCACAACATATTTTTGCATGTGATCAATAACTCCGTGCCTCTACCTATTTTTAGTTTAAAAAAACAAAAACCATTACCTCGCCAGTAACTAAACCACCCTCCAGTGATGACTGTGCCTTGCTAACATCAAAAGTTACCAAGCGTCACGGTTACCTGCCCTGGCGTCTGATAACAGTTTCACCTACCGATTCTTAGAAACATAGTACGAAAGAAATCCAGAGATTTCAAGGCTTTGAATTATTTGCTACGGCACCCTCTCTTTGTAGAGAACAGGCGTAGCATCCGCTCCTCCACCCCCAGAATCCACTGGGACAAAACAGCCACGACTTCTGCATCACAGAACATCGGAGTTCTCAATCTTTTGAAGGTGTTCAGGACGTGGACAGCACAACCGGCTCCACCCTCTTGGCGTTGGATTCAGATGGCTTTCCCATGGCTTCACTGTCTAGGAGTTGACCACCCCATGTCACTGAAAGGTCCCTCCCCCGTCGCCGACCTTGGCGGAGGCCCGCAGGGGGTGCAGAGGTCAGAATCCGTATCCGACTCCCCTTCTGCAATGTAGGGTCTGATTTTGGCCACGGCTGTGTAGCAGCCGTTGTTGAGGACGTCCAAATTTTCTTTGGACTGGGAAATGCTGAAGCCACTGAAGGAACGCTCCAGTTCCTCATGATCGACAGATGGGATAGAAATGGATGTGTCGCTGTCTCTCAGGGCGCTCTCGGGGTGTTTCGCGGTAATGTCCTCGTTCCTTCCGTACTCAGCGCTGGCCCTGTTCCCACCACTGTAGGCTGACAAGGAACGCTCATGGGAAGGGGGCGGTGGGATCCTCACCAAAGAACCGGGATCACCAACCGGAGACGTGCTGTGGCTTTGCCGCTGGTACGTCTGCCACGAAGTGGAAGGGGGGCACGAATTGTTTGGCACCGTTGTGGCCGGGGGCGCGGAGAAATTCTTCTGTCCCATGGAACTGGTGGAGCGAATTATCTTGATAATGCAGCCGTTTTTGTCGATGTGCTCCCGGCTGTCGTCCGGACTGTGGTACGGCGGTGCCGGATCTGGTTCTTTGGACCCAAAGTAGGCTTCCGTTTCCGTCGGCGGGATCCCCATCCGTTGCATATAGATGTTGACCAAGAAGTCCAACTTCTTCTCCATGGACTGCACCTGGAAAAGGCCATAGAGGTCCCAGTGCATCATTACACACAAAATTCCCACTTCAGACAACTCTGGACACCTATGCCCCAATTAAAAGAACTAACCCCCGCCACCACCCAAATGCACATCCTGCATGAAAATTAAACCATAAGGTGTCACAAGGAAAGGGGAATTCTACCATCAGAATGCAGCGAACCCCACAAACGTATGTATGTTTTCTTAGACCAACTCTGGTTTAATTCAGGCCTTATCCCCATAGAAAATGAAATGTGACCACATGCAACTGTTTTGACTTACATCCCAGTCTTCCTGTCGTCACTCCCCTCCCATCAGAGATGATAAAATTTAATTATAAGCAACTATGGGCAGAGACCCACCTTTTGCTCAGTTGACTCTGCAAAGCGTTGGCTGAACTGAAAATCCTATACCAATCATAATGACCCCCCCAAAAAATGGTACTTTCAAGACAATGGTGTTGAAAGAATTTGGCTTTCTGTTCTTTCTGGGAAGGACAGAGTAGAAATGGAATGAAATTGGTACTGGGAAAAGCTAGATGACAGAGGGATCTATGTGAGGTGTTACAGCCCCACAAAATCCTGCTACTCCTGTTGGCCACTTATGAATGTTCATTTTTTCCCCTATGTGATAAAAGATTTCTGGAAACCATGTAAGGGAGGGGGGTAAGAATTTGAATTTCTGATCTATCTTCTGCCAAATAATAGCACACACACAGTAGTCCAATATATACTGACAGCCCAAACTAAGGGTGGCCATTCAGAAATTTCTGACCCGAAACAGTGCCGGAAATTCACAGTTTTGTTTCAGATCAGATAGACTTGAAATAAAGCAAGGAACTCCTGAAATTGCAGGATTCCCACAGTTTATCTCCCAGAATTTCAGGACTTTACTTGGGTAACTGTTCCCAGTACCTAGTACAACTGGCCTTCCAATGGAGGCCAGCTCTACCGATACCAGCTATTCTTGAACCCAAAAAAACTACCCAAAAGAAAGTTTGGAAATGGTATCACTACTCCCAAAATTTCAGGAAAGCAATAACCATGCTCTTTCAGAAATAACAAAACAAAATTAAAATATATATAATACCTTTTCGATTTATTCGATATCTTTTAATTGCACAACGTTAGCCCAACCTGTAATACATTAGACTTGATGTCACTGTGCCCTGGAAAGGTCCTCTTATTTAAAACAAAATGGAAACCTGGCAGAAGTTCTCCCCAATGGATTTTGCCCATCGTTCTTACACCTCAAGAACTGCCCAGTGATTTCAACAAATGTCCACATTTCTTTCCAGATTGGAAATGAGCAAATTATTGGGGGTGGAGGATGAAGCACTTTTCAGATATTTTCAAGTAAGACCTGGAATTTTAAGACACCATGAGGTCAAAATGCAAATGCTGACTTTATGTTAGGGGTGGCTGGACTGCTTCACTTCTGTCCCGTTTCCATCTCCATTAAGTCCTGCAAATTCAGTCTGAAAACCTGCTGTCAAAGTCTGCAAACATCAGAAGAAAACCCCTCTTGTTCCCCCCCCCTTTTAATTCACCCTCCCATGACTGCAGAGATGGTGGACATGGAGGTATTTTTCTCCGCACCACAGAAGAACATTTGCATGTTCTTACAACTTTGGGGCTTTGCCACTGTATTCTCAGTGACTTCAGTAAGGTCCCCCAACATTAGGGAAGTCAAGGAAACATAGTTTGCAAACTGCAAGATCACACTCGTGTTCTCCTACAGCTCTTTGAAGCATGTCACATTTTTATCCTGACCTTGTATTGAGGTGTCATTGTGGAACTCATGGCTTTCTTCTCTTCCATCTTAACCTTGTAATAACTCTGTGAATTAATGACCCCCCAAAACAGCCTATCGTTAACAGCCTTGCTCAGGTCCTGCAAACTGAAGGCCGTGGCTTCTTTGATTGAGTCAATCCAACTCATGTTGGGTCTTCCTCTTTTCCTGCTGCCTTCAAGAAGAAGGAGGAGGAGGAGGAGGAGGAGGAGGAGGAGAAGGAGAAGGAGAAGGAGAAGGAGAAGGAGAAGGAGAAGAAGGAGAAGAAGGAGAAGAAGAAGAAGGAGAAGAAGAAGAAGAAGAAGAAGAAGAAGAAGAAGAAGAAGAAGAAGAAGAAGAAGAAGAAGAAGAAGAAGAAGAAATTACCTAGTCCTTCACTCGGAGTCTCAGAGTGGCTTACAAACTCCTTTCCCTTCCCCTCCCCACAACAGACACCCTGTGAGGTAGGTGGGGCTGAGAGAGCTCTGACAGGAACTGCTCATTTTCAAGGACAACTCTGAAAGAGCTTGTGACTGACCCAAGGTCACACCAGCAGGTGCAAGCGGAGGAGTGGGGAATCAAACCCGGTTCTCCCAGATTAGAGTCCGCGTACTTAACCACTACACCAAACTGGCTCTCTAGAGAGAACAGCTCTGAAACAACTTGTGACTGACCCAAGGTCACACCAGCAGGTGCAAGTGGAGGAGTGGGGAATCAAACCCGGTTCTCCCAGATTAGAGTCCACGCACTTAACCACTACACCAAACTGGCTCTCATCTCCTAGCGTTGTTGTCTTTTCTAGTCAGTCTTGTCTTCTTATTGTGCGACCTAAGAACAACAGCCTCAGTAGAATCATTTTAGCTTCTAGGGGGAGTTCAGGCTTGATTTAATCTCAAACCCACTTATTTGTCTTTTTGGTTGTCCACATTATCTATAAAACTCCCCTCCAACACCACCAGGATTGTTGTGAAGACACATGGAGGGGGAGGAACCATGTTCATCACTCTGAGTTCCTCGGAGAAAGGGCTGGATAAAAAAGGTACAGACAGAATCTGTGCGTGCACCTTGAATGCATCAGCAAAAAAATAGCATATTATAGAATGAACAGAGAAAGGAATAATTCCCCGAGCTGATTTATGGGTACTGAGGATTACACCAGAAATGGCACATTGACGGAGGCTGAACATGATCGTTCAGGAACTGGGCACATACCTGCTTTTCCACCTTCCCAAGTCTGCCCATCATACTTGGATCTTCAGGAAGCTCTCCTTCCGCTGGCCCTTTGGTCCGGTCCTTATCGGTCATCGATGGCCCTCGACCGACAATCTGGTCAACTCTACCGGAAGTGCAAACCCCACCCCAGAAAAAGCCATGAAGTTAGTGAGCTACGTCAAGGGGGGCGGGGGGGTCGAATGCTGCTCTACGCTTACTCCTCGGTAGACAAAGCAACTCTCTGCCCCTCGGCTGATAAGTATCAAGAGTCATCCACACCAATGAAAGTGAAACGGCTAAATATAAACTTGGATGCAAAGACGTCTCTCCGTGTCTGTAAGCGATCTCGGTTCGAAAGACACCACTTTGGTTTCCATCGATATCATCTGGCACATTATGCAAGGTAAACTTGTCCCTTGGGAAGAGCCTGACGTCAAGTTTGTTCTAATTCCCAAATTAGACAATGGCTTCTGAATCAATTTCTGCATGTATTTCACACAGGTGGCTATTTCTGATCTTCTAAGCCTATCAAAACCCCTGATTGGATGGCCCAGGCCAGCTGGATCTCATTGGGTCTTGGAAGCTAAGCAGGGTCGGCCCTGGTTAGTACATGGATGGGAGACCACCGAGAAAAGCCAAGGTTGGTATGCAGAAGCAAAGCAATAGCAAACCACCTCTCTTCATCTCTTGCCTTAAAACCCCTAAAGGGTTTCTACCACCAACAGGCAAATCAAAGGTTTCTAAGGTTTCACACTGGAGGTGTGTGTGTATGTGGGGGGTTATTTGTGAATTTCCTGTATTGTGCAAGGAGTTGGACTAGATGACCCTGGAGATCCCTTCCAACTCTACGATTCTACGATTTTACCTTCCATCCCACTAAAATTTGGTTCTGGATTCCAGGGGATGGAAGTCGAGCTTCAAAACCCCTGAATCCAGCGATTCACAAAAAGCTAACCGTTGCCTCTGCTATCCAAATTCCCTTATTTAACTAACATTCTCATCCCACCTCTCCCGACAAAAGGGAGACCAGTGGGAGGCAGCAGTGGGAGGGCTTCTAGTGTCCTGGCCCCACTGCTGGATCTCCTGATGGCACTTGGTATTTTTGGCCACTGTGTGACAGAGTATTGGACTGGATGGGCCATTGGCCTGATCCAACATTGGCTTCTCCTATGTTATGTTCTTATGACCAAAAAGAATGGTATCTGCCTGTATACAAATCTGTACTGTTTCCGTGCCAAATGTATTTAATTGATGGTTACAGGTGGAACAGGTGTAGATGCCATGCCAAACTTTTGATCCATAGCACTTTGCTGAATCTACTCTGACTACTAGCTGTTCAAGCTGATAATGGTCTCTCCCATCACCTGCTACGTGAGATCCTTTTAACTGGAGGTGCCCGGAATTAAACCTGGGAGGGGCTGTGGCTCAGGGGTAGTTCATCCTCTTTGCATGCAATAGGTCTCAAGTTGCGTCCCCAGAATCTCTGGTTAGAAAAGGATCAGGCAGTGGGTGATGAGAAGGACCGCGGCCAGTCTGGGTAGACAATACTGACTTTGATGGACCAAGGGTGTTCATGACCTTCTGTGTTCAAAGCAAGTGCTACTGAGCCACAGGTCCACTCCTAAATCTTAGAACTGTGACCTTTTTTTTTTTTTGTTTTGTTTACAGCAGCAACCTTCATGAGACCCGGGACTCACACAGCTCAAGATGTACTTTTCTTTTCTCTATTTGCTGTCAATTTTCATCTTTCTCCTTGCCCTGGGGCAACGTGACGTCAAAGCGGACAGCCTTCCTGTACCTTTAACAGCTGTAAATTTTGGCATGTCATGATACGTCTCTGCTAGAGCTCCCACAATTCCATGCGGGAGTCTATCAAAACCACTGGTGACCTTCCTGGCCCTCCATAGTACAGAATGCCCTCACAGAGGTTGTTTGGAAGGCAACTACCCCCCCTGGCTTTCAAAAGGGTGTGAAGAACCTAACTGCTTAAGGAGGTGTTCGAGGAAAGTTAAATATTAAGGAGGCTGGCTTTATTAATAAGAATATAAGAGAAGCCAACGTTGGATCAGGCCAGTGGCCCATCCAGTCCAACACTCTGTGTCACACAGTGGCCAAAAATACCAGGTGCCATCAGGAGGTCCAGCAGTGGGGCCAGGACACCAGAAGCCCTCCCACTGCTGCCCCCCCCCAAGCACCAAGAATAGAGTGCATCACCTGCCCCAGACTGAGAGTTCCTATCTATACCTTGTGGCTAATAGCCACCGATGGACTTCTGCTCCATATGCTTATAATTCCCTCTTAAAGCTGGCCCTGCTTGTAGCTGCCACCGCCTCCTATGACAGTGAATTCCATGTGTTAATCACTCTTTGGGTGAAGAAGGACTTCCTTTTATCTGTTCTAATGTAACAATGTTACTGGTCCGAAATTTGTGCTTTTAAAAAAGAAATGTAAGATGTTGTGTGCCCCTTTAGAACATCAGTGAAGCCATGATGGATAAGGCCAATGGCCCATCTAGTCCAACACTCTGTGTCACACAGTAGTGGCCAAAACCCAGGTGCCATCAGGAGGTCCACCAGCAGGGCAAGAGAGAGATGGGGTAGGCATGTTTTAAGTAAAGAATTAAACAGTGACCAATGCATTGGAAACTGTTTACCAGCTAGTCCTGCTTACTATCATCTTTTTAAATACTTCAGATCAGACTGAGGGTCATGATGTAACACAAGCTATGGTCTTGAACCTACATATGTGTGTATGAAGCTACTTTATACTGAGTCAGATCACTTGTCCATCAAGGTCAGTACTATCTACTCATGATTGGCAGTGGCTCTCCAGGGTCTCAGACTGAGGTCTTTCACATCACCTACTACCTTATCCTTTCAACTGGAGATGCCGGGGATTGAACCTGGAACCTTCTACAGGCCAAGGAGATGCTCTACTGCTGAGCCATGGTCCCCTCCCTGAAATCTACATCCGTCTTTGACCCCGGCCAACTGTACTCTTGCATAGTGCGCCAGAAGCACCCAAGTGATGCCAAGAACAACAGCAATAATGACAACACCCTGAAAAGACGTCAAATCTGTCAATCTGTCGGAAATCGAGTTAGTTGTCTGGAGCGGAACAAACACAATGCTTCTTATGCAGTTCTGCGGTGTTGGCAAGACGTCCATGCACAAGGAGATGGATGAGAAGAAGTCATGAGTCCAGATGCAGACAAAGGGAGGGGGGGAGAGGAAAGATTAACAAGACACCAGGTTGTCACAAAGCACTTTGCAAAATTAAAAGTGCTTGACATCAGATTAACCGTCCAAGCAAAAACTGTTAAGCCACGGAAAGGGGTCGAGACACAAGGGCATTTCCAACAACACAGCTACCTGAGTTGCCTTAATTTTGGCAATGGGAAGGGGTTTAGTTTCTCCCTGAATTTGTGTTACGGTGAGTGTCAAAACATGGAGGCTGTCAACAGCCACAAGGAGATGATGCCCCAGTTCACACAACTTAGCAGACTTTGGGTCGGCCACACCAGACGTGGCTGTCTGATGGCTCCATCCATAAACTGCTCTCTCTCGCAAATATACAAACCCCTTGATTTTGTACGAGTTAAATATCTTACGGGCTGAAACTCCACGTAATCGGACCTCAGCATGGAAAACTCAGATTGCATGCCATTTCAGCCCCGTACACGAGTTCCAGTGAACACATGTGTCTTGATCTAGGCTGTGCCAACAGAGGCCTACTAGGCCTAGGGAGCCTGGCTAGCAGTAGGGGAGGCTGGGCCTACAAACCCCAGAAGCCCTTGGGAAGTTTTGCCACTGATTTTGACCAATAGGGAAAAAGAGGGCTGGGGAATAAAGAACTGGTGCCAGAGGGAAAGCTGTTCTTCTTCCCAGGGAACAGGGCCAGAAGGGAGGCTGCTGTGGGAAAGAAATCCTCATCCTGAGGGAAGGGTAAGTAGTCTAAAGCCACTTGAGATAGTGAGCTAGGGACAGTATATATTTAGATGCGTTAGGGCACTTGATTTCTTTTCTTTTCACCCACTTACTGTTATTATTCTTGCACCTTGTTTGTTTGACCTCCTATAAAATAAACCATTTTTATTGTTCACTCTGCCTGGTCCTCATGCTCATTTCAGCTACAAAGGGAGGTCTAAAGGCCTGGGAGGGTGCTCTGGGTCTTCTCAGAGGAGCCTGGAACCAGAGTGGTGGCAGCATCAGATGACACCCCACCTGAGCCATGACAGCATATACAATCCATGTACAGTGTACATTCTTGGTTTTTTCTTTTGCATGTGCAAAATAACTCTCATGTTACATTCAATGTGCATACAGCTGACTGGGTGATCACAACTCCACAGAGATCTAGGCCCCTGGTTTCATTTGTCAAGAGAATGCACACTGGCTAATTCTTACACACACTTGTATGCATGTACTTGCAGAGTGTACATACATTCAATGTAATACGTGAGCAGGGATATTTCTGCATGGTGGATGGATGGAGACACCAGTCTTCCACAACAGAAAGATGGGGTAAGAGGTATGAGCCAGGGCAGTCACAATTTCGTACATGTTCAGCGGATGTTCGGAATTACACTGGTGAATTGCAACAATCCCCAATGATAGCTCTTGTAACTGTCAACAGACTCCCCGTTTTAGACATTCACTATAAAATATGGAAGTTTTGTTTTAGGTATTTCTTTTGGGGGGGGGGGGTCACAGGTTATGTTCCTTTGTGGGAAAACCTCTGTCCAGTGCTCTTTCCTAGGCAAAGCAATAAAGCCACAGGTCATGCATTGAAACCAGCTGGAAAATTGATCAGGTCCTTTGGTGAGGAGAAAGCAGACAAAGGAGCCATTGGGGAAGGGGGCAAGTGATGGAACGATACATCTCTCGTAGGTGTTTAGATATATCTTTGCTTTAAAACTGGATGGATACTGCAGTTCTGGACCTAGATTTAGCCCCATCAAAGCCAACAAGAGTATCATCCTAAACCCCGATAACTCAAGAACACATCTTTGTTCTCCCAAAACGTGTGAATGTGGACAAGACCTTCTGAACAGGTATTGCAGCTCGGTCAATACTTCCCAGATGCTACAACTCGTTTCTTTGTATGAGGTCTGAAGAGAAGACAACAGGACAGACCTGAGCATGAAATCAAAGAAAACTGAGTCACGTTAGCGCAAGTTTGGGTTGACTTCAGCAATACCTTACCAGCCCCCAGCCCAAATGGGTGTGACGGCAGCTAACACAACCTGTCGTCATTCTGACAGGTACTAATTATTGACACACAAGTCCAGGGACCAGAAGAAGCTCATTCTGTCATGATCTCTCGGACTGGATCCTGAAGATCTGGTCCAATAGTGGTGATCTAGTCCTCTAGCACTAGGAGATGGAGGAAAGTGTCACTATTGATTGACCGAATCCACAGGCTCCACATCTATGATATTTTAATTTGGGGGCGGGAAAGCGATAATAGTTTGTTACGATGACTTTCCTTCTCTGAAATGGAAGAGGAAGACAAAGTAATTGTCGTCTTGGCCCAGAGCACTGTTTTCTCTCATGCTTCATTATGCTCCATGCTTTCAGAAGCATGCAAAGAGGTGTGTCCGGAGGTTCACCCTCCAGCCAGAAGCAGTCAGCAAAGATAAAGACAGCTCAAATGCAGCGAAAAAGAAAAAGAGAGAGAGAGAGAGAAGCCATTTTTTTTAATGAACCATTTTAGGGAATAGTATTCAATTACCTTTTAAGCACAGTTCTGGCACGGGTGCTAACCCCCCTTCATCCATGCCACTTGACTGGCTACATACCCTTGGATGATACGTATTTTTTTTCTAGGGCCTGTATGTTTAGAATTGCAAATATCAGTAGCAAATGGCAAGACTGCCAGTCTGAAAACACCTTAAGAGGCAAACTTCCTGTCTGGACATGTCTCGTGGTACGCCCCCTTCTGGAACCGGACTTCTTCAAAATGTCGGCTTGAAAGGCCTCATTCTGAAGGGGAACTCTCCCTGTGTGTGGAAATCTAACCCATAAGGATGAGGACTGGGCCAAAACACTTCTCTCTGATAAGCTAACTTCCCCAAGGCAGTTAAGTTTTGACAAGGGGGAGCGTTCAGTGATACAGTCCCCCACTTGAGTTTGGAAGTGGCCCAATTCCAGGTATCATGCGGTATTTCTGAATGTGCAGATTAAGTTCTAAAACACCTCCAACCCTTTCTTTGTAGAAGCAGAATAACAGTGATGTACTTCACTGGATTTTAGAAAGAACAAACGAGAGGAAACAATGCTGTTATCCAGCCTTCGGGCTTAAGAGTATGCTATCAGTTCAAATAAATCGGAAATTTATCTTTATGCTAAGTATTTTAAAAGATTCCCGCAAGCCTTCCCCACTTATCTTTCGTAGATATGTATTTCTAAACAAGGGTTTTGCAATTTTGCCATTCTAGCCCCAGAGGACCTGGATGGCTCAGGCTAGCTCAACCTTATCAGATCTTGGAAGCTGAGTGTCATGTTAATGGAACGCGGGAGGAGTGCTTTTGCCTCCTTCTCTTCCCCTGAAGGTTTCCTCACAGTCTCTTATCAGGTCTCTGACCTTGGCGCTCCAGCTGCTGGAGCTTACGCTGGGAACTCTAATGGTTTCTAGAATGTTTTGCTTGCTTACCCGCACAAGCCTCCTGCGCGTGCGAAATTTATCAATTGGCTTCTGCTGGGGGCGGGGGGTTGTTTGAATGTAGTATAACCTAGTAGGCTCTGCTGTATGTGGCCATTACTGACACAGAATGTACACGTGTCTTGAGTACTGTTTCACCATTAAACATTGTCTTCGGAAGAAGCCCTGTGTTGTATGACTGACTGAAGAGCCTGACACTAAGCAGGGTTGGCCCTGGTTAGTGCTTGGACAGGAGACCATACAGAGGCAGTCAAAGGCAAACCACCTCTGAATGCCTCTTGCCTTGAAAACCCTACAGGGTCACTGTACGTCAGCTGTGACTTGACTGCACCATCCACCAGCCCTACATGCAACAATTTCTTCAGTCTAGTGTAATGTCATTAAAACAACAGAATGCTCAAGTACAAACGGTATTCCCCAAAGAGCACTGAGGTCAGGATCACAGAACTGCCTGACTGTCCCAGGCCCAAGGGACGCCAGACTAGCAATAACCAGAGCCAGGGCCTTCTCAGTGGTGGCTCCATACTGGTGGAACGAGACCTCAGGGCCCTGCGGGACCTTCTACAGTTCCGCAGGGTCTGTAAAACGGAGCTCTTCCGCCAGGCCTTCGATTAGGGGCAGCCACTGATGAAAGAGGTACTGAATACGGAACATCTTATGGATCTGGTTACAACGTTGGATTTCCCGCCCATATGATCCTGGGAATATAGCATAGGGATCACCTTCTGTTCACACTAGCACTTTATGTAAGCTATCATTTAATGAATTTTATTGTATGTATTGTATTTATTGCTTTATGGTATTTTAACCACTTTACGCCGCCTTGAGCCAGTTTCCTGGCTAGGCGGGATATAAATCGAAAGTAATAAATAAATAAATAAATTGCAGCAAATATCACTGCCAGATTAAAAATCTGACTATATCGTTTGCATTTTAGTCTTCCAAAGGGCTACTTCAAAGGGTACCCAAAGGATTCTGTGAGCCTAAAGGGATTCTTTACTCCTCTTCTTTGACTGGCACATCTAGGATTTCTACCAGTTCCCCTCTTCATGCCACAGCCACCCCCTCTCCTGTTGCAACATTTTATGGTGCAGCGTTTCACTGAGACCTGTTGGATGCAATGGAAAATCTAGGCTGGATCCATCCTCTAGTATTTTCACGGCTACTAAAATGTGTATCAAAAAACTGCTTTCCCCCTCAAAAAAAAATTTGCAATTATGGTGGGGCAATTTTTAAACAAATCGGTTTGCTTAATTATGGTAAATAGATTGGCCACTGAAACACCTAGAAGGCAAGACTCTCTACGGCTCAATGTACATAAATGCACAATGTACATTCCAAACTTGCATGCCTGAAATATTTCTGTACTGAGGGGCTGTTGCACACAGAAGGACTTTCAAGCTCACGGTTTTGCCAACACAAACAACATTTAACAAAAATGACACTTGATGTTGGGTTACCATGAATGAGTTCCTATGTGTATTAAAGGTAAAGGTTCCCTTGCTCGAAAGCCAGTCAAATCCGACTCTAGGCTTGCGGTGCTCATCTCCGTTTCAAAGCCGAAGAGCCAGCACTGTCCGAAGACATTTCCGTGATCATGTGGCTGGCATGACTAAACACCAAGGCGCACGGAATGCTGTTACCTTCCCACCGAAGTGGGAAGCAATTTCTTGCTTTCGAACTGCTAGGTTGGCAGGAGCTGGAACTAGAGACGGGAGCTCACCCCATCATGCAGCCCTCTCGGGTCTTGAACTACTGAACTACTGACCTTCCACAGCCTGAAGTTCAGCATCTCAACCACCTGAGCCACTTAAGAGCATGCAAACATGGCCGTGGTTTGGATCAGAGCCACGATACCGGAGGGAGTTTAAGCCTTCTCCTGTATACCTTTTCCACCTGAAATGACCCATGTTCAGGACCCATACGTTTAACCTGGGCTCTTTTTGTAGCAGGAACTCTTCTTACAGAGCTCTTCTTACAGGGGCTACTGTAAGCTCTTGGAGGACTGGCTACATTAGGGGTGTGTGGCTTAATATGCAAAGGAGTTCTTGCTACAAAAAGAGCCCTGCGTTTAACCCAGCAGGGCAAACTGAAGTACTACTGGTTCATTTCAAGACAGGATAGAGGCACAGGGGCAGGAAAACTTAAAACCCCATGTCATAGTCTTGATCCAAATTCAAGACCACACGCTTGCTGCTTACAAGAAAAAAAAATTCTGGACAACTTGATGCACAGAATCCCCCGCATCCCGTCTGATCTGGCTGTTAGTTGTGGCGTGACAGAAATCACCAGATCCCATGTGGCAAAACCATACATGAATGGCATACTTGATAGGGCGACCTGCACTTCATTAAATGGCCACTGACGGCTGTTTGTGCAAACCACGCCAGAGAGTTAGCTATTAATTACCTGCCTTTGCCAGTTCCGCAGTCACTTGGACCCACTCTAGAAATGAATACACGCACAGTGTATCCTGGCATTTCATGCTGTGTTGCCATGATGAGGGAAGGATTTTGGATCTGGGCTGAAAGGACAGCCTAGCGCCAGATCCCAACGCTGGCCTTCAAAGAGTAACACAGTTCCCGTTTCAGATCGCCATGGTGGGAAACTCCACATTACTTTGTAAAGTATGCCTCTCAGATGTTTTCAGCATGTTTTTGAAAACGCACAACAACTGGGGAACAAGCGTGTGTTTTTGCAGACATGCACACATAACTCTTCATTTAAGGAGCTATGGTTCCCTGCCTGGTGTACACTGGGTGGTAAACCTGGCTTTGTTAGTGTACGCCCACGTGGAAAAGACCCTATAGTGAAATCCTCAGGTTAACAAAACTGTGAGGTATTCTGTATTTTGAACTTCATGTGTCAATCCTTAAAAACTGGTCACAATCCAGCCACATTCCACACACACACACCCCACAAATAGCATTTTTAAGTTCTATCGATTTCCACATGCTTAACTCCGCCCTAGCGAAATCAATAGCACTTAAAGGTACTTTACTTTGGCTGGATCACACCGCTTGCTTCGTCTTTCACACTGGCGTATATTAATACACAGTCACCCAGTTCTAGGGGATAGTCTAAATTAATGAAAAACCACAATAAAAGAAATCTTTTTATGCCTGTGAAATCTGTTCCCCACCAAACGATTCCATCTCACTGAACTCAGAAAGTGAGTTAACATCTCACTCAGTAGGGGTGGTATCTCTCTGGTGGCAAATTTTGCAGTATGTGAATTCAGCAAACATGAGACAAAGCAGGATGTAAAGATAACATTTGGTTGCCCACTGCTCTGTTTACAGTCTAGGACAGAGTGCTGGTACTTTTTATGGAAACAAGTTTACTCCTGCTCAAATCGACCATCGATCTCCACCCATCTGTCCATTTGATTTCAGAAAGGAAGCACCATTTTGGAGGCCTCCAATACTTAGCCTGACTCAGATGGCCCAGGCGAGCCCAATCGCATCAACTCTTGGAAGCTAAGCAGGGTTGGGCCGTGATGCAACAAGAAAGTTCAGGGCTGTGATGTAGAGGCAGAGAATGACCCAACTACCTCTGTTTCTCTTGCCTTGAAAAGCCAATGGGATCTGGGTGTGACTTAACGGCACTTACCTCCACCGCTGCCAACGCTTAGCCAATCCATTCTTGTAAGATTTTAGCCTTCCGTAACGTCAGAGATCTCGGCCGTCTCTTTATTACCCTTGCAATAGTGCCAAATGTCACTGCTGCACATAACAGCTACGGAAGGGTGCTTCTAAGACGTGGTTTGGTTTTAGGAAGGAATAGTGAGTATACTGCAGGACCTAACGTAGCATCTCTTTCTCTAGTAAGATGGCTTCCATACTTTCTACCTTCAGGGAGCTTTCCCTACGTTGACTTGGCTGCTCAAGAGCCCCTCTGGATCTACCAGGCTCTGCTTTCTCAGTTCTTGGACTCTTTACCCTGTACGGCAAAAGAGTATACAACAGAAATCCATTTGATACACCCCTGCAACTCTATCTTGCATGGGACAATTGGCAATGGAAAGCTTATCTGCTATTAGAAAAAGAGTAAGAGCCCAGTAGCACCTTAAAGACTGACAAAATTTGTGGCAGGAGAGGAGCTTTCGTGAGACACGGTCTCACTTCTTCAGGTGCGAGCCGTGACTCACAAAAGCTCATACCGTGCCACGAATTTTGTTAAGTCTTTAGAATCATAGGGTCGGAAGGGACCTCCAGGGTCATCCAGTCCAATTACCTGCACAAGGCAGTAAATTCACAAATACCTCCCCCCTCCACACCTCCTACGACCCCTGCTCCAGGCCCAGAAGGTGACGAAAAAACCCTCCAGGATCGTCGGCCAAACTGGCTTGGAGAAAACTGCTTCCTGAGCCCAAAGTGGCGATCGACATTTCCCCGGGCGTGTAAGAAAGGGCCACAAGAACTAAGCACTGGGGCAGCCCTTCCTGCCCTCCCTCTCATGACCTGCCAAAGTCCACAGGATCAGCATTGCTGTCAGATAGCCATCGAGCCTCTTGTTTAGAAACCTCCAAAAAAGGTGCTACTGGATTCTTACTGTCTTCTACTGCTGCCCATCCGGATTTATCTGCTATTAGTGGTCTTCTCACTGAAGAATCTCTAATAGGCTTTCGAGGACTCTGGTGGTGATCCTCAGGGTCTCTGACATCATGAAATAGTGCCAAAAATATATCCTGTACATGATCCATGGGCCCATGTGCATCAGGATCTCTTTTCTCTTCTACAAAAAGACATTCTTTCAGTGCCTAGGAATTGTTTATAGCCATACACATTGAATTTTTCATGGGGCCCCGAAGAGCACGAGTTCCGTGGCCCTGCACGTGGAATTCTATCAACCGCTTGGAACTGTTGGCTCTCAGCTCCTCCCTGTGCCCTTTGCCTTCTGCAAGGATTTTAACCATCATCGCCAATGTGTTTTAATCGGCAAGGGTGAAGGGTTGTTCTTTTAAAGGGGAAGAAGACGAGCAACGTTCTCGAAAAGGCTCTGTCAAAGAGTCTGAACAATCCACAATGGAACACCTTTATGTTTTTTTAAAATCCTTCCAAGGAAAAAGCTTGGCGTGGGCTTGGAGTCTTAAACGGTTCCACCAAAGAGGTAACCAACATTCAGACCAGGGTCCCTTTTTTGCCATTTCCACATTTGCACGGCTGCGAAGGCCCACCTTTGGTGTCTCTCGAATGGGGAAGAAAAAAAAATTAAGCGCATCCAAGGAAGAGCAAAGCCATTCAGTGCGAGATGCCAGGTCAGCCGCCCGTGACAGATGCCGTCATTTAACGTGGCATGAAAAGGGGGAGTTTGGCAGAGGGAAAGCAAATGAAAGATTCCGAACGAAGAGGCAATTTCGGCAAATCCTAACCTAGGCGAGTACTGGGGCGATTCTTTGGGAGGAATTCCTTTGGTTGGATACTTCTTATGCCGGGGAGTTGAAGGGGGCGGGGGGCCCACAATCATATCTATCCTGGCGAAAATAAACGAGAAGGAAAAAAGACACCGACAAAATGCATAATGAAGCCACACAGAAACGAGAGAAAATTCGGTCTGAGGCTGCGGAGAAGATCTCGAACACACACACACATTCACACACACACATACACACAAAGGAAAAAGGCCGGGAAGGGGGGGGAAAGTTGAATATTATATTCCGCTCAGCACAGAAGGCAGTAAGATCGTATCACCTGATCAGCTGGGATCAATTAACTGAAAGTGTTCCAAAGTTTGAGCCACAATAGAACGACAAGCTCTTCGGCTAAACAAGGCAGCTTTTCTCCAATGAACAGCCAAACACATGCTATAGAAACCTGGGACGTTTCTGACAATATTCCATTGGAAAGGCAGACTCCTTGCTTTTGCAACACATGGAATGCATTCTTCCATCGTTTAGGGGAGAGAAACACAAGCTTGGGAGGAGGCAAACACACCCGTGGATGGAATGGGACGAGAGAGAGAGAGAGAGAGAGAGAGAGAAACAAAATGCATTAAAGGTACTAATGTTATGGGACACTTCACAAAAGCAGCGAGGGACATGACCGGTGGAAATGGGTAAATGCATGGAAACTTCCCTTGCATTGGCAACATCGCGCCCTGGCAGCTGAAATCTTAATTTTTAGTATCTTGAAAGATGTTGTAGGCCTAGGGTTCTGTGATTCCTACCTCTGCCGTGTTTTATAACCTGCCTGGGCAGTTAGTGGAGCGGGAGGGCAAGCAAAGAGTCGTTGCTGAATCCCTTCCTCTCCGGAAATTTTTCCAGCTCAAAACGACCCTTTGGAAGTTGACCTTTTGCTGGGAAATATACATACAGACTTGGATTTTTCCCCCCGTGGATGTAAAAGCAGAGTTCAAAGTGCAATTCTGAGTTGGCAAACAACTGTCAAGAGGCTTAGGTCACCCCTCGCCTTGCCTTGCGGCTTGCTAGCTCTGATTTTGGGTTTTGGTTTTAAGTAGCAGCCCTGACAAGCCCCATCTCGTCAGACCACGGAAGCAAAACAGGATCAGCCATGGTCAGTACCTGGATGGGAGACCACCAAGGAACAAAGATCAAAGGAGGGGTCACAGTGACGGACAATGTATCAGAACAAGGAAACACGGTGATGAAGTTGACAATAACATTTCATGACAATTATGTATACCCATAAAAACTTCAGACATTCTAACATATTCAAGGCAAAATCCAATTTCCTCCAATTTTGTATATTAATGAGAACTTTGGAAATTCTAACATGTTCAAGACAAAATCCAATATCCCCAATGAGCACCCAGTTATACACCCATTTCAATTTCAGCTGACACCTTGTTACTGAATAGGACTACTCCTGAGGAAGACTATTGAAATGAGTGTATAACCGGGTGCTCATTGAGGATACTGGATTTTGTCTTGAACATGTTAGAATTTCCAAAGTTTTCATTAATATACAAAATTGGAGGATATTGGATTTTGTCTTGAATATGTTAGGTAAAGGTAAAGGTAAAGGTTCCCTTGCTCGAAAGCCAGTCGAATCCGACTCTAGGGTTGCGGTGCTCATCTCCGTTTCAAAGCCGAAGAGCCAGCACTGTCCGAAGACGTTTCCGTGGTCATGTGGCCGGCATGACTAAACACCATGGTGCACGGAACGCTGTTACCTTCCCATCAAAGTGGTACCTCTTTACCTACTTGCAATTTCTTGCTTTCGAACTGCTAGGTTGGCAGGAGCTGGAACTAGAGACGGGAGCTCACTCCGTCATGCGGCACTCTCGGGTCTTGAACTGCTGAACTATGGACCTTCCACAGCCTGCAGTTCAGCGTCTTAGCCACTTGAGCCACCGCAGCTCCCTTGAATATGTTAGAATGTCTAAAGTTTTTATGGGTATAAATAATTGTCATGAAATGTTATTGCCAACTTCATCACAGTGTTTCCCTGTTCTGAGACCACCAAGGAAGACCGGGGCTGCTACGCAGAGGGAGGCAGTAGCCAAAGCACTTCCGCTCATCTCTTGCCTTGAAAAATCCCTTGAGGGGCCACCACAAGTCAGCCGTGACTCGATAGCACACAATTATGATCACACGCGGATCTCCTCTTAAGTGTTGTTGGACTCACGGCTGAAGTCCAGCCTCAGCTGTATTGGGCAGAGGAAACTGATGTCCCGTTTCCTAACTGGAAACCCTCGCGCAATCGAGTCGGTTGTCCGAATCGTCCCGACAAGTGGGGGAAGAGGGTTCTGCTAGTCTTTCATATCTGCAAGCATCAGTTGCGGAAGCAGGAGACGGTCTCCTTCTCGGCACAGCCAGGAGGAAACGAATAATCGGCTGACTCGGTTCGTTGCACGCAGCAGCTTGCTAAAGGGTTGCTGCCCCTTGGCTGGCGTGTCAAGCATTCCGTGAGACCTTTCGGGTTTGGCTTTACAGACGAACAAGTTGGTGGAGACAGCCGCAGGAAGCACGAGAGCTTACAGGCCCTTGCCAGAGGGTAGCCGGCCCACCGAGACAAGACAGGTGAGGACTCTTAGGCAAAGACCGTAGCATTTTCTCCGTATGCTAGGGCTGCCAACCCCTAGCATCCCCCGGAATTACAACTGATCTCCAGATTACCCCTTGAGAAAATGGCTGATTCAGAGGGTGAACTCTATGACATTGTAATCTGCTGAGCTCCCTCCCCGAACTCCGCCCTCCCAGGCTCCACCCCCAAATCTCTAGGAATATCCCAACCTGGAGCTGGGCAACCCTACCGTACACCGAGGATACGACTGGAAGAAATAATCCTTCAAAATGGCAGAATCCTGTCCTCTTCACCTATGCACAAAGCAGCCAGGATTGCAATGGATCCGTTTTTACCGCTTTGCCTTAAATAATCTCAGAACAAGATAAACAAAAGCCCTGCCAAACCCGCTCTGAAGGAAAGCAACGAAAAAAATATATACCGTGCCTCCTCACCTTCTGTCCTCCTTTGGCTGAGCCGGAGCTAATAAAGCTCGGTTCGGGGAAAGAAGAAAATGATCCATTGACTAGGTGGAATGTGTTGTCGATCTCTACTATCCTTGCAAATAGCTCTGACATTTAGCGAGAGGACTGGTACAACGCTCGTCTGTTTTCCCTAAGCTCTTTGCTAAAGCAAATGGCTGTAGTTAAAATCTACCCACGAGCAGTTTATTGGACTCGAGGGAGACATCTTTTTTTCCCCCCGCAAACAAGGGAAGGGTAACGGCATGAGTCTGTGCAGGCACGCTCAGTGCAAAAACGAAGGCCCGTAAAAGTCACTGCTCTTGCAGCTGAACATGACTTGTCTGTCAGAGGAAACCCTGATGCTAAACCCCATCAAAGATAGCTCTGGCTTGCATCCTGTGACTGAGTTCCCACGAACACCAGATACTCACTGCCACGGAGCGTGCCTCCTCTTCCGCTCAGACTTCCGCTCACACAAGGGCCCAAAGATAAATCATTCCCTTTGCACGAGCGGAAGTTTCGGCGGAAGATAGAGCGCACTCCACGGCAGAAACTGTCTGGCACTCATAGAACTCTTTCATAGGACTGAGAGGGGCAGCAAAAGGGGGGGAAATACTTAATGTTGACATCTCCTCCCCATTTTACTAAACTGGGTTCAATCGGTTTTTGAGCAAAAAACCACATTTGCCGTTAGACATATGAAGCCGCCTGATGCTGTGTCTGGCACTGGTCTGTCAAGGTCACTATTGTCCAACCCCGGCAACAGCTCTCCAAGGTCTAAGGTGGAGGTCTTTCACACACCCCTGTTACCTGACCCTTTTAACTGGACATGTTGGGGATCGAACCAAAGACCTTCTGCATGCAAAGCAGAGGCTCTTCCGCTGAGCCATGCCCCACCCCCCAAAAAAGAGAACAGACGGATTCTTTTCCTTTGATCCCTTCACCAGACATAGAATTCAAGGGCCCTTTTCAGATTCCTGTCTTCTCCAGTGTTTCTTTCCAATGGCCTTTTCGGTTGTTGTTATGAATTGTCACAGTCAGATATTTGACTGTGTTCTGCAGTTCAAGATCTAGCCAAGTTCTTGGGAATGGCAGAGGTATCTTTGCAGGATTCTTGCTATTCTAAGCAACACTGTCTTCTCGAGCTGAGCTGGTGTTATTTTGCTCAGGGCCCAGAATGTCCAGATCAAGATGGAAACCCATGTTAGCCTGTCTGTAGCAGTAGAAACGAGCAAGAGCCCAGTAGCACCTTAAAGACTAACAAAATCTGTGAAAGGGTAGGAGCTTTCATGAGGCATTGCTTACTTCTTCAGATAAAGCTAGTATTTGTTAGGCAGGCAGACTAACATGGCTGCCCGTCTTGATCTATCTCCGTGGAAGGCACCACATTTAGCTGTACAGATTGGAAATCCAGCTACCTTGTGAGGAAACTTGCAGAGGTACAAACAGACATCGGAATGTCCAGGCGTTTCTTGAAACTTCTAGGCACTGCTCCAGTGGCTCCAATGACAACTGGCACAAAGGTCACCTTCTTCTCCCAAAGGAGCTCTAACTCTATTCGTAGGTCTTGGTATTTTGTGATCTCCTCTTTTTCTTTCTTTTCTGTTCTGCTGTCTCCTGGGATTTCAATGTCAATGATCCATACTCTATTTCTCATTTTTTTCTTCCTACAAGTGTGGTATCAGGGGTGTTGTGCTCTAGCTGTTTATCTGTTCGCAACTGGAAGTCTGGAAGAATCTTTGTTTCATCGTTCTCCATGACCTTGTCTGGTTTGTTGTTGTTGTTGTTGCTAACGGACAGCCAGAAAAGGCCACTAGAAGAACACTTGAGAAAACTGAAAAGACCCTTGAATTCTGTGTCTGATGAAAGGATCAAAGAGAATTTGTCTGTCTCAGAATAGTAATATCAACCCAAGGGAGGTCAATTTTCATCCTGCACGAGACAACACAGTGGCCGTCTTGGAACCACCTGTGCCTGCATTTCAACAGTGTACCTGGTTGTCACACCTGCTGAAGACTAAACCCCAAAGAGCTCACACTCCAGAATACAATCTCCATACCTGCAACCCACACAGAAATAGCCCTTACCCACCAAACCCCGGGGCTTTTGCCTGGAGGCACAAAAGGTGGGGAGGACAGGCAGTGGTGGTCAAGACGACCACCCAGGAGCCTCAGTTACACCTGCCCAAAGGCCGAATGCCAAAAGAGGGGAAAGCTCTTGCCTGGACTGGAGGTTCTTGATCCGGGAGAGCATATCCAGATGTCCCGCGGAGTACTGCTCGATGACGTCCATCACATCATAGGGCCGCAGGCTCTCCTTGAACTTCCGCTTGGAAACCAGAAACCTCATGATGCTGAAAGCAGAAAGGGAGAAGGCGGGCAGGTAAAAACCTCAGCCTGTGCATGGGCGCAAGTCTGTGTTTCCCCCCTGGAGCCATCTCTCTTCTCTTACTACCTTCTCTGTTGTCCCCATGCACGTGCACGGATGCACGAAGCCGCCCTCTGCATTGGTCCATCAAGGTCAATACTGCCTACTCGTTTTCATTTCATCCCTTCATATTTATAGCCCGCCCTTCCCGCAAGCAGGCTCCAGGCGGGTAACAACTTCCCATCAGTACAGTAAAAGCAAGATTTCGTTAACACAATAAATAATTAAAACGTTAAGACAAACTGTCACATACATGACTCAGAATGGCAGTGGCTCTCCTGGTTCTCAGGCAGAGGTCTTTCACAAAACCTACTACCTCATCCTTTTAACTGGAGCTGGTGAGGATTGAACCTGGGACCCTCCACATTCCACTGAGCCATGAGCCCTTCCTCCAGTTTGGTGCAGTGGTTAAGTTCGCAGACTCTAATCTGGAAGAACCGAGCTTGATTCCCCACTCCTCCACTTGCACCTGGCTGGATGACCTTGGGCAAGCCAGAGTTCTGTCAGAGCTGTTCTTGAAAAAAAGCAGTTTCTGTCAGAGCTCTCTCAGCCCCGCCGACCTCACAGGGTGTCTGTTGTGGGGAGGGGAAGGGAAAGGAGTTTGTCAGCCGCTCTGAGACTCCTTTGGGTAGTGAAGGGCGGGGTATAAATCCAGTCTCTTCTTCTTCTTCTACCTCACAGGGTGTCTGTTATGGGGAGGGGAAGGGAAAGGAGTCTGTAAGCCGCTCTGAGACTCCTTTGGGTAGTGAAGGGCGGGGTATAAATCCAATCTCCTCTTTCTTCTGCCTCACAGGGTGTCTGTTGTGAGGAGGGGAAGGGAAAGGAGTTTGTCAGCCGCTCTGAGACTCCTTTGGGTCATGAAGGGCGGGGTATAAATCCAATCTCTTCCTCTTCTTCTACCTTACCGGGTGTCTGTTCTGGGGAGGGGAAGGGAAAGGAGATTGGTCAGCCAATCTGAGACTCCTTTGGGTAGTGAAGGTCAGGGTATAAATCCAATCTCTTCTTCTTCTTCTTCTCCTCCCCCAAAAGTGAACATATAAACCTGCCTTCTGCTGAATCAGATCACTGATCCCCCAGGGATCTCTAACTGGCGGTGGTCCTCCAGGGTCTCAGCGGGAGGCCTTTCCCACCACGTCTTCCCTGATCCTTTTAGCAGGCCATGGTAGGTTTGCAACACGGGACCTTTTGCACGCCAAGCAGATGCTCTGCCACCAAGCCACCATCTGGAGCCTGACATAACCCAGTCGGTAGGGAAGATTTTCCAGCATGTTCCTCTTCGCAATAAGGTTAAGGTTAAAGTGCTTGGGGCTCTTTAGCTTGGAGAAACGACAGCCAAGGGGTGACATGATCGAGGTTTACAAGATTATGCATGGGATAGAGCAGGTCGAGAAAGAGGTACTTTTCTCCCTTTCTCACAACACAAGGACTCGTGGGCACTCCATGAAATTGCTGAGCAGTCGGGTTAGAACGGATAAAAGGAAGTCCTTCTTCACCCAGAGAGTGATTAACACGTGGAATTCACTGCCACAGGAGGTGGCGGCGGCTACAAGCATGGACGCACTTCAAGAGGGATAGATACACATCGGAGCAGAGGTCCATCAGTGGCTATAAGCCACAAGGTATAGATAGGAACTCTGGGACGAGTGATGCTCTGCAGAGCTTCTTTTGTAGAAAAAGCCCAGCAGGAACTCATTAGCATAATAGGCCACACCCAACAGCAGAAACTCATTAGCATATTAGTCTTTAAGGCCACACCCCCATGTTACCAGTAGTGTGGTCATCCAGCCACTCCCACCTTTTGCCTCTTATTCTTTTTCCCTTGTTTTTGTTAAAACAGTCCAGGGCTTTTTTTGTAGCAGGAACACCTTTGCATGTTAGGCCACACACCCCTAATGAAGCCAATCCTAATGTGTTTCTGCTGTTGGGTGTGGCCTATTATGCTAATGAGTTCCTGCTGGGCGTGGCCAACTCAGGAGCCAGCCGGAACTCCGTTCCTGTGCGTTCCTGCCCAAAAATAGCCCTGATGCTCTGTATTCTTGGTGCTTGGGGGTGGGGGCAGCAGTGGGAGGGCTTCTAGTGTCCTGGCCTCACTGGTGGACCTCCTGATGGCCCCTGGTATTTTTGGCCACCGTGTGGCAGATTGTTGGACTAGATAGGCCATTGGCCTGATCCAACACTGGCTTCTCTTATATTCTTATGTTATTAAGGCTCACCCCATGTGATCCCTCTCTTACCAAACAGCCCTGATGCTGACTTTGAGGCCCGGTGTCAGGTCTTCCGTCACAAATTCACAGTTGCAGCTCTTGTTGTCATCGGGAATGTCTTCTCCAGGGAGACTGACTTCTAGAAGGAAAATAATAAACAGAAAGGAGACTGGGGTTCCTAGTATTCCACGCAAGGTGTATGGAATGAGCATCTGCATTGGCAATTTATAGCAAATCTCTCCCCCCCGTGCTGGTAGTAGAAAATGCTGTCAAGCGGTAGCTGACTTAGGACAGCCCTTGTGGAGTTTTCAAGGCAAGAGCCCAAAAGAGGTGGTTTGCCCTTGCCTGCCTCTGCGTAGCAACCCCGGACTTCCTTGGTGGTCTCCCATCCAAGTACTAACCAGGGCCGACCCTGCTTAGCTTCCGAAACCTGACGAGACTGGGCTACCCTGGGCCATGGAGCTGAAGGCCCCACTACAGTAGAGATGTACACTCTACAGAAATTTTGAAGCCGCTAGAAAAGTTTTTCCTGGCGGGTGGGGAAGAAATTTGTGGAGACACTGAACTATATGCCGTGCTTAATTTCCTATCAAACTTGAACTTCTTTTACTGATTTTAAGCAATATAAAACACATCATTTAGAACTTTGGCGGCCTATAAAATTGTAGCATTTTTATGGAATTTAAGAGAAGAAGAAGAAATTGGATTTATACCCCGCCCTTCACTGCCCAAAGGCGTCTCAGAGCGGCTGACAAAACTCCTTTCCCTCCCCTCCCCACAACAGACACCCTGTGAGGTAGAAGAAGAGAAGAGATTGGATTTATACCCCGCCCTTCACTCGGAGTCTCAAAGCGGCTCACAAACTCCTTTCCCTTCCCCTCCCCACAACAGACACGCTGTGAGGTGGGTGGGGCTGAGAGAGCTCTGACAGAAACTGCTCTTTCAGGAACAGCCGTGCCAGAGCTTGTGACTGACCCAAGGTCACATCAGCAGGTGCAAGTGCAGGAGTGGGGAATCAAACCTGTTCTTATGTTAGGAAGAGCAAGGAGAAGGAGATCTATACCCCGCCCATCACTTGGAATCTCAGAGCAGCTTACAAACTCCTTTCCCTTCCCCTCCCCACAACAGACACCCTGTGAGCAGTGTTCCCTCTAAGCTGAGTTAGTGTGAGCTAGCTCACAGTTTTTTAGTCTCTGGCTTACACATTTTTGTCTTAGCTCAGGAAGGATGGCTCCAGAGCAAACTAATTTATGCAGCAGCCAAAAAACTTGCTCACAACTTTGATGCCAGTAGCTCACAAAGTAGAACTTTTGCTCACAAGACTCCACAGCTGAGAGGGAACATTGCCTGTGAGGTAGGTGGGGCTGAGAGAGCTCTTTCAAGGACTGCTCCTGAGAGAACAGCTCTGCGAGAACTGTGGCTTGCCCAAGGTCAACCAGCAGCTGTAAGTGGAGGAGCGGGGGAATCAAACCCGGTTCTCCCAGATTAGAGTCTGCACTCCTAACTACTGCACCAAACTGGCTCTCAAGCTATCCATTACCACCCCAAGGTCCCTTTCTTGGTCTGCCGTTGCCAGCTTGGATCCCATCAGTGTATATATGAAGTTGAGATTATTTGCCCCAATATGGGTCTGATTCTATGGCCCCCAGAAGGAGGTGCCCCCCCATCCTCCATTGTTTCCAATGGAAGGAAAAATGCCTTGAGCAGAGAGCCGAAATTCCTGAGCAGCCTGTTAAAATGTTGTGTACCAGCGCCCCCTAGTGACGCTCCGAGAGAACTATGATGAGGGGCCCTGTACATGGTGCCCGTGGGTGCCATGGCACTCGCTGACACCTTTCCCGGTACTCACCAAATGTTCTTTCAAAAGTGGAGCAGGGCCAGGGGGGACTTCTGCCCAGCAAGCCTTCTGACTGGCCACTGGAAACTTGACTGGCTGTGCAGATTTTTAAAAACATCACTTCCACAGCAGCTTCCACCACGGCACAAGGATCTTCACTGTGTGACAGAAGGGAAGCTGCGGCAGCCATTTTGTGGCTGGCTTCACCTCCTGAGACAGCCATTTTGGGACAGCCATTTTGGGGCTGGCTTTGTCTCCTGAGACAGCCATTCTGGGGCGGCCATTTTGGGGGTGGCCATTTTGGGGGTGGCTTTTGTCTCCTGAGACAGCCATTTTGGGGTGGCCATTTTGTGGCTGGCTTCGCCTCCTGAGACAGCCATTTTGGGCCTGGCTTCGTCTCCTGAGACAGCCATTTTGGGGCGGCCATTTTGTCAGAACTGCAGCGGTGCCCACAGGCTCGAAAGGGTTGGCGATCCCGGAAGTAAATAAAACGAAATAAACAAATAAAATGGCGTTACCTTCTGAGTTCTGACGAGACGCGGCTCCCTTGATGCGGAAAGCTTGCCGGGCTCGGCTTCGGTCCCCAAAGCTCCAGCTCTTGGGCACTTTGCTCGGGCTGTCCTCGATACTCTGGTCGGCGCTGGGGGACCTCCGGACAACCGTAGCCTGAGGAGAACCTTTAGCTTTCATGGTGGCACCCCGCGGGCTGGAGAAGACACGATCTTTCAAGCTGACCTTTTGACTGCACGCCGAGACAAATCGGAACGAGAGACAAAAAATAGGGGAGGGGGGAAACAAGCAGGGGAAGTCACTCCAAAAAACACCACGGGGCGGCTCCCCTTCGGCCATTCAAAGATCAATTGTCTTTGGAAGCGGCGGCGCTGGAAGAGGCAGCGGGGAGACGTGGCTTTGGGGGCTGGACGGCTTCGAGGAGACGACTCGGGAAAGGTTTCCGCGGTCATGAGGGAAGATAATGTTTGGGAGGGGTCTGTTAATTCAGGAGCAGGGGGGCGGGAAATAATGAAGGATGAATGTGTGATCACGGAGGGAAGACCATTACGGAGCGCAGCAGAAAGGCCAAAGGAGTTAGTGGGACGAAGCAATGGGACAGGAAGCTGCAGGTACACAGAGGACGTAAATAGGAACAAAAATTAGGCTCCCGGGCCCTGTCGTTAAACAGGGACAGACAGAGGAAATAATCTCCCTGCCGTACAAAACTTCTACCAGTAAACTAGGACAGAAAGCCTAGCTATGCAGTGTCCCCAGTGTAGTGTGGATATTGCACTACAAATCTATCTTATTTCTCGCTTGTTCATACATAATCTAAGAAGAAAACGCTACAGGGTCCATTATGCTACCCATAAGGCAAAGCTCAGCGTTGCAGTCGAGATGGAGACAAAACAAGGGGAAAACACACTGTGTCACCAAAGGGACAAATGCAATTAAATAGTCAAACATCAATGCCTTTAAATGAATATTATGAAATACCAAACGAGTGTATATTCTTAATAAACATTCAGTTATCGATGTATTCTTATAGCCAACTCCAAAAGTATTTAACACAAAGTCAAAAGCTCCAAGCCAGAGTTACAATGGAACACATAAAAGCTCCCAAACTCTCAAAATGCAACAATCATGAGCCTATGAAGCAAGGTTTATAGACACTGAAGCACTTCAGCTGGGAGGCAACTGGTCAAAAGAGATTCCGACTTGAATTTTGATCTCCGCAATGGAAGGGAGATGCGGCTTTGAAAAGGAGGACAGAAACACGTTTATGTGCCTAGGATACATGTCGCTGTGTAACTTCCAATTGTTGATCTGTTAGTAGTTAAAGGGTATACATTTCTTCAATTCAGAGACCGGAAAAACGTTTGACAGCTGCCCCCCATCCCCCTGCGGAAGCCATGCTTCCGCTAAGGGGGGGCCATGCTTCAAAAACAGGGATGGCCAAGATGGCCGCCAGTGTCAGCCCAGAAGGGAATGGAGGAGGCTGTGCTATGGGGCTGTTAGCAGCAGGTGGTTTGCAGTGGGGAGAAGGAGTCTGGTACAATGGCAGCCATTTGTATTGTTGTGCTTGGTGGAAAAACTTCAGGCGGTATGGACAGTAAAGCAGAGAGAATTTCCAAGGGAAGCATGTGTGCAGTTTATTTATTTATTTATTTTTAACATGTGCTGAAATGTGTGTTTGGTGTAGGTTTCAAACTTTGCCGGCGCTCTCACGCTGGAGGCTCAGGCTGGCAAGAAAAGAAGAAAAAAAAGTTTTCCTCCTCTTCTTGAAAAGGAGAGCTGAAATCACCATGCCCCCCCCCCTTCACCACCCACCTCCCCCCCTGAGAAAAGGAAAGACTATTGATTCTAACGTATATCTACTAACAAAAAAAAAAGCACATTTTTGCAGACTGTGAAAATTGGGCACAACAACACCCTTTTTTCCCTTTGGGTTGTGTGTATCTCTGTGTTTAGTGCAGACTCCTCAGGGTCTGAGAAGTCACACACACACACACACACACAGACACACACACACACACACACACACACCCAGCCAGCTGATTTCCACTCTTTGCAAGCCCCCCAGAGAGCAAAGGCACCCAGTTTGCTGCAAAGGGGGAAAAGTGTCCTTTTTAAAAAGTGAAATGGCTGCTGCATATCACAGGAATAGGTAAAGAACAAATAAAGAGAGAGAGAATCTTTAAAGCCTGCTCTCTCTTTCTGTAAACGTCCCCCCCCCCCAAGGTACACACATCGCAAAAAACAGCTTGATTGAAGCAAAGGGAAAGAACAAATAAAGAGCAGACCCCCCACACACCCCCTTTAACATCTCAGCAACAATTTTAACCCATAGAAAGTAGTGTTAATTTGAAAGCAAGCAGAGAGAGAGAGATTGCACTAGAGAATCTCAAGCCATGAAAAAAAAAAGACAACCAGCTCACTTACCCAGAAAAACATAGGGAATGCCAGTCTCCAGTTCCCCCCGTGCCCCCAACTCAAGTTAAAGCATGCAAGCAGGAAATTCCCCCCACACCCCGGTTTCAATCCTTTTTAAAAAGAAATACAGTGTGCAAAACCAGAGAAAATTCTTCTGGGCAAAAATGCCCTTAAAAGCAAAAAGTTTTTCCAGGCAGTTGTGTGTTGGAAGGAAGACAGCAAGCTTCTGTACTTCCAACAGAACACGCAGCTCCAAGGGGGGCGGAGCGAAGATTCCTAGCCCAATCCTAGGCTGTTTTCAGCCCCGGGAAGTTTTGAGCTGTGGTAGTCAGCCAATCCAAAAACTACTCAAGCACTTGTCAAAACTCTGAATGGGTGGAGGTTTTTTCCCCAGGAGTTCCGTACACACCCCACCCCCAGCCAAAGTTGGGGGTGTTTGGTTTATCTATGATGTCCATCTGGCATTAGAACCAATGGAAAAACAGGAGATGATGTCACTGCTGCTCCAACCTGAAAACAGGATATGCCAACACAGGTGTCCAAAGTGAATTGGGAAAAAACAGGAAAATTACATCATTTTAAAAGATTGGAGGGGGGGATTTTATATCTCTCCACTGATTTCACTCAAAATGTGTGTCACAGTTTAAAAAACCTGTTTTATTTAAGATATGAGAATGTTTAAGCACACTGATCATTTATAGCAATATTCCGTGTCTCTGATGAAAAAAGGTTAATCACATATGATTGTGGCATAATACCACGAGGCATTTTAGGGTCCCCATTGATCAGAACCCACCCACAATGTGTAAAGGAGAGAATGACATTGATACTGCACACATACCCCAAATACCAGCACATGTGTTTTGAGACAGGGGCAATATAAGGAGAAAGAGTGGCTTTCCCTTGAAACTAAAAGGCCACCATTGTGTTTGTTTGTGCCCACCCTCTTTCCCTTCTGTGTGAAGTGAAATAAATCCTAGGGGAATTGCAATAAACAAAACGCAGGTCCTGCAGTGTGCGCCGTGGTATAGAGGACCCCAGCCTTCTAGGAGAGGTCAGGGGGAGTGTCCCGAGGCGGCACGTGCGATTTGGGGGCTGTAGGAGCTGTTTTGGCGATTTTAGCCTACGCCGACCCTGCGAGGTAGAACACCCAAGCAGCACATGGTTTCATTTCGGGGTATCGAGTGACCCCTCAGCGGACTCGCCTCGACGAGGGGGACCTCTGGGCACTATTATTGGGGTGATTGGGGGTACCCCCAAAATTTCGGTTTTGGGGCGCCTTCCTCCATCACATGTCTGGCGACATTTAAACGCACCAATGAGCAGCAGAAGGGGGTGGTTCCAGCGTAACAGAGGTAAAAGGGGCAGGCCGCGCTGCACCCCTGTCCACGCTTTCTTCAACAAGCTACCAGCTTGCACATTCCTCTCTGCCAGAAGCAAAGAATGGATTATTAGGACCTGCACACACACCGCAGCATTCCAGCTTCCTAAAAGGCACACAGATTAAAACTACAATCACTTTAAAACAAGTATCTATAACACAGGTGTTATCATTATGCAGGGGAATGAATGTGATCTGTGCAAATTAAGGGAAACTTCTGACAAAGTTAATACAGCTGCCCCCCCCCCCAAAAAAAAAAAAAAACCCTGAAAGAAGACATATTGCTTTGCAGCACATGAACATTGGTTTTATGAAAGTGTATTTTATTTGCTGTAGCAGGAGATCCCGACAGCTCATGTTAAGTTTTATATCACAGCAAAATGCTTATGTAAAACGCCTCTGAGCGTGTACACGGGGCTGAGTTTCCCGAGTACTTCACCCCCTCCCCCCATGTGTGCATGTTAGCATGAGCAAAGATCCAGGTTCGCAGGCAGGAGTTTGAAACACAGGCATCTCTCTTAAACAGGAAAACTTTATCTGCTACAAGTTATTAAACTAGAGCACAAGATAAAGGGAAATGACAGTTGTGTCTACTAGGTACACAGATTTAAGGAAAGAAACAGCAAAATCATATCACCAAGCTAAACATAACAGTACAGTAGTTACCAACACACCTTGCCACAGATGTTCATGGAGCAAATACATACCCCCCCCCAATTTTGGGATTCCATCTACAAGCAGAACAGATACCCTACCCAATTAAGCGTGTTGTAAATCACATGTGCTTTGTTACAGTAAACTGGGAAAGACTGTGTGCAATTTAATTTAATGTGTCATGACATACAGGTGGTAACACAATGTCACGGGTATTTCTCAAAATATAAAAGCATATACCAGAATCTGCACTGCCCAAATACTGGTTTGGGCCATCAAATAAATTCTTTTTTCCCTTCCACAGTTGTTTCAACAAAGGTAACAATATGACATTCATGATGTTCACAGACTTTTGCTTCAAAAGGTGGCTTTTGAATTAGAACATAGAAGAAGTTTACACGTTAGAAGATTACTACACATTCAGGCGTATGTAGGAATGTACTTATTTGGGACAAAGCCTGGCAAATTTTATCCAGCAACATTTTTTCATTTTGTTACCTCAACTGAAATACCTTCGGTATCCAAGGGTTAAATTTTCTTATTCTTCAGATTGCTTATCCTATTTGATTACAATGCATGAGAGAGGGTGGAATCTGGCCTATTTTATCACGAATTAGGAGTACCAATCTAATATGTTCCAGGTCCCTTATACAAAGAACCAAGCGTGGGGGGAAATATGACAGGATTCACAGCAAGCACCACACTGCCTCCAACCCAGCCTTTTTGCCTTCCTCTTCTATAATTCACAATATATTCTTTTACACAAAATGATTCCTGAAACAACTTTCATGAGTGAGCTCACGGGGAAAGTTTCAGCTGAATACAACACAAATTATTGAGATTACACTTAGTCAGCGTGTGATGCCGGCTCACCCTACCTCTTTCTGGGGCATTCATGGCTGAACCCCTGTGTCTTTGTGAGGTTACCAAAGTTTCAAGTCCCTCGACACTTTGGCTGTAAATGGGGTCTCAGTGGGAGGAGGGGGGACAGGATCCTCACAGGGGATTAATTTGACTCTATAAGGGCTTCTTACCTATTTTATTAAAATTTCCATTCAAAAGTGGTAATATCAAAGTTGAACAATAGTCGTGTAAATAATTATTTCATATTATTGTAAAAGATTTTGTATGTTATCTGAATTTTGCTGATGTGCACGATTGTCAAAAGATTATCAGTACTGAAAATTCTGAAGATTTCGGAGATATTTAAACACATTTTATGACGGATTACAAATTGTTATCGTGGAATGTAAACGGACATAATTCACCTAATAAAAGAAAAGTAGTGAATTATTGGCTACAAAAGCAGAAATCTAATATCATCTGTCTACAAGAAACCCATATAAAAAGTCGGGACAATAAATATTTGATCAACAAAAAATTGGGAGAAGAATTTTATTCTTTGGCAGAGAAAAAAATAAAGGAGTTGTGATTTACATAAATAAAAATCGGAACCTAAACAAGTTTTCACAGATAAAGAAAGGAGATATGTGGCTGTTGAGATCACATTACTTCAAAAAAGTCACTGGTTGTTAATTTGTATGCTCCTGATGGAGCCAAAGAGAACTTTTTCAAGGACTTGTTGAGGGAATTGGACCAGGTGCATTATGACCAGATAATTCTAGCTGGAGATTTCAATGGTACTGTTAATAATAAATTGGACAGAAAATCACAAAAGGGGGATGAGAAGATTGGAAAGTTACCTCAAATCTTTTTAAAATTGATTGAACAAGAAAAGTTGGAAGATGTATGGAGAAAATGGAATCCAAAAAATTAAAGACTTTACCTTTTATTCTAACCGACACAAATCCTTCTCAAGAATAGATATGATTTGGATGTCGAGTGAAATTGCATTAAAAACCCAGAAGGTGGAAATTTTGCCAAAGACTAATTCAGATCACAACCCGTTAATTTGGATATTAAAAGAAAAGGCGAAGCAATATCATTGGAGAATTAATGAAGATTTACTGGATAAGACGAAATTAGTAGAAACATTGCGGAAAGAAACTCATTTTTTTAAAAAAATGAATTTAAACCAAGATGTTAATATACAGACAGTTTGGGATGCCTACAAATCGGTGGTGAGAGGAGTACTGATTTCAGTGAATGCAGCCGACAAAAAAAAAAATAAAAATAAAAATTTGAAACAACAGAAAGAGTTGCAGGAAAAAATTCAACAAAAAGAAAATGAGTTGAAACGGAGACCCAGCAAAAAGAAACTTCTTAAGGAAATTCAAATCTTACAAGAACAATTAAAGGTGATGCTGAACAGAGAACTGTATTGGAACTTAAAGAAATTGCAGCAAAAATCTTTTGAAGGAGCAAACGAACCAGGGAAGTATTTGGCATGGCAATTGAAAAATCGAAGGGAGAGAAGGACAATAACCAAGATAACGGAAGAAGGTAAAGAAATTGTAGACAGGAATGGAATAAAAAGAGACTTCTACAAATATTATGCAAAATTATTTCAAAAAAGAATATTGACCTAGCGAAAATTAAAAATTATTTGGACAAAGTAATTTTACCTGAGATGGATAGCAAAACTAAGGAAATGCTGAATGGTCCAATACAAAAGAAGAAATATATAAAGCAATAGAAGATGCCAAATTAGGGAAAGCTCCAGGACCAGATGGATTTACCGCAAAATTTTATAAAAAATTAAAGGAGGAGCTGACCCCGATTATGGAACTTCTACTTAACGAAATTCAGCGGACTAAGTCAATACCAGCATCTTGGAAAGAAGCCAACATATCACTTATACCCAAAGAAGGACAAGACTTGACAGATGTAAAAAATTATAGACCAATTTCACTACTTAATAATGATTACAAATTGTTTGCCAAAGTAATTTCGGAAAGATTGAAGACTAATTTAAAAGATGTCATTAGAGAAGAACAAGCCGGTTTTTTACCAAACAGACAAATCAGAGACAACTTAAGGATTGTGATTGATGCAATTGAATACTATGACAAACATCCAGAAAAAGAAGTTAGCCTTTCTATTTTTAGAAATAAATTATCCTTCTTTAATATTCATTACTGGATCTTCAATTATAAACATTACACCGTCTGCAAAAGCCCTGTATTTGTCTTCTTTTATTATCCAAATAAATAGGAAAGGAGATAACAGACATCCTTGTCTTGTCAACTCTTTATTCACATTCAGCGATGCCATATACCATTATTGATGGAAAGGTTTGTCATAGTAATCGGGGTCAGCTCCTCCTTTAATTTTTTATAAAATTTTGCGGTAAATCCATCTGGTCCTGGAGCTTTCCCTAATTTGGCATCTTCTATTGCTTTATATATTTCTTCTTTTGTATTGGACCATTCAGCATTTCCTTAGTTTTGCTATCCATCTCAGGTAAAATTACTTTGTCCAAATAATTTTTAATTTTCGCTGGGTCAATATTCTTTTTTTGAAATAATTTTGCATAATATTTGTAGAAGTCTCTTTTTATTCCATTCCTGTCTACAATTTCTTTACCTTCTTCCGTTATCTTGGTTATTGTCCTTCTCTCCCTTCGATTTTTCAATTGCCATGCCAAATACTTCCCTGGTTCGTTTGCTCCTTCAAAAGATTTTTGCTGCAATTTCTTTAAGTTCCAATACAGTTCTCTGTTCAGCATCACCTTTAATTGTTCTTGTAAGATTTGAATTTCCTTAAGAAGTTTCTTTTTGCCGGGTCTCCGTTTCAACTCATTTTCTTTTTGTTGAATTTTTTCCTGCAACTCTTTCTGTTGTTTCAAATTTTTATTTTTATTTTTTTTTTGTCGGCTGCATTCACTGAAATCAGTACTCCTCTCACCACCGATTTGTAGGCATCCCAAACTGTCTGTATATTAACATCTTGGTTTAAATTCATTTTTTTAAAAAATGAGTTTCTTTCCGCAATGTTTCTACTAATTTCGTCTTATCCAGTAAATCTTCATTAATTCTCCAATGATATTGCTTCAGCCTTTTCTTTTAATATCCAAATTAACGGGTTGTGATCTGAATTAGTCTTTGGCAAAATTTCCACCTTCTGGGTTTTTAATGCAATTTCACTCGACATCCAAATCATATCTATTCTTGAGAAGGATTTGTGTCGGTTAGAATAAAAGGTAAAGTCTTTAATTTTTTGGATTCCATTTTCTCCATACATCTTCCAACTTTTCTTGTTCAATCAATTTTAAAAAGATTTGAGGTAACTTTCCAATCTTCTCATCCCCCTTTTGTGATTTTCTGTCCAATTTATTATTAACAGTACCATTGAAATCTCCAGCTAGAATTATCTGGTCATAATGCACCTGGTCCAATTCCCTCAACAAGTCCTTGAAAAAGTTCTCTTTGGCTCCATCAGGAGCATACAAATTAACAACCAGTGACTTTTTTTGAAGTAATGTGATCTCAACAGCCACATATCTCCTTTCTTTATCTGTGAAAACTTGTTTAGGTTCCGATTTTTATTTATGTAAATCACAACTCCTTTATTTTTTTTCTCTGCCAAAGAATAAAATTCTTCTCCCAATTTTTTGTTGATCAAATATTTATTGTCCCGACTTTTTATATGGGTTTCTTGTAGACAGATGATATTAGATTTCTGCTTTTGTAGCCAATAATTCACTACTTTTCTTTTATTAGGTGAATTATGTCCGTTTACATTCCACGATAACAATTTGTAATCCGTCATAAAATGTGTTTAAATATCTCCGAAATCTTCAGAATTTTCAGTACTGATAATCTTTTGACAATCGTGCACATCAGCAAAATTCAGATAACATACAAAATCTTTTACAATAATATGAAATAATTATTTACACGACTATTGTTCAACTTTGATATTACCACTTTTGAATGGAAATTTTAATAAAATAGGTAAGAAGCCCTTATAGAGTCAAATTAATCCCCTGTGAGGATCCTGTCCCCCCTCCTCCCACTGAGACCCCATTTACAGCCAAAGTGTCGAGGGACTTGAAACTTTGGTAACCTCACAAAGACACAGGGGTTCAGCCATGAATGCCCCAGAAAGAGGTAGGGTGAGCCGGCATCACACGCTGACTAAGTGTAATCTCAATAATTTGTGTTGTATTCAGCTGAAACTTTCCCCGTGAGCTCACTCATGAAAGTTGTTTCAGGAATCATTTTGTGTAAAAGAATATATTGTGAATTATAGAAGAGGAAGGCAAAAAGGCTGGGTTGGAGGCAGTGTGGTGCTTGCTGTGAATCCTGTCATATTTCCCCCACGCTTGGTTCTTTGTATAAGGGACCTGGAACATATTAGATTGGTACTCCTAATTCGTGATAAAATAGGCCAGATTCCACCCTCTCTCATGCATTGTAATCAAATAGGATAAGCAATCTGAAGAATAAGAAAATTTAACCCTTGGATACCGAAGGTATTTCAGTTGAGGTAACAAAATGAAAAAATGTTGCTGGATAAAATTTGCCAGGCTTTGTCCCAAATAAGTACATTCCTACATACGCCTGAATGTGTAGTAATCTTCTAACGTGTAAACTTCTTCTATGTTCTAATTCAAAAGCCACCTTTTGAAGCAAAAGTCTGTGAACATCATGAATGTCATATTGTTACCTTTGTTGAAACAACTGTGGAAGGGAAAAAAGAATTTATTTGATGGCCCAAACCAGTATTTGGGCAGTGCAGATTCTGGTATATGCTTTTATATTTTGAGAAATACCCGTGACATTGTGTTACCACCTGTATGTCATGACACATTAAATTAAATTGCACACAGTCTTTCCCAGTTTACTGTAACAAAGCACATGTGATTTACAACACGCTTAATTGGGTAGGGTATCTGTTCTGCTTGTAGATGGAATCCCAAAATTGGGGGGGGGGTATGTATTTGCTCCATGAACATCTGTGGCAAGGTGTGTTGGTAACTACTGTACTGTTATGTTTAGCTTGGTGATATGATTTTGCTGTTTCTTTCCTTAAATCTGTGTACCTAGTAGACACAACTGTCATTTCCCTTTATCTTGTGCTCTAGTTTAATAACTTGTAGCAGATAAAGTTTTCCTGTTTAAGAGAGATGCCTGTGTTTCAAACTCCTGCCTGCGAACCTGGATCTTTGCTCATGCTAACATGCACACATGGGGGAGAGGGGTGAAGTACTCGGGAAACTCAGCCCCGTGTACACGCTCAGAGGCGTTTTACATAAGCATTTTGCTGTGATATAAAACTTAACATGAGCTGTCGGGATCTCCTGCTACAGCAAATAAAATACACTTTCATAAAACCAATGTTCATGTGCTGCAAAGCAATATGTCTTCTTTCAGGGTTTTTTTTTTTTTTTTGGGGGGGGGGGCAGCTGTATTAACTTTGTCAGAAGTTTCCCTTAATTTGCACAGATCACATTCATTCCCCTGCATAATGATAACACCTGTGTTATAGATACTTGTTTTAAAGTGATTGTAGTTTTAATCTGTGTGCCTTTTAGGAAGCTGGAATGCTGCGGGTGTGTGTGCAGGTCCTAATAATCCATTCTTTGCTTCTGGCAGAGAGGAATGTGCAAGCTGGTAGCTTGTTGAAGAAAGCGTGGACAGGGGTGCAGCGCGGCCTGCCCCTTTTACCTCTGTTACGCTGGAACCACCCCCTTCTGCTGCTCATTGGTGCGTTTAAATGTCGCCAGACATGTGATGGAGGAAGGCGCCCCAAAACCGAAATTTTGGGGGTACCCCCAATCACCCCAATAATAGTGCCCAGAGGTCCCCCTCGTCGAGGCGAATCCGCTGAGGGGTCACTCGATACCCCGAAATGAAACCATGTGCTGCTTGGGTGTTCTACCTCGCAGGGTCGGCGTAGGGCTAAAATCGCCAAAACAGCTCCTACAGCCCCCAAATCGCACGTGCCGCCTCGGGACACTCCCCTGACCTCTCCTAGAAGGCTGGGGTCCTCTATACCACGGCGCACACTGCAGGACCTGCGTTTTGTTTATTGCAATTCCCCTAGGATTTATTTCACTTCACACAGAAGGGAAAGAGGGTGGGCACAAACAAACACAATGGTGGCCTTTTAGTTTCAAGGGAAAGCCACTCTTTCTCCTTATATTGCCCCTGTCTCAAAACACATGTGCTGGTATTTGGGGTATGTGTGCAGTATCAATGTCATTCTCTCCTTTACACATTGTGGGTGGGTTCTGATCAATGGGGACCCTAAAATGCCTCGTGGTATTATGCCACAATCATATGTGATTAACCTTTTTTCATCAGAGACACGGAATATTGCTATAAATGATCAGTGTGCTTAAACATTCTCATATCTTAAATAAAACAGGTTTTTTAAACTGTGACACACATTTTGAGTGAAATCAGTGGAGAGATATAAAATCCCCCCCCTCCAATCTTTTAAAATGATGTAATTTTCCTGTTTTTTCCCAATTCACTTTGGACACCTGTGTTGGCATATCCTGTTTTCAGGTTGGAGCAGCAGTGACATCATCTCCTGTTTTTCCATTGGTTCTAATGCCAGATGGACATCATAGATAAACCAAACACCCCCAACTTTGGCTGGGGGTGGGGTGTGTACGGAACTCCTGGGGAAAAAACCTCCACCCATTCAGAGTTTTGACAAGTGCTTGAGTAGTTTTTGGATTGGCTGACTACCACAGCTCAAAACTTCCCAGGGCTGAAAACAGCCTAGGATTGGGCTAGGAATCTTCGCTCCGCCCCCTTGGAGCTGCGTGTTCTGTTGGAAGTACAGAAGCTTGCTGTCTTCCTTCCAACACACAACTGCCTGGAAAAACTTTTTGCTTTTAAGGGCATTTTTGCCCAGAAGAATTTTCTCTGGTTTTGCACACTGTATTTCTTTTTAAAAAGGATTGAAACCGGGGTGTGGGGGGAATTTCCTGCTTGCATGCTTTAACTTGAGTTGGGGGCACGGGGGAACTGGAGACTGGCATTCCCTATGTTTTTCTGGGTAAGTGAGCTGGTTGTCTTTTTTTTTTCATGGCTTGAGATTCTCTAGTGCAATCTCTCTCTCTCTGCTTGCTTTCAAATTAACACTACTTTCTATGGGTTAAAATTGTTGCTGAGATGTTAAAGGGGGTGTGTGGGGTCTGCTCTTTATTTGTTCTTTCCCTTTGCTTCAATCAAGCTGTTTTTTGCGATGTGTGTACCTTGGGGGGGGGGACGTTTACAGAAAGAGAGAGCAGGCTTTAAAGATTCTCTCTCTCTTTATTTGTTCTTTACCTATTCCTGTGATATGCAGCAGCCATTTCACTTTTTAAAAAGGACACTTTTCCCCCTTTGCAGCAAACTGGGTGCCTTTGCTCTCTGGGGGCTTGCAAAGAGTGGAAATCAGCTGGCTGGGTGTGTGTGTGTGTGTGTGTGTGTGTGTCTGTGTGTGTGTGTGTGTGTGTGACTTCTCAGACCCTGAGGAGTCTGCACTAAACACAGAGATACACACAACCCAAAGGGAAAAAGGGGTGTTGTTGTGCCCAATTTTCACAGTCTGCAAAAATGTGCTTTTTTTTTTTGTTAGTAGATATACGTTAGAATCAATAGTCTTTCCTTTTCTCAGGGGGGGAGGTGGGTGGTGAAGGGGGGGGCATGGTGATTTCAGCTCTCCTTTTTCAAGAAGAGGAGGAAAACTTTTTTTTTCTTCTTTTCTTGCCAGCCTGAGCCTCCAGCGTGAGAGCGCCGGCAAAGTTTGAAACCTACACCAAACACACATTTCAGCACATGTTAAAAATAAATAAATAAATAAACTGCACACATGCTTCCCTTGGAAATTCTCTCTGCTTTACTGTCCATACCGCCTGAAGTTTTTCCACCAAGCACAACAATACAAATGGCTGCCATTGTACCAGACTCCTTCTCCCCACTGCAAACCACCTGCTGCTAACAGCCCCATAGCACAGCCTCCTCCATTCCCTTCTGGGCTGACACTGGCGGCCATCTTGGCCATCCCTGTTTTTGAAGCATGGCCCCCCTTAGCGGAAGCATGGCTTCCGCAGGGGGATGGGGGCAGCTGTCAAACGTTTTTCCGGTCTCTGAATTGAAGAAATGTATACCCTTTAACTACTTCTGTTATATAAATTCCTCATATTGAGAACTTCGGAACTAGAATCACAGAATCTCAGAATGTTAAGAATTGGAAGGGACCTTGGAGGTCATCTAGTCCAACCCCCTGCACTCTGCAGGAGCATAGCCGAAAGAAAGCCCTACAACGTACCCAAAAGATGGTTGTCCAGCCTAGCAGTGTTACATTGTAACCTTGATTCATAGCTCATGATTGCTGCATTTTGAGAATTTGGGAAATTTATGTGTTACATTGTAACTCTGGCTTGGAGCTTGCTTTGTATTAAATACTTCTGGAGTTGGTTATAAGAGAACCTTGATAACTGTTTTATTTAGGTGTACACCATAATAGATATTTGTATTTTTATATAACAATTTATTTGTTAAATATGTTGTCGAAGGCTTCCACAGCTGGAGTTCATTAGGTGCTGTTGATTTTCTGGGTTGTGTGGCCCTGGTCTTGGCCTTGTAGAACCTGACATTTGACCAGTAGCTGTGACTAGCATCCTCAGAGGTATAACACAGAAAGATGGAGTACTCTCTGTGTCAAGGTGAGCAGAAAAATGGTAGGCAGGTAATTTATATCTACCCTGGAAGGTGGGGTAGGGCTGAGTCATTATCTTGTAGGAGTTCCCCAGGCTGTGCCACGCTATTGGAGGAGCTTTCCTGAGGAGGTTCTTTTGCATATGGACTGGCTGTCAAAATTCTAATCTTATCTGTAGTGCTATTGTAAGATGCAGAGCATGTCACAGCCTGGAGAACTCCTACAAGATAATGACTCAGCCCTACTCCACCTTCTGAAGTAGATATAAATTACCTGCCTACCATTTTTCTTCTCACATTGACACAGAGGGCACTCCATCTTTCTGTGTTATACCTCTGAGGATGCCAGTCACAGCTACTGGCCAAATGTCAGGTCCTAAAAAGCGAAGACCACGGCCACACAACCCAGAAAATCTACAGCAACTAATTTATTTGTTAGCTTGACCCTCTTAGATCACAGCTACATTTTGGGTTGAGTCCCCCCCACCCCGTTTTTTTTTCTCGGTAAATTATTAAGAATATACGCTTGTTTGGTATTTCAAAATATTCAGTTAAAGGCATTGATATTAGACTTGTTAATTGCATTTGCAGCCGTCATGATGGAGACATCCACTTCACGGAGAGTCTGTCATCCATATGTCCTCCCTCAGATATCAAACCTACTTATACAAGAATAGCCATCCGTTGCCAAAAAATAAAACATTAAGTCCAGTGGTATCTTTTGTTAGAAGAAGAGTAGGTTTTTATACCCTGCTTCTCTCTACCTTAAGGAATCCCAGAGCGGCTTACAATCGCCTTGCCTCCCCCCCCCCCCCAACAGGCACCTTGTGAGGTAGGTTGGGCTGAGAGAGCTCTGAGAGAACTGAGATTGGCCCCAGGTCACCCAGCTGGCTTCATGTGGAGGAAGGGGGACTCAAACCCAGTTCCCCAGATTAGAGTCCACTGCTCTTAACCACTACACCACACTGGCTCTCCACTATCCCTTTCTCCATAAGAGGCACCTTGTGAAGTAGGTGGAGCTGAGAGAGTTCTGAGAAAACTGTGACTCGCCCAAGGTCACCCAGCAAGCTTCATGGGAAGGAGTTGGGAATCAAACCCAGCTCTCCAGATGTTATGTCGTGAGACCAGGGACAAGCGTCAGCCAGAAGCAGCCCAGCTTCAGTCCAGAAAACAATAGGGACTAGGCTCCTGAATTCCCAGTAAGGAGCCAATAGGAACCTTGGCAGGAGATTTGAAGCCGCCAATAGAATAACAGGGCGTTTCCCCCCACCCCCATTTTGTATATAGTTGGCCACCCGGCCATTATTTGTTGTTCAGTATGCATCTTCGCTTATGTTGTGGTCCGAGTCCTAATGCGTGGGACCCAGTACTTTACACCACATTAGAGTCTGCTGCTCTTAAACACGACACCACGCTGGCTCTTGTTAGTCTTTGAGGTACCTTTGAATCTCCAATTGTATCTTTAGTAAGTTAGTATGTTTAGTAAGTAAGAGCCAGTGTAGTGTTTGTGTAGTGGTTATGAGCACAGACTCTAACCTAGGAGAACCGGGTTTGATTCTGCACTTCTCCACATGCAGCTGCTGGTGTGACCTTGTGTCAGTCACCAGTTCTTTCAGAGCTGTTCTCTCAGGAGCAGTCCTCGAAACAGCTCTCCCTGCCCCACCTACCTCACAAGGTGTCTGTTGTGGAGACGGGAAGGGAAAGGAGACTGAGCTGCTCTGAGATTCCGAATGAAGGGTGGGGTATAAATCTGGGGCACAGCTTCACCCAGGCAGCCCGCGACGCATGCATTCACAGCACACTTCTGTGTGTGCTGTGCCCTAAATGGATCCACCACTTCCCTTGTGGCACACAGATGTGTGCTTGCGTTGTCACTTAACAGCAAAAACAGCTCTGGTAGAATTCCTTCCGGCTTCGCATCATCCTTCAATGCTGGCAACAGCAAAACGAGTGTAAAATTCTGGTTGTGCAGCCGCCCGGATTAATGCGGTCCCTAAAGTGCCAACCATTGGTTTGTGTCTCCCACAGACGTGACACCAACGGCTGGCTGCGCACTGAGGAATAATCTGCTCCACCAACATCACCTGCCCCACTTATATAATGCGGGAAACTCTGTGGGGTTTTCCCTCCTCATTCTGTCCCATTTCTTTCTCATTAATCTCAGGGACCAATTCATATAAGAGAATACACGGCCTGTATATTCTTTCAGAGTCTGCTTCTTGCTTTAAGGACGCTTGTTTTACAAACCCAGCATTTTGCTGCCATAAACTATATAAGGCTGACGAGCACAGGATATTTGAATATGGCACAGAGAAATTTTACTCTTAGCCCTCATATTCTTACTTAATGTTAAATAATGACACTCTAAGCTTCTTTCTCTTACAGAGTGCCACCTAGAACTGCTTCCCTCCGTACAACAACTTCCAGAGAATTCTGGTTCCTCCTTTATGCCACTATCACCACAATAAGGATTCCCTAGATTGTATTTCTCATTGTAAAGCAGTAATGCTGCATTTTCTTCTTGCTTTTAAAGAAAAAACACCTCATTCACATTATAGGGTTGAATCCTATGGTCTTGAATACAAGGAATGTACAAAATAGGTCTCTCTTCTAGGGTTACCGTTCCCCTACTGGGGATGGAGGTTTGCCCGCTTTCAGGGCCCCCAATCCACTGGTGGGGGAACCCTACCCCCAAAATGCCCCATTCACACTAATGTGCCTGGCACAAGGACGTCACCCAGTGATGACATCATCACACAGGGCACCTTGCGGGGTTACCAGAGAGGTTTTCTTCGAATCATAGAGTGTCCCCCTGCACAATGACCTCATTTCCGGGTGATGTTATCATGGCACACACTTTGTGCACCGAAGCACTCCCAGAGAGAGAGGGTTACCCCCTCACACTGGCAGCCTGGTAAGACCTGGCAATCCTATTCTCTTCCCATTTCCCCTTCAGCCTCCTGTGGATGTCACCCAAAAGGTGTTCCAGAAGGTCTGGGAGCTTCGTGAACGCAGTAGAGTGTTGCAGAGGGGTGCAATAAGCAATGGGAATTGACAGAAATCTACCTGCTCCATAGGCGGCATTTGCTTTATCTCACTGGCTTCAAAAAGCTCACAACAGGGGAAGGGATGGTTTCTCTCTATTTCCCCTTGAGCGGCAGGCCTCCGCCATTTTGCCTTCCACTCCATCCACAAGGGTCCCCCAACTATCAGGGGCACAGGATTCAACATGACTGTCAGGTAACCCTGCCATTGCTGTGGGGGGGGGGGACATCTTTCACAGTTTTGGAATGCGGGAGGAACTGGAGGCTCCAGTCTCACTGATTTAAGAATGTCTGCTCTGTTTCTTATCAATTCCCCGACCTTGGGTCTCATGCCGCCCTGGCATGGGGAATGTACTGGTCTTGGGTGTTTGCTTTCACAGCTTAGGGCGCGCGCGTGAAATGTATTCACTTGTAGGTGGGGGGCGGGGTAGTTTGAATGAGCTACAACTGCTATTGCTTTGTATTATCTTGCATCACTGACAAAGAACTGGTTCATGCAACTCTATGACTGGTCTTTAATAAATACTATCTTTGTATGAAGCCTGGTGTTTGACTGACTATCTGGAGAACGTGACGGATTGTCAGTGAGGCCAGATAATACAAAGCAAGTTCTCCAGATCTGCTCCATAAATGCCTTCCAGTCTCAGTTTGTTGGCAAGAATGGCAGTCCACCCATTTGGTACACCCTACCAAGGAAAAAAGCATTGATCTCTAGTTGCCTCTGAGAGATTGGGGAAAGGTGTGAGATGGTGGGGAGGGAAATTTCCTTTACTGCCTTTACTGTTGTTGTTGTTGTTTTAATCATTCTCAAGGGCAATACCATCTACACTTGCAAAAAAGCAAAGACACAGCCTGGAAATTACTCCAGGGACCCCCCCCACTTGGCTTTGTCTGCCCTGCCTCTCCAAGACACCTTGACAAAAGAACAAGGTGAAGAATGGTCAGATGTGCTAGTGATTCTGAGCAAGAGGAAACAGAATGACACAAAAGTGAGGATTCTGCGGCTCCAGTCTCTCTTTTGCAGTCTCTTAAAATTCAGATCTCTCTACCCAGAGAAGGGACTGACAACTAATTAGGAACCTAACCTTGTCTTTAAACATAAGAACATAAGGAGATCCCTCCTGGATCAGCCCAGTGGTCCATCTAGTCCAGCATCCTGTCTCACACAGTGGCCAACCAGTTCCTCTGGAGGGCCAACAACAGGGCACAGAGGCTGAGGCCTTCATAAGAACATCAGAAGAGCCCTGCTGGATCAGACCAGTGGTCCATCTAGTCCAGCATCCTGTTTCACACAGTGGCCAACCAGTTCCTCTGGAGGGCCAACAACAAGGCATAGAGGCCGAGGCCTTCCCCTGAGGTTGCCTCCTGGTTCTGGGATTCAGAGGATTACTGCCTCTGAATGTGGAGGTTCCCCTCAGTCACCATGGCTAGTATCCACTGATAGACCTCTGCCCCACAAATCTATCTAATCCTGTTTTAAAGCTGTCTGTGCCTGCGGCCATCACTACATCTTCTGGCAGCAAATTCCACATTTTAATCACTCACTGTGCAAGAGCATAAGAGAAGCCGGTGTTGGATCAGGCCAATGGCCCATCTAGTCCAACACTCTGTCACACAGTGGCCAAAAATACCAGGGGCCATCAGGAGGTCCACCAGTGCGGCCAGGACACCAGAAGCCCTCCCACTGTTGACCCCTCCGCAAGCACCAAGAACACAGAGCATCACTTGCCCCAGACAGAGAGGTCCTAGCCACCGTGCGGCTAATAGCCACTGATGGACTTCTGCTCCATATGATTATCCAATTCCCTCTTGAAGCCATCCATGCTTGTAGTAAAGTAGTATTTCCTTCTGTCTGTCCTGAACCATCAGCTTCATTGGATGTCCTCGAGTTCTAATATTTTGGGAGAGGGGAAAAAAATTCTCTTTTGTCAACTCTCTCCACCCACTGAATAACTTTATAAACTTCCTGACAGTGGTCTCTTGCTCCCTGCCTTTTTTAATATTCAAGGAAAGACACAGGTTGGAACATTCAGTTCAGAAGCTTCAAAACTAATCATGTGAACTTAGGCAGATCACAAAAGGGAGGGCAAGACAGCACAAGTCAATGCTTGGCTCTCATGGCCCTTTCCTATATGCCCAGGGTAATGCCAAATGCCACTTTGGGGTCAGGAAGGAATTCTCCTCCAGGAAAGATTGGCCAGGGATGATGATGATGATGATGATGATGATGATGATGATGATGATGATGATGATGATGATGATGATGATGATGATGATGATAGAAGAAGAAGAAGAAGAAGAAGAAGAAGAAGAAGAAGAAGAAGAAGAAGAAGAAGAGGAGGAGGAGGAAGAAGAAGAGGAAGAGGAAGAGGAAGAGGACGAGGAAGAAGAGGAAGAGGAAGAGGAAGAGGAAGAGGAAGAGGAAGAGGAAGAGGAAGAGGAAGAGGAAGAGGAAGAGGAAGAAGAAGAAGAAGAAGAAGAAGAGGAAGAAGAAGAAGAGGAGGAGGAGGAGGAGGAGGAGGAGGAGGAGGAGATTGGATTTATACCCTGCCCTTCACTCAGCGTCTCCGAGTGGCTTACAAACTCCTTTCCCTTCTCCTCCGCACAACAGACACCCTGTGAGGTAGAAGAAGAAGAAGACAATATTGGATTTATACCCCGCCCTTCACTACCCAAGGGAGTCTCAGAGTGGCTTACAAACTCCTTTCCCTTCCCCTCCCCACAACAGACACCCTGTGAGGGAGGCAGGGCTGAGAGAGCTCTTTTTCAGGAACAGCTGTGCCAGAGCTTGTGACTGACCCAAGGTCACATCAGCAGGTGCAAGTGGAGGAGTGGGGGATCAAACCCGGTTCTCCCTGATTAGAGTCCGCGCACTTAACCACTACACCAAACTGGCTCTCTGGATCCAGGAGGTTTTCTGGATCCAGGAGGTTTTCTGGATCCAGGAGGTTTTCTGCCTTCCTCTGGGCATAGAGCAAGGTCACTGAGGGAGTGGGGGCGGGGATAAGGTAGTTGTAAATTTCTTGTGTTGGGTCAGGGAGGTGGACTAGATGACTTTTGCAGTCCTTTCTAACACTATGTTTTGGTGTTTTTTAAAACCGGACCCATGACCTTAGGAACTAAGCCTGGATTCCAGAAACCGAGATGCATGATCTGCCTTTCACAAGTGTCCTGTCTCCTTCTAACCTGAACTTGTTCACACAAAAAGGGAGGGGGAGGCACCCGCCGTTCGAAGCGTGCAGAGAAAAGAATAATCCATTTTACCCCCATAAAGGTGTGCATAAGCCAAGCAGACTTTCGAGAGAGCTTCCATCACACACAGAACAACAGATATTTTTAGGCAGTCGACATTCAAAGAACATCAGATGACGGCATCAGGGAACACACACTGCAGTGACGCCAATCGAGAGTGTCACCGAGTCCGTCAGATAAGAGACGCCACACGAACAGGATACTCGTGACCCAGTTACCTTCTTCTCTGGGAATTCCCTTTCGAAGGGTCGTTACGCACAAATCTACTGAAGGGGAAAGCAGCTGCCCAAATGTGCTGACACCAAGCTGGCAAGTAGTAGCGCTGGAGGAACACGGCCCGATCCAGAAGTCCATTATGCGGTGACCTCGAGCAGACCAGCAATGTGCAGGGCTTCCAAACCGATCTTAAACCAGGGGATTCCAAATCAGATCGACAATCGTATTTATTAGGGATCCTTTCCCCCTTTGCTGCTTGATCTCTTTCAGCACAGTCTTTCGTGTGTTATGGAAGATTCTGGCTGAACGAGATCGCTGCTTTTCCGAAATCCCCTTCTTTGACAATTGCTACTTTTGTGGGTTGAATTCGGGAAGAGGGGGAGAACTAGCAGTGTCATTGGCATGAATTGGCCCTGAAGAGGATGCTGGCCCACTGAGCCTATTAAGCAGGTGAGCGGTCACAACAGAACAGAGCGGGAGAGGAGGAGAAGAGGAGGAGGAGGAGGAGGAGATTGTATACCCCGCTCTGCAGCTTACAAACTCCTTTCCCGTCCCCTCCCCACAACAGACACCCTGTGAGGTGGGTGGGGCTGAGAGAGCTCTTTTGAGGACTGCTCTTTCAAGAACAGCTCTGACGGAACTATGACTTGCCCAAGGTCATCTAGCAGCTGCAAGTGGAGAAGTGGGGAATCAAACCCGGTTCTCCCAGATTAGAGTCTCCGCACTTAACCACTACACCACACTGGCTCTCATTAGTTCGGTGTGAAGCAATCCTCACAGTACCTAGACTTTCCTAAGCAGCATCCACAAAGAGACGCAGCTGCTTTTACTGGAAACGAGGGGAGACTAAAAGAAATCAGACCAGATGGCTCGTGCCAAACAGGAAACCTCAACCAACTAGAGAAAGTCATTTGGAAGGCCACGTTCATCATGGAGCAGCCGGGTCGGCTTTTGTTTTTCAATTTATGCAAAGCACCGCGATCGTACAGATGGCAAATGGATTTGCAGTCCAAACGAATATTATGAACAGCCCTTGCTGCATTAGAAATGAGAACATTACTTCCTCGCCGGCATCTCGAGCGTCTCCAAACATTTCATGTTTACGTCCTCTAGGTAATTAAAAAGTTTTGTTTGCAATTCTTTCCCCCACCCCCGCCACCCCCATATTAAAATACCAGCATTTCTTGTGCTAGCCAAACTCTCTGTATTCTGCCTTCCAACATGACAGTTCTGGGGGTGACGGGAACAATTCCAATTTAACCTAATCGTGATATATTCAGCCCTGACTCTCATGTTCATTTTGAATGTTGGTGTTCCTTTCTCTCCCAAATATTAATTATTGGCACTGCAAAAATCTACGCATTAAATCTTTTAGGAACCATTCAGAAGGGTTGTGGATAATTTTTGACTGAAGTTAATTTAATCACATATCCCCCTTCTTTTAACTCTGGAGTGGAGTTATGTTTATATTTTTGTTGTTATTTTCCCCCGTTCCAAATATAAATTAATGGCGTCTGTCATATTTGAAAATACTGGCATGTTTTCTCCAGCATCAGACATTTTAAAAAGTGCAGGGCTTCAAAATGATAGATTCTATAAAAACAAGAGACCTTTCCCAAAGTACAGAAGATGGCAAACGAACAACGAAACAACCAAATCTTCCATGTCCTGCTGTCATTCGGATAAGCCACGGCCATTCCTGACACTTTGTCAGGCTCCTTAGTCAGGTCACACAATGCAGCGCTTCATAAGAAGAATCTGTTTATTGGTAGATCATTACTAAAGACACGTATACAGCTTGCGTCAGGAATGGCCATGGATAATGGAGGCCCCGGACTTATAGTGAATTCAAACAACCACCTAGTCTAAGTGAACCCAATGAATATAGTTCGTCCGTGTGGGCAAAGCAAGCAGGCATAGGAGAAAAACGAGTTAAAAGTCGATTCCCAGCATAGTGCCCAGCAGCTGGAGACACCACAAGGTCAGACTAATGATAACATAAAGGTAAAGGTAAAGGTTTCCCTTGCTTGAAAGCCAGTCGAATCCGACTCTAGGGTTGCGGTGCTCATCTCCGTTTCAAAGCCGAAGAGCCAGCGCTGTCCGAAGACGTTTCCGTGGTCATGTGGCCGACATGACTAAACACCAAGGTGCACGGAACGCTGTTACCTTCCCACCGAAGTGGTACCTATTTATCTACTTGCAATTTCTTGCTTTTGAACTGCTAGGTTGGCAGGAGCTGGAACCAGAGATGGGAGCTCACTCTGTCTTGCGGCACCCAGGTCTTGAACTGCTGAACTACTGACCTTCCACAGCCTGCAGTTCAGTGTCTTAACCACTTGAGCCACCGCAGCTCCAAATGATAACATACAGACAGTAAAAAGAACAGATGAGAGGCCCAGAGGAGAAAGCACTCCCCTACATTCCATCCTAATGACAGGGCTACTTGACAGATGCCTTCGATCCAGTAATGCACAGCCAGAAAACAAACTTAGCACAGCTCCACTCATGCAAGATCTTACATGCTGCCTAGTGCTTTCCTGTTAACCTTTTGGAAGTAAAAAAAAAGATCATTATCCTTGGAAGGACAGAAGCTTTATGCAGTATCCCCAATTTTCCATGTTTCCCAGTTAAGGGAAAAATGCTGTCCAGAACAAATTACAAAGATCATTTGACTCCAGTGGTAACAAGAGAAAGAAATTTTACTAACAAAAATAGAAGCACACCTTACGTGACATATTCATGCCGGTACATTTAACTTATTGTGAACAGATTATTTACTTTTAACTTACTACTATGTTGGGGGGGGTTATACAGGGCCGCAGTGGTTCAGAGGTTAAGACGCAGAGCTGCAGACCAGAAGGTCGGTCGGTCGGCAGTTCGAGACCCTAGTGCTGCGTGACGGAGTGAGCTCCCTTCTCTGGCCCCAGCTCCTGCCAACCTAGCAGTTCGAAAGCAAGAAACTGCAAGTAGAGCTTCAGTGGGAAGACTCATTCCGTGTGCCTCGGTGTTTAGTCATGCCGTCCACATGACCACGGAGAAGTCTTCGGACAGCGCTGGCTCTTTGGCTTGGAAACAGAAATGAGCGCCATCCCCTGGAGTCGGATTTGACTGGTTTTCAAACAAGGGAAACCTTTACCATTTTATGTTGGGGGGAGCTCACTGGAATGTAACAGCTCGAAGCCTTCATTTTCATAGTGGCAGGGGAGGGCAGGATGCCTTCTGCTCTACAGACTCTAGAGCAAGTCCATAAATCGAGTCTACCCCTCTTTCTTTGAGGACACCTGATTCCTTTTTCCTGACAAACATCCCAGGCCTCTTTGCACAAGAACAGAGCAACACTAAATAACACAACTTAAGGCACCGGCCCATCGCCGGGCTGATCAGACAAAAGGGATAAAGAGTACTGAATGCGCAAACATGACATGACTGCAGACCTTTACACACAAAATGTTCAAAACCATCCATCTGTGCTTTACAAGACACAGAAGATACAAGCCTCTCAAAAGAGTGCATTTACAAGCAGACTGCAAAGGGAAACCACACAGGAAGGCCTTTTGAATATCCCTGGGACAAGGCACTCCCTGTACCTTTTATGATCGATCAATCGATGTGGTGAGAAGGGAAACACATAGCCACCTGCATGATTCCAATCAGAACACGAAAAGAAGAGAAATGGCTATTGTTTGCTTGGCAGCCGTTCAGGCCAAAGAGACAGGGACAGCCTTCAGTCTTCAAGTATTTGAAGGGCTGTCATGTAGAAGATGGAGCAGAAATATTCTCTCTTGCTCCGGATTGTGAGACTAGATCTAATGGGTGGAAATTACGAGGGAGTCATTACCAGCTAGATATCAGGAGAAACTTCCTAACTGTAAGAGTGGTTGAGCAGCAGAACGGACTGCCTCGGGAGGTGGTGGATGCTCCTTTGCTGGACGTTTCCAAGTGGAGGCTGGACGACCATCTTTCGGGTATGTTGTAGGGCTATCTTTCGGCTACGCTCCTGCAGAGTGCAGGGGGTTGGACTTGAGGACCTGCAAGGTCTCCCATTCTATTATTCTAATCAGCTTGGTTCCAGCATAATACAAAACCATGGTTTATTTTAGCAATGGTTAGTCTGCAACCAAGAAATCAGAAGGAATGATTGAGACTGGGAAGGGCAGCCACAGAGGAGCTAGAAAAAATTCTTAAGTGTAAGGACGTGTCACCAGCAACCAAAGGCAGGTTAATTAATGTCATGGTATTCCCCATTAGTACATATGGAAAATAAAGAAAGCAACAGGCAGTGGACCTCCTGACGGCACCCGGGTTTTAGCCACTATACGACACAGAGTGTTGGACTGGTTGGGCCACAGGCCTGATCCAACGTGGCTTTCCTTAAATTCTTAAGGAGAGTTGGTTTCATTTGAAATGCAGTGATGGAGGAAAGTTCTACGGATGCTGTGGACCACCCAAAAAGACAAATAAGGGGGTTCTTGATCAAATCCAGCCTGAACTCTCCCTAGAAGCTAAAATGCCTCAACTAAGGCTATCGTACATTATGAGAAGATAAGAATCACTGGAAAAGACAATAATGCTAGGAAAAGTTGCTGGCGGCAGGAAAAAGAGGAAGACCCAACAGGAGGTGGAATGAGTCCACCAAGGAAGACGCAGCCCTCGGTTAGCAAGACCTGAACAAGGCTGTTGAACAATGGGATCTTTTGGAAGTTATTAATTCTCGCCAGAAGTGACCTGACAACACTTAACACACACATACACAGTTATTCTGCTAGAGGGAGTTTCAAGCCCCCTTCATACCTCAATAATTATGTCAACACATGAAGTTGACTTACACTGAATCAGTCAACTATTGGTCCCCCCAGGTCAGTATTGTCTATGTAAGGCCAGCCAACTACTCCTCAGAGTCTTGGTTTAAGGGTTTTCACATCGCTTGCTACCTGATCCTTCACTGGAGATGCCGGGGATTCGACCTGGGACCTTCTGCATGCCAAGCAGATGCTCTACCACTGAGCCAAGGCCCCTCTCCAATGCCTGAACAGTCCCTTGCTTCATTGGTGGGAGCAAACAGACCACACAAACATTCTACTTTGATTCAACTTCCTTCAGAAGCCAGGAACTTTCTCACCAGAAGCAATCCAAAGGGGAGTGAAGGAAATGCGTCTTCCAACTACAGGACTGGACTCAAATCTAATCCAGGAGCATTAAACACAGATAAATCACTAAGAAGAGGAGATTGGATTTATACCCCCGCCCTTCACTCCCCAAAGGCGTCTCAGAGCAGCTTACAATCTCCTTTCCCTTCCCCTCCCCACAACAGACACCCTGTGAGGTAGGTGGGGCTGAGAGAGCTCTGACAGAAACTGCTCTTTTTCAAGGACAGCTGTGCCAGAACAGCTTGCCCAAGGTCATCCAGCAGGTGCAAGTGAAGGAGTGAGGAATCAAACCTGGTTCTCCCAGATTAGAGTCCGCGCAGTTAACCACTACACCAAATTCACCCATCATTCAGGGTTTCTGGTGGTCCCCAAACCACGACACTTTTCCTAAATTCAAGACAAACTTCAAGCCAGAACTAGTAGCTTTGGGGCTATGACTTGCAGTGCCTGAGAATCCTGAGACACGCAGTTCTTGCAAGACTGACCTTTTGATATAACATAAAAACAGCCGTGCTGGATCACAACAGTGGTCCATCTAGCCGGCATTCTGTGTCACAGACCGGTCAACCAGATGTCCCTAAAAGGCCCTCAAGCAGGTTGCAGAGGCCAAAGCCTCCCGTTGTTGCTGCCCCTAGCACTGGTATTCAAGGGTGCCTTGCTTCTAAACATGGAAGTTCTATTTGGTTGCGATGGCAAATAGCCAGGGGGAGACCTGTGATCTGTGATCATGTGCAAGCACATGAAAGCGCATACCTTGGATAAAACTTTTTTTTGTATTAAATGTGCCACTGGACTCTAAATTTGCTTTACTGCGATCCATGAATTTATCTAACTGCTCTTAAAACCAAATTACCAGCAGCCGTCTATACATTCTGTGACAGTGAATTCCAGAAATTAATGACTCTATGAAGTCTCTTTACAAGGGAAGTTCTCTTTACAAGGTGAAGAAACAGAGTACAGTGATTATCACATGCCGACACGGGCACCATTTTAAGTCCTTTCAAACTCAGTGTTGCTGGAAAATTAGGCCGTGTCTAGCTCAACGACATGCACCATTCCATCGATACTTACTGGGTCTTACTCTCCCTCAAATCTTACTGCCCTAATAATAGCCAAGAAGACATCTCAGGGCGGCATGATACCAGCTACCTCTACATCAGAATCTGATCTGAAATCTTAGCAAATGTAGGGAGCCAAAGCCACTTATTCTCCTCACCAATTTGGTGTAGTGGTTAAGAATGGCGGACTCTAACCTGGGAGAACCGGGTTTGATTCCCTGCTCCTCCACATGCCGCCAGCTGGGTGACCTTGGGCCAGTCACAAGTTCTCTCAGAGCTGTTCTCTCATGAGCAGTTCCTCTCACAGCTCTCTCAGCCCCACCTACCTCACAGGGCGTCTGTTGCGGGGAGGGTAAGGGCAAGGAGACTGTAAGCCGCTTTGAGACTCTGAGGGAAGGGCGGGTTATAAACCCAACTCTCCTCCTCTTCCTCCTCCTCCTCCTCCTCCTCCTCTCAGAGCTGTTCTCTCAAGAGCAGTCCTCTCATAAGAACATAAGAGAAGCCAATGTTGAATCAGGCCAATGGCCCATCTAGGTCAACACTCTGCCACAAAGCGGCCAAAAATACCAGGTGCCATCAGGAGGTCCAGCAGTGGGGCCAGGACACTAGAAGCCCTCCCACTGCTGCCCCCTCCAGCACCAAGAATAGAGTGCATCACCTGCCCCAGACTGAGAGTTCCCATCTATACCCTGTGGCTAATAGCCACTGATGGACTTCTGCTCCAGAACTCTCAGAACTGCTCAGAACTCTCTCAGCCCCACCTACCTCACAGGGTGTCTGCTGTGGGACGAAAAAGATTGTAAGCCACTCCGAGACTCCAAGTGAAGGGCGGTGTATAAATCCAACTCTTCTTATCCTCCTGCTCTTCCGTTCTAGCCTCACAACTAGCCTACGAGGCGGGTCATGCCAACAGGGTGTGACTGGCGAAAGGTCACCCAGCCAGTTTCCACAGCAGAGTGGGGATTCCAACCTGGCTATCCCAGATCCTAGGCCAACACTGCAGCTCAGAGGTCCCCAACCTTTTTGAGCCGGTGGGCACCTTTGGAATCCTGACACGGCAAGGTGGGTGGAGCCACAAAACCACTGCCACAAAATGGTCGCCACAGGAGGCGGAGCCAATCACAAAACATTTGTTGCACCTTACGTTCAGTCACACAGCAAAGATCCTTATCTGCACAGCCAATCAAATCTCCAATGGCCAATCAAAACAGTTGCTGCGTAAAAGCCCCATATGGCCCTGCCCACTTTCTAAAAACACTTGGAGGGGTGTGTGAGGAAAGGTACTGACAGGTACCATGGTGCCCATGGGCACCGTGTCAGGGACCCGTTCTCAACTGCTACACCATGTTGGCTCTCTTAATGTTGACATGTTGCACCTCTCCGATGGAGCCACATTCTAATCCCGGCAAGGAGAGAACTGCCTCCCTCCTCCAATCAGGTCTCCGCTGTCTCTCAGCCCCAAAGGGCCTGTTGCAAGGAGGCAACCTGGATCCGGGCACTGCTGCATGCCCCTCGACACGACAGCAGCAGTGCCAGATGCCCGGCAGCCAGCCTTGCTGGCAAAGCTACCAATACTCAGCAGGTGGACCTAGGTAAAGCCACTACAGCAGCACCTGTTCCTCAGCACTGCGATGAGCACCACCTTCTCAGAGCACCTTACAGAATGATAGAGTTGGAAGGGGTCCTAGAGGCCATCTAGTCCAACCCCCTGCTCAGTGCAGGATCAGCCTAGAGCATCCCTGACAAGGGTTTGTCCAGCCGCTGCTTAAAGACGGCCAGGGAGGGGGAGCTCACCACCTCCCTGGGCAGTTGGTTCCACTGTGGCTCAATTCTTACAGTAAAGAAGTTTTCCCTACTATCCAGCCAGTACCTTCCCACCCTTAATTTAAACCCTTCTCTGCTGACAACAGGAACAGCTCCCTGCCCTCCTCTAAGTAGGCTTCCCAAGAACTTACCACGTGCCGGCGGGGGTTGGATACGTCCTCGCAGGACCATTCCCAGGGGAAGGAGAGGCGCGGAGCACCATGCCGTCGCCAGGAAGGGACGGTAGGCAACGCTCTGGCAATGGGGCTGAAAACTCGCTGGTACCATTGAGTTTTCAGCCCCATTGCTAGAGTGTCACCCAGTATCACTTCCTGGCGATGGCATGGTGTGTTACCAGGAAGACTGGTCCGGCCGGGGAGCATTCGTTCCCCGCCCCCAGATGGTAAGTACTTGGGAACCCTACCTCTAAGGGACAGCCCTTCACATACTTCAAGAGAGCAGTCATGTCCCCCCCTCAACCTCCTCTTCTCCAGACGGAACATTCCCAAGTCCCCCAGCCTTTCCTCGTAGGGCTTCTTGGTCTCCAAGCTCCCGATCATTCCAAATGCAAATGTAAAAAGGTTCTTGCAGGGGGCATAGTTAAAGCATCAAGGAGATATTAATTCTGAAGCCAAGATTCCCTCCCAAAAAATTTTCACAAGATACAGTTAGGCGATGAAGCTCATCAAAGCAGGATTTATAAGTCTCTTGCCCTCTGCCCAGCCATGGGGATCACAAGAATATGAGGAGCTGCCTTAAAAGAAATCCAATCATTGGTCAACCAAGGTGAGGACTACCTACTCTGGCTGGCAGGAGGTCTCCAGGCTGAGGTCTTTTCCATTACCTACCCCCTGATCTTTTTAACTGGCGATGCCGGGAATTGAACCTGGGACCTTCTGCATGCCAAGCAGATGCTCTGCCTCTGAACTACGGCCTTCCCCCCACCAGGAGGCAGAATCAGTCCCCCCCACTTCAAATGCCAAGATTTCATACAGCTGATACCGGGGATTGAACTCAGGACCTTCCGCATGCCAAGCAGATATTCTGCCTCTGAACTATGACCCTTCTCCCCCCCCCGGAGGCAAAATCAGTTCCCCCTCTTTCAAATGCCACGATTTCATACAGCTGATGCCGGGGATTGAACTCAGGACCTTCCAGATGCCAAGCAGATATTCTGCCTCTGAACTATGGCCCACCCGCTCTCTCTGTCAGGGGGATTACACCTGTGACCTTCTGCATGCCACGCAGATGCTCTGCCTCTGAACTACGGCCTTCCCCCCCGAAGGCAAAATCAGCCCCCCACCCTCTTTCAAACGCCAGGATTTCACAGAGCTGATGCCGAGGATTGAACTCAGGACCTTCTGCACTCAAAGCAGACACTCTGCCACTGAGCCACGGCCTTTCTCTATCTGTATACCACGAAACAATGAGATGAGACCAATGTTGGCAGGTAATGAAGATCTTTCCATTCATTGCTGTTGGGACTGAAAGGAAGGAAGAAACGTCGGTGAGGGAAGAACGGGAATGGAAGAATGATGGCCACCTCCCCGTCAATTGATTTCCCCCAGTTCAGGGAACACAAGTGGGCAACAGCAGTCTGATAGATCACCAGACCTTCCACAGGATCCAACACTCCCTCTAAGCTGTGGAGTCTTGCAAGCTGAAAGTCAACTTTCTCAGCTACTGGCATTAAAGCTGTGAGCGAGCGATCTGGCTGCTGCATAAATTGGTTTGCTCTGGAGCCATCCTTCCTGAGCTAAGACAAAAAAATGCGTGAGCCGCAGGCTAAAAAACCGTGAGCTATCTTACACTAATTCAGCTTAGAGGGAACACTGGCTGCATCTCTGCCTTTCATTCTGATGCGGCCGCTAAGCCTCATTTCTCCCTCCCTGCCCAAGACTACACTGGTCCACACACTAAACGGGCGAAGTCGCCACCGGAGAAGAGGACAAGAGGATCGAAGGACCACTGTTAATGGGTAAGGTACGAGACACGCGGACAGAGGTCTCACGGAGCAGGACGAGCGGGTCGAAGGTTCACAATGCGGTATTTGAATGGCTCTCCGCCCCTTGCGGCCACGGGCATCACACAGGCACATGACACGAGGGGACAGAAAGGTAGAAAGAGAGAGAAAGAAAGAAAGTCAGAAGGCATGAGAACGGACAGTCTGGAAATATACAGACCTTGGAGACGGCTCAGGCGGCTGCTCTTTCCTTTAAACAGAAGCAGAAATAACACGGAGTGAGTAGAAGGAGAGGAGGCGTTCTCAAACACTTCAAGGCAAAATCCAGCCCAGAGGGCATCTGTCAGTCCCTGGAGTAAGGTATTCGCCAGCCTTAGAAAAGGCATCCATGCCAACCCATGCCACCCCATGAAAGAAATGGACAAAACCGGGTTCGTGGCGGATTACGCCGCAAAAGAACAATGCCCACCGCGATGCATAGAACCTTAAACGTATTCTACCAAAAGTATACATGTATCCAATACATACATTATGTTAAGTTAACAATTCTGATTCCTGCAACTATATAACATTTTCTAACTGAAATCCTCAACAATAATAAGTTGTAACGCAGTATTTATGGGGTATCTTTACCATCCAGTATTCTGTAGTTATTTTCTACTGAATTGCAAGCAATCTTCTTGAGAATAAATTCTCACTAACAGTCAATTGTGAGATGTAATACTTCACTGTGTCTCAGTTGAATAACGATCAAAATCCATTCATAAAGAATCCAGCCACCCATATCATGATCAAAATCCTTTCGTAAAGAATCCAGCGATCCTATAACAATCAAAATCCACTCATAAAGAATCCAGCAATCCTATAACGATCAAAATTGCTGGATTCCTTACGAATGGATTTTGATTGTTATACAGCTGAGACATGCTGAAGTATTACATCTCTGAATGTATTGTTAGTAAGAATTTATTCTCAAGAAGATTGTGTACAATTCAATAGAGAGCAACTACTTGTATAGATGGTATATGACCCCAAAGAAAATTGCTAATATAAATGAGAGTATGTCTAGCAAATGTTGGAAATGTAGAAAGAAAGAAGGCTCATTTTACCATATGTGGTGGACTTGTGATAAAGCCATGAGCTATTGGTCAGAGATTCATAATGAAATACAGAAAATTCTGAAATGTACTTTTAAGAAGGATCCACAAATTTTGTTGTTAGGTCTTAAATTGGAAGAGTTAAATGTAACCAAGAGAACATTGTTATGGTACTTGGTTACAACAGCTAGAATGACTTATGCACAATTCTGGAAACAAGAAAAGATACCTGAAAAATGGGAATGGATTAAGAAGATGCTTTTTATGGCAGAAATGGACAAATTGACAAGAAAGCTTAATAATGAAGAAGATGAAGCATTTTTTGCAGAATGGAAAGATTTCAAAGACTATCTTGAGAAAAACTGGGATGTTAAAAACAGATTGATTTGCTTCGACAGTTATTAAGGAGAAAATAAGAAAAAGAATGATAAGATTGTTAAAATGTTACCGTAATTTGATAACGAAAGTGATATATTTTGTCAATTGTAATTAGATAATAGAGTTTATAAGGGGGTAAGAGCATTGCGGGAAGCCTTGTATTGGGGGGGAGGGGAGAAAAGAAAAGGATATGGGATATTTACAAGATGTAATTTTAATTATGTGAAATATATCCAATAATAAATAGTTTTTTAAAAAAAAATAGAGAGCAACTACTTGCAAAGATACCCTATAAATACTGTGTTACAACTTTATATTGTATTCCATTAATATTTAAGAAGAATAAAATTCAGATTTAGATAAACAATTAAGACAATATTTAGGTTTTTGGTATTGAAATTTCTTCAGCTGTTAAAGATGTATTTTCTTCTATTGTGAATACAGTATCACTAATTTTAGGGGGGAGTTGTTTATTCCTTAAAGAGAATCTAACCTAAAATTCTGTAAAACTGATGCTTCATTGTTTCTGTATTTGAATTATGTAATACATTTGGTAATATTTTTGATTTTACTTGTTGCACGCAACGATACATAATATTTAACAAACTTGTGGGATCTATATTTTCCTCCTCCCTTTTTCCCTTCTGTATCACACCTTTTTTCCCTTGAGAAAATAATAAAAAATAATTTAAAAATACTGTCTTACAATTTATTACTGTTGAGGATTTCAGTCAGAAAATAAGTTATATAGTCGCAGGATCCTCAAATATATGGTGAAAACTTGTAAATCAGAATTGTTAACTTAATGTAATGTATCTATTGGATACACGTATACTTTGGGTAGAATACATTAAGGTTTTATTCACCATGTAAAGGAAGAAGAAGAAGAAGAAGAAGAAGAGAGGAAGAGAAGGGATTGGATTTATACCCCGCCCTTCACTACCCAAAGGAGTCTCAGAGCGGTTTATAAACACCTTTCCCTTCCCCTCCCCACAACAGACACCCTGTGAGGTAGAAGAAGAAGAAGGAGAGATTGGATTTATACCCCACCCTTCACTACCAAAGGGAGTCTCAGAGCAGCTTACAAATTCCTTTCCTTTCCCCTCCCCACAACAGACACCCTGGGAGGTAGAAGAAGAGAAGAGATTGGATTTATACCCCAACCTTCACTACCCAAGGGAGTCTCAGAGCGGCTTACAAACTCCTTTCCCTTCCCCTCCCCACAACAGACACCCTGTGAGGTAGGTGGGGCTGAGAAAGCTCTGACAGAAATGGCTCTTTTTCAAGAACAGCTCTGACAGAATGATGGCTTGCCCAAGGTCATCCAGCAGGTGCAAGTGGAGGAGTGGGGAATCAAAACCGGTTCTCCCAGATTAGAGTCCGTGCACTTAACCACTACACCAAACAAGAAGAAGAAGAAGAAGAGATTGGATTTATACCCTGCCCTTCACTTGGAGTCTCAGAGTGGCTTACAAACTCCTTTCCCTTCCCCTCCCCACAACAGACACCTGTGAGTTAGGTGGGGCTGAGAGAACTCTAACACAAACTACTCTTTCAGGAACAACTGTGCCAGAGCTTGTGACTGACCCAAGGTCACATCAGCAGGTAGAAGTGGAGGAGTGGGGAATCAAACTTGGTTCTTCCAGATTAGAGTCCACGCACTTAACCACTACACCAAACTGGCTCTCGAACAACACACGAAACTGCCTTCTACTGAATCAGTCCATCAGTCAGTCCATCAAGATCACTGTTGTCTACTCCAGAGGTCCCCAACTTTTCTGAGCCTGCGGGAAGCTTTGAAATTCTGACATAGTAAGGTAGGGACAGCCACAAAATGGCTGTCAGGAAATGGCTGCCACAGGAGGTCGAATCAGGCACAAAATGGCTGACGCACCTTCCTTTCAGCCACACAGAAAGGATCCATGGGCTGTGGCGGCAGCTGCCACCAAACAATGTTTTTCAAAACTCTGCACAGCCAATCAAATCTCCAACGGCCAATCAGAATACATGTAGGCAAAAGCCTCACCTAGGCCCGGCCCACGGTCTCCACCAGGCCAAGACTCTCGCCCACTTTTCTGAAAAATGGGGAATCTTGAGGAACCCTGCTCGCGAAAGCCACAGGTGGCATGTCAAAGAGTCACAGGGTGCTCCTGAACCACTGAATGAGTACCACTGGGTTAATCTATCTGTATCTAGCGGCACTGTACGTAGAATCAAGTTAACGCCCTCATAGTTTTGTGAATTCTCCTGGCAGCTGTTATCCCACAAAGCGGGGCAGCACTTAAAAGTCCCACAAGCTCAAGACCCGTACGAGGCCTGTGACCTTTCTGTTACTCCGGCCACCTGCCCTTGCTTATTGGTTTTTCCCTCCCCCTCAGCCGCTGAGAAATTCTACTGACCTGAAAGTCAATCCGGATTTGCTCTTCAGGTTCCGCAGGAGCTCCAGTTGGTTCAGAGGAGGAATGAGTCTAAAGTGGAAGAAAATCAAAATAAAGTCACATTCCGAGACTGACACACTGTGTGAGGGGGCGGGAGAGGCAACCGTCTCCCTGCCCCTGAAATTCTGCCTGTTTGCAAACACAGAAAGAGAGGAACGGTTTTTAACGGCTTAAAAGCTGCTTCTAGAAGTACCCCCAAAGCAGGGAAGCAAAATAAAGATGGCGGGGGAGGAGAGACAAGTGTCTCTGGATTTTAAGCTCCAAATCCTTGGAGGGGTGTGGTCCCTGTTTTTTTTAAGCTCAAATAATTTGCTTGTGGCATCTCCTTCCCCCCCATTAAACATAGGGTTGCCAACTTCCAGGTGAGGGATGCAGATTGCCTGGCATTAAAACTAATTTCCTGGTGAGAGATCAGTTCCCCTGGAGAAAATGGTTGGTCTGGAGGGCAGACTTCCATGGCATTATGCCCACAGAGGTCCTTCCCCAGGCTAAACCCCCCAAATCTTCAGGTATTTCATAAGCAGAAGCCGGTATCCCTCGATAAGCAACACTTCCTCATCCTATCCATTTTACAGCATTCCCTTCCAAGATAAGCTCTGAATCAGTGCCAAGTACTGGCTAGAGCGGGGGTGGGGGAGGTTTCCCCAACCTTTTTGAGCATGTGGGCACCTTTGGAATTTTGAAAACAAGTCAGTGGGAGCAACCACAAAATGGCTGCCACAAGAGGTGGAGCCAATCACAAAATGTCAAGCAGAGAAGTCACGAATAACTCTAAGAGTAACCCTTCACAACATTGCAGGCAGAAGCTGTGATTAACAGGATGCCTTTTCAAACAAATGAGTAACCCATGTCTTTTTCTTTTGAAAGTTATTTTATTTAGGGTTACCAGATGTTCTCTTTTTAGAGGGCATGTCCTCTTTTTTTATATATCCATCCTCTTCTGGGCTCTTTTTAGAAAAAAAAACTGATGAAAACTGGGGTGGAAGGTTAAGAATATTCCTAGTTAACAGCATTTGTCACAGCTTAAACAGTAAGGGTACTTAAAATGAGATCTGTCATGGTGATCACTTGTTTGAAGTAGTCACATGGGAATTATGTCCTTGTGACAGACTGTCCAGGGTTAGTGCCTAACAGAGTCTGAGAACCTCTGAGTGACAGGCTGTTCAAACAGAATTCTGTGGAGAACGTCAGTTAAGAAATGACAGCTGGGAACTGATAACTGAAGATCAGTTTAGTGCTGACTGAAGACTGGTAAGGAGGCAAAGAGGAGTAAGAGGATCATGGAAGATTCCCATTCAAGCTGGAAAGGGACAGAGCACCTAGTCAACAGAAGTAATCCCTGCCCAGTGAAAAGAAAGATAACTCTTAAAAGAGATCTCTGGTCTGTATATATAGAAGGATTTGGGGAATTTGGTAGAACATTCCTGGCCTTCTAAACTGGACTGGTCAGTGAAACTCAAAAATCTATGCTTGCAAGTTAAAGCAGAAACTGCAATGAAAGCCTTGTGGACCCTGATTGAGCATAAAAGTGTTTCAAGTAAATAAATAAAATAAACATGGTACACCAAAGGGACTTCAGCCTTCTTTGGGGCTCTGGAGGAAAACAACATAAAGCTCAGACGTGAAGAAGATGATCTGGGGGGCCTTGTTATGTGGTTGCAGCTAAGCAACACCAGAGCATGAGGACTTCTGCCAGAGGTCCAATTTTTAAAGAAGGCTGGCCAGCAAGAAGAACTTACCTGTGTGGGATGGCACAGCATTGCATTCCAACTGGGCCTTCAACCGCTACCCATGCAGTGTTAGCCCGCAAGGGATCCACAGCCTGGCTGGCGATGCACCAGCATTGCATGCTGGATGTGCACAATGTCACATGATGCATTGTTTGCCCTCCCACATGGTGTTTGAAATTGGCCTCTCTCTTGGATGGCGTGGCCACACAACAGCTCTGCATGAAATACAACTGTGCACGGGCAACACACACTGAAAGGGGGGAGTGGGATCGTGTCTGCTAGCCCTGCCTCGAGATCTCCCATTTGCCCACCCCCAGCAGGTAAGCCCCTGCCCTTGGCTCTGATCCCCTGCTCTTGAGAAATGGAGGAGCAGGAGGGGGAAAAATGGCCTCCATAGTGACACTCTAGGAATTTCCCCACATCTTTATGGTTTCTACCATTAGAGGAAATTCCTGGCACGTCACCCAGAAGTGACATCACTTCCTTCCCAAATGCCATTCTCCCCAGGCACCAGCCTCAAAAACTCCTGGCATTTTCCAACGCAGTGCTGGCAATCTTACCTGCCCCTCCTTTTATGCCCATCCAGCCTAAAATCATGCCCCATACTGGCCATCCCATCTGGGCACAGCCAAGAGGCACTCTTTCGGCTTCTGGCATTGTACAGGGAAGTGGAACAGATGGCCTGGAAGGCCTCCTCCAACTCTTGGCTACTAACATCGGCACCCAACATATGAACATACAACCTGTATGTATGCGCATACTCTCCAGCTGCTCAACCAAGAATGCTTTCCAAGGGTTCCCAAGCATGTGGAGAGACCTACTCACATGCAGGTTGATCATGCATACATCTTGTGCCAGCATTTAGCTATACATTAAGCCAAGGACAAGCTAGCAGACCCAGTTCCACCACTAGGCACGTTCCCTGTGCACAATTACATTACATGTACAAGGGCAGCATCTAAGTGGGTGGCCTGACCCCTGAAAGACTGGAGCGTTGTCTTCTTCTTCTGACCACTACTAATGGTTAGGTCAAAATAGGTGGTGAAAATCCAATCTACTGCAATGCAGTTCCATCATACTTTCCTAGGCACAAGAGTTCACGCAGTTGTCAGAAGTTCAGGGCCAGATTGAGTCGGGTATGTTTAACTTTAAAGAGGATGAGGCATCTAAGGTTTTTATAAACTGCCTAGAAGTCTGAAAAGGGCGGTTGCACTGTTTACTTTCTGAATAGAGCACCTGGCTGGGGTTATAGAAAAGGGATAGAAAGTTTTGATGTCAAGTTCTGAGGCAGCCAACACGGGATACGTATTGCAATGAGAAAACAAAACACCCAGTATTCGGATTTTGTTGACTGCCTCTATCACTGGCATGCAAAAGATGTACACAACCACAAGGCTTGTTTTACAAGAATACACACACTTTTGAACGGCAATTAATTGAATTAATTAGAATAACACCTTGGGGGGGAAGATGAAAGAAGGGAGGAGCCTTCTTTTAAAAAATCCTAGCTTAGTAACACAATCCTAGGAAGAGTTATACCATTCCAAGTCCACTGAAATCAGTGGGCTTAGAAGGATATAACTATGCTGAGGATTGCGCTGTAAATTTGCTTGCGAAAATTCATATTGATTTTTTTGCCACATGTGAACATTTTTCAACAATATTTAACATAAAGATAAATAATATTCTACATTCAACTCTATTTTGGGATATGTATTTTAGGCAAGATTTTGATTTTGAGCATCACTTTACTCGCATGTGAAATTAACACGATGGACCAATCGTTGCTGCAATCTTTGACGTCTCCTTTTTCTCAATATTATTTTAGACAAAAAGTGAATCTGGAATCCAGCATTGTTGATATGAAACTTGACTACCTTGAAAGTCATCAACAATTAATTTGCAAGGCCTCTCTCAAAAAGAGGTAAGGGAAGTGTGATGTAGGCAAGTCATCCAGAAATTCTGTGTAGTCCATTTACCCCAGTTTGTTATGCTTTTATCACAAAAGAAAGAGAGATAATTCATTTTGTAAAAGGGGCATGTCAGAGACAGTGGCAAACGAGTAATTTCTGTGAGCTATGAAACTAACAAAAACATATTTAACTAACAGCAAATACTTTGGGAAATACATATCTTTGGACCCAGGGGTATTTGAAGATTCTTTCTTCCCAGAGAAGATGTTATCTCATTTGCAAGAATCATGCTGCACTCATAGGCCGAGGTAGGCACAAAGATTCACACAATGACTAGTAAAAACCCACACTGCATGCGACCTCCAAGGACCTGGGATTTGTAGGCGGATTATGCATATCACTCACGAGCTCTGTTCAGACATAATGAGAAACCAGGGTTTATTTTAACTATGGTTGGGCTTACGAAACCAGGATTCAGCCTGCAGATCATTCAAATAGTGGTCTGTCCTACCAAATGCTGGTTTCATTCAATCTTTTCCCCGCCATCTCCGATACAGAGATCCAGCTGTTATCCCAGTCTCCATTGAGTGAGGGCCATGCTAGGGAACAGCCGGCATTAAACCCCAGCTATCCCCGCCACATGAATGCTCGAAGCCACCTTATCCTGAATCAGACCCTTGTCCTATCGAGGTCAGTAGTGTCTACTGAGATGGGCAGTGGCTTCTCCAGGTTCTCAGGCAGAGGTCTTTCACGTCTTTTCTTTTTACTGGAGATGCCAGGGATTGGACCTTCTGTATCCCAAGCAGATCTTCTGCCACCGAGACATAGCCCCTCCCTTACCACCATACACTACACAAAACCATAGTTAAGACTGTAGTAGTAAGAAACCAACTTCAAAGCATGGTTTCATATCCTGGAATGATACACCCTGAACTAACCGTAATAAGCGGACTGACCCATTATTTGGACAATCGCAGTAACCATGGTTAGGGGGGATTTTTTGTTTAAAAACAACCCGTGGTTTCACATGATATCTGGGCCAAGCCACCAAGGGCAACGGTTTTTTCACCGAACCGAATATTCTGCTCATGTTGGTACAGCGCTGAAGATATGATAACCACATCCAACTGTTCACCGTCCACAGCAAAGGAAAAGAGAGATGATTCACCATCGGGAAGCACAAACGTTATTAAGGCAGGGGTGGAGTAAGGCAGGTTTCATGCCTTTAAGCGACCAGCTCGGACGTCACACACAGAGAACACAATATGGGTGGTACGGCACAAAATACACACTCCCACAAAAAGCATGCGAGCGCACACACCACACAAGGGTTAATTGTTGTGGTTAAGTAAAAGCAGTCGTAAGGCAGGAAGTGGAGAGGCGGGGTGAGTTGGGGGCAGCAGAGTAACCTGGCGGGGGAGGGGGAGGGAACCAGGGAAGTAACACAGAGAAGTGGGATGCAAGGATCCGGAAAGGCGTCTGGTCCAAAGTCAAAGGGAACTGCCTCGCTTGCTCTTTGCTGCATGTTTTGTGGCACACAGCTACTTACCCTGCTTTACTGTAGAGAAAGCAACACAAGGAGAAGATCAGGACCTGCTTGTCGCTGACGCAAAGTCGCTAAATGTGGCGCATTGGTCTTCGAATGGGGGGGGGTTCACAATCCTTAAAGGAGCCGGTACCTTACCTACATTGTGCCACTAGCATCTTTTGTTGAGAGATGGAGAAGGGGTGAAGACAGACGTAACCTTCTGAACTGGGGAGTGGTCAGAGCTGGCTTTGGAGGGCACCTATTGGCTAGCGCCTGAATCGTCACCAACCCTCCCTCTAAGCTGTGGAGTCCTGTGAGCAAAAATTCTACTTTGTGAGCTGCTGGCGTTAAAAGTTGTGAGCGAGCGATTTGGCTGCAGCATAAATTAAGTTTTCTCTGGAGCCGTCCTCCCTGAGCCAAGACAAGAATGTGTGAGCCGGAGGCTAAAAAACTGTGAACTCGCTCACACTAACGCAGCTTAGAGAGAACACTGACCATACGCTCCCCTGCCCCGGTTCCAAAACAGTTTTTCTATTTTAAATATACGCAGCTGGGGCAGGATGGTGTCAGGTCAAAGTAAAAAGTAAAGGTAAAGGTTTCCCTTTCTCAAAAGCCAGTCGAATCCGACTCTAGGGTTGCGGTGCTCATCTCCATTTCAAAGCTGAAGAGCCAGCACTGTCCAAAGACGTTTCCGATCTCATGCGGCTGGCATGACTAAACACCAAGGCACACAAAATGCTGTGACCTTCCCACCGAAGTGGTACCTATTTATCTACCTGCAATTTTCTTGCTTTCGAACTGCTAGGTTGGCAGGCAGGTCAAAGTACAGACATATAAACGGATGGGCTTTGCTGCTTTTACCTCGACCTGGTTGGCCCAGGCTAGCCCGATGCCGTCAGAGCTTAGAAGCTGAGCGGGATTGGTCCCAATTAGGACTTGGATGGGAGAATGCCAAGGAAGTGGAGGATCTCTATGCAGAGGTGGGCAACGGCAAGCCGCCTCGGAATGCCTCTTGCCGTGAAAACCCTGCACGGTCACCGCAACGTGACAGCACCTACCCCCCTCCAAATTCTGCTTTGTGGGGGTGCATACATCCCGATGCATAAGTAAGGCTAACAATTCACCTTGCGGGGAACACATCGTACTGATGCCACTGACCAATCTGGGAGTCATACGTCTGTCTTCACCCCCAAAAGAAGGTGGGGCGTGTTATGGTTGTGTTTGCGATGCGGTTGCTGCTGGACTGTGCTCTGGCCCCAAGCGGAGGAAGCAGTGGACCGTTGACCCCCCCCCAACCAGTTCTTCCGCCATCAAAGGGCCCAGGAGAGAGACAGCCAAGACCACCCGGGAAGCACAGGAGGCGGACGAAGAAGATGGATGAGCACACGGTAGGACTCAGCGAGGGAGCGGGGAGGGTTTGCAAAAGGCGTTGGCTATGCTGCCCGGATCTTTCCTAACTTTTGCTTTCTTCCCTGACGCGTAAAAGAAATTCCCTTGCAGCTCAAAAGAGCCATTACGAAATGTGCAAGGATTTCTACCCCATACTGCGTACAACATGCAACACAAGTAGCTCAACGATCAGGGCTTCTGTTAAGCTGTTCCTGTGGTTTGCCCGCATCCCGGCCATTGGCTCAGAAGGACGAAAGCCTCCACTGACCAGGACCACTTATCCTACCTTCAAACAGCTTGGAAGTAATTTCTTCAAAAGCTGTGGCATGGAGCCAGTTTAGACATTATTCAAGGCTGGTAGCCAGCAATCAATCACTTCCTGCCTCTTCCTGATGCAACCAAAGCTCCAATCACAACCAGGCCATGCTGATTACCTCACCCTTCCATGCAGCAACAACGGTACAGCATACAGTAAAAAGTGACACAAAACCAGCAAAACAACGGTGTGCTACATTCCCCCGCAACATATTCATAAAGGAGACTTCATTTAAAGTGTAATGTATCTATTATATGAAGTCAATAGAATAGATATGTTTGGTGTAGTGGTTAAGTGTGCAGACTCTAATCTGGGAGAAACGGGCTTGATTCACCACTCCTCCACTTGCACCTGCTGATGTGACCTTGGGTCAGTCACAAGCTCTGGCACAGCTGTCCTTGAAAAAGAGCAATTTCTGTCAGAGCTCTCTCAGCCACACCTACCTCACAGGGTGTCTGTTGTGGGGAGGGGAAGGGAAAGGAGTTCGTAAGCCGCTCTGAGACTCCAAGTGAAGGGCAGGGTATAAATCCAATCTCTTCTTCTTCTTCTTCTTCTTCTTCAATATGCCCATACAATCCATCATAGGAAAAGACAGAGGCCAAAGAGTAAATATACAGAATTATATACAGAAACTCCCAACACTTTCCCCAGGTAATTTTTCAGTGTTTCAGACCCCTGGTCCCTCCTCAGGAACAAAGAACTGTGAAAAATACAAAATGCAAATGAAAGATGGTATTATTGCATCTTGATGAAAGGTTGCTTAAATAAGTGTTTGTCGTATTATTGCATTTTGTATTTTTCACAGTTCTTTGTTCCTGAGGAAGGACCAGAGGTCTGAAACTCTGAAAAATTACCTGGGGAAAAGTGTTGGGACTTTCTGTATATAATTCTGTATATTTACTCTTTGGCCTCTGTCTTTTCCTATGATGGACTGTTATGGGCATATTGACTTCATAGAATAGATATATTACACTTTAAATGACGTCTCCTTTATGAATATGTTGCGGGAAGTACAGCGCACCGTTGTTTTGCTCGTTTCGATTACCTCATCCTTTCCTTTGCCACCCTAAGTGGTAGGATGGGAAGGGATGATGCTTGCGGGGGAAGGAACCAAGTAATAAGTGTGGCCTAGATGTGGTCAGAGCTTCATGCAGTACCAAGTCAGAACAGGGGACTCGACTATGTGGAATTAACAGTGGAAAAGAGCAAGGGTCCGGATACCCCTTTCAGAAGTGAGCAGTGACTCACGAAAGCTCAGACCCCTGCCACAGATTTTGTTAGTCAGGTGCTACCAGACTCCTGCTTTTTTCTATTGCTACGGGCAGACTAGCATGGCTACCCATCTCAATTTTTGTAGAATTAGCTTTTTGCTGGCTACCAGACTGCCTCGGGAAACTCTTACTAGGCCACCAAAATATAACTACTGCAGTTTTTAATGTAACTTCAGTAGAGACTAATAGTGCAGCAGGGAGGAGATGCTGGAGAGTGGAGAACCGCATTCCCTATCTCTTGCCGTTTCTATTAATAGCAGGGGAGCCTAGGGAATATTGGTCAGTACCCGGAACGCCACCAACACATTCAAGAGCAAATTTCCAATGGCTGTTTAAACTGTGTAGCTGTTTCACACTGAGGAATGAAGCGTGGGGGGGAGCTAAACCCGTCACCCGTCCACACAACCACTGCGTTGATCCAGTCCCCACCCCACCCTGCTATTAACAGAAATTCAAAGAGACAAAAGATGGGGACCCCCATTCTCCAAGGTGTTTTCTTAGTTTAGGTCCTAAGGTTTGCTGTGGTATAGAAAAACGGAAAGCTAAACAGAGGTGATGAAGGAGGGGGGAAAGTTAGTAGGCATGGAATTTAGCGAATGGCGACATATAGTAGCGCAATGGCATGAATTTAGCGAATGGCGAACATGGTAAAGTGCGTTACAAAGGACGGATACAAAGCATTGTGACCAGCTGCAAAGTGACGGAGTCGCCCTCAGACCCATAGCTGTACCTGCTTAATTTAAAAGATGGAAGCTACAGACCAGGATGATGACGAAGACCCAGAACCCCCGCCCCTTCCAGATTTGAATGAAATCACACCACTGGTAACAGAACGAATGCGGGCTCCTTAGAATGGTTGCTAGAGAAACCAGAGTCCTTCAGCCATCTATATTTTCCAGTGTTCATCAAAACACGTCCCTTTAGAACCATTCCTTCACTCCCTTGCCACTCTGTTTCTACACGAATAGCAGGAAGCTCACGGAATTGCGTTCGATTGTCCACAGCCTTTGATTTTAAGAGTTTGGCTCTTTGTAGAGGGCTTCTGTTCTGTTGGGGGGTTTTTTGGGGGGTAGGGAAGTAAAATAAAGCTTAGCAGGTTCCCTTCACTAAATAATGAACATGGGGGCAACACAATACACCAATTGAATTCACATGCACTTCATACCTGGAAGGACCATAGGTTTGCGCTTGCGAACTTTTTGATTCGAGAATTTTTCGTAACGAAAACGTAGGGGTGAGAAAAAAAGGGGGGGATGAAGAAATATAAGGAGGAGGGGAAAAAGAAACGGTTGTTTTGAAAGGAAAGGGGAAGAAAAGAAACAGAACGAAGAAAATTAGCACACGAGTTAAGTGGACTCCACAGGACAGACATCTGTCCATTTATCAGTAATGACTAGCACAGGGCCTCCCCAAAATTGATCCTTGGGACTATGAACAGTCGTAAAGCCTGGATCAAATTGCAGCATCAAACCCATGGCATAGTTTCAGGGCAGTAACCAGGTCGGGCTGCGGTAGAACAGCCAGATTTGAGTCCAGTAGCACATTCGAGACCGACAAAATTTTCAGGATATAAGTTTTCATGAGTCAAAACTCTCCCTTCATCAGATACAAAGCATTGATTCTGGAAAGCTTATACCCCAAAAATCTTGTTGGTCTCAGAGATACTATTGGACTCAAATCAAACTCACGGTATGCATCAAGAGGACCAAATAAAATAGAGATTGACGGAAGGTACAATCCGTTAGCCAGTTTCTAGTACAGCAAATTCCTTCTGTTCTGGTTTTTCTTCCATGGTTCCAGTCTGGTCCTCCTTTCTGGTCCTTTTTCCACATTCCCATTTAATTTAGATAATTTCTACTTTATTAATTAGCACATGTACAGATTGCCACAGATTTCTCTTTGCAACCTCTTCTTTCTTACCGATTACTGATGTTCACCGGCACATAGTCCCATTGATTAACAGCACAAAGTGAGCCAGATCTCAAGAAAGCATTTTGATGATGCGCTATGACCGAATTGAGACATGTATGGACACAGTCAGTCACAGCCCCAAAAGGAAGCCAAGTGTGATCCCGTCATGTGACCACATCAGGATTCCCCTCGGTTCTGTGATTTCGTCAACTGGCCCAGTGCAAACACAAAACTATAGCAAGCTGCACAAGTGCGACTATCCTAACCATACCTGGACATAAAAAATAACCAGAAGAATGGGGAGTGACTAGTGCATCAGTGCCTTTCTGGAAAACAGGTCCAGGATTCAGGATCTCAAAATCTAGAGAGAATTTGGATGCAGAAAATTACTTAGGCATTCCTGATGGACCATCGACAGCTTGAGGAAGTTCTTGCAAAAATGTGATCGTCTGAGTAAACTCTGGTCTCCAGAAAGGTACATCTCATGCTCTTAAGGCAAGAGTACATAAACAGCATCACTTAATACAGATTAATAACATTGGAGCAGTTAAAAAAAAATACAAACACATTCTCGCTCCATAAATGTTAATAACACACCCACAGGAACTTTAGAGGGGGAAGGAAGAAATTACACCACGCAAAAGAAGTACACTATGGAAACTACAGCACGTCTGACCTGAAGCCAAGTATGTTGCCAGAGGCACTGCCTTTACTCTTGGGTAGCCCCAAAGCAATGAACATGAAATTAAGCAAACTCCAGAGCACTACGGAAGACAGGAGGGCCTGGTGTAATGTGGTCCATGGGGTCACGAAGAGTCGGACTCAACTGTGCGACTGAACAACAACAACAAAGCCCCAAAGCAGGGGCGCCCCACTTTCTAACCTGAACCAAAGTCCCCAAAAGTCAAGCACTCTCAGCTTGAACCACAGAGTCAGGCTGCGAGTACTCTGCAGAAAGGGATTTCATATTCAGGTGACAATAAAGGCAACCTCAAAGCAAACTTCCAGTCTTCCCCCTCCACCCAGCAGATATGCTTATGGAATAACAATGAGTTCCACCAGGTGAAGTATCTACATTTCTAAAAGCTATTTAGAGGCCACCTGGCAAATAGTCCTTTTCTCTCCAGTACCTCACCCAGCCCTTTTGTGTCGTCCTGTGTCTATGTGTAAATTCTTTGTCTTTCCTGCTCTATCCCTCAGGATACCAGGATAAACCAATCAAACAATCCTTCCTGATGCTAATCAGGGACCCATCTCCCACCTTTTGTCTATACTTAGGAACCTATTCTACTGCCTTGGCCAGGACCATTAGTGACCAGATAATCCATTCAACTAGACACTCAGCACCTGGCTTCTATTGTTAAATCCAGACGCGGCCTCTCTGGAAGCTCATTGGTCACATCCAGGCCTTGCCCATCCTGATGCCACACACCCCTGGGACTCATCATTGGTCCAGGTAATCTATTGTTCTCACCTGAGACCAGCCCCCAGGGCCGCCCATTGGTCTGCATTGTTTGCCAATGGCTATATCCCAGCAAACACATGGCCTTAGACCACGTGTTTTCTGCCGTGATGCCAACTGGCAGTCCACCCCTAAGCAATCTGAGTTTAGGCCACAATCGTTTCTTCATGGACCTCTGCAAGTCTGGACAGGTTGTATCACCCCTCTATATGCTATCAATCACCTCTGCTTCTTAGTTAGGTATTGTGTGAATATTGTTTGTATGCTTGAGAATATTTAGTAAAGAAATCATTATTTTAGCCACCCAATTTCTGTGTCTATTCCTGGGTTCTTGGGAATTCTAACTCTGGTATACACAGGTCAGATCCTATAGATACGCCAACTGCATATTAATAATTAGAATTCCCCATCTTTATTAAATAGAGCCACTTGGCTAACAAGTATTTAGGTTGTTGAGCTGAACACGGGTGTGAAATTCACCATCCTGCAGTCCCTTCCTTCACCTGCACGGCACCCGAGTGCTGGTTCGGGTTTCATACCATTACACCTCCAACATGCCTGGGGTATTTCCTTCCTGAAGGCTGCGATCAGATGCAACGTCGGCTGCATCACCTAATCTGTGTCGTGCTGGATATATCGAGCTCCTTCAACCTTTTCTCATAGGACTTGGTCTCCAGACCCCTCACCATCTTCGTTGCCCTCCTCTGGACATGTTCCAGCTTGTCTATATCCTTCTTAAATTGTGGTGCCCAAAACAGAACACAATACTCTAGGTGAGGTCTAACCAGAACAAAATGATACCATCACCTCACATGATCTGGACACCATACTTCTGTTGATACAGCCCAAAATCGCATTTGCCTTTTTAGACCCCAAGATCCTTTTCGCACATACTACTGCCAAGACAAGACTCCCCCATTCATTTAACTGCAGGTACCAGTAACTGAATCTAGGACTCTGTGCATGAAATGCACATGCTACGCCACTGATCCATGGACCCTCAACATAAGGGCCAAGCATCACACTAACCTGTCCCGTGAGCATGTCATTAACAGTGTGCCCCCTCTGACTCGCACCCCAAGCCTATATGTCTCTTTGAAAATTACCACAAGTTTCAACAAGAAGTCCCAGTCTTCCAATGAGCCCTTGTGGAAGGGCGGGGTATAAATCTAATAATAAATAAATAAATAAAAATAATAAATAAATGTTCGTTACATTTTTATTCCAATGAAATGTTCGTTACAGCTATCCACAGAAGGCCTTTTTTTTTCATTTTGAAATTCTGAATTTGTAAGGGTTACATTTCACACATTGTACAGTGGCAAACCCACGTTCGCCTCTGAAAAATGCACTGAAAAGACAAACAGACCCAATCTTGGCTTGCAAATGAAAGTGAATGTGTATCATCTACCAATACAGATTTACCCTTGCAGTGTACACCTAAAGAAGACAAAGATGACGTGTGAATGGCCCAGAAGAAGCTACCAAAAGAAATGCTACCTCCATGCAAATGCTAAAAAGCGTCAGCCAGAATGCAGAGTGAAGGGACACAAATTAATTGCAGGTTAACCCCTCGTCGTTACGCATATGGAAAAGCCAATGTCAACAAATTCAGGAACACAAGTAACTGTGTCGCACAAATTACACAGTGAAAATGTTCTGTATTAATAACAGTTCTGATAAAAATGCAGATCTTCATGGGTATGCATTTCGTCTCATATATGTCAATTTCATCAGTGCTCAGAGTGGTCTGAGTCAACCAAGAGAGGTCTTACAGCATTCAAATCCTGATGTGTTCCATCCATCCCTCAACAGAATGGTCTGACCTGTTTTTATTTGCCCTGTGGTAATATTGTATGTAAAAAGTTCTAACCGTTTGACACCAGTTTTTATTACTGATGCCATTAATTTCCTGGGATAAATCGATGCTGTTCATGGTTCCATGCAGCTAAGTAGCATCAGCCCGATCTCCTGCTTAATACTGGGAGCTCTCCATGGTGCTGAAAAGGTAAAACACCAAAGATTGCCACAGAAAGCAATCTTTGAGCTATATTGGAGTTCAGTAGCACCAAAAAGACCAACAACATTTCCTCAGTTCCTCAGTTCCTGAACAATATCAGGCTGTTGCTTTACACTTACTGACAGCTACAAGTCTTGTCTTTCCAAGAAGTTGGAAGTCAAATCATGAACCTTTAGATAGATTCATGGAGAATAAGTCTATCAATGGTGACTGAGGGGAACCTCCACATTCAGAGGCAGTAAAATTCTGAATCCCAGACCCAGGAGGCAACATCAGTGGAAGGCCTCAGCCTCTGTGCCCTGTTGTTGGCCCTTCAGAGGAACTGGTCGGCCACTGTGAGAGACAAGATGCTGGACTTGGTAGACCACTGGTCTGATCCAACAAGGCTCTTCTGATGTTTTTATGAAGGCCTTGGCCTCTCCACCCTGTTGTTGGCCCTCCAGAGGAACTGATTGGCCACTGTGTGAGGCAGGATGCTGGACTAGATGGACCACTGGCCTGATCCAGCAGGGCTAATCTGATGTTCTTATGAAGGCCTTGGCCTCTCCACCCTGTTGTTGGCCCTCCAGAGGAACTGATTGGCCACTGTGTGAGGCAGGATGCTGGACTAGATGGACCACTGGCCTGATCCAGCAGGGCTATTCTGATGTTCTTATGAAGGCCTCGGCCTCTATGCCCTGTTGTTGGACCTCCAGAGGAACTGATTGGCCACTGTGTGAGACAGGATGCTGGACTAGATGGACCACTGGGCTGATCCAGCAGGGCTCTTCTGATGTTCTTATGAAGGCCTCGGCCTCTATGCCCTCTTGTTGGCCCTCCAGAGGAACTGGTCGGCCACTGTGTGAGGCAGGATGCTGGACTAGATGGACCACTGGCCTGATCCAGCAGGGCTCTTCTGATGTTCTTATGAAGGCCTCGGCCTCTATGCCCTGTTGCTGGACCTCCAGAGGAACTGATTGGCCACTGTGTGAGGCAGGATGCTGGACTAGATGGACCACTGGCCTGATCCAGCAGGGCTCTTCTGATGTTCTTATGAAGGCCTCGGCCTCTCTGCCCTGTGGTTGGCCCTCCAGAGGAACTGGTCGGCCACTGTGTGAGGCAGGATGCTGGACTAGATGGACCACTGGCCTGATCCAGCAGGGCTCTTCTTATGTTCTTGTGTAGTGGATATAGTGGAGGACTAGGACTCTGGGTGACCCAGGTTCAAATCCCCACTTCTGCCATGGACTTTGGGGCTGGGTGACTTTAGGGCCTGTCAAAAACTCCCAGCCTGGCCTACCTCACATGGTTGCTGTGAGAAAGCGGAGGAGGGCAGAACGGTGTTCTCAGGCCGCTTTGGGTCCCAGCTGGGAGGGGGAAGCAAAATATAAATAAATAAAGGACCAATAAAAGCTCACAACAGCCCTACAAGGTAGGTTAGGCTGAGAGCATGTAACAGGCCCAAGGTCACCCAGCAAGTTTCCATGGCAGAGGGGAAAAACTGAACCAGGGTCTCCCAGATCCTAGACCAACACTCTAACATTGGCTGTCAAATTCATGACCGCTTTGGAAACATCAGAGTAGTATCAAAGGAATGGCTGGGGGCTCAACCACATCCGACATGCTGGACCCTCAGAGAAGTCTCTCGTATCACTTGATCACTTTAACGGAGAAGCTGGGGATTGAACCAAGTATATGTGTGCATCCTCCTGCATTGAAAAGGCTGTTTTTCCCTCATCCCATTTTCAGTTGTGCAGCTGTTTGCAGATCCAGCTATCGATCTTGGAAAAATTAAGCACTAACTGTACACAGAGTCCTTGTACCAAAAGGGTGGAGAATGCCGGTGTAACTTTCTCCCTTCCTCTGCAGAGACAGAGGTGAAACTGACCCAGGTTTTGGAAACCCGTGCAAGGTTCACCTCTACAGAGAGAGGGCTTTTCCTGACTCAAGCAAGATCTAAAAATAGAAGCAAGGGCGTTTAACCCTCACTCTTCGCTGTCTTTGTCCTGGAGGTAATGAGAACCTCTTTACTTTCCCCTCCAGTGCTGTAATGGCAACGGATTTAAAAATTCACCTCTACAAGGTGCAAAGACAGCTTCAAGAGGGGGCTGGATAACCCATAAGAACATAAGAACATAAGAGAAGCCAATGTTGAATCAGGCCAATGGGCCATCTAGTCCAACACTCTGTCACACACTGGCCAAAAATACCAGGTGCCATCAGGAGGTCCAGCAGTGGGGCCAGGACACTAGAACCCAGATGGAGCAGAGGACCATCAGTGGCTATTAGCCACAAGGGATAGATGGAAATGCCCCCTGGATAGAACATGAAATTGAGCAAACTTCAGAGGACGGCAGAAGACAGGAGAGCCTGGCGTGATCTGGTCCATGGGATCGTGAAGAGTCGGACTCGACTGTGCGACTGAACAACAACAAATAGATGGAACTCTATGTCTGGGGCAGTGATGCTCTGTCTTCTTGGTGTTTGGGGGGAAACAGTCGAGGGGGGACTTCTGAAATTCTGGCCCCGCTGGTGGACCTCCTGATGGCACCTGGGTTTTGGCCACTGTGTGACTCAGAGTGTTGGACTAGATGGGCCACTGGCCTGATCCAACATGGCTACTCTTGCATTCTTATCTATATATCTAATAGCCAAAGCGCCCCCTGCATGCGGATATCTAAATCTGCACATTGGGGGCACCTAGGGGGCAAAGAGATTTTCCTGAACATTTGTGGCAATCCCCAGATGTGCAGAAAAATCTGAATTCTATAAAAAAATATAGGGGAGATACTTAAATCCCCTCAAAAGTAAAACTGCCTTGCCACTGCTGCCACTGAGGGGAGGCGGGAGAAGACTTGGCAGGCTGGCCGCTCAGGCCTCACCGCTGCTGCCACCACCATGTGGGGGGGAAGCTTGGCAGGCCCAATGGCTGGGAACTGTGTGGGCCCCACTATTTGTGCCAGGGGGCGGGGGAGAAGGCTTGGCAGGCCCGGTAGCTGGGAGCCACGTGGGCCTCGCCGTTGGTGCTGGGGGGGGGGAGAAGGCTTACCTGCGGCTGCTTCATCCTCCTCCGCATGGAGCTCCTCCCCCCCGTGAGTATCGCGGGTCCCCCTTCTTATATTCACTGGACTAATTCCAAAGATTCCGGGAAAGCTTGTCAGTTTCAGTGCCGCCCTTTGCAACCTTTGCATAACCTTCTCTGACCTCAAGCAAGTTCAGTGCCCATGAGCAGGTTTCCACAGCAAAGTCTACAAAGAGTAGCAGCAAAAGACAGAGGAAGCTTGTATCTGGGAAATCGTCGTGGGAGGCGGAAAAGATCCAAGGGCTCAGGGTGGCTTATTCCGGTGACATAGACCAGGCTGAGAGGCAGTGACTAGCCCAAGGTTGCCCATCAGAACAGGGATCAGAGACAAGGTCTGTCCAGTCCAGGTCCCCAAATCTATCAAGTCCATCTGGCAGGCTCTGCCTGCTGCCATATCTGCCTGCTCTCTGCAGGAACAATCTCCCCCAGAAGAACAGAGGTACCCGCAGCCTTTTCTGCAGCAAGGATATTTTGTCTCTCTTAAACAAAACCAAGGCAGGATCCCAGGAGCTGTTCTTAGACTGCAGTCCACGGAATGTTCAGCCTGGAGAAAAGGTAACAAAAATGGCAAGCCTCCAGGTAGCTGTGTGTGTGAATAAGATCCTGGGGTGGACTGTAAGCTAAATATGAGCAGTCAGTGTAATGCAGCAGCAAAAAAGGCTAACGCAGTCTTGGGGTGTATCAACAAAAGGCATAACTTCCAAATCACAAGGTGTTATATTCCCACTGTACACACTCCCTCAGGATACCAGTCTGCACCTGGAGTCTTGTGTGCAGTTCTGGAGGCCTCACTTCAAAAAGGATGTGGACAGAATGGAGCGGGTGCAGAGGAGAGCAATGAGGATGATCAGGGAAACCGAGCCCTATGAGGAAAGGCCGAGGGACTTGGGAATGTTTAGTCTGGAAAAGAGGAGGTTGAGATGGGACTTGAGTGCTCTCTTTAAGTATCTGAAAAGTTGTCAGTTAGAGGAGGGCAGGAAGCTGTTCCCATTGGCAGCAGAGGAAAGGACACACAAGAATGGGTTTAAATTATAGGCAAAAAGGTACCAGCTGGATATTAGGGGGGGAAATTTACAGCAAGAGCAGTTCAGCAGTGGAATCAGCTGCCCGGGGAGGCGGTGAGCTCCCCCTCCCTGGCAGTCTTCAAGCAGCGGCTGGACACACACTTGTCGGGGATGCTCTAGGCTGATCCTACATTGAGCAGGGGTTGGACTAGATGGCCTCTATGGCCCCTTCCAATTCTCTGATTCCAAACAGTACTTTGCTTCAGAGAAGACAATCGTAGGCTTGCTCTCAAAGGCTTAAGTGGGATGACCGACATGTCCTCCCATGAATCAAAGATCGCCACGCCATATGCCAAAGGTCACTGAAACTCCCTCTTTTCAGTTTCAGAGCAGGCAACCAGGGGGGCTGTTATCTGAGAAACAGAACCCAAGGCCTTCTTTGGTGTGTGGAGCAATTCTTTGGCGTCTGGCCAGCATCTCTTCAGCAAGATGCAAACGGAGAATATTTAAAGCTCCTCCAACACATGGGTGGGTGGCTGGGTTGGAATGCAATGCATACGCCGTGCCTCCTAGAATCCCAGCCCTGCCATTAAGCTCTTACTGTAACCTTTGAGGAAAACATCCTTTGTGTACCCTGCAATGGAAGACAACCCGGACTTGGTTCATTCATAACGCTTCCACAGAGCCATTTCACGTAAGCCCATTAACCATGGCGGGAAGCTCGCGCATCTCGCTGGCCCGGGGACGTGTTGCATTTTGTGGAAAATCACGGGCGTGGAAAAGAACACAGCCTGATGCGTCACGCATGCAAGGTGATATGAAGCCCCTATTCATCTCCTCCTTCCGATTCACGATAGCCACACTGCAGCATCTGCCTGTGGGGAAGTGAAATGGCCTTTTTTGCAGCTGCCAGGCAGGCTCTGTCCTTCTAAGGGCTTCCACTCCACAGAGATTCCCCAGAATTCCCCTCTCTCTACATAAGGCTGTTCTACCGGCCAGATAACCAACATTTGAACAGACCATTCATGCCCCTGCCCTGCACTCCTATTAATGGAAACCGTCGCCATTAACGGAAACCGCACTCGTGGAAATGAGCTCCCAGAGGACGTCAGGGCCCTGCGGAGCTTGCTACAATTCCACAGAGCCTGCAAGACGGAGCTCTTCCACCAGGCATTTGACCACATCTAACATCTGGTGCATCTGGTACAACGGGTGTATCCTGTCGGCTGACACCGCCACGGAGTTATTGTATGGAATGTGTAGGCTTTGCTCTCCCTTGCAGCTGTTCGTCTCTGGCTGTCTCTCTTATCTATCCCATGTCCTTGAGCGTTAGTCTTCTTGGGTGCGAAGTCTCTCCTGTCTCCCGCTCACCTCTGAACCGTTAACCATTTCCCCACACTTGATACTATCTGCTTATTGACCTCTAGGTATCAGGGGGTCTTGTATGAACCGAATATAAATACTATGGCCATTTTGTATGCTTCATTCCTGACTCAAGAGTTCATGATGTCTCCGTCTCTCTGATCAACAAAACTGAACCTGTTTAAGGACCTGTGACTGATACTGAGTTATTGGGGAACCTGACATATCCGGTTATAAGATCAGAGCCTTCCCTGGGACCTTGCCATCGCCACTGTTGCACTGACTGATCCCTGTCACAAAAATATTGGATACGGCAATATCGGAACATGTTTGCCATGGCATAGGGAGACTTGAATGTATCGCATAGTCTTTATATTGGTTTTAAATTGTTCTAAAACTGTTTTTAAAAAATTTATGTTAAGCCTGCTTCGGTGGGGAGGGTGGGGTATAAATCCGACAGATAAATAAATCGTGTAATGACTACTGGGGGATTCCACGGCTTCATGACTTACCATGAAGAAACTGAAATTGTTCAAGATTTTCTATCTTGTCAGGGATGCTCTAGGCTGATCCTATACTGAGCAAGGGGGTGGACTAGATAGCTTGTAGGACCCCTTCCAACTCCGTGAGTCCATGATTCTATTCCTTGGTTCCAGCAACAACCAAAAGGAAGACCGCAACCAATAATAATAATAATAATAATAATAATAATAATCAGGGCTATTTGGGGACAGGAACACACAGGAACGGAGTTCTAGCTGGCTCCTGACTTGTCCACGCCCAACAGGAACTCATTAGCATAATAGGCCACACCCAACAGCAGAAACTCATTAGGATTGGCTACATTAGGGGTGTGTGGCCTAACATGCAAAGGAGTTCCCGCTCCAAAAAAAAGTCCTGGGTTTTGACAACAAACAAGGTAAACAGAATAAGAAGGAAAAGGTGGGTGTGGCTGGATGACCACACTCCTGGGAACATGGGGGTGTGGCTTATTATGCTAATGAGCTGTGCTGTCATGGGGTGTGGCCTATTATGCTAATGAGTTCCTCCTGGGTTTTTTCTTCTACTACTACTACTACTACTAATAATACATAATAATAATACTACTAATAATAATAATAATAATAATAATAATAATAATAATAATAATGAGGAGGAGGAAGAGGAAACCCCACCCTTCACTCAGAGTCTCAGAGTAGCTTACAATCTCCTTCCCTTCCTCTCCCCACAACAGACACCCTGTGAGGTTGGTGGGGCTGAGAGAGTTCTGAGAGAACTGCTCTTGAGAGAACAGCTCTGAGAGAACTGTGACTGGCTGAAGGTCACCCAGCTGGCTGCATGTGGAGGAGCTGGGAATCAAACCGGGTTCTCCAGATTAGAGTCCACCGCTCTTAACCAGTACACCATACTATCAACAGAGGTGCAATGTTTGAAATGGGGCTCTTGTAACAAATGAAACTGTTTGGGGGGGCTAAATGGGCTTTTGAAAAACATTTCTGCTGTGTTGCTAAACGGTCTTTCATTTATTGTTGTGTGGGTGGTTATGTTTAATATTTTATAGCTCTTTTGCTTTATGAGTGGAACTGCTTGTGAGGTGCCTCAAGAATAAAGAATCACACCGCACCAGACGTTAGAGTTTAATATGAAAGGTGGTTATCAGAATCCAATCTTTTATTAAACGGACCGCTGCTCTTAGCTATTGTTCTGAATTCCTTAGTAGCAGGACTGACCAACTGCATTCCCCCCGCCCCTTCTCTTTTGTTTTCTCCTGTGGCCTGCAGCCCAGGGAATCCAACTAGATTGGACTATTAACCACAGAGGAACAATACACAGGAAAATAAAAATGGTTTGCTTCTCAATGTCTGATGCTGAGGACAGAAATTGGGAGAAACCAAATGCCTTTACTCCCTGCCTCCAAAAAGGATGTGACTGACCACGGCTGGAAACAGGAAACTGGTATAAACAGGGAGGTCCATTCTTACCAGCGCTCCCTCTGTTGGCACATATCTGATGCAGCCACAGATGAATCCTTCTGAGCAGCTACAGTGTGTGGTTAAATAATTGTATCTGTTGTCTCTCCTACCCCCCATGAATATTGTTAGTCCAATTGTCAAATGAGTAACTGTAAATCGCTCTGAGCCCACAGGTGTGTGGGAAAAAGCAATCAATAAATCGAAAGTATTATTATTATTATTATTATTATTATTATTATTATTATTATTATTATTATTATTATTATTATTATTATTATTAGTGCAAACTGCTTACAATGGAACTTGAAACAAGCCGTAGAAGGGACGTAAGAACATAAGAGCCCTGCTGGATCAGGCCAGCGGTCCATCTAGCCCAGGATCCTGTCTCACCCAGTGGCCAACCAGTTCCTCTGGACAGCCAACAACAGGGCATAGAGGCTGAGGCCTTCCTCTGATGTTGCCTCCTGGCTCTGGAATTCAGAGCCTTAGTGCCTCTGAATGCAGAGGTTCCCCTCAGTCCCCATGGCTGACAAACTTATCTTCCATTAACCTATCTAACCCCCCCTTTTAATGCTGTTTATTCCTGTGGCCATCACTACGTCCTCTGATAGCGAACTCCACATTTTAATCACTCCCTGTGTAAAGAAGTAGGTCTTCACAAAAGCCACAAGAAAAGGCAGGGAAAAGGAATCACAGAGTGAAATTTCCTCTATCAAAAATGCTTTATTGCAACTTCACGCTCAGATCTGAACTAGATATTAGCCATCCAGCTCAGGTTTTACTTCTGTGTCTCTTGCAGCATCGGAAACCTTCCGCTTTCAAGGCTGAATGAGCAGGCAGGGAGCAGTGGGGCTTCATCCGTCTTCCCAATGCCATCCCCCCCATCCCACTGCTAGAATTCCACGTCTGCATTTGTCCCACAACTCACTCGGTGGCCTTAAGCAAGCCACAACTCTCTCAGCCCCTGTCACGTAACTGGGTCTTTAAGGCCTAAGTTTGCATTCTTCAGCAAAGTCGAAACTGGATCATGTAAGACCTACAGTGTTAACAGATAACAAGCACCTGCTGCAGATTACTGGTTGCCTTAACAGCAGCCAGCTGGAAACTGTCAGAACACCAAGATGACATTTCCAGATCTTGACAGTTTCCAATCTAGATGGAAGTGATCTAAGTCATGCTTGGTCTGTCAATTAGCCTCCGACAGCTAGTTTAGTATTTAGCCGGGAGCAAGGGTCATTTAATAGAAAAAGACATGCAGGATCTCATTAGCATAACTTATTTGCACAACTTATTTGCATATGCCACACCCCTGACATCACTGGAAGTGTGTCAGAAGGCAACACCCACTGCTCAGGCTCCACTCCTAGGGACAGTCTTTCCACTCTGGGGGTTGTCATTCCAGTCCCAGAGTAGCCTATCTGGGCCCAGGAGGAATGCTACATGTGCTGCTTCGTGCTCCTACTGGGAGCTGGGGCCGGGGCTTGCCACCACCTGTGCTTCTAATTGCCGGAGCTCCACTCCTGCCCGCTCCAGCTCCAAATGACCCCTGGCCAGGAGTGAGGGACAGCTAAGCAGGCACTGCAGGAGGATCTTAGAAGCAATATCCCAGGAGATGCCAGGAACTTCGCAAGAGAGTTACACACACCCTCGCAGGCAAGATGCCAGGGTGTGATGAAGGAAGCTTCAGTTCAAGAGCCGGTGGCCTGGAGGAGGAACTGTTATTCCTTGGCGAACTCAGCTTTGGCATTTGCCGCTGGAAACAAGCTGCTCAGGGTCAGTGCACCAGATAGAGAGCTAGGTTTGTTTTGTCATCTTTGTTCTATGTATGCACCCATTTCCCCTACTTGTATGTTTTATCGTTGTATTATTTTGTAAATAAATTTAATGTTGCTTTTAAAGTTGATTGGAATAAGTTATGGAAACTCTGGGAACCCACACTCATGCTACCAGAGAGAATTTAAGGCACTACCAAGGTCTGTTCCACCACCAACTGATTGGACAACCCCAGACTTAAGAGGCAGGCCCCTTGGCAAGAGGTGGTGGTGGGGGTTGTGACAGCCCCTCATTGGCAATACAAAGATAATATAAATACAGGCCAACCTAACAGGGGCATTGTAAAGATTACCAAAATCATGTGGGCGATGCACTCTGAAAATGCAAAGCAATGCCACGTACAGTGAGTACGATTTCTGACCATTGTCATTAAAGAGAAATACGCACGAACCTGTCTTATTCTGAACCAGACCAGCTGTATTGCCTGTTAAGACAGGCAGCAGCTCTTCAGGGGCTGAGATCCTTCTCATCAACTCTTGCCTGGTCCTTTTAAGTGGAAATGCCAGGGATTGAACCTGGGACCTTCTGCATGCCAAGCAGAGGTTCTTGCACTGAGCCAGGGCTGAAAGAAAACTTGATGCCCGGCAACCCCTAAATGGGTCGTGTGCAATGTTCCCTCCAAGCGATGGAGTCTTTTGAGCAAAAGTTCTGCTTTGTGAGCTACTAGCGCTAAAGTTGTGAGCAAGTGAGTTTGCTCCGGAGCCATCCTTCCTGAGCTAAGACAAAAATCTGTAAGCTGGAGGCTAAAAAACAGTGAGCTAGCTCACACTAACGCAGCTTAGAGGGAACATTGGTCGTATGTCCCACTTGCTCCAGAGATAGGTAAAATAGATCAGATATTTTTTCCCTAGCAATGTTATTTGTAACATACACCCATGCTCCCCACCACACCTGCCACCGAACACTAGTAGCACGCTCACTTCTGCGATCGCATAACTCTCTGTACATCTCCCATGCAGGGCAGTGCTTTCTGGCACAGGTGAGCCAAGAGTTCACAGTTGTCTCCTTTCCACAAGAACACATGCGACGCTGCCTCATACTGAATCAGACCCTTGGTCCAACAAAGTCAGTACTGTCTACTCAGACTGGCAGCGGCTCTCCAACATCTCAGGCAGAGGTCTTTACATCACTTACTACCCGGTCCTTTGACCTGAAGATGCCAGGGATTGAACCTGGGACCTTCTGCACACCAAGAAGAGGCTCTTCCACTGAGCTGCAGCCCCTTCCCAAAACACATGATGCTGTCTTATACTGAATTAGACCTTCAGCCCATCAAGGTCAGCCTTGTCTACTCAGACAGCAACTCTCCAGCTTCTCAGCTGGAGGTCTTTCACTAGAGATGCCGGGGGATTGAACCTGGGACCTTCTGCATGCAAAGCTGAGGCTCTTCCACTGAGCCACAACCCCTTCTACCTCCTGCACGCTAGGACACTACACCGGGAGCTGGAGAAACTGCCATCAACACGAGGAAATGTTGAAGCCACAGGTTTATAGACAAACAAGCACACCACCAAAATCCCATTCCCCTGACCAATGCAAACAGTTTCCAAATGCTAAATGTTACTGGGAGAGAAGGGTCTTTTATTTGTTACCTATTTTTCCAAGGATATCCCTTCAGGAGGTCTTCGGACGCTGCCGTGCTAAGCGTCCCAGCGCAATGTCACTGACAACGGGTGGAGAAAAAAAATAATGATGGGAGACGTACACAAGAGACGCACACGAGAAAAAAAGAAAAACAAATTAATATCACGGAGATGAAAACGATGGCAAGAAACAAACATACAGCAACAGAAAAGAAAATCACATCTTTGAAGAAGAAGAAAAAAAAAGAACTGCCCGTAAAAGAAGCCTTCGGCGAGCTTTTAGGGACAATAAGGACGGGAATGCCAGCTTTAAGGTTTAAAAAAGAAAAAGGCAAAACACGCTGGATGGAACTGGGACTCCAAAACACGGGGAGGAAGGAAGTGCCCGAGAAACAGCTACCTGTACATGGGGACGGTGACCGTTCGCTCGTAGTAATTCCAGGTGGAGTGCAAATCGGTTCGAGAGAGATTGGTGGCATAGAACCTCCAGGCGGCCTGCGAAGGCAAGACAGAAGAGGCGGACGGGGATCAATAAAAAGGTACGTTCCAATAGTGCAGGGAGGAAACCGTTACCGCTCCAGTCTCTTAATTCACACGTTCTAATGTGGCTAATAAGAGAATGAAGGAAGCAGAAAAATTCTACCCCGTTTACAGGGCACACCACTCTTTACTGATTAATTATTTTAAATCTCTCTTAGGTTTACCTGATCCATCCTCCAATGAGCTCAGATTGACATGGTGTAGTGGTTAAGAGGGCAGACTCTGATCTGGGAGAACTGGGTTGGATTCCCCACTCTTCCGCGTGCAGCTGCTGGTGTGACCTTGAGTCGGTCATGAATTCTTTCAGAGCTGTTCTCCCAAGGACAGTTCTCTAGAGAGCTCTCTCAGCCCCACCTACCTCATAGAATCATAATGCTGGAAGGGGCCATACAGACCATCTAGTCCAACCCTCTGCACAATGCAGGACTGTTGTGGGGAGGGGAAGGGAAAGGGATTGTAAGCCTTCGAGTAGTGAAGGGTGGGGTAGAAATCCAATCTGCTCCTCCTCCTCTTCTTCCTCTGTTCCAGTTTATCCTCCTAACAACCCTCTGAGGCAGGTCAGGCAGAGATAAGCTGAATGGTCAAAGGTCATCCCATAGGCTTAATGGGGATTTGAACCCAGAACTCCCTGGTTCAAGTTGAACACTTTAACCACTGCACCATTCTGCGTCCGTGGGAGAAATCAAGAGCCCCTCAATATTCAGGGCCAGTAAGAGGACAGCTTTACATGACACAAGGAAGAAATGCAAGCCCCTCCCTGCCTTCTGATAAGAACGTAAGAGAAGCCAATGTGGGATCAGGCCAACGGCCCATCCAGTCCAACACTCTGTGTCACACAGTGGCCAAAAATACCAGGGGCCATCAGGAGGTCCACCAGTATGGCCAGGACACTAGAAGCCCTCCCACTGTTGCCCCTCCCCAAGCACCAAGAATACAGAGCATCCCTTGCCCCAGAGTCGCTATCTATACCCTGTGGCTAATAGCCACTGATGGACTTCTGCTCCATCTGCTTATCTAATTCCCTCTTGAAACTGTCCATGCTTGTAGCTGCCACCACCTCCTGTGGCAGTGAATTCAATTTGTTAATATCCTGATGGGATGAGGGAAAGTGCATTTTTATATATTATATTACATTATGTTATATTATATCATAATGTCCGCCTATACAGACCTATGGTATATAGATCAATGGTGTACAGATCTGCAGTGAGGCCTCATTTGGAATAGTGTGTAGAGTTCTGGTCACCGTATCTCAAAAAGGACATCGCAGAGCTGGGAAAAGTACAGAGGAGGGGCAACCAAGAATGATGAGGGGGGTTGGAGCTCCTTCCCTGTGAGGAAAGGCTGAAGAGTCTGGGACTTTTTAGTTTAGAACAAAGGTGACTAACCGGGGGGCCTGTGTGTGGATATGGTCGAGGCTTACAAAATTAGGCATGGGGTGGAGAGAGTTGACCAGGAGAAATTTTTCTCCCTTTGCCTAAATTGGTAGAGCTCAAGGGCGTCCAATGAAGCTGATGGGCAGTAGGTTCAGGACAGACAAAAGGAAATACTACTTTACGCAGAGAGAGATTAAAATGCGGAATTCACTGCCAGAGGATTTGGTGATGGCCACAGGAATAGACAACTTTCAAAGGGGATTAGATAAGATTCATGGAGGACAGGTCTATGCAATGGCTACTAGCCCTGCTGATTGAGGGGAAGCTCCACATTCAGAGGCAGTCGACTTCTGAATCCCAGAGTCAAGGAGGCAACATCAGGGGAAGGTCACGGCCTCTCTGCCCTGTGGTTGTTCCTCCAGAGCAGGGGTGGGCAAACTGCGGCTCGGGAGCCACATGCGGCTCTTTCACACATATTGTGTGGCTCCCAGCACGGCAGCTGGGGAAGTGAATGGGAGGCATGCATTTGATCCCTTCCTCCCTCCCTCCCCCATCCCTCCTATCTATTTGCTTTCTTTGTTTCTCTCTCTCTCTCTTTCTTTCCACCTCTTTCATTCTTTCTTTCCACCTCCCCCTCTTTCTCTCTCTCTTAGACAAATAAATATCATTGGACAAATAAATATCATTATCAATATCTGTTTTTACCCCTTTTGTTTTTATTTTTGGCAGTCTCATTTAATGGTAATAAAAAGCAAATCTGCATATTTTCCAAATAAAAATGTGCGCGTAATATTTGTTCATGTCTTGTGGCTCTCAACCATCTGAAATTTATTCTATGTGGCTCTTACGTTGAGCAAGTTTGCCCACCCCTGCTCCAGAGGAACCGGGCGGCCGCTGTGTGAGACAGGATGGTCTGAGCCAGCAGGGCTCTTTTTATGTTCTTATCTTAGGAAATTCTCTCTCGGGGAAGAACCAGATGGCCTAACAGAGAAATGACAACTGTAGGTCTGAGACTTTGTGCTCTCTGTGCATCATGACACCAACTGGAACAACACGTGCAATTGCCGCATCATTCCCATAGCGCCTTTCCCCACTCACCCAGCCTGGGAGGTCCAGTAGGGTGGGAAGATGTGCATCACGGGTGCAATAACATGGTACTGCAGTGTATCTTGCTCCGGCCTTAGGCACAAGAGTTCCAGATTGGGAAACATCTCCCCCTCTGGGGGGAAAAGAACCTCTGCTCACCCTTCAGGGAAGTGTGAGTCATTTCCTTCCCTGCAATGTGCGAAACTGCTCCTGAGTAAGCAGACATGGGTGAAGTTCAGAAAGAAGTATCTAGTTTCTGACCTGGAATGGCAACCAGGAGGGATAAAACTCCCTGTTTATTACTCTTACTTTTTCCAAATGCTTATTAGGCATGTTTTCCAAAAAAAAAGGGGGAAAGGTCATTCAAAGCAACTTAAAAAGACTACAGCAAAACCTTTAGGTAAAGATAAATGTTCCCTTGCTCGAAAGCCAGTCGAATCCGACTCTAGGGTTGCGGTGCTCATCTCCGTTTCAAAGCCAAAGAGCCAGTGCTGTCCGAAGACGTTTCCGTGGTCACGTGGCCGGCATGACTAAACACCAAGGCGCACGGAATGCTGTTACTTTCACACCAAAGTGGTACCTATTTATCTACTTGCAGTTTCTTGCTTTCGAACTGCTAGGTTGGCAGGAGCTGGAACTAGAGACGGGAGCTCACTCCGTCACGCGGCACCCGGGTCTCGAACTGCTGAGCTACAGACCTTCCACAGCCTGCAGTTCAGCGTCTTAACCACTTGAGCCACCGCAGCTCCTGCAAAACCTTTAAAACAATTCTAAAAAACTATTAATCATAAGCTTAATGCAGAGTCACTAAAATTACAAGACAGGAGCATGAGAACCACATTGCAGCAATTCAGGAAGAGCAGGAAATCAGAAGGAGGAGGAGGAGGAGATTGGATTTCTACCCCGCCCTTCACTACCCTGAAAGAATCTCAGAGCAGCTTACAATCTCCTTCCCCTTGCCCTCCCCACAACAGGCACCCTGTGAGGTAGGTGGGGCTGAGAGAGCTCCTTCGAGAACTGCTCGTGAGAGAACGGCTCTGGGAGAACTTGTGACTGGCCCAAGGTCACACCAGCAGCTGCATGTGGAGACATGGGGAATCAAACCTGGTTCTCCCAGGTTAGAGTCCACGCTCCTAACCACTACACCAAATTGGCTCTCAAAAGACAAATTGAGTCTAACTCGGTCAACAAAGTGCCTGGAGGCTCATATGAAGCTGCCTTATACTCAGGCAGACTGTGGGTCCATCAAGGTTAGTAGTACTGTCTACTCAGACTGGCAATGGCTTTCCAGGTTCTGAAGCAGAGGTCTTTCATATCATGTACTAACCTGGTCCTTTTTTTAACCGGAGATGCCGGGGACTGAACCTATGACCTCCTGCATGCAAAGCAGAGGCTCTGCCGCTGAGCCACGGCCCCCATGTGGTTTCAGCTACCACCTATATCTCAAAAGGCCGGGCATCCTGCAACTGGCTGAGGGAGGGTCTTCCACAAGCAAGGTGCCACCACAAAAAAGACTCTGTCCCTGGTCACAATCCCTCTTAAATCAGAAAGTGGGAGTGACGTCACACAACTGAGCCTGTCGGCCACAGTGGAAAAGGCAATTCTCTGGGATCCCGGTCCCAGGCTACCCGTAAGCTGGATAGCATCCATCCAGCAACTGATTTGGCAGGGAGAGAAATGATCACACACACACCCCTTCTGTCACTGCATCTATGGAACCGTCCAAAGATGTTTCCATCTTCTCGAGGGTCTCAAGGAACTACTGATTCCTAGCTTTGCTCCACCCCTTGGTGCCACCACTGATCCCTGAGAGAAGCGTTCAGTGGCCTGGACTGACCATCCCTAAAGTCTGCACTGACACAGCCCAGACACAGTTTTAGAACCAGGTCTCCTTTGTGGGTGCAATGAAGAAGCCATAAGAACATAAGAGAAGCCAATGTTGGATCAGGCCAATGGCCCATCCAGTCCAACAGTCTGTCACACAGAGGCCAAAAATACCAGGTGCCATCAGGAGGTCCAGCAGTGGGGCCAGGGCACTAGAAGCCCTCCCACTGCTGCCCCCCCCAAGCACCAAGAATACAGAGCATCCCTTGCCCCAGAGTCCCTATCTATACCTTGTGGCTAATAGCCACAGATGGACCTCTGCTCCATATGCTTATCTAAACACATTCTTGCGAGTTCTCTCCTCTGCTGCCAACAGGAACAGCTCCCTGCCCTCCTCTAAGTGACAGCCCTTCCAATAAGAACATAATAGAAGCCAAAGTTGGATCAAGCCAGTGGCCCATCCAGTCCAACACTGTCACATAGTGGCCAAAAATACCAGGTGCCATCAGGAGGCCCACCAGTGGGGCCAGGACACTAGAAGCCCTCCCACTGCTGATTACCCCAAGGACCAAGAATACAGAGCATCTCTTGCCCCAGACATAAGAACATAAGAGAAGCCAATGATGGATCAAGCCAGTGGCCCATCCAGTCCAACACTGTCACATAGTGGCCAAAAATACCAGGTGCCATCAGGAGGTCCACCAGTGGGGCCAGGACACTAGAAGCCCTCCCAATGTTGACCACCCCAAGCACCAAGAATACAAAGCCATGGTGCATGGCTCACTAGCACGGCTTCCTGCCTTTGTCTCCGGACCAGCCTGGACCCTTGGCCCGACCAGATCCTCTGTCTTCGTTGCCTCCTGGGACAGGCATTCCAACGTGCTTCTCCACACTAAGATTTCACTTCATCGTTTATCAACTACACAAGAATATCAGAAAAGCCCTCCTGATTCAGACCAGTGGTCCATCTAGTCCAGCCTCCTGTCTCACACAGTGGGCTCACCAGCTCCTCTGGAGAGCCAACAACAGGGCACAGAGGCCGAGGCCTTCATAAGGACATCAGAAGAGCCCTGCTGGATCAGCCCAGTGGTCCATCTAGTCCAGCCTCCTGTCTCACACAGTGGCCAACCAGCTCCTCTGGAGAGCCAACAACAGGGCAGAGAGGCCGAGGCCTTCATAAGAACATCAGAAGTGTCCTGCTGGATCAGACCAGTGGTCCATCTAGCCCAGCCTCCTGTCTCACACACTGGCCAGCCAGTTCCTCTGGAGGGCTAACAACAGGGCACAGAGGCCAGGGCCTTCCCTGATGTCTCCTGGCTCTGGGATTCAGAGGATTAGTGCCTCTGAAGGTGGAGGTTCCCCTCAGTCACCATGGCTAGTACCCATCGATAGACTCCTACTCCTTTAACACTGTTTCTTCCTGTAGCCATCACTACATCCTCTGGCAGCCAATTCCACATTTTAATCATTCTCTGTATAAAGTAGTATTTCTTTTTGTCCATCCTTAGCCAACTGTCCATCAGTTCCGCTGGATGCCCTTCAAGTTCTAGTATTTTTCGGAGAGGGAGAAAAAATTCTCTTTTGTCAGCTCCCCACGTGGCCTCTCAGTTCATCTCGCAGGTACCCCAGCCCAGTCTTCTCATCGGACAAGGCTGAACCCCACAGAGATCCAGAGCCGCTCACTTCCCCGTAAGGACCCTCCCATGTGATGGGGCCGGGGAGCCGGGACACAGAAAAGTAGAGCTGGAAGGCACCTCAGGGGTCATCTAGTCCGTCCCCCTGTGCAACGCAGGAAATTCACAACTACCTCCCCCTACACACAGTCCCCCAGTGATCCCTCCTCTATGCCCAGAGGAACGAAAAATCTCCAGGATCCCTGGGTCAATCTGGCCTAAAGGGAAACTCCTTCCTGACCTCAGAATGGCGACCGGCATTTCCCGGGGCGTGTGAGAAAGGGCCACGAGAACTGAGCACAGAGGCGACCCTCCCTGCCCTCCCTCCTCGGGATCTGCCTAAATTCACAGAATCAGCATCGCTGTCCGACAGCCGCCTTGCCTCTGTTTGGAAACCTCCCAAGAAGGAGAGCCCAGCAACGCCTCTTGCAGAAGCCCATTTCCACCGAGGAACCGCTCTAACTGTTGGAAAGTTCTTCCTAATGGATCTTCCTAATGTATCTGGACATTTTCAAGAGGAGACTGGACAACCATGTTTTGGGTATGTTGTAGGTATGTAGGGCTCTCTTTTGACTAAGCTCCTGCAGAGTGCAGGGGTTGGACTAGATGGCCTGCAAGGTCCCTTCCAACTCTAACATTCTATGATTCTATGATTCTATGATTCTCTCCGGTGCGGCAGATCGATTCGGTCTGCAGCCTCATCTCCTTTCCCTTCCCCCCTCTCTTTTTCCATGCCAGGGTGCGGATGCTAAAGGGAAAGGGGACTGTGGCATTGGATCCTCCTCCCCCTCCCCCCGTTTTAAAGACGAAAAACGCACCCGCATCTGTTCCCGCTAAGTGCTGCACCACCAGGAGCCGACAAGGAGTGTGAGAACATTCGGGCTGACCTTAATGTCAACCCCCACAGGTTGAGTCTGCCAGGCCTCTGCTTCCTTCCCACCCACAGTTCATGGCCGTCTGGCAAAGTCTGCTCAGGCCCCACGGAAGGGCTCCCCCCTGCCCTTCCCGATTTCTGCTCAGGCCATATGCTTCTTTCCCGACACCGGATGGCAGAATGGAGACCTGGTGTGCATGACCCCAAGACCTGGGTGTGAGATGGGTAGCTCTCTCCCAGTTGGCTCCTCCCAGGTTCTCAGTCCTTCACCGATCGTAGACTAGGGGGCAGGGGGCGGGAGGAGCAGCCTTATTCATCCAGGAGGCTTACTCCTTCAGAGTGTTCCCACCGCCGAAGGTCACGGGCATTGAGTGTGTCAGCCTCATTTGGGAAGCCAGAGAGAGTGTGGCGATTGGGCTGGTGTACCGTCCACCCAGGAGCTACGGTGGCTCAAGTGGTTAAGACACTGAACTGCAGGCTGTGAAAGGTCAGTAGTTCAGCAGTTCGAGACCCGAGAGTGCCGCATGACGGAGTGAGCTTCCCGTCTCTAGTTCCAGCTCCTGCCCAACCTAGCCGTTCGAAAGCAAGAAATTGCAAGTAGATAAATAGGTACAATGACTCAAAGCAGCTAATGGCAAAAAAAGTTTTTTTAAAAAAAATCAAAATTGAGTAAAACAGGATAATTACACTAGCCTCACCAGTGATAGAACCATCCGAGTCTAGCAGTCACAGAATCACCAACCAATAAAACCAGTGCAAAAAAAAAAAAATCAAAGGAAGTCATAAAAGCAGCAAAAATAGGGGAAACCTCATACAAAAGGTGACAGATAGAGGACACAGACTGATTCATTAAAATACTGAATAGCATTACGACTTTTGTGTAAAAGTCCTGTTTACATGTGGATTTTAAATGTAATTTTAACTTGTGTAAAGTAAAGTAAAGGTTCCCTTGCTCGAAAGCCAGTTGAATCCGACTCTAGGGTTGCGGTGCTCATCTCCGTTTCAAAGCCGAAGAGCCAGTGCTGTTCGAAGACGTTTCCGTGGTCATGTGGCCGGCATGACTAAACACCAAGGCGCACAGAACGCTGTGACCTTCCCACCGGAGTGGTACCTATTTATCTACTTGCAATTTCTTGCTCTCGAACTGCTAGGTTGGCAGGAGCTGGAACTAGAGACGGGAGCTCACTCCGTCATGCGACAGTTTCGGATCTCAACCTGCTGAACTACTGACCTTCCACAGCCTGCAGTTCAGCATCTTAACCACTTGAGCCACCGCAGCTCCTTAACTTGTGTACACCTTATTAAATTTTGAACTGTTTAATAGTACAATTAGCTCAACCCTCTTGGTTTCTAGCAGTGTCTTGGGTTGAGTTTGTTCTTCTGCCCCCTTCCCCTATTGAGTAGTCTGTCGTCATCTCTCATCCTAGCTCATCTCACAGGAAGAGAAGAGAAGAAGAGATTGGATTTATACCCAGCCCTTCACTTGGGAGTCTCAGAGCAGCTTACAAACTCCTTTCACTTCCCTTCCCCACAACAGACACCCTGTGAGGTAGGTGGGGCTGAGAGAGCTCTGACAGAAACGGCTCTTTTTCAAGAACAGCTCTTGTCAGAACTATGGCTTGCCTAAGGTCATCCAGAAGCTGCAAGTGGAGGAGTGGGGAATCAAACCCGGGTCTCCTAGATTAAAGGCCGCGCCCTTAACCACTACACACCAAACTGGCTCATGAAGATTGTTGTGAAGATGGCAGGGAGGAATTTTGTAGGAAGGGCAGGATAAAAAAGATTTAAATCAATGCAATTGCAGGTTCAGCTTTTTTTTCTGGCACAGAATGCAGGGGGGGTTTATTCTCGGTGCAGAATATAAATAGAATTTCGATTTATTTATTCTTTTTGTTAAGCAGAGTCCTGCCTACAGCCAACTAGGCCCTTTCATCAAGGGGAAATCTTGGCTTCTGCTGCCTCCGAAGAGAACAGACGGAACTCTGGAACCAGCTCTTAATCAGGTAGGAACTGGCCCGCCAGGGAGAAGTCTCCAGTGGCCTCCGTTGACTCCCTGAAGTGTACTTGTGCTACTGAAATAAAACACCAACACCCAACATTATTTTTAATCTCTACCACTGTTCCCTCTAAGCTGAGTTAGTGTGAGCTAGCTCACAGTTTTTTAGCCTCTGGCTCAGGGAAGGATGGCTCCAGAGTAAACTAATTTATGCAGTAGCCAAATCAGTGCCCCTTCTACTATGAGCTACAACGGAAATTTCTAAATTTTACTTTGGCTCAATTAGAAGAATACCCTGATTGCCAAAAGATCCTTATTCTTTTCTTGATAATCCAAACCTTGAGATAATGGAAACTGCCGCTAAATTTCTTTTTGGTGCCATTTCTATTCGACCTTTATTTAATTGATTGGTATAGCTACTTGATAATTCCTTGTATCTGTATTTTGCAAATATTATTCCATGCTGTGCTTGTTTTTATTGTACACGGGTTTGCAAGGGCTAGGTAAAGGTAAAGGTTCCCTTGCTCGAAAGCCAGTCGAATCCAACTCTAGGGTTGCGGTGTTCATTCTCCGTTTCAAAGCCAAAGAGCCAGCGCTGTCTGAAGACATTTCCGTGGTCATGTGGCCGGCATGACTAAACACCAAGGCGCACGGAACGCTGTTACCTTCCCACCAAAGTGGTACCTATTTATCTACTTGCAATTTCTTGCTTTCGAACGGCTAGGTTGGCAGGAGCTGGAACCAGAGACGGGAGCTCACTCTGTCATGCAGCACTCTCGGGTCTCGAACTGCTGAACTACTGACCTTCCACAGCCTGCAGTTCAGCGTCTTAACCACTTGTATTATTGGCCTCCAAAATGTCCTGTCGTTAAGAGCTTTTCCCGAATCTGGCGAACTGAGGGCCATGGCTCCCTCGATGGAGTTCCCATTATTGTGTTTGGGTGCGAAAGTCGGACAACGAAGACGGCCGGCAGGAAGAAAGTGGATTCGTTCTGAAATGTGGCGTGGGAGGAGAGTTTTACAGAGACCGCAGACCGCCAAAAAGACAAACGAACGGGTTCCAGATTAAAGCAAGCCTGAAATCTCCCTAAAAGCCAAAATGACTCAACTGAGGCAATTCTGCTTTGGACACATTATGAGGAGACAGGAGTCACTGGAAAAGGCAATCATGCTAGGAAAAGTTGAAGGCAGCAGGGAAAGAGGAAGCCTCAAAATGAGGAGGAGGGGGAGGAGGAGGAGAAGGAGGAAGAGACTGGATTTATACCCTATCCTTTCACTACCCGAAGGAGTCTCAGAGCAGCTTACAGTCTCCTTCCCCTCCCCATAACAGACACCCTGGGAGGTAGGTGGGGCTGAGAGAGCTCTCTCGAGGACTGATCAGGAGAGAATAGCTCTGAGAGAACTTGTGACTGACCCAAAGTCACACCAGCAGCTGCATGTGGAAGGAGTGGGGACTCAAACCCGGTTCTCCCAGATTAGAGTCCGCACTCCTGACCACTACACCAAGCTGGAGATGGATTGACTCATCGTGCAGCCCTCCGTCTGCAAGACCTGAGCAGGGCTGTGAAGGAGAGGGCGTTTCAGAGGTCATAAATTCATAGGGTCGCCATAGGTTGGGAGCGACTTGGCGAGCACTGAACGCACAGGCATGCACACAGTTTGTTCCCACAGGCTTAGCTGTCCCCTCTAGCATTGCACTGAAGTCCTCCCATTCTTAGGAAACGCCTCCATTTTTTTAAAAAAAAAAATCAAAACAATGCCACAAATATAGCAACAGTAGACTCCCTCGGCTATTTGTTTATTTACTTAAGTTTATCTCCCGCATTTCTCTCCCATGGGGATCAGAATGGCTTACGAGCCAGAAAAAGTGCAGAGGAGGGCAACCAAGCTGATTAGGGGTTGGAGCACCTTCCCTATGAGGAAAGGCTGAGGAGTCTTGGGACTTCTCAGCTGAGAAAATAGATGACTAAGGAGGAACATGAGAGAGGTTTATAAAATTATGCACGGGGTGGAGAGAACTGCCGAAAGAGAACATTTTCTCCCTCTCCCCAAATACTAGAACTCGAGGGCTGATGGGCAGTAGGTTCAGAATGGACCAAAGGAAATACTACTTTACACAGAGAGTGATTAAAATGTGGGATTTGCTGCCAAAGGATGTAGTGATGGCCACAGGAATAAACAGCTTTAAAAGGGGATTCGATAGCTTCATGGAGGATGTCTATCAATGGGTACTAGCCATGCTGACTGAGGGGAACCTCCACTTTCAGAGGCACTAAACCTCTGAATCCCAGAACAAGAGGGCAACACCAGGGGAAGGCCTCAGCCTCTATGCCCCTCTGTTGGCCATCCAGGGGAACTGGCTGGCCAGTGTGTGAGACAGGATGGTGGCCTAGATGGACCACTGGCCTGATCCAGCAGGGCTCTTCTTATGTTCTTATGAAGGCCTCGGCCTCTATGCCCTGCTGTTGGCCCTCCAGGGGAACTTGCTGGCCACTGTGTGAGACAGGATGGTGGTCTAGATGGACCACTGGCGTGATCCAGCAGGGCTCTTCTGATGTTCTTACGAAGGCCTCGGCCTCTATGCCCTGTTGCTGGCCATCCAGAGGGACTTGCTGGCCACTGTGTGAGACAGGATGGTGGTCTAGATGGACCACTGGCCTGATCCAGCAGGGCTCTTCTTAAGAACATAAGAGAAGCCACTGTTGAATCAGGCCAATGGCCCATCTAGTCCAACACTCTGTCACACAGCGGCCAAAAATACCAGGTACCATCAGGAGGTCCAGCAGTGGGGACCTTCGTATGTTCTTATGAAGGTCTTGGCCTCTGTGCCCTGCTGTTGGCCATCCAGGGGGACTTGCTGGCCACTGTGTGAGACAGGATGGTGGTCTAGATGGACCACTGGCCTGATCCAGCAGGGGCTCTTCTTATGTTCACCCCTCCACCATTTTATCCTCGCTAAACCCCCTGTAAGATAATAAGGTTGGGCGGACAGTGTGTCCCATGGTCATCCATTGAGCTTCCTTGGCCAAGTGGGGATTCAAACCTGGGTGTCTCAACTCTTTAACCATTATGCCGTGGATCATGGCACTCAAAACAGCGAAATTAGTTCCTGGGGCGAGTCCTGTAGGAAACCATCCTTGAGCTCCAGAAGTCCAAGAAGAGACATTGGGCTTCTGTATTGTAGAGTTTCAAGGCCAAGGAGTTGTTGAGATGCTGGACTACAGTCAACATCTCAACATTTTATTTGAAATGTAGTGTTGTAGGAGAGTTTTACGGACTCCATGGACCATCGAAAAGATAATTTTGGCCTTATGGATAAACTTTCTGATGCTCTCTTTTCTAAGACGTCAGACTTTACTGATTCCAATTTAACTTCTTGGTATATTTATCTACCAAAGATGAATACGGTTCAGCCTTAGATACAATAACCACGGTTTATTAAAGTGTTATTCACACTTTAGTCATCGGTTCTTCTCACGATGTATTCTTTGTATTCAAACATTTGTATTCTCATTGTTCTTACTGCGGTTGTTATTGGCTACACAGATTGTCTTACATGTTATTGTATCTGTTTGACGATAAAGTTTAAAGTTTAAAAAGAAAAGATAAATCAGTGGGTTCGGGATCAAATCAAGCCGGAACTCTCCCTTGAAGCTAAAATGACTCAGTTGAGGCTATTGTACTTGGGTCACATGATGAGATGAGAAGAGCTACTGGAAAGGTCAATCATGCTAGGAAAAGTTAAAGGCAGCAGGAAATGAGGAAGACCCAACAGGAAATGGATTGACTCAGTCAGAGAAGCCACGGCCTTCGGTTTGCAAGACACGAGCAAGGCTATTGATGATAGGACGTTTTGGAGGACATCAATTCATAGGGTCGCCATGAATCAGAGGTGACTTGATGATGACTTACACACACACACATTCAAGAAGAGGAAGAGGAAGGAGGAGGAGGAGATTGGATTTATACCCCGCCCTTCACTCAGAGACTCGGAGCGGCTTACAAACTCCTTTCCCTTCCCCTCCCCACAACAGACACCCTGTGAGGTCGGTGGGGCTGAGAGAGCGCTTTCCAGAACTGCCCTTGAGGGAACAGCTCTGACAGAACTATGGCTTGCCCAAGGTCATCCAGCAGCTGCAAGGGGAGGCGTGGGGAATCAAACCCGGTTCTCCCAGATTACAGTCCGCATACTTAACCACTACACCAGACTGGCTCAACTACCTAGGTGGGATCTGGATTCATCACTGCTTGCGACCAGAAATTGGTGGACAATCCAGTGGGCAAGGAAACAATAGCCGGGAGGAGCGGCCAAGCCTGATAGCAACCAAGGCCAAACTAAAGATCAAGGGGAAAAAAACACCTATGAACTGCCTGAGCAGACACATTCAACAGGGAACCGGGGAGGGCGAGACCCCCACCCCAAAAAGCTTTCCGGACAGCGGGCGGCTCACCGCAAGAGAGAACACAGCCCAGAGCCAGAAGTCGCCTGTTCCAGTCCTCGAGCTCCTTACCTGAATCAGGCTCGCCGCCGGGTTCCTCCGCTTCTCGAAGTGCTTTTGACGGTGCTGCTCCTGAACCTTCAGAGCAAAGCCGGAACCGAGGATACCCTGCGAGAAAGAGCAGTATCGATTTCCGATAAAGAGCATAGACTCCTCTCCCCGATGGAAGCGGGGAAAGAATGAAAGAGCATGCCCCCTTCAGTAGAAACATGGAATATATATCCTATATGCAATGAGAAAAAAAGAGGGAAACGTTCCAGAAATAACTAAGGCTCCAGAAGTTCTCGCCCTGCTGGTGGAGCTCCTGATGGCCTCTGGGTTTTGGCCACTGTGTGACACAGTGTTGGACTGGAGGGGCCACTGGCCTGATCCAACATGGCTTCTCTTATGTTCTTATGGCTGGGGCAGCAATGCTCTGTCTTCTCGGTGTTTGGCGGGCCACAGTCAGAGGGCTTCTGGAGTTCTGGCCCTGCTGGTGGAGCTCCTGATGGCCCCTGGGATTTGGCCACTGTGTGACACAGAGTATTGGACTGGAATTAGCCATTGGCCTGATCCAACATGGCTTCTCTTATGTTGTTATGTATGGAGCAATGATGCTCTGTATTGGTGCTTGGGGGTCAACAGTAAGAGGGCTTCTGGAATTCTGGCCCTGCTGGTGGACCTCCTGATGACCCCTGGGTTTTGGCCACTGTTGCCCCTGTGACACAGAGTGTTGGACTGGATTGGCCATTAGCCTAATCCAACATGGCTTCTCTTATGTTCTTATGTCTGGGGCAGCGATGCACTGTATTCTTGGTGCTGCAGGTGGGGACAAGAGTGGGAGGGTTTCTGGAGTTCTGGCCCCACTGGTGGACCCCCTGATGGCACCTGGGTTTTGGCCTCTGTGTGACACAGAGTGTTGGACTGGATGGGCCACTGGCCTGATCCAAGATGGCTTCTCTTATGTTCTTATGTTCCTCACCTGAGGCTTTCGCCAGGACAAGCACTCTGATCCAACAGGCAAACACATATGGGAGTATATAGTCCTTTAGGTCTCCCAGTTTCAGACCATTTTAGGCAGGGGCCCCTACCCGTTTTGAGCCCATGGGCACCTTTGGAGTCCTGACGCCATGTGGTGGGTGTGGTCACAAAGTGGCTGCTGAAGGAGGCGGAGACGCCAGCCACAAAATGGCCACCGCAGCTTCCCTTCAGTCACACAGTGAAGATCCTTGTGCTGTGGTGGCAGCGGCTGCCGAACCAACATTATTTTTAAAAATCTGCACCGCCAATCAGATCGCCAGTGGCCAATCAGAAGCACTGCTGAGCAAAAACTCCACCTGACCCCGCCCACTTTCTAAAAATACTCGGCAGGCACCAGGAAAGGGCACCACCCGCGGGCACCCCATTATGGATCCCTGATTTAAGGCTTGGAAGGTGACGGCCGACACTCTGAATCAGGCCCAGAAGCAGACAGGCCAGCCAGTGCAGACCTTGTAATATCGGTAGAAAAGGACAAGAGTCCAGAAGCGCCATAGAGACTAACAAAATATGTGGCAGGGGAGGAGCTTTACGTGAGTCACGGCTCACTTTTTCAAGACTCACTTCTTCAAGACTCACTTCTTCAATGAGCAAGTAACTAATGAACGCTCCTCCCCTGCCACATATTTTGTTAGTCTCTCGGCTGCTGCTGGACCCTGGCTCTTTTCTGCTACTACAGACAGGCTAACATGGCCACCCGTCTTGTAATATTGGGATCCCCATTTGTACTTCTCAATAAGGTCCGATGGTTTTCTGAACCAGTTGAAACCTCCAGTCTTCAGAGGACAAGCAAACAGTCGAAGTTAGCTGAACCCCCACCCGCCTCCCCAATCATAAACAACTCACTGAGCTGGCAGAAGGAGCAAAGGTGTTTTACTTAAGACATTACGGTGTGCCTTCTGTGTGTTCAGGAGCCGTCTTTGTTCTAAAAACAGCAGTCTTTGTCCAACCTCAAGGAACGGGGACTCTCAAACAGGGGTTTAAAAAAGGAGAAGGGAAGAGATTGGATTTTATACCCCGGCCCTTCGCTACCCGAAGGAGTCTCAGAGCGGTTTACAAACTCCTTTCCCTTCCCATCCCCACAACAGACACCCTGTGAGGTAGAAGAAGAAGAGGAGATTGGATTTTATACCCCGCCCTTCACTACCCTAAGGAGTCTCAGAGAGGTTTACAATCTCCTTCCTCTTCCCCTCCCCACAACAGACACCCTGTGAGGTAGAAGAAGAAGAAGAGATTGGATTTTATACCCCGCCCTTCACTACCCTAAGAAGTCTCAGAGAGGTTTACAATCTCCTTCCTCTTCCCATCCCCACAACAGACACCCTGTGAGGTAGAAGAAGAAGAAGAGATTGGATTTTATACCCCGCCCTTCACTACCCTAAGGAGTCTCAGAGAGGTTTACAATCTCCTTCCTCTTCCCATCCCCACAACAGACACCCTGTGAGGTAGAAGAAGAAGAAGAGGATTGGATTTTATACCCCGCCCTTCACTACCCTAAGGAGTCTCAGAGAGCTTTACAATCTCCTTCCCCTTCCCCTCCCCACAACAGACACCCTGTGAGGTAGAAGAAGAAGAGATTGGATTTTATACCCTGCCCTTCACTACCCAAAGGAGTCTCAGAACGGTTCACAATCTCCTTTCCCTTTCCCTCCCCCCGCAAACACCCTGTGTGGTAGGTGGTGCTGAGAAAGCTCTTTCCAGAACTGCTCGTGAGAGAACAGCTGTGAGAGAACTTTTAACTGACCCAAGCTCACCCAGCAGGCTTCATGTGGAGGAGCGGGGGAATCAAACTCAGTTCTCCCAGATTAGACTCCACGCTCCTCACCACTACACCAAACTGGCTCTCGGTATTAAAATAAAGACAGAAGTACGAATGCTACTTTCACTAAAGAGATGGATAAAACTGTGTCCGGCAAGTTCCTACTTACAGCGGGCAGGGCAAAAAAGGATACGCCAATCAGGGTGAACGTCGCGGCGAGAAGGCGGCCGTTCCAGGTCTTTGGGCACTTGTCTCCGTAGCCAATAGTGGTCAAAGTAATCTGAGCAAAAAAGAAGGTCACAGTTGTACAGCGGAGCCAAACAACAAATAGGTAGACAACAGTGAGTACAGGCTGAAAAAGCTTTATACTGATGTTGAAACTTATTACTGAAACATGTAATGGGATATAAATAAAGTTATTATAGAAAATACACAATGGTGTTCCGTTGCTTCACTGAATTGTTGTCGATGGTGGTCTTCGAAATGATCTACCGTTTCGATGGTATTTCTTTGAAGATATAAATAAAGATATACATATGGAGCAGAAGTCCAACAGTGGCTATGAGCCACAGGGTATAGATGGGAATTCTCAGTCTGGGGCAGGTGATGCACTCTATTCTTGGTGCTGGAGGGGCAGCAGTGGGAGGGCTTCTCGTGTCCTGGTCCCACTGCTGGACCTCCTGATGGCCCCTGGTATTTTTGGCCATGTGTGCCAGAGTGTTGGACTAGATGGGCCATTGGCCTGATCCAACATTGGCTTCTCTTATGTTCTTATGTCTGGGGCAAGTGATGCTCTGTATTCTTGGTGCTTGGGGGGGCAACAGTGGGAGGGCTCCTAGCGTCCTGGCCCCACTGCTGGACCTCCTGATGGCACCTGGTATTTTTGGCCACTGTGTGACAGAGTGTTGGACTAGATGGGCCATTGGCCTGATCCAACATTGGCTTCTCTTATGTTCTTATGTTCTCTTATGAAAAAAGAAACACCATCAAAATGTTAGATCATTTCGAAGACCACCGTCAACAACAATTCAGTGTAGCAAAGTAATCTGAGGACAGGCAGGCAGGCAGTTGAGAGGGTTAGGTCTGCCAAGCAGAATCCAGCGCCTGGCCAACAATGTGTCCGCTGCGCCCATCCAAAGTTCGGCTACCATTTCAGTAGCCGTGCGCTCTTCCCCTTTATTTTTTATTTCCTCTTGCCTCCTCTCCTCTCCTACTTATTGATTCCTTTGCTTGATTTTATAGCCCACCTCCCTTGATGGGACTCCAGGAGGCTTATGAAATACAGGAAAGAATTCAATCAGACAGCATAGATTACCCAATAAGCAACGGAACAGGGCTGGGATTACAGAATTAGAAACCATTGCAAAAAAACGGTCTAAGGCAGGGGTAGCCGAACTGTGGCTCACACATATTGTGCGGCTCCCAGCAGGGCGGCTGGGGAAGCAAAATATCATCAGCAAACGAATATCATTGGACAAATAGATATCATTATCGATATCTGCCTTGACCGCTTTTATTGTTATTTTTGGCAGTCTCATTTAAAGCTAATAAAAAGCAAATCTGCATACTTCCCAGCAGTGTTCCCTCTAAGCTGAGTTACTGTGAGCTAGCTCACAGTTTTTTAGCCTCCAGCTCACACATTTTTCTCTTAGCTCAGAAAGGATGGCTCCAGAGTAAACTAGTTTATGAAGCAGCCAAATCTCTCGCTCACAGCTTTAACACCAGTAGCTCACAAAGTAGAATTTTTGCTCACAAGACTCCACAGCTTAGAGGGAACATTGCTTCCCAGTAAAAATGTGTGATATTCGTTCATGTCTCACAGCTCTCAAACATCTGACGTTTATTCTATGTGGCTCTTATGGTAAGCAAGTCTGGCCACCCCCTGGTCTAAGGCACGCCGTAACAGAATGCAGAAAGTGGATTTCAAAGGCAGAGGACAGCGCAGTGAAAGCGAGACGTTGCATCCAAAAAGCATTGCAAGAGACGCCGGTCCTGTTCCTTTATAAAAGCGCCTTCCCGGGCCGTTCCGTTACATTGCGACCATAATCCCTTAATCAAAAGATGCTCTCCCGAACATTTCTGTTTTGCACCTCCTGCAGAATGCGTGGGAGCCTTCCTAGCACCAGCCTTTTTCTGCTGAACCCTCCCATCCTCTGCTGCTACAAGAATGAAGCATTGCCAGGATTTCATTCCAGCAATTCCAAGTGGACGGAGTGCTTTTCCCACCTCGCCCCCCATTAAACTGAAGCAAGAACCATGTTCCAGAAGGAGGAGATGGTGTCGATGAGGAGGAGAAAAAGCTGTCATAGAACTAATCCAGGCTGATTTTGCACCCATCTGTTTCCTCGCAGTTTTCCCACAGCCACGTGGGGAGGTTAATCTCCCTCTACACTGCATGCCGCTTTCACTTTATAGAATCACAGAATCATAAGAGTTGGAAGGGGCCATACAGACCGATCTCGTCCAGCCCCCTGCCCAATGCAGGACCAGCCTGAAGCATCCCTGGCAAATATTCGTCCAGCCTCTTCTTGAAAGCTGTCAGTGAAGGGGAGGCTCACCACCTCCCTAGGCAGCTGATTCCACCTTTGAACCACTCTGACCGTGAAAACGTTTTCCCTGATATCCTGCCGATACCTTTCTGCATGTAATTTGAACCCGTTGCTTTGGGTCCTATCCTCTGCCGCCAACTGGAACAGCTCCTTGCCCTCCTCCAAACGACAGCCTTTCAGATATTTAAAGAGAGCCATCATGTCCCCCCTCAATCTCCTCCAGACTAAACATTCCCAGGGCCCTTAGCCTTTCCTCGTAGGGCTCAGTCTCCAGACCCCAGATCATCCTCATCACTCTCTTCTGCACCCTCTCGATTTTGTCCACATCCTTTTTGAAGTGAGGCCTCCCGAATTGCACACAGTACTCAAAGTGTGGCATGACCAAGGCAGTATACTTTCTTGGTTCATCGGGTTTTATAGTACCCTCTGCATAGATTTATGGCCCTTCGGGGATGACTTCACAGTCAGTACGGTGTTGCCCTGAGGGTATCTGAATGTGGTTTTGAGTGGCACTTTTTCCTTCCTCCGCTTCCAGTTCCAAGGGAACAATAAAGAGACAACTTGACATGGCTTCACTGATTCCCATCAGTTCCCCCGCTCCTATTTCCCCCTCTGTATAAACTGTTGTGCTGGAGAAGACTCTTGAGAGTCCCTTGGACTGCAAGGAGATCAAATCATTCAACCCTAAAAGAAATCAACCCTGACTGTTCCCTGGAAGGCCAGATCCTGAAGTTGAAGCTCAAATACTTTGGCCACCAAATGAGAAGGGAGCACTCCCTGGAGAAGACCCTGATGCTGGGAAAGATTGAAGGTCAAAGAAGTAGGGGACGGCAAAGGATGAGATGATCAGGCAGTGTCATCGATGCAACGAACATGCAATTGAGCAAACTTCAGAGGACAGCGGAAGACAGGAGGGCCTGGCGTGATCTGGTCCATGGGGTCCCGAAGAGTCGGACTCGACTGTGCGACTGAACAACAACAACATTTATCACCTCACCGTGAATTACTTGGCTCAGGCGGCTAATGACCTCCGAGGCAAGAAAATCTGCATACCAATGATCCGAAGCAATGCAATGAGAACAGATATCCTCAGGCAAGGGAGAACCAGGTTGAGTGCTGATAAAATGAGGAGTGAATGCCAGATGCGGAATGGACCCCAGCCAGATGCCAGATTCTGCCAAAAAAATCAGCCAAGGGCTCTTTCACCCGAGCACATGTTTTTAGCAAATGGAGCTGTTCACGGTGGCTTTCTTGTTAACTCTTCCTAGAGGGTCCCTACTTTCCGGCTTCCCTTTCCATTCTGAAAAGCTCCTTAACTGAAAGGGACAAACTAGTGACTCAACACGTGCTGACTGGAGGACTGGACTTGTTTGCTTCCTTCCCACAACTACTTTCCTAAAACAGCAGAAGAGAACAAGAGACCAGGAGCACCTTAGAGGCTAACAAAGTTTGTGCCAGGATACAAGCTTGTGTGAGTCACCGCTCACTTCTTCATAGAAGCCCCGTGAGGAAAGGCTGAGGGACTCGGGAAGGTTCAGACTGGAGAAGAGGAGGTTGAGGGGTGACAGGATGGCTCTCTTGAAGTACTAAAAAGGATATTATAGCGCTGGGAAAAGTGCAGAGAAGGGCAACTAGAATGATAAAAGGGTTGGAACACTTTCCCTATGAAGAAAGGTTAAAACGCTTGGGACTCTTTCGCTTGGAGAAACGACGGCTGAGGGGTGACGCGATCGAGGTTTACAAGATTATGAATGGGATTGAGCAGATCGAGAAAGAAGTACTTTTCTCCCTTTCTCACAATACAAGAACTCGTGGGCACTCCATGAAATTGCTGAGCAGTCGGGTTAGAACGGATCAAAGGAAATACTTCTTCACCCAAAGAGTGATTAACACATGAAATTCACTGCCACAGGAGGTGGTGGCAGCTACAAGCATGGACGGCTTCAAGAGGGAATTAGAGAAACATATGGAGCAGAGGTCCATCAGTGGCTATTTTCTTTCTTTCTTTCTTTCTTTCTTTCTTTCTTTCTTTCTTTCTTTCTTTCTTTCTTTCTTTCTTTATTTATTTATTTATTTATTTATTTATTTCGATTTATAGTCCCCATGACGGGCTCAGGCCAGCTAACAGTCAGGGCACAAGTGCCAGTTATTAAAACAATAAAACAGTCATGGCACAAGTGCCAGTTATTAAAACAATAACACAATTAGCCACAAGGTATAGATAGGGACTCCGGAGCAAGTGAGGCTCTATATTCTTGGTGCTGGGGAGGGTCAACAGTGGGAGGGCTTCTGGTGTCCTGGCCCCACTGCTGGACCTCCTGATGGCACCTGGTATTTTTGGCCACTGTGTGACAGAGTGTTGGACTGGATGGGCCATTGGCCTGATCCAGCATTGGCTTCTCTTATGTTCTTACATTCTTACTGGAAGGGCTGTCACTTGGGGGAGGGCAGGGAGCAGTTCCTGTTGGCAGCAGAGGAGAGGGCTCGCAAGAATGGGTTTCAATTAAGGGCAGAAAAGTACTGGCTGGATATGAGGAGAAACTTTTTGACGGTAAAAGTTGTGCACCAGTGGAATCAGCTGCCTAAGGAGGTGGTGAGCTCCCCCTCCCTGGCCGTCTTGAAGCAGCGGCTGGACAAACATGTCAGGGACGCTTTAGGCTGATCCTGCATTGAGCAGGGGGTTGGACTAGATGGCCTGTAGGGTCCCTTCCAACTCTATGATTCCATGATTCTATTATTTCAGATTCTGGTACCTGAAGAAGTGAGCCGTGAGTCACGAAAGCTCCTCCCCTGCCACAAATTATGTTAGTCTTTCAGGTGCTACACTGGACTCTGGCTCTTTTCTACTGCTACAGGCTACCCATCTCGATCTATTTCCTAAGATAGAAATCGAGAGAGGCCAGGGTGGTTAAAAGGCCCGCCTCCCCAAAAGCATCGTCACTCTCAGCTCTGCGCACACGGAACACCCAGGAAGGGTGGAAGAAGCATGCGACAGTGCTCAGTTTGCCCATATCACCTCTTTGCACCTTGACCAAAATGCCCCATGCAGGAACTGCAACCTTCACACCAGAGAATCCCCGTCTATGAAGGCACAACCCAGAAGTCCATCTGTTAAGACATCTGACCTTCCCGATCAAGGTTCAAGAGGGTTAAGTCATGGGTATTATTTACTCCTGTTCTGCCCAGCTTTCTGACTTAAAAGTACCCCAGGGCAATAAAAGCTAGAATTACGCATTTTAAAATTTAAAATTATGCATTCTAAAATGCATTTACCATTATGCATGTTAAAATGCCCATTAAAACGCACACACGTAACCAAGAAAACAAAAATTCAAAGCATAGCCAATCGGAGGACCAAAAAAATAAAACACCATAAAATATCCAGCAAAGTCAACCTAGTCCCTAGGCTTGCCAAGAACTTATTGTATTTCGGCAGGGGACGGATACGTCCTGGCAGGACCATCCCCCGGAGTAAGAAAAGACACACGCACGATGCCATCACCAGGAAGTGATGCCGGGCGACGCTCTGGCAATGGGGGTGGAAACTCGTTGGTACCATCAAGTTTCCAGCCCCATTGCCAGAGCGTTGCCCGCCGTCACTTCCTGGTGACAGCATCGTGCAGCGTGGGTGTTGCCCGGGGGAATGTTCTGGCCGGAGACTGTGTGTCCCCCGCCGAAATACAGTAAGTACTTGGGAACCCTACTAGTCCCCCCTCCACAAAAAATTAGGACAACCCAATAACAGAATTAAAATGCGACATCAAGGCAGCAGGCATAATAATCCCCAATTCAGCATTCATTATCTCAAGTCAAAAAGCCTGACCCTCCCCCCTGCCAAAAAAAGCATTCTGATTTAACCATCTTCCTAAAGGCCCTAGGGGATGAGGGCAGGTTACCCTACAGGGCTGCTTTCACACCGAGGTTTCCCCACATTTCAGCAACCCAACCACAGCTTTTACTTCCTTCTTTCCAAGTGATCTCATGCTTTGTTTGCACACAGACCATTAGCAGCTTGATCCTTCAACAACAACAACAACAAAAATCTGCTTTATTTTAACCTGTTAAAAACCGTTGTTTCCTGGGCAAGGACAGATCAGCAGGAATAGTTTCAGGTTTCCCTAACTGCAGCACTTCTGTGAAGAGGTAACTTATGGGGACCTCTGTTGACTGACCCCTGCTGGGGGCCTGGAGGATATTCAGAGAGGTGGCCAGATAAAGCCTGCCCCCGCCTCCCGACGGCTGGTATTCTTTGGAGGTCTCCCATCCAAGTACTTGCCAGAGTTGACCCTGCTTAGCTTCCCGAGACTTGACAAAATCAGCTTGCCTGGGATATCCAGGCCAGGGCATTCTTTCCATTTGCTGATGACTAAAAGGGACCAGTCCCTTGAAGAACTTAGCATAGAAGAAAATAACTTCCTGCCTTTTAAACAGCAGGGAGGGGACGACTCAGTAAATAAGTAAATAAGTTTTTGGAAGTTTTTAAAGGTATCGTATTATTCCTATGCTAAGGAGCTGCAGTGGCTCAAGTGGTTAAGATGCTGAACTGCAGGCTGTGGAAGGTCAGTAGTTCAGCAGTTCAAGACCCGTGAGTGCCGCATGACGGGGTGAGCTCCCGTCTCTAGTCCCAGCTCCTGCCAACCTAGCAGTTCGAAAGCAAGAAATTGCAAGTAGATAAAGAGGTACCACTTCAGTGGGAAGGTAACAGCGTTCCGTGCGCCTTGGCGTTTAGTCATGCCGGCCACATGACCACGGAAATGTCTTCGGACAGCGCTGGCTCTTCGGCTTTGAAACGGAGATGAGCACCGCAACCCTAGAGTCGGATTCGACTGGCTTTCGAGCAAGGGAACCTTTACCTTTACCTTTATTATTCCTATGCGATGTTAAGTATGCTCATAAAGGTTTTAAAAAAAAAGAAAGAGAAGAGAATCCCCCACACCCCAGCCTGCCTTTTGAACAGGGGGAGGGGATCACTCCTAAAAATTAAAAAAAAAGTAAAATATGGAGGGTGGAGAATCCTGAGGGTCACATGACAACACAGCCAGGGGAGGGCTTCAATGAACACTGGGTGTGAAAGGGGAAACACAGCAATCATTGGAGATAAAACAGATCACCCTCTGCCATCCAGAATCTCTGTTGCAAGGGCAATCGCACACACCATCCATTAGCAGCCTTGACCACTGCCGAAAACTGCCCTGTTTGCGGAAGCAGCCCTACAGGAGTCGTTCCAGGATCTCAGTGCCACCACCAAAAAGGCCCCGTTGCATGTAGCCATCCGCCAAACCTTTGACAGTGGTGGCACAAAGAGCAGCCTTTGCCAGATGTCCGAAGTGCAGGTGGTTTCATGTTCAAGACGACAGTCTGGCAGGGCTCGAGAAGTCCTAGAAAGCACTTTGAATTCGGCCTGGAAACAAATCGGAGATCTCAAGGGAAGTCGCGGGACCAGTTTTCAAGCTTCAGGGATCCATGCACAGTGGGAGAAGGAAGCCCACAGGCCTGTTTGAATTCAAGATCTCAATACAGGGAAAAGAAACCAACCACCCAGTTTTTAACCACAGTTTAACTTGAGCCAAGGTTCCCCTTCACAACGGCAGCAAGGAATTGGCCTGCAACCGATACTTACCAAGCCCCACCAAAGAGCATCTGCGTATGTGTCGAAGTCCGTGTTCTCTTCCTTCTCAGCCAAATACACAAGAAAGGAGGCTAGAATGAGGCAAAGGAAGCCAATGTACCAGGCAGTGATCAATTCCTGAAACACAGTGGAAAAGGAAAGAGAAGAATGGAATGACCCGTTAACGCCCTGTTCTCAAGGTAATGGCTTGAATCACACAGAAAATTTCCGCTGATAGAAAGGATTTCCATTGGCAGAGCTCAACTTCCTCACCTCTCCGTTCCCCTCTTCAGCCCCAAATGCCACCCCAAAATACTACTCTTGGTGGGGAGAAATCACAGGTTTGCAGCCAGGAGGAGGAAATGGATGAAAATTCCCACCCCCTGCCCCCTTCTGTGAAGTGGAACTAGACTATAGAAAATTGTGCTCCCACACAAGCCTATCATTTCTTGAGTTACTTTATTTACAGGTTGCCTTTCTGAGACTCAAGGTGGATTATGATGCATTAAAGAAACGCAATCAAACAGCTTTATGGGAGATCACATAAGCAACGAAACAGGACTAGGACTGTGAAAATGAGAAGTAATGCAAAAAGGAAGTTTTCCGGACATGATAAACGGCGCTGAATCGCCACTGACTTTTGTTAGGGCATGCCCTTCCTTATCAAATTCCTTTTTTCAGCCAGCTGTACCAGGACCCAAAAATCCCATGACAAAGATTACAAATCTCTGTAAAATGGTGCATGCAGCCAGAATTCGAATCAGGGCCATACAAGGAAGAGACGAGATTCAGCATTTCAAAACCACCACTACCCAAACACACAAGTTTTGCTAGTCAAAACTGTGCTCCTTATGCCTTTGTTTGCATTTTGAAGGGGAAAGGGTTTTTTTTTTAAAAAAAAAAAAAATCAAAGTTTCAAAACCCTTTTCTGTTTAGTTGCTGTAGATTTTCCAGGTTGCGTGGCTGAGGTCTTGGCCACACAATCCAGAAAATCTACAGCAACTAATGAATTCCAGCCGTGAAAGCCTTCGATAACCTTTTATGTTTGTTAGTTGCTGTAGATTTTCCGGGCTGTATGGCCGTGGTCTTGGCACTGTAGGACCTGACGTTTCGCCAGCAGCCGTGACTGGCATCCTCAGAGGTATAACACAGAAAGATGGAGTACTCTCTGTGCCAAGGTGAGCAGGAAAAATGGTTGGCAGGTAATTTATATCTACCCAGGAAGGTGGGGTAGGGCTGAGTCATTATCTTGTGGTAGTTCTCCAGGCTATGAACATGCTAATGGAGGAGCTTTCCTGAGGAGGTTCTTTTGTCTATGGATTGTTTCCTGAGGAGGTTTCCTGTTTCTTGAGGAGGTTCTTTTGTGTGTGGAATGGCTGCTGAAACGCTAATCTTATCTGCAGTGCTATTGTCAGCTGTTAATTGTATTTCTTATGCATTGACTTTTCTGTTTGTTAATTGTATTTGTTATGCACCGACTTTAATGAAAAAATACCAGGAAAATTTAAAACAAAAAAACCTTTCCTTTTCCAGAAAATGCTAATAATAGCACATAAAATGAACTTTTGATTGGTGAAAGATTAAACACCTTTCCCGTTGCTGCATAGCCCCAGTCAAAATTGGGGTCACACACAAGCACAGTTTACTTTGGACTCAGTGATGGGGAGCCCTATTCCCCTTATGTCTGCTTGTGCCCTTACTGTGGTACCCTTCTTCCAAGAAGCCTGGAAAAGGAGTTGGTTTTATACCCCGCTCTCTCACGGCCTGAAGGCATTTGGAGCAGCTTACAATCTCCTTCCTTTCCTCTCCCCACAACAGACACCCTGTGAGGTAGGTGGGGCTGAGAGAGCTCTCTCGAGAACTGCTCCAGAGAGAACAACTCTGAGAGAACTGTGGCTGACCCAAAGTCACACCAGCAGCTGCACGTGGAGGAGTGGGGAATCAAACCTGGTTCTCCCAGATTCGAGTCTGCCGCTCTTAACCACAACACCAAACTGGCATGAGTGATCTCCCATGTGACAGCATGCTCCCTTAAGGATAGACTCGAATTCAGGTCTCTGCCGCCAACATCTAAAACCCTTACCTACTTTATCACCTTGGTTTTGACCATTTCAGGCTAAAGAAGTCTTTGGGCTGGCATTTGGGTAATTCCAAAACCCCCTCAGTTTGATGTAGTGGTTAGGAGCACGGACCCTAATCTGGGAGACCCGGGTTTGATTCCCCACTCCTCCACATGCAGCTGCTGGTGTGACCTTGGGTCAGTCACAAGTTCTCTCAGCGCTGTTCTCTCACTACAGCAGTCCTCAAAAGAGCTCTCTCGGTCCCACCTACCTCACAGGGTGTCTGTTGTGGGGAGGGGAAGGGAATGAAGATTGTAAGCCACTCTGAGACTCCTAGTGAAGGGTGGGGTATAAATCCAATCCCCTCCTCCTCCTCCAGTTTGGTGTAGTGGTTAAGTGTGCAGACTCTAATCTGGGAGAATCGGGTTTGAATCCCCGCTCCTCCACTTGCACCTGCTGATGTAACCTTGGGTCAGTCACAAGCTCTGGCACAGCTGTTCCTGAAGGAGCAGTTTGTGTCAGAGCTCTCTCAGCCTCACCTACCTCACAGGGTGCCTGTTGTGGGGAGGGGAAGGGAAAGGAATTTGTAAGCCGCTCTGAGACTCCAAGTGAAGGGTGGGGTATAAATCCAATCTCCTCCTCCTCCTCCTCCTCCTCCTCCTCCTCCTGCTCTTCTTCTTCTTCTTCTTCTGCTTCTTCTTCTGCTGCTTCGCCTCCTCCGCCTCCTCCTCCTCCTCCTCCTCCTGTCACTGGGCATATGTTTATCCAGCCCTTCCTCTAAGGATCTCATAGCAATCTACGTGATTCTCCCTCCTCCAGTTTACCTTCACAACAAACCTGTGAGGGAGGTCAGGCTGAGAGCAAGCAACCCGCCTAAGACCATCCAGCGAGCTCCACAGCTGAGCGGGGATTTGAACCCAGGTCTCCCCAATTCTTGCCCTTTTCTCCATCGACTACACCCCGCTGGATCAGCTCAAGCATGCCTACAGCGCTCACCTTGCTATGGGCGTACACCACCGATCCCAGGAGTTTCCAGGTCCCCCCTCTGCGGTCCATCCGTATCATGCGCAGTATCTGCAGGAAGCGCAAGCTTCTAAGGGCAGAGGTGGCAAAGACATTCCCCTGGGATCCCGCGGCCAGCACGGCGATAGAGGCGATTAACACCATGATGTCTGCACAGGCGGAAGACAAAAGCCAGGTTGTTAAGAGGAGCTCACTCCCCACCCGCCAATGTCCAGCCCTCCCACTTTGCTCTTCTGCTCACTTTGGGATCTACCTTCTCTTCTAAGAACATAAGAGAAGCCAACATTGGATCAGGCCAGTGGCCCATCCAGTCCAACACTCTGGCAGTGTCCCACTACAGCTGGCTCAAAAATACGCAGGTGCCATCAGTGAGGTTCACAGCAGTGGGGCTGCATTGAACTCGCAGAAGCTCTCCCCACTGTCATGACCCCATCCTCCGAGCACCAAGAAACTACAGAGACATCACTTGCCCCAGACTTCCTAATGCTAGACCTTGTGGCTAATAGCCACTGATGGACCCTCTGCTCCATATGCTTATCCAATTCCCTCTAGAAGTCATTCAGTGGCTATGATACCAGCTGCCACCACGCTCCCAGTGGCCAGTGAATTCACATGTCTTATTCACTCTTTGGGTGAAGAAGCAACTTCCTTTTCTCCATTGCTAATCCAACTGCTCAGCAATTCTCATGGAGTGCCCACAAGTTCTTGTATTGTGAGAAAGGGAGAAAAGGACTGTCTTTCTCGACTCTGCTCAATCCAACACATAATCTTGTAAACCTCGATCATGTCACCCCATAGCCGTTGTTTCTCCAAGCTAAAGAGCGCCAAGCACTTTAACCTTTCTTCACAGGGAAAGTGTTCCAAACCTTTTATCATTCTAGTTGCCCTTTTCTGCACTTTTCCCAATGCTATAATATCCTTTCGGAGGTGTGGTGACCAAGTTAACCAAGGCATTTTATAAACACAAGAGGCAATGTTAATACTAGCTCCATTCATATGTTACAATGAACACACATATATCCTGCATAGATCTGTTTGTAAGAAAGGGCCGACGCATGTGCAGTTTAGAAACGAAACCAGGGGAAAGCACCTGAATAAAAAGGGGGTTCATAACAGTGTTCCCTCTAAGCTGAGTTAGCGTGAGCTAGCTCACAGTGTTTTTAGCCTCCGGCTCACACATTTTTATCTTCGCTCAGTAAGGATGGCTTCACAGCAAACTGATTTATGCAGTAGCCAACTCGCTCGCTCACAGCTTTAATGCCAGTAGCTCACAGTGTTCCCTCTAAGCTGAGTTAGTGTGAGCTAGCTCACAGTTTTTTTAGCCTCCAGCTCAGACATTTTTGTCTTGGCTCCGGAAGGAGGGCTCTAAAGCAAACTCATTTACGCAGCAGCCAAATTGCTCGCTCACAACTTTAATGCCAGTAGCTCACAAAGTAGAATTTTTGCTCACAAGACTCCACAGCTCACAAGACTCCACGGCTTAGAAGGAGAATTGCACTGAACTTTCCAGTTGTACATGCTTGGACTGCAACATGTGTTGGTTGCAACTTTTGAGTGTCTGCTGAGTGCCATCAAGTCACTTCTGACTTATGGCGACCCAAATGAATGAATGACCTCGGAAACACCCTAACGGTAACAGCCTTGCTCAGGTCTTGCAAATGTCCTTGATTGAGTCAAACCAGTTCATGTTAGGTCTTCCACTTTCCCCGCTGTCTTCAACTTTTCGTAGCATGATGGTCTTTCCCAGTGACTCTTTGTCTTCTCATGATGTGACCAAAGTACAATAGCCTCTGCTTAGTCAGTTTAGCTCCTAGGGAGAGTTCAGGCTTAATTTGATCTAAAGGTAAAGGTTCCCTTGCTCGAAAGCCAGTCGAATCCGACTCTAGGGTTGCGGTGCTCATCTCCGTTTCAAAGCCGAAGAGTCAGCGCTGTCCGAAGACGTTTCCGTGGTCATGTGGCCGGCATGACTAAACACCAAGGCGCACGGAACACTGTTACCTTCCCACCGAAGTGGTACCTCTTTATCTACTTGCAATTTCTTCCTTTCGAACTGCTAGGTTGGCAGGAGCTGGAACTAGAGACAGGAGCTCACTCCGTCTTGCGGCACTCGGGTCTTGAACTGCTGAACTACTGACCTTCCACAGCCTGCAGTTCAGCGTCTTAACCACTTGAGCCACCGCAAGATCTAGAACCCCCTTATTTATCTTTTGGGATAAATTCTTACAATAGCTGTAAAAATCTCCTCCAACACTAGACCACACCTTCTTCTTCTGAAATTGCACCCAAGCATTTAGTCATTCCAGCTTCTCAGACAAGTTCAGGTTCCATTTGATCTAGAACCCAGAGATTTGTCTTTCTGGCGGTCCACAGTATCCGTAAAACTCTCCTCAAACACTAGACAGCACGTTTTTCTTAACATAAGAACATAAGAGAAGCCAATGTTGGATCAGGCCAATGGCCCATCTAGTCCAACACTCTGTGTCACACAGTGGCCAAAAATACCAGGTGGCATCAGGAGGTCCAGCAGTGGGGCCAGGACGCTAGAAGCCCTCCCACTGCTGCCCCCCCCAGCACCAAGAATAGAGTGCATCACCTGCCCCAGACTGAGAGTTCCCATCTATATCTTGTGGCCACTAGCCACTGATGGACTTCTGCTCCGTATGTTTATCTAATTCCCTCTTGAATTCTTCTTAAATTGTGCCCCAAGAGCTCATCAAGGGATGGACTCTCCCACCCTGCCCACCGTTAGCAACTTCCCAAGGGTCTTCAAGGGCAGCGTAGGACATTGTGCATTAATCCACGGAGTGTGCTGTGTGGTAGGCGACCCTTGAGACTCTGAAGGCAATTAAAGTAATTACAGACTTCCTCGCTCTGCTCCCCCATCCATGGTTGTTCTAAAAATATTCTCCTCCCCAGCCAAATGCTAACAGTCTTCGGACCACAAGGGAGCGTCACTAACAGATCATCCAAACAAACTCCTCTCAGCCTGCTGTGCTACCTGTCAAATGGGGATCAAGCCAGCCTGAAAACCAGGCCAAACTGTTCTGGGATCTCCTGTCCTTAATCCCAGATATGTTGGGCTGGTGGTTATTCGATGGTATGGGGAAGCCCCATGGATTATGGAATAATCTCCCCAGGGAGGTATATCTCGCCCCCTCCCTGTTCACATTGAGACAGGTGAAGATGGCTTTATTAATCATGGCATTTGATTCGTTCTTCTGCCTACCAGCAGTTTTAAATTATTGATGGGGTCTGAACTGGCAGAGACGGACCAAGAGAGAGATCTTGGAGTCGTAGTGGATAACTCGCTGAAAATGTCCAGACAATGTGTAGCTGCAATAAAGAAGGCCAACGCTATCCTGGGGATTATTAGGAAGGGAATTGATAACAAATCAGCCAGTATCATCATGCCCCTGTATAAATCATTGGTGCGACCTCATTTGGAATACTGTGTACAGTTCTGGTCACCACATCTCAAAAAGCATATTATAGCATTGGAAAAAGTGCAGAGAAGGGCAACTAGAATGATAAAAGGGGTGGAACACCTTCCCTATGAAGAAAGGTTAAAATGCTTGGGGTCTTTAGCTTGGAGAAACGACGGCTGAGAGGTGACATGATCGAGGTTTATAAGATTATGAATGGGATTGAGCAGGTTGAGAAAGAAGTACTTTTCTCCCTTTCTCACAATACAAGAACTCATGGGCACTCTATGAAATTGCTGAGCAGTCGGGTTAGAACAGATAAAAGGAAATACTTCTTCACCCAAAGAGTGATTAACATATGGAATTCACTGCCACAGGAGGTCGTGGCAGCTGCAAGCATGGACAGTTTCAAGAGGGAATTAGATAAACATATGGAGCAGAAGTCCACCAGTGGCTATTAGCCACAGGGTATAGATGGGAACTCTCAGTCTGGGGCAGGTGATGCACTCTATTCTTGTTGCTGGAGGGGGCAGCAGTGGGAGGGCTTCTGGTGTCCTGGCCCCACTGCTGGACCTCCTGATGGCACCTGGTATATTTTGGCCGCTGTGTGACAGAGTGTTGGACTAGATGGGCCATTGGCCTGATTCAACATTGGCTTCTCTTATGTTCTTATGTTCTTATTGATTTTTAACTTCTGCTTTTTATGGATTTTATGCATGTTATATGTATAGAACTACAGAATCACAGCGTTGGAAGGGACCATACTGGCCATCTAGTCCAACACCCTGCTCAACGCAGGATCAGCCTAGAGCATCCCTGACAAGGTGTTGGTCCAGCCACTGCTTAAAGATAGTGAAACAACAAAACACAACTTCTCCCGTGCATAAACTCAATGCAAAGTTTTTAACCACTTAAGGCTTTTATAAATTTGGCATATGTTTTAACATCTAACCAAAAATCATACACTGCGAATATTACAATAGCTCCAATAAGCTTATAACATTTTAGCGCTTGGCTTTGAAAAACACAAAAGAAGCCTTCCCAGTCAGACTAAATAGACTTACAAAGTCCATCAAGACACTGTGGTCTTCTTATCAGTCTGCCACATTCCAGGTCTGCTAAGGAGGCTGTATCAAAGGGCTGACTCCTCTTGTCAGCCGCTGAGCAGTTCTCGAATCGTTTCTTCTTCAGGGCAGTTCTCATCGGAACCATATTATTTAGACATTCAGCTTCCTCCCAAATGGGCTCTTACACTCCTATTGACAGTTTTCGATTAGTGTTAAAACATACGTCAAATTTATAAAAGCCTTAAGTGATAAAAAAAAACTTTGCACTGAGTTTATGCACGGGAGAAGTTGTGTTTCGTTGTTTAACTGAGTCTAGTATCCCCGTGTTCCCGTTGTGTTTACTACTGCTTAAAGATGGCCAGGGAGGGGGAGCTCACCACCTCCCCAGGCAGCTGATTCCACCGTTGCACAACTCTTCCTGTAAAACAAGCTTTTCCTAAGATCCAGCCGGTCCCTTCCTGCCCTTCATTTAAATCCATTCTTGAGAGTCCTCTCCTCTGCTGCCAACAGGAACAGCTCCCGGCCCTCCTCTAAGGGACAGCCCTTCAGATACTTCGAGAGAGCCATCCTGTCCCGTCCCCCCACCCAAACCTCCTCTTCTCCAGACTGAACATTCCCAAGTCCCTCAGCCTTTCCGCGTAGGGCTTGTTCTTTTATTATTTACATTGTAAGCCGCCTTGAGTCCCTATAAGGCAGAAAGGCGGCTAATAAAACGTTAAATTAAAATTAAAATTGGGATGGACAAGGGCTACCAAGCTGAAATTCAGTCCCAATAAAATGGGGATGCAACTGATAGAGGGAGGCTTAATCCACAACTGGGGTGTCTCCTGTTCTTGGTGAGGTTGTAATCCCCCCAAAGGATGCCACTGGGCTAAACAGGTAGCCAGAGATGCCTTTCACCAGCTTTAGCTGGCGAGTCAGCTGTGGCCCTTCCTCAGCAGGAAAGATCTTGCCCCTTTGGTGCATGTCCCGGTGACACTGAGATTAGACTACTGCAATGTGTCTACACGGGGCTGCCCATGAAGACTGTCCAGAAGGTACAGTTAGTATAGAATGCAGCAGCCGTAACGTTGATTGGAGCAAGTCGTAGGGGTCATATCTCTCCAGTCTTGTCCCATCTACCCTGGCTCCCAGTTTGCACCCAGGCCTTTAAAACCCTATGCTGACTTGGGGACAACAAAGCAGAAGGTCCTCCCACATGAACCTACTCAACTGTTTTGGTCAACATCAGAGGTCCTGATTTGGGTTCTCTACCACCTGATTCCAGAGACAAGGGGCCACCACTGGCAAAGCCCTTGCCCTGGTGGTCGACAAGTGGGCAATTCACGGGCCAGACCAGGCCTGTAGCTGGGATTTTGTAATTTAGGGGGCCTTTAAATAAGTCAGGGGGCACTGATGTCGCAAAATAAGGCAGGTGGTAGGGAAATTCATCTCTTTCCCTCTATCATTGTCTTTTCTTGCTTTGTTTAGCATTCCCTCATTAAACTCTTATTAGCCCTTTCTCCTGTTGGTGCGTCGATGTGCTTTATTTAGATTTATATATTTAATTTATACCCCTCTCGATGCAACGAACATGAAATTGAGCAAACTTCAGAGGACAGCGGAAGACAGGAGGGCCTGGCGTGATCTGGTCCATGGGGTCGCGAAGAGTCGGACTCGGCTGTGCGAGTGAACAACAACAACCTCACAAGGGGACTCAGGGCAATTGACAACATTTTTTAAAAATACAATAAATACAAACACAGTACAATAAAGAAATGCAACAAATAGAGCAATCATACCAATAAAATAATCAACTCAACGACAAATCACACGGGAGAAACTGAAACAACTGGCCTGCTCCCCGGTTCGTTACGTTAGCCAAAGACCACGCAAAACAAAGCAGCCTTACATGCCCTAAGGAACACAGGAAGATCCCACAGAGCACAAACCTCCCCGGGAGCTGATTCCAGAGACAAGGGGCCACCACTGGCAAAGCCCTTGCCCTGGTGGTCGACAAGCGGGCAATTCACGGGCCAGACCAGGCCTGTAGCCGGGATTTTGTAATTCAGGGGGCCTTTAAATAAGTCAGGAGGCACTGATGTCGCAAAATAAAAATAAAATAAAAATATTGTTTTAAAAACTCACTTTTGCGGCGTTCTCACTCTGCTTGCCTACATGGGGAAGTGAGCCATGCTTGGGGAAGGGGTGGTGGTTGGGAGTCCTCCAGGTGGCCCAGAGAGCCAGGGGGCCTGGGGGGTGGACGGAAGTCTGGCGGGGCTTGGCAGGAAGTCAGGGGGCCAGGCCCCGAAATGCCCCACTGTAGCTTCAGGCCTGGGCCAGACAACTTTTGAAAGCCCTGTGAGGATGATCTAAGGAGGTGAGGGGGTCATACCGATAGAGGCAGTCCCACAGCTAGGACTGTCCTAGCCTGTCCTAGTTGCGGGACTGCCTCTACCAGTATGACCGCGTGGGTGTTTGTGTGCATGTTTGTGTATAATGTATATGTGTATGTACGTAAAGTTTTCCTTAGGGTCCCTGAGAGTTGGGTGCATAGAGAAGCAGTACAGAAATGTATGAGAATGATTAAAATGTGGAATTAAGATAGATTTATGAAGAATAAGTCTATCAATGGCTACCAGCCATGGCGGCTGAGGGGGAACTCCACATTCAGAGGCACTAAGCCTCTGAATCCCAGAGCCAGGAGGCAAACTCAGGGGAAGGCCTCAGCCACTGTGCCCTGTTGTTGACCGTCCAGAGCAACTGGTTGGCCACTGTGTGAGAGACAGGATGCTGGACCAGATGGACCACTGGTTTGATCCAGCAGGGCTCTTCTGATGTTCCTGTGAAGTCCTTGGCCTCTATGTCCTGTTGTTGGCCCTCCAGAGGAACTGGATGGCCACTGTGTGTGAGACAGGGTGCTGGACTAGATGGACCACTGGTTTGATCCAGGTGGGCTCTTCTGATGTTCTTGTGAAGTCCTCGGCCTCTATGCCCTGTTGTTGGCCCTCCAGAGGAACTGGCTGGCCACTGTGTGAGAGACAGGATGCTGGTCTAGATGGACCACTGGTTTGATCCAGCAGGGCTCTTCTGATGTTCCTGTGAAGTCCTTGGCCTCTATACCCTGTTGTTGGCCCTCCAGAGGAACTGGCTGGCCACTGTGTGAGAGACAGGATGCTGGTCTAGATGGACCACTGGTATGATCCAGCAGGGCTCTTCAGATGTTCTTAAAACTAAATCAATAGAACTCTTGCTGAAGGGGACACACAGGAAGGAGAAGTACCAACCCTGTTCTGTTCACTTCCAGGAGGTCTCCTGAATGAGTACTCAGGATAAATGCAACTAGCGCAAACCAACTGGCCAAGAAGACACAGCTTACCAATGACACAAAATGGCTTGCGGGCGAATTTTAACCTTCCTCTCCAACCCCGATATCGGCAGCAGCAGCCAGCAGCCCAGATTCTCACAAAGTACTCCACTCCGAAGACCACAATGGTGACAATTTCCTGAAAGAGAGGCAAGGAAATAAGACCGGGGCAACAGCAGGAGAAGTCAATGCTAATTATTTATTTATTCTGAAGACAGATTCGAGAGCCAGTTTTGGTGTAGTGGTTAGGAGTGCGGACGAGTGCAGACTCTAATCTGGGAGAACCAGGTTTGATTCCCCACGCCTCCACATGCAGCTGCTGGTGTAACCTTGGGTCAGTCACAAGTTCTCTCAGAGCTGTTCTCGAAAGGGCAGTTCTCGAAAGGGCTCTCTCAGCCCCACCTACCTCACAGGGTGTTTGTTGTGGGGAAGGGAAGGGAAGGAAGGGAAGGGAAGGAAAGGAAAGGAGTTTGTAAGCTACTCTGAGACTCCTTCGGGTAGTAAAGGACGGGGTATAACTCCAATCTCTTTTCTTCTTCTTCTTGATACGGTTCCCAACTTCCAGAAAGGGCCTGGAACTCTCCCAGAATTACAACTGATCTCTGGATTATAGAAATCAGTTCCCATAAAGAAAATGGCAGCTTTGGAGGATGGACTCCCATGGCATTAGACTCCAACACAGGTCCTGCCCCCCAGCCCCCAAAATCTCCAGGAATTTCCCAGCCCAATGTTGGCAACCCTAGATTCTGCCAAGTACGTGCACATATAAATACACACTCTTCCCCAAAGCAGCTTGCAGATTTGGACTCTTAATTTGGTATGTCTTGACACTCAGGGACATTTTGCAAATGGTGAATAGTGCACTTTCAAATCTACTTTCAATGCACTCTGCAGCTGGACTGGACGATGCGAAAGGGCCAAACCCACCTGCAAAATGATCGTTAAAGTGCATCGGAAGGGGATAAAAAATGCATTATTCAGCAAGTGTGAAAACCCCTATCTACATATTCCCCCCAATCTGATGCTCAGCTGCAAATGATAGGCGAGATCTGTGATCTTGCTTATCACACCATTTTCTTTAAAGCTAACAGCCACTAACAGTCAAACTTAGACTGAGGCCACGACTCAACAGAGGGGGTTTAACCTGAAAGTCTTCTCTCAGCGAGCACCTTTGCCTTTTCAGAAAAACGGTACAAGCTAAAAAAGAGGGTTTTTTAAAAAAAAAACCTTTAGCCCACAACCCTGTTCTGAATGATAACGTTTTCTGTTGCTATAATCTTTCAAGAAAAGCACAAAGGGCCAGTGTTCCCTCTCAGCTGAGTTAGTGTGAGCTAGCTCACAGTTTTTTAGCCTCTGGCTCACACAAGTTTGTCTTTGCTCAGGGAGGAGGGCTCCAGAGAGCAAACTAATTTATGCTCACAACTTTTAATGCCAGTAGCTCACAAAGTAGAATTTTTGCTCACAAGACTCCACAGCTTAGAGGGAGCATTGCAAAGGACCCTGAACACAGATCTCCCTGCACCTAATGTTATTTATATACAGGGCTATTTTTGTAGAAAAAGCCCAGCAGGAACTCATTAGCATAGTAGGCCACACCCAACAGCAGAAACTCATTAGCATATTAGGCCACACCCCCATGTTACCAGAAGTGGACCCACCTTTTGCTTCTTATTTCGTTTACCTTGTTTGTTGTCAAAACCCAGGGCTTTTTTTGGAGCAGGAACTCCTTTGCATGTCAGGCCACACAGCCCTAATGTAGCCAATCCTCATGAGTTTCCGCTGTTGGGTGTGGCCTATTATGCTAATGAATTTCTGTTGGGTGTGGCCAACTCGGGAGCCAGCCGGAACTCCGTACCTGTGCGGTCCTGCCGCAAAATAGCCCTGTTTATATATGCTAGAAAACGTACACATTTTATATATGCTAGGAAATGTTGAAGGCAGCAAGGAAAGGGAAAGACCCAAGATGAGACCAAGACGGGGTCGCCGTGTTATTCTGCCTGCAGCAGTAGAAAAGAGCAAGAATCCAGGAGCACCTTAAAGACCAACGGAATTTGTGGCAGGGGAGAAGCTCTCATGAGTCACGGCTCTCTTCCTCAAAATACCTCGTGAAAGCTCATACCCTGAGGCAAATATTGTCAATCTGTCGAGATGGACAGACTCCATCATGGAAGCCACAGACCCTCAGTTTGCAAGACTTGAGCAAGGCTGTTCACGACGGGACATTTCAGAGGTCATAAATTCGTAGGGTAGCCCAAACTTGGAAGCAAATTGACAGCACTTAGAAGAGAAGAAGAGATTGGATTTATACCCCACCCTTCACCACCCAAAGGAGCCTCAGAGCGGCTTACAAACTCCTTTCCCTTCCCCTCCCCACAACAGACACCCTGTGAGGTAGAAGAAGAAGAGATTGGATTTATACCCCACCCTTCACTGCCCAAAGGAGTCTCAGAGCGGCTCACAAACTCCTTTCCCTTCCCCTCCCCACAACAGACACCCTGTGAGGTAGAAGAAGAAGAGATTGGATTTATACCCCACCCTTCACTACCCAAAGGAGTCTCAGAGCGGCTCACAAACTCCTTTCCCTTCCCCTCCCCACAACAGACACCCTGTGAGGTAGAAGAAGAGGAAGAGATTGGATTTATACCCCACCCCTCACTACCCAAAGGAGTCTCAGAGCGGCTTCCAAACTCCCTTCTCTTCCTCTCCCCACAACAGACACCCTGTGAGGCAGAAGAAGAGAAGAGATTGGATTTATACCCCACCCTTCACTACCCAAAGGAGTCTCAGAGCGGCTGACAAACTCCTTTCCCTCCCCCACAACAGACACCCTGTGAGGCAGAAGAAGAGAAGAGATTGGATTTATACCCCACCCCTCACTACCCAAAGGAGTCTCAGAGCGGCTTCCAAACTCCTTCTCTTCCTCTCCCCACAACAGACACCCTGTGAGGCAGAAGAAGAGAAGAGATTGGATTTACATCCTACCCTTCACTACCCAAAGGAGTCTCAGAACAGCTTACAAACTTCCTTCTCTTCCCCTCCCCACAGCAGATACCCTGTGAGGTAGGTGGGGCTGAGAGAGCTCTTTTTTTAATGTGAAGTTTATTTATTATTTTTCCAAGTTACAACAAACATTCCTCCATTTTTAATTTTACAATAATATGTCTAAATTTTCACATCATGTTCACCCAATTATAGACACGTGCCCATCTCGCATAGAAGACATCATCACTTTTGCCCTGTAAAGCCAAGCTTAGCTTGTCCATTTCAGCCATGTCCAATAATTTGTAAATCACTTCTCCCTTAGTGGGGAGCTCATCTTGTTTCCAATATTTAGCTAAAAGTATTCTGGCAGTCGTCATAATATAGACCAACAAGTACTTTTCTTTCTGTTTAAGGCTACCAGGAATCATATTTAGTAAAAATATTTCTGGGGATAAATTTATACTTATATTCAATATTTCTAAAATTAGTTTCTGTATCATTTTCCAATACTTAAAGACTCTTCCACACCGCCACCACATGTGAAAAAAAGTTCCCACGTTTGATTTGCACTTCCAACAGTTGTTAGATAACATCGGGTTACATTTTGCTACCCTATCAGGTGACCAATACCACCTATGGAATACTTTATATATATTTTCCTTGTAATTGGTCGCTTTCATATATTTTAAGGATTTCCAAGTCTCTGCCCATTTGTCCACATCCAGACTATGTCTTAAATCTTTCATCCAAGTTAACATTGATGAATTAATTACCTCTTCCTGCATATAGTCCTCTAATAATAGCTTATACAGCTTTTGTATTGGTTTATCATTTGTCGACAACCAGATTTTATCCAGCTGTGTTTTAGAGTCCTGGAAACCTACCATCGCATCCTTAACATACCTAGATTTAAGTTGTATATTTTCCCACCATGTATATTTTATATTATAGATATTTAACAAAACTTCCTCTGATTTCAGGTTATTATGCTCATCCAATAATATCTCATAACATGCTCTATCCTCCATGCTGGTAAGGGAAGGCTTTACAAATGCTTCTAAGGGTGAAACCCACTTTGGCGTTTTACTATAATATCTCTCCTTAACTTCATTCCAAACTTTTAGAAGCGCATCTCTAACAATATGATTTTTAAAATTAGAGTGGATCTTATCTTTCCCATACCATGAATAGGCATGCCATCCCATCAGTAAGTCATGGCCCTCTAAATTTAAAGTCCTAATATCTCCTAACGTTAGCCAGTCTTTAATCCAACACAAAGCCGATGCTTGATAATATAACCTCCAATTGGGCAACCCACACCCTCCTTTTTCCTTTCTGTTCTGGAGTATCTTCCATTTAATCCTAGCTCTTTTAGGATGCCATATAAAATTTTTGGTAAGTCTATCTAGTTCGGTAAAGAATTTTAAATTTTTTAGTATAGGTAGATTTTGAGTTACAAAGAGGAACTTCGGCAAGATATTCATTTTAATGGCAGCTATTCTTCCCATTAGGGATAGCTGTATACCTTTCCACCTCTCTAAGTCTTTCTTTATTGCCTCAAGCAATTTATAATAATTATCTTCTACGAGCATATTGTTGTTTCCTGATATTATGATTCCTAGATATTTCACTTTCTTAACGACTTCTACTCCTGTAATTTTTTGGATTTCTTGTACTATCTTAGGTCTACAGTTTTTTGTTATCATTTTAGTTTTCCTCTGATTTATCTTAAGCCCGGCTACAGAACCAAATTTTTGTATCAGCTCTAATAGGGGTCCTAATGATTCCATCGGATTTTCCACTATAAATACAACATCATCTGCGAAGGCTCGTAACTTAAATATCTCACCCTTCACCCTCAAGCCTTGAACTAATTCACACTTCCTAACTTCTTCATTCAGTGTTTCAAGGGCAAAGATAAATAATAGAGGTGACAGAGGACATCCTTGTCTGGTGCCCTTTTGGATTTCAATAACTGATGTCTTATCTCCATTAACCACTACACTGGCATATTGTTTTCCATATATTGCTTGTATCATTGTCAAGAATTGGGTTCCACACTCCCAACTTCTTAGTTTTTGTATTATAAACTCCCAGGAGATATTATCGAACACTTTCTCTGCATCTAAAAACATTAATGCCAACTGTTTCTCTGGATGTTGTTCATAGTATTCTATAACATCTAAAATTATTCGCACATTGCTCTTACTTTGCCTTCCTGGGAGAAAACCCGCTTGGTCTTGATGAATCTCTTTTGTTAGCACTTTCTTTAACCTTGTTGCTAGGATGTTTGCATAGATCTTATAGTCTGCGTTCAAGAGTGAGATGGGTCTATAGTTTTTAATATCTTTATCATCTGTAGCCGGTTTATGAATTAAAGTAATCGTTGCTTGTTGCCAAGAATCCGGTATTTTCCTTTTTATTCTTATATCTTGTATCAATTCTTTAAATGGTAAACTGATCTGCTCCTCAAAAATTTGATATAGCTCTGCGGGTAAGCCATCCGGTCCAGGTGTTTTTTTCTTCTTCTGATTCTTAATTGCTTCTACTACCTCACACATTGAGATTCTTTCATTTAGTATTATTCTGTATTTCTCTTCTAGTTTTTTATGAGTTCTTTCTTTCAGATATTTACTTATTAACTCTTTATTCTGTGGTTCCTGTGCATAGAGGTTGTTATAGAATCCTTCTACTATCTTGACAATCTCTTGTAAGTTATATTTTATTTCTCCTTTATCATTTTTCAATGCAGATATCATCCGTTTCTCTCTTTCTTTCCTGAGTCTATAAGCTAACCATCTGGTCGGCTTATTTGCATTTTCAAAATAGTACAGTTTTGTGTACTCTATTTTCCTAGCTATTCTCATGTGTTAGCGTTAAATTCATTTCGTGCTGTAGCATCTTTAGTCTATCTCTCCTGTCTTTAGACTCTGATTCTTTCAGTTTGTCTTCTTCTTTTTTAATTTGCACCCTTAGTTTTGTGTATATTTCATTCCTTCTTCTCTTTCTCCAGATCTCCTGACTAATACACCAGCCCCTCATGAAGGCTTTAAACGCATCCCATACTGTTCCTATGGCTATTTCTGATTGCAGATTCCTCTTTAAAAAGTCCTGAATTTCCCGTTTAGTAAGCTCTATAAATTTTGGGTCCTTCAAAAGGGCTATATTCATTCTCCAACATGTGTTTCTCCTTTTTTCCTTAAATATCAATAGCAGGGGATTGTAATCCGCAAAAGTTCTTGGCAGAATTTCCGCCTCTAGCACTTCTTGAACCCAGCCGGTGGAGACCCATGCCATATCAATCCTTGACCATGACCTATACCTAGCTGAGTAATATGTATAATCTCTGGTCCCTATATTTCTACTTCTCCACACATCATATAGTCCATATTCTTCTGCCATATCTAGAAATATTTTTGGCAAGATCTGTCCTACTTTCTTTTTCTGTAACTGCGACTTTCTATCTATTTCTGGGTCAAAAACTGCATTGAAATCTCCTACAATACATATGTTCTCACCTTGGTATTCATTTACAATTTCATATATTTTTCTAAAGAAAGGTTCTTGGGTTTGGTTCGGGGCATAGATATTTATTATTATACCTTCTTTTTCAAATCTTCTTATTTTTATTACTACGATTCTTCCATCCTCCGAAGCCATTAATAGTTCTGGAGAAAGCTGTTCCTTAACATAGGTCACTACCCCTCTCTTCTTACTCCTATCTGCCGCTATAAATTCTTTACCAAGCTTTCTGCATGTTAAATACTTAACGTCTTCTTTCTTAATATGGGTTTCTTGTAGACAGACCACTTCCGCTTTTAGTTTACTTACTTGGTGTAATATTTGTCTTCTCTTCTGCGGGCCATTGAGACCATTAACGCTTACCGATACTATTTTAAATTGTTTCCTATCTAACATGTTTATTTCTTAAAATAACGTGATTTACTTTTAAATTGAAGTCTTGTTTGCATATGCGTCGGAGTTACTTTTAAGCCTCTTTTCCCTTTTTTAGCTGGCTTTTTCCCTAGTTCTTGCCTGTGACTTTCTACCTCTTCTTCTGCCCTATCCTCTTCTTCTTCTACTCCGTCTTCTGCTTCTGCTTCCCTCTGCCACCCCAACTCCTCTCCGTATTGCTCCAAAAAAATTTCTACCTTAAAGATAGAGTCTATTCTTTGTCTTCGGGTGCCGTAGGTAAAAAGTAGGCCTTCCGGGATCAACCATCTATAGGGGATCGTATTCTTCCTTAGAAGGTTAGTTAGTATTCCATATCCTTGTCGTTTTTCTCTGACACGCCAAGGTACCTCTTTTAAAAAAAGAATCTCTTCCCCTTTAATTGTTACTTTCTTTTCATTTGTGGCTGAGAGAGCTCTTGACAAAAACTGCTCTTTTTTCAAGAACAGCTCTGCCAGAACTACAACTTGCCCAAGGTCACCCAGCAGCTGCAAGTGGAGAAGTGGGGAATCAAACCCGGTTCTCCCAGATTAACCACTACAGGTTCTCCCACTTAACCACTACACCAAACTGGCTCTTAACACACACGCACCCCACAACAGGCTAGAAGGCCCTCAAAGCTTTTTCAAGAATCAGGTTTTATTGTCTGAACCACCGCCTGTTAGAAGCCACCTTCGATATCCGGTTTAATAAAGGCCCGATATAAATATTTCAGACAAATCAACCTTGCGACCCAATTATTTCTGTTTTCTTTGCTGAATCTTTCCGATCCTGTTTACTCAGTCATGTCTGTTTATTACTTTTATTAACAACACATTTCAGAACAAAGGCAGACTTGAAAGAAAAAGAGAGTCCGCGGCACATCCATCAGGACGACAGATGCCCGCACCAAAGGCGGAACTGGCAGAGCCGCCGTCACCCTGGCACTTATCCATCATCCTTCTGACGGGCTCTCTGTCATGGTTTTACATATTTTTTTCACACAACCATGTGACCATTTACAGATTCGTTTATTCATGCTTCCAAATAAGGAAGCTTAATTGGGAGTGCTGGTGGAGATTCCCCAGTGACATCACCGGTTGCTGGCCAATCAGCAGTGAGCACTGCTAGCATCTGTTTCCATAACCCCGGGGATTCTTTTTAGAACATAGTGTTGGAAAAGGTGCACAGAGAACACACGAGCCCTGCTGGATCGGACCAGAGGCCCATTGCATCCAGCATGTTCTTTTATAGAG